>CM035092.1:61624248-62842156 GCA_020205505.1 Panax japonicus
ATAATAAAACAGAATCTATTTAAAAAAAATTTATTTAGAAAAATAAAAGTACGGTTCAGATTCATTCTAATTTTAATTCAATAACCTATTTCATCTCAATTTTTCTAACTAAATTTTTCATCTCAATTTCACACAAAAAAAAACGCCCAAATCATACCAACCCCTACACGCTACTCCTGCCGAACTCAACCCCTCTCTCTCTCCATTATGGAACTCAACCTCCCCAAAATCTCAGTCCAAATTTCCTTTGGTTTCGGTAGCTATCCTTAAGAGTAATCGCAAAAAAAAAAATCCCCCAAATCAAACCCATCCCCTCTTGCCGAACCCAACCTCTCTCTCCATTGCTGAACCCAACCTCTCCAAAATCTCTGTCCAAATTTTCTTTGGTTTTAGCAGCTACCCTTTAGAGCAATCGAAATTGGGACTTGATTCGGATAGCAGGCAACAACGATGATGTTGTGGTAATGTTGACCTATAAACAAGGTAAGTTCTAATTCTTGACTTTAGAAGCAATAATGGACTATTGTTGTAATGTTGGGATTTTAGAAAGAATGAGCTTAGTTGTACAAATGCTTATGAACTCTGTCCAAAAAATAATGCTCATATCATGTTCGATAAATTATTTCTTATAGATTCTTAAGCTCAAATCGAGCAATTAAATAGGATCAACGATTCAAGCTGTTTTTAGAGGTTGTTGGTAAGTGAGTTCATTTTTTATTAGTTTTTATAGATTACTCTGTTCAAGTTTAAGAGCATTTTCATTATCTTTCTTAATTTTGATGCTTCAAATAACATGCTGATGTATTAAACTTCCTATTTTTGATTTTTTAATGGTGAAGGCTTTTCTGCTAATTATTTATGTCAATGCAAGCATTGTTTAGGCTAGCAAATTGTAATTAATTAAACATTATTAGTTTGTTCCTTGTGCTCTTTGTTATGTCCTATTCTGGAGTCTAAAATCTTTTGAAATTTGAAAGTTGTGTGTTCTTAATTTGGTTATGAGTAGTTTCTCATGTTTTGTGAATGATGTTGTCACCTTTGTCTATATATGGTTATTTCTTTGAAGGGTCAATTTGTACTCGATAATTAATGGTTCTTTTTCTGATGCTACTTTTATTTCTTTCATCAGAAAGTTGGAGTATCAACTTTCAGCCAAATGTTGATTTTCAAGTTTATCTTTCCAAGTAAATGAATGATACAAGAATTCTTAACACATGTTATATTAATTAAATGAAGTGATTTTTATAAGTTTAAATAGGGTAGAATTTTGTTTTGGAACAAAAGTCATTTTCATGTTTGGTTTAAAAATTGTCTCAACAGAGCAGCTTGATTGGTATGTCAACAATTCTAATTCTTACATGAATTACATGTCAGATATAAATATTAGGAATAACTGTGGACTTGGAGGAGTTTTTGGAGCTTCCTGTAATTGCTACGAAATTTTGACATCTTTTTGATTTACATATATTATTCAACTTCAGATTTCATTAGTTTGTGCATGTTATCAGATACATCTACCAGGAGGATTTGATGCAATTTATGAGAGAAAATGAAGCATTAAAGGCAATCAGTCTCTTTGAAGGAGCAAGTGATAACAAAGGAATTAGCAGGAGAGTTCTAAAGAATGGGGTGGTAAATATTATCTTCAAATTCCATACTTGTTGTCATGTAGTGTATTATTTCTTCAATTAGCTGTGCAATCTAGCCTCTCTTTTTTTTAAAACTCAAAGACAGGAATCCTTCAAACAAAAATGCTACATGATTATGACAATGAAACTTGGTGTGAAAAAGCAGAACGAAAGCTTGAATGGAGGACTTCCACTTTCTAGGATTTCGGTGTGGCAGCATAAATTTTTGATTATCTCATGGAATTCTTGATTGCTCTGAAACTAAGTTATAATTTAATGGCCCTGAAACTCAATTCATTCTAACTTTATCTAAGGCTCACATTTCATCTCATTTTTTCGCCCAAATCAACTCTCTTGTTGACCAGTCCCCATTCCAAATCCACTTCTCTATTCCTAATCTGGCCCCAACTCTACCTCACTCCCTTTCTCTACCCGATTTCCCCAAAATCAAAAGCCCGATCAAGTACTCAACCTTGCCTCTATATTAAAAGCTACAGATTTTGGGTCATCAACAAGTAGCCAGGTTAGGGTTCCTCGAGATTGGATTTCAATTGCTAATCAGTGGTAACAATTTTAAATTACCAATTTACACAATTACTACATTATTTTTATTTTGTTACTTCCAAATTATATTTTGTTGGGATTGTCTTGGGTTTGTGTTAGCCCAAGACTTTGTTTACTTTGAATTAGTGAGGTTTGACTTGATACAACAAAAAGGGGTAAGTTTAGGGGGATATTAGCAGTCGCCCACAACATGTTTGATAATTGGCCTGAGCCAACTGTTGTTCGTCATTGAGATTTAATAATCAGTGCAATTTCCTCATTTAGCAGTTTAATTTTATATTGGTATTTTTTGTGAAAATTTCAACAAAGTTTCAACTTGAAATTTGTGCATTTTTCACTTCAACAATTAATGAAGTAGTAGTAAGCAAGCATAACATTATTAATTTTTCCATATTTCACAAATTTGTTTCACACAACACCTATGTTATGTTTTTGGTTTATGATACAAAGTAGAAGAAAACTTTGAGTGTTATGTCTTTCTTAAATGATGAATACTTGGCTAAGATTAAGAAGCAACCAAACAAAATTCTACTTATTTTCTCTGTTTTTTCTTTTAATATTGACAAGAGACATGTTATTAAACAAAATTGACCTATGTGATGCTATTTTTTTGGTTTAAAAGTGTTAGTTTTTTCTATTGGATTTGTGATAGGGGCAAGCTTGAAGGTGAATCTGATAATGATTAATGATTGACTATTCTATGCCTAGCATGACTGGATATGAGCTTCTTAAGAATCTCAAGGTTAGTTATGTAGATTTTGTTTTTCTCAAGATCTATTATTCTGCTATGTATTGACGTTGTAACAGCTTTGTTTCATTTTCATCGGACTTCTTCGACAATGAGAAAAATACCAGTTGTGATTATGTCCTCAGAGAACATTATGGCTCAAATTGATAGGTATTTTATAAATATTGCTTTATATTTACAAATGCTCCCAGCATACGTGCCACATTCTCTTCCAAATTATGGAATTAATCCATAATTAATTTAATACTCTTTGTGTAACGAACGTTACTTTAAATAATAACTTATTTAATTTAATTAAAATTGTATAATTAAATCAAATTAATTCCTTCCTCATAAAATATTTCAAAATAATTTATTTAACCTGTACATTTAATTAATTTAATTGAATTGAATACATTTTAATCTAATTTGTCGTTACATCGTGCCTTCAAGCATAGACAATTATTAAGACGGTTCAAATTTCATCTCAATTCTTTCAACTTAATCTAAAGGCTCACATTTCATCTCACATAAAAAAATCCCTCCCAAATCACAGCTGAACTCAAATCTACCTTCTTTCTCTCTCTAAAAATTGAAAATGGGTTTTCCAAACTTTCCCTTCTGGGTTTCATTAAAAATCTCATTTTCTCTCTCTTCCGCTTAATGGGTCTCTCAGATTTCCTCGAATCAGGCGTATCATACCAAGAAATTCCGACCCGAAGGCCCGAATACCCGCCCATGTCCGCAATCATGCTTCGGGAGCTACTTCCTGTTGTGAAATTCCAAGACATCCTCGTCGGCGCCGTTGACCAACCGGATAGCTGCGCCATCTGCCTCTATGAGTTCGAGGCTGGGGAGGAAATCAGGTGGTTGTCGAATTGTAAGCACATTTTCCACTGGAGTTGTTTGGACCGTTGAATGGACTATGATCAGACGACTTGCCCACTTTGTTGGACACCCTTAGTGCCACATGGATTGCAAGATGAGTTCAATCAATGGCTCTAGGCTGCCTCTGGTATTCCAGATTATTACACTAAATACAATTCAGTTTCTGGGTTTTGAACTAGAAATTGTTAATGTTTTTATATTTTATTTAAAGAATTATATAGTGTATATACAAAAAGAAAAAGTTAATTAAGAAAGTTTGAATTTAATGCAAAAAAATCTGGGCTTTTGTTGATAGTTGTGTTCTATATAAGTGTGTGTGTTGGGGGGGGGGGGGATGTTTGTGACAAAAGAAGACAAGTATTAAATCATATGGAAGTTAAACATTGAGTTGCGTAATTTATTACTTTGATTTTTACATTTTAATGATGTAATAATTTTAGTACTTTTGGTTTTTACGGCCAAAAGATCTACAAAGATTGATCACTTTCAATCCTAATTTTTTTTCTGCATATGGTATATCCATATAAGCACAAAGGCTATTGAATAAGTTGGAGTGATGTAGTTATACAACTTCACTATTTCCTGCACTTTGACAAAATTAATATCATTTGAACATTATAATATTCAGTTCATAATTGTTTCCTTAGCTATAGATATTGTACATATGCATTTTGACAAAAATTAAATATGTTGTCATCCTTAGTCCTATTTCTTTTTTTCATTATCCTTTTATTTTATATTATTTGAAAGGTGACATGTGCAGGAAAATATGTTTGGGATTTTGTTGCTACTACTACAATTATTTTTGTCCAATTCTTTTACTAACAATCCTTGATGTTTTTCGTCTACAAGTAATTTCCTTAAAATAAGAAAGGTGGTGGATACATGAAAGTTAATTAAGTCTGTGTTAATTGGTTAAAAACATGTAAGAAGATCTCCAATAATTAATCTTGGTATGTATTTCGTCGGTGCCAAACTTTTCTTTTTTGACGAGTAGAAATTAAATCTAGCATATAAAAGTTTCCTTTTCATACCTTTGGTTTATAGTTAAAGTTGTAGAATCATTATTTTTACTTTTACTTCTGCTTGTGACATTTTAAGGTTATTTTAACTATGCAGCTTCTTAAAAGTTTTATATCAATGTCTTAGTTGAAGTTTTGATTGACTTATTTGAATGTTTGGGCGAATACCACAAAGAGCCACAAAAAAGATAACTTTACTTGGTAAGCTCTTTAACTTTTCAACATTACTTGATAAAGTTCTCTGTCTCTCACGCACTACTGTGTGCCTAATTATTTAGATTGCATTATTTGGAGTGTAATTTTCAGAATCAAGTTCATAATACATGTTTGAGTTTCAAGAACTTATTGATTTATTCTAGATGGTGAAAGTTTATTCAATTTATCTGTAGCCAATTTCTATTATTTTTTATATATATATTTTTTTGCAAAAGATGAGTTGTTTATGCATTTCTCAAGCTTTTATTGGGTTTTTGAACAACTGAGTTTATTAATATAGATGCTAATTATGGAGGAAGTGGGTTGGATTTTTAGGGTTAGATTTAATTTTTCTCACTGAAATTGTATACTACCTGTTTGATGGAATAACACAGAGATTGTTTTGTTTAATATCAATATTTCTATTCAATTGAATTAAAAGGTTAAATAAAAAATTGACAACTTTTCTAATTCATGGTCTTTTACATTGGAGTTCTAATTTTGGAACAGAGGTAGCACTTTGTACACTTTTACATTTCTCTGTGCCACTTCATTGGTACCCCAATATTAAAGATCTTCTAGCTCGAGATATGGTCTCTGCTATGTCAAGCCTTATAGTACCAAAATGCTATAACGAACCATTATATACATTGTTATGTCATGGTGTCATATTCTGTTACTTACGGCTGAGACCATTTATTTTTGTAATAGATGGATTGTTTGATGATAATTTGGTTGATGTAGTCACTTTATATCATATTGATATTGAGAAGATGGAGAACAGAATTAGGGGTTTTTTTATTAATATTATTATTATTTTAAAGTAGGAAAAATTGTGTGAACTAAATTTTAATTGTATTAATTAGTACGATTTGTTTCTTTTGCTTCAACTACAATTTATGAATGTGTAGTGTAAGGAGATATGGGTCAGAGTAGTTAGGACTGTGAGTGAGGAGTCTGAAGTTGTAAGGTTCTTGGAGGAAATTTCAAGTGGGCAATAACAGTGTTGTCAGTCTAGTGTAGCATTGGCAGAGTGGCGGTCTTTCATGCAAGTGAAAAATAGAAACCTTTTAACTTCATCCCTTACTGGGACACTGATGATAATGATGACTATGTTACACTGTTTATTTCCTTAACACTCGCAGGTTTAACTGTATAAGCTTTAAAGGGAAGAAAGGGTGGATTGTGTGAAATCCTGCAAGTCTACTGCACACTTCAGATGGTAGAGATAGCTGAGAAAGGAAACCTTTAAGTGCTGAACTTCCTGATGATATGGTAGGCCTATATGAGCATACACATTTATCTTTGTTCTCAATATTTACTTTTCCAAGTTTATCTATTATGATTTTTTACAAGTCTACTCATTCTATTTTTGATTGTAGATTCCACTCAATTACATTCAGATTCAAAGTTTCCCTACCTTTCTTTTTCTATTTTTTATAAAAATATACAGGCTACCTAAGTAAAAAATTACATGCTCTTGCATAGTTCTTCATCTTTAATTTGTTAGCAGAAAGCTCTTTGCGTGTACTTACTTGGTACAGTTTAAGTGTTTGAAATAATGCCACATAGAGTTTATTCTAAATGCCACATAATTGTGAATATCCAAGTCTATATTCTTTGCTAATTTTGTTTGTTATACTTTATTTATTTCAGTTATGTCAATATAAATCCTAATTGGATGAAAAGCTCCATGCATGTTAGAAATTTGAGGAAGAATTGGAGGGAATGCTTGATAAAATATTTGTTTTGTTCAGATTTTTACAGGTAAGCTGAATGCATTTAAATGGAAAGGAAGTAATATCTTGCGTTATTTGTTCAGGGAGTTGGTTGTCATCCGATTAATAATTTATCTCATTTATATAGTTTTGATTCAGGGTATGAATTTATTTGAAGCCTTCTATAAGTGGACCTTGCTAAAAGACTACTGTTAGCAAAGAGAACTTTTATTGACGATTTAGTAAATTGACTGTCATACTTCGTTTTTAACTGTAAAAGAAAATTCCTTTTACAATTAATCATGTCCTTTTCTTCTTTTGTAAAAAAACCATAAGTTTAGTAATTTTTACATTTTTTACCTTAGAAATTGTCAATAAAAGTTCTTTGTATCTGTATATTTTTGTGTTCTGTCTTTTATAAAGTTAACTAATTATACATGGTTATGATTATTTTGGGTATGGAATGATGGTTGTTTTGATGGTTTGGATATTGTATTGATGATTATAAGTGTTATAAACAGGTTTAGATTTTTCTGGATATCTATTTTTAAAGGAAATTTTCTAAAATTTCTTGAAATTAGTAGCGATCGATTAGCTTGATGTTTTGGTGGTTGGATACATGTTGATGATTGAGTATGTATTAATTAATGTGGTGGTACGGTAAATTATGATAATTGTTATGTCCGATTATAAGTTATTTTATGTTGCAAATAATCTTTAGGTAAATGTAGTATTTTTCAAATTTTAATATAATTTTTCGTTAAGTCTTGCCTTCAGGCACGAGCAATTACTAGTAATAATATAAATAAAAACAATCTATAATAAAGATAAAATTTTTTTTTCTTAAAGTTTAAACACATCCATATTACTAATGTCAAAGCTCAAACACAAACATACAATTGTTCAGAGTTCAAACATATTTTTAACCTATTAGTTTTTTTTTATAAATAAGATTGCTATTAAATAATAAAATTTAAAATTTTAAGAATTTAATTCAATATTAAAACTTATGAAACTAAACATAAATTTAAGAATTATATTGAATTAAACTAAATATTACAAATGTATCATCATTTATATAATTTGAAGTTGGTACAAGTTCAAAAAATTACAACTATAATAAAATTATCTATTTTGACTTGATATCGTTCACTTTTTGTTGTGATTTGATATGCTACAACCTGTATTATGAATATGGTAAATCATTAATAAAATGAATATATTAAGATCTAATTTGGGTAGTTATTAAAATAAAAAAATCTCTATGCCTAGATCCATCTAATTTTTTGGAGGGATTTTTTTACTGCCTTGGGCTTAGGCGGGGCACTAAGGGCGGGCCTAGCGCCTAGGCGGGGCACCAGGGGGCCTAACGCCTAGGTGGGGCGCCAAGGGGATGCATGGAAATAAGGGGAGCTACAAGTGATTATAATGCCGCTATAACTTTTAGCACCACAATTTTTATTCTTTTCAATCTTAACTATTAAATACGTTGATCAACGATGAAAATGATGGTTCCCCTAACAAACGTTACTAAAAGGTCCCTCCTTATTTCCATGCACGCCGCTACTTCCATGCACGCCGCTACAACATGTAGCAGCTAGCCATATTCTAATTATTATATTATTATAATAATCTTCCTTTTGTAATGAATTTTAATATAATAATATTAATAATATTTTTCAATCCGTACCACTACAACATGTAGCGCTTGTAATAGTTGCTTTTCAATCCTTTTGCAACATGATTGTAATATAATATTATAGTATTGTTATATAATTATAATAATCCTCCTTTTGCAACATGATTGTAATATATTAGTATTGATATTAATATTAGTTAGTGAACATTATTATTAATATTAATATTAGTTAGTAATATAAATTGGGATGAATGACAAAAATTGGGACAATCAGTGACATACCACTACGTGTAGTGGCTAGCTTTTGGATTTTTTTAAAAAACTTTAGTTAATATTATTATTAATATTAATTTTAGTTAGTAATATTATTAGTTAGTTAATATTAGTATTGATATTAATATTAGTTAGTTAATATTAAAATTAGTTAGTAATATTATTAATATTATTTATTTTTATTATTAGTATTGATATTAATATTAGTTAGTAATATTATTAATATTAATATTAGTTAATAATATAAATTGGGACGAAGGGTAAAAAAATGAAATCTCACTTTTTTGGAAATTATTGAGTAAGAGAGATATTATTATACCTGCAATCTACCCATTCATAAACTTTCAAACTTGGTCAAGTTGGTTGTTAATATATATGAGGATTGCCGACGTCGGGATTTTTATTTGTCTCTTTTTATTCTTGTCTTTTGGTGTTCTCATGTTAGGTGAGATTTGTTTGAAAAAACAAGTTTGAAAAGGTCCGACAGTGTATATGTCAACGATTTGACTGTAAGAGTTGTTAGTTGGTATTTTTAAATGGTTGCACCAACTCAATCGAGAAATGGTTTGCACATAGAACTAGTGATGTGACACTATTTAATTGGTTCTGTGAAACCGAGATTCATTAGGGTCCGGGGGCTTGTTATGCGGAGGGAAGGTGTTAGGCACCCCCCGACATCCGTGATAATACGGTTACCACCACTTTTCAATTTAAACTTTTATCTGAATGTGTGTGTGTGTGTAGGTCTATGTGCTGTTGTCTGGAAGTAATGCTATGCCTCGTTTGTACCTATATACAAAGTGTTTGAATTTTGTATAAAAGTTCACTTTTAACGAGATATGACAATGATGTTTTGTAAAATAGGTTTTTTCAAACCCTTATGCTCAATAGTAATTGAGGCCTTTGATACTTCCATTTTATTAGTGTTCGACTTAATTGTTTTTATTATTTTCAAGATGCGAAACATCTTCGAGAAAATAAGATACATAGCAGCGCCAAACTCCTTATGGGCATGAAAGCCATCTAAGGAAATTCGGGCACCGTGAATAATGTACAAGTTGACTGCAGCTGGCAATGTCCATCACGGGAGCTGAATCTAGATTTAGGAGACTGAATCTGTGACCACATGATTCCGAGGCTCATATGATAATGCAATATGTACAAAAACTAGAAAACGAACTAGATTTGAGTAAATCTGAGCTTTCTAGCTTCAACAATTCCAGTTTAGTCAGCATGAACCGGTTAAAGTGAGAATAACCAGATTAAGGCAAATTTAACCTGGGGGCAGATAAAATAGTTATATATAAAAGTTGTAAATATATATATATATATATATATATATATATATATATATATATATATATATATTTAAGTATTAATATATATATAAAAGCGATAAACGCACCGGATGTGTATATCCAGGCTCAATCGAGACGAATTCGAGAATATATATATAAAAGCGTATATATCATTATCGAGTTATGACTCGATTGAGCTCGAATATAATATTCAAAACGTTTACTGCTTATATATATATATATATATATATATATATATATATATATATATATATATATATATATATATATATATATAAAACAATAAAAGCCATGGATCGAAGATCCGGGCATACGCACACAACACGACTCTCAACGTGTATGAGTATGTGTGGCTGAAAGTGGAGAAAGGCTTTAAGAAATTTGAAATGTCTTACAGTGGGCTGCAAAGAAGACTTTAGATGGCTTTAAATGAATGACTACTCGGTTTCCACCGATAAAATATAGCAAAACACAAGCTCACAGGTGTTTAGAAAAAGAAAGCACTTAGTTTAAAATGTGTACAAAGTAAAATGGACTGGGCTTCTTCGCCTTTTCTCTTCTTAAAATGGCCACCCCAAACCCTTTATTTATAGAGGGAGAGCCGCAGGTGCACCTGCGGCTACCTGGGGTGCCCCGAGCTCCGTGGGACTCGCCGTCTCAAAGTACGTGAATGCATGCAACGCGCTGTCCGCTTGAACCTTCATAACTTTCAATCCGGGCATCCGATTAAGGCGTATAATACCTTTTCGGAATGCTGTTGTTGAGAGCTACACAATAACATGGGATAAGAGGGTGTATGAAGTTGGGAAGATGGGTCCATGACCAGATCTTCAGACCTTCAAATTCTATCCGGTGTGTTATCTTGTGCAGTAGTCACTCGGGATTTGAGCTATGATTCTTGTAGGACACTTCTGTATAGAATGTGGTATGAAATATTAGTGAGACGGCATATATATAGGATCGAGGTTGCAAAATTATAATTTTATCCCCCACCAGGGTTATCTCTGGCTCTAGACTGATTTAGCAGTCATTGCTTAGAGTTATCTTTGAGATTGGGTTGCTGTAAGTACTGAATGTCCTCAGGGCTATCTCTGAGGTGTGCCTGACCTCTCGGGATTATCTCTGGGGTTAAAATTGAGTGCCTCAGGGTTATCTCTGAGGTTGGATCGGACTCTTAGGTATTAGAACGGCCTTTTTCGGGGTTATCTCCGGAACTACATCTGCATTCCTCGGGATTGTCTCTGAGGTTGAAACTAAAACTCCCAGGGTTATCTCTGGGACTGGAATTGAGTATCTCGGGGTTGTCTCCAAGATAAAAAATTGAGTATCCCGGGGTTGTCTCCGGGATTGAGCTGATTTGACCTCCAGGGTTACCTCTGGAAAATGATTATGCCCTCCTATAAGGTTAGTAACAGGAATGTAAAATTTTGAGTGTCTACATATGCCCCTCTTTATCATATTCATGCAATGTAATGGCATGGATAGGATAAAAAATACTAAACACTTGAAATATGATAAGATAATCATAATGCAATATAATGTAGCATGATGCAAAAAAATGTGTGATGAATGTGGTTTATTGAACCATTTTCCAACGGGCTGTGATGACTGTCTGCTCTCATGATTTCTGATGGGGATTGGAGTTATCATTGATGATCCTGATGAACTGCTTGAATGTCTACTCCAAAGCTCATAGGAACCTCCAGGATGTTGACATTGGGATTATCACCAAAGTCTTTAAACCTAAATACAGACTTTCCACTAAAGGTGTGCTTCTCATGTACGAGAGACTCTTGGGGAATTGTTCTCTACCTGATGAAGATTTGTATAATAGACTCCATCATCGGTCTTCCCCGATGAGGATGGCTTTTCCTGGTTTGTATTTCCAAATCTTTCCATTGTTCTACTGGAGTCACTGCCAATAGTTTATGTTGTCAGGGCTGCCAGACCTTCGCTGAAATGTCCTTCAACGGCTACAATCATCGAATCATCTCCGATGCATTGCTGAGTTTAATTGCCAATGACGGATGTAACATCAAGGTTACCTGAACTTCATTAAAATGTTCTTCAACGACTGAAATCATCAGACCACTTCTGACGCTTCGCTGGATTTACTTGCCAACGACTGAAATAACGTCAAGGTTACTTGACCTTCATTGAAATGTGCTTCAATGACTGAAATCATCGGACCACTTCCGATGCTTCGCTGGATTTACTTGCCAACGACTGAAATAACGTCAAAGGTGCTTGACCTTCATTGAAATGTGCTTCAACGACTGAAATCATCGGACAACTTCTGACGCTTTGCTGGATTTACTTGCCAATGACTGAAATAACATCAAGGTTGCTTGACCTTCGTTGAAATGTGCTTCAACGACTGAAGTCTTATGAAGTATCCATTGGGGATAGATTTTCTTGGAGTTTACGACCCTGAATTGATGGCATCGGACCTTTGTGAGGCATTGTCGAGCGTGATTTGCAATAGCTATGATCATTGGTGTTGTGAACCCTATGTCTGGGCATATACCAATGAGTGATATGTAGCACCATAGTTTGGTTTTTGAAAAATCAGGATTTCAGGCTTTTTCGCTTAATCGCGTAGTGTGTTTTTCCCGATTTCACTTTTACAGCTTGTGAGACCTCCTTTGTAACTCAGATTGGACCGAACTGGAGGAGTGGTACCCACCTAGGACAGCCACAGGTACACCTACGACCATTCGTGGGTGTATTTGAGGCTCCCATTGCTTTCACAAGTCATTTTCAAGTTGCGCCACACAGAGAATCCAAGAGTTCTTCTTCAGATCTTTTGAGTTCGGGCTGCTTTCTGCAAAATCTATCACCGTACAAGTGTTCCACACTATCCTGGTAATGTATGCATGTCTTCTTTTCCAGTTTTTATCCGTTGGAAAATGAGTTATCACATGAAATGCTTCTAAACTCATAATAGTGATTATGCATTCTCATATGACTTAATAAAAATTATTCAACATAGTAAATGTTAGTATTTAACCATGTTGAACATTATGATATGAAAAAATTTGACTTTTGAAACAGTCAAATTGGAACCTTTTTTTTGCTATTTCTTATCCTATTTGAGGACAAATGAGCAAAGATTGTAAAACAAATCAATCCTGGTAATTAGGCTACCCTTATGGATTTACGATTTTGATATTTTTATGCATATAAGATGTTTATGACTGTGAGTTGGTGTGCTACTGAATGGCCACCTAGTCATGCCTACGTGCATGTGGATAGTCCTTTTTACAAAGGAGACTGGCGAAATTTTTCCTGAGCCTAGGTATTGGGTAGACATGCATTTTTTAACTCTACTGTAGTCGTATGTTAAAATAACGCATGCATGCATATCGACATAAAATGCTTTTAAAAAGCTCCAGGTTAGAATTTACCACACTCTTTCTGAGGTGTTTTGGAGACTTGTATCCAGATATATGGACCCGGAATAGCCGAGTTGTTCCCGCAGGACCACTTTAGGTGTGAGGAGGAAGGCTTCTGATGTGCCTTGACCTCGCGTAGTCCGACATCCTCATCGGTTGGTAGAGGTAGTTGTTATTTCCCAATAGGCACACAATAGATCTAGAAGGGGGGATTAAATAGATCCTTTTTCTTTTAGAATAATTTTCCCTTTTATTTGATTATCACTAATGAATTAGCATATGAAAAACATAAGAATCTTTTCAAGCACAGCGGAATAAGTGAAAGATCACCTTCATTAATATATTCATAATCATACATACATTGTTCTTAGAGTTAGTTAGGTTGTAAGCAGTTAATGCATACATAGCAGATATAGCAGTCAAGCACATAATGTAAATGACATAAAGTAAAATACACAAGGGATTTTAAGTGGTTCAGAGACTCAAGCTCCTAATCCACTCTTCTGCTTTCAACTAGCAGAATTTCTATTAAGGAAGGACAACACCCTGAATCACTAAGATTCCTTCAAGGCCAGCAGCCTTGGAACTTCTGTTCACTAATAACTCTTCAAGGCCAGCAGCCTTGGAACTCCTTTAGTTCCCTAGGAACTCTTCAAGCCCAGCAGGATTGGAACTTTGTTTAGTCCCTCCGGACAAGGACCCCTCAGGCCCTGGCTTCTTGTTTTTGTAGTTGTAGTTGTTGTTGGTGGTGCTAAACTGCTAAGATGTCTTTAAGCTTGAACATCTTATGTACTTAGCAGCTTGGCGTGGTCTTCTTTACATTCTGCCTTTAGTATGGACCACATCTTCTCTGGTGCAGCTGATCTTCACTCTTTTCGGCTCATCTTTATCTGATGTCAGTTGTGTACCATCACCATCTAGATTTGCTAAGTGTTTGAGCTTTTGGTAGACTTCGTCTGGCACTTAGTTATCCTTGAACCCTTCTTGAATGTTTTGCAGACATGATTCTACATCTGTTCTTTTTCAGCTTTTGGTTCATGGTGATCTGTAGACTGGCTCTCTTGATCTTCTTTGTACTCTGCCACTTTTCTGAATGTTATCTCCTTGGGCTTCTCGGCTCTCAACTTAGCTGCCATATTCAGTGGTATTCTCATCTTTGTTGAGTGAAGCTCTAATCTATTTTAAGTCCTTCTTTAAAGCTGCTTCACTTCCACCTATGTAGTCTCACTGTCACTGAGACTTGTTCTCTTAATCTCTGGTGGAACTCGTAGAGTCAACAATAGTGTTCCAACAACTCAATGATTCTGCAACTTAGCAATCATCAGCAACTCTTGAACTTTAAGCTCTGTTGATTTAAACTCCTTCCTAATCTTCCCGTTGGAAAGTAGCCGTTAAAAGCCTTTTGAATTACTTCGCAGATCTCGAGTTATTTGATATAAACTGCAGATGTGACATGACTTTCTGACATTGTAGTCTACTATTTCACCTACCCCATCAGAGATGTCACTTTTATATTTCGGGCCGGTAGTCGACTTTATTACCTTCTTCTGATTTCTCGATCAGAGGTTGTCCTTTTGCATCAATGCTCTCAATAAGCTTTGTTCGAATATCAATGTTTGGGTTGAACCATTTCCAATGCTTCAATCCTCAGTTGTTCGAACTCTACGATTCTGATGCACATCTTCTTGGACCTGATCGTAGTGTCTTGTTGACTGTTGCTCATTGACGTGTAGAGTTAACTCTACGATCTTTGAAGAGTGTTCATTAGCTCTCCAATGTGGAACACCTCTTCCTTTTTTTGTGCAGTGCTTCAACACTTATGTTTGCCTCGACTGCTCTCAGATACTGATGGCTTGACTCTTTGTTCTGGCCCCTTCTGAATAACAAGACACTTTACATTTGTGGCGTGTCCAGCTCGCTTTCTCCTTGTGATCTCCCGTTCACTTATCATCAATGGACTGACCCAATGCTTAATCACTTTAGTCTTATTCTTCAGAAGCTGACCAGTATCTCTGTGTATACTCCATTAGTTCTTTCTTTGTTTGGAAAAAACTACGATCTTGATTACTTCCAAAATCATTGTCATCTCATCACTTGACAACTACAGCACATGCTGACTTTCCTTAGTTAGCTACTGAAGTCTTCTTATGATCAACTTGTGGAAGGCTTTATCTTGAATGGCTTCACAACTCAATCTGGATGCTGATTGGGTTGACGCTTAGATCTTCTGTTAGCTTGCATGCCATTCGTTGAGTGTTCTCTGGTTTCCTTCAGGTGGGATGTATCTTTGTAGTTTCAATTAGAGGCTTCATTCCTTTGGATATTCTGGGAGTGCTTATTTATTGAGAATCGTATTTGCTCTACAATTCTGGCTTGGCATTGTGAGCACATCTGTTAAAGTCTTAGTTCTACAATCTACGATTCAACTTCGGCAGTTTAAACATTACGACTCCAAGACCAGATCTTGACACTCTACGATTTCTGACTTGTATTTGTTGTCTTCATCTGATCTTGCTCGACTACGATCTCTGCCTCTGATATGATCAGTAGACTCTACGACTCTGAGTGTAGTCTATGATTCTTGACTTGGCTTTGGCAAATGCTCAGACGGCTCGTAGGCAGTCTGTCTCTACGATTCTGAACATGACTTCCTTGGCAGACTACGGCTCCGAGGAAGTTCTACTCGACACACTACGATCCTTCCTCATCTCTCCTGGCAGTTTACGAACTCCGAGATCTACTATCTTGTAGACTACAATTCTGCCTCGATAGTTCTCGAGTTTTCCTTGACTCTCCTGGCAGACTACGATTTCTGGTGCAATGCTCGACGATCAGACAAACCTATCTATTACATCATAAGATCAACCTAACATGCTTGATCTTTCTATATTTATAGTCCTTGTACATTATTTCTTTTTAAGGACTTTACAAAGCTGCTTTGCTTATGTACGATCAACCTAACACATTTGACCAATTCATTCTAAGTCCTTTTACATATGTTTCTATTATCTATCAAAAGACTTTACCTCTTTTCTTAATGCTAGCATACTTGCATATTCATTCATATATATCATAATTAAATCATATACAAATAGGAATATCATCCACATGCTTATTCTTGACAATCTCCCCCTATTTGATTATGACAAAAACAATAAGTGCATATGCATGTTATTAATGAATCTTATATACAGTGAGCAACTGTATTTCTAAAGCAGATAATCATTAATGTTATTTATAATAATATGGATTTTAATACACTATGACATTTCTACATCCTGGATCCAGAACATACTTAATGGTTAGAGATATACCTGTTTGGCTCCATTTGTGTTTCCAGGATGTCTGTTGATCAGCTACTCATATGTTTGATCTTCTTGCACCTGCTCACCTTGGGATGTTGACTTCATTTCTTCTGTCTGCTCCCCCTCAGATGTATGTTTGTCTTCTTCTTCTTTTGGCTCTTTTGTCTGCTCCCCCTCAGCCTTTGCAAACACAAGCTCATCATCCTTTGACTCCCCCTTAGATGATGACACAACTTCTTCTTCTGCTATCTTCTTCTTTATCTTTTTTTATTGTTTCTTTCTGCTCTCCTTGCCCTTTCTTGAATGCCTCTTACTGTGCCTCTTTTTATGCCTCTTTTTCTCCTCTTTTTTGTTATTAATCACTTGAGAGAGCTATTCCATGTTGGACATAAGCTGCTCCATCAGATAGGAGGAGTTACCAACTTTAATCTTAAGTTCTTGTTGACTTAACTTAAGTTGCATGGAAAAAGATTGATTCATGTTGTCAATCTTGTCAGAGAGGGTTTGGAGTTTTTCTTCATTTGACTTCTGTGCTCGTAGAGCTTCTGTCCTTCTGATCATGTATGGCCTTCAGATATATGTGATCTCTCTCTTTGATTTTTAGAGATACATCAGCCATAGTAGCTTGAAGTCTATTCTGAACTAAATTATCTCCTTCTGTTGTCAACACCATCCTTGACTTTTCATTAATTTGAGATATCTTCTCAACCAGCTCATCAGAATTCTTCAATAATTCCTGCTCTATAGGAATTTGATCATCTGGTTGGGCATCCTTTTGTTGAACACCAGATTGGACTTTACGATCTTCATCTTTTGATAGATTTTCAAAGGTGTTTAGAATTTGAACAATCATTGAGTACCAATTGCTATTGGAAGATGAAGGAATGTCAGTTAATAGTGCTTGGACTGAGAAGGTCTTCTCATTTTGAACTTGATCAACATCTTTTGTAGAGTGAATAGACTCTACGATCAGCTTCTTGGCCATATTCCTTTTTCCATCAGAGTCCACTCTACGATCATAAGGAATATAATGATTGTCAGCCTGTCAGTAGACTTTGTAGTGGGGCTGGTCTTTGATAATCATGGTTGCAAACTTCTTTACTCTAGGGAAGTTTTGTGACACCAGCTCCAGATTTAGAAACTGAGAGTAACACCAGCTGAAGTAGCTCTCATCTCTATTAGTATGTGCTTTTAGCCAAGGCATCCATGGAAAGAACCATATCATCAAGAGATCTTCAGAATTGTATAATATTGTTGTACAATCTAACTCCATATTTTTCCAATTGTGAAGTACTTCATCTGTAGTCATTCTTACAACACGAAATTGTTCATTTCCATGACTTATCCAACTTGCTACTGATTCAGCTGGTGGTTCATCAGAAACTTCCACCACTATTCTTCTGCTAATTCTTGTTGGAGAGAGAACATGATAGTCTGCTGACTCCTCTAATTCCTGATTTGTAGAACCAGAGTCCTTTCCCATTTCTTCATCTTCTGAACTTGAATATGTTGACTTCCTTTATCTGATTCGTTAGAGAAT
The DNA here is from genome assembly GCA_020205505.1 of Panax japonicus. Taxonomy (NCBI): domain Eukaryota; kingdom Viridiplantae; phylum Streptophyta; class Magnoliopsida; order Apiales; family Araliaceae; genus Panax; species Panax japonicus. The sequence goes on from CM035092.1 coordinate 61,642,462, forward strand.
TCTTCATGCTGGTTTTTATCATCTTCTTCCTCGGATTTAGATTCATCATCACTCAAGTCAATGACAGCAGTAGAGAATTGTCCTTTTTTCTTTAGAATAGTCCTGACAGGCAGTCTGTTGCTCATTCTTCTTCTTGGAGGTTCAGCTGTAGGAGAGTCAGAATTTTCTTCTTCTTCAGAATTTGAAATTTTTGAATTTTCAGATGAACTTTCTTGTTGTTCAGCATAGGCAGGGGCATGTCCTTCTTCATCGGACTTATCATCTTTAGAACCATCATGAGGGCTTGTTGGAGCATATGCATTTGGAGATGTAGTTGGGTCATCTGGTAGCTTTTCTTCATCATCAGAGTGGGAACTCTGAGAGTTAGCCATAGGGCTTCCATATTCCTTTTCATCAGCAGAGTTCACATTTTCTTTCATGAATTCAGGTCCACCTTCATTGCTGGATTTGCTCTTTGGGGACTCGGTCTTGAGACCATCAGTTCCCTTCTCTTTTTCTGACTCTACATTCTCTTCTTTTTCAGATGTAATTTCTTGGAAAACTGGGGCTTGCTTGTTTACCACCTTAGCTTTCTTCCTTGATGGCCCTTGAAGCAGTCTGTTGCTTCTTCTCTTTGTGGTGTCTGGTGCAGTTAAAACCTTTTCACCTTCATCTTTGTCTTCGGTGGAGAGACTTCTTGGTGGGGCCTTCATTTTCCATATACCTCTGGATCTCTTCCTTACTGGTGTGGCTGCTACTGGTGCAAAGTCATCAGACTCAGAACTTTCCACCTCTTTCGCCTTCCTCTTTTTTACAGAAACCTTGCTTCTGCTCCCAGTTGTTGTTAGCCTCCTGTTTTCCTTTGGGTTCTTCTTCCAATTCACGAACTGCCGTGGAGACATTACTTTATGAACATTTAGAGGCTCTCCTTCATCATCCTTGATTTTGCCTCCTAGCTTCTTCTTCATTACAATACTTAACATTCTTCCATGAAAGACCTTAGTTAGGGGTCTATCTGTAGACTTCTTTGTCTCAGCCTTCTCTACCCATTTGGAGATCTGATCGAGCAAAATAGCTCCAAAGTTGATTCGCTTCTTTATAACTATTGCAGACATAATCTTTAACTACTGATCAAGCACAGTGTCATGTGCAGTATACTTGCATAGTATACATTTTTGCACTATCTCAGCAAGGAACTCGAATTCCTTAGGAAACTCCTTTTTCTTCATGTCCTTCAGACTAGGGTTTCTTTGGTACCCCATAATCCCCTTCGCTTGCTCAGTGTCGATCTCATCAAGGTTTTTCAGTCCTAGGTCAGGAAAACCTAAGCATTGATTGATATTAAATGATTTCATCTTTAGAGACAGACCTTTAACCTTGGTAGAAAGGTTTCTGACATTTATGAATGCATTTGAGTAGAACTCCTTAACCAGTTCAGTACATACTCGAGTGCTTGCTTCAAGACATTCTGAAAATCCAGTTTTCTTCATAAGTTCAATAATGTCTCTGAACTTCTTTTCGGATTTCTTAAATGACTTGGTTCCGAGCTGAATGCCAGTGATTACTCTCCAATCTTCTATTTGAATAGTTCAAGGAAAATGGATGTTTGATTCAGAAAGATTTATGAGAAATAGCTGATTGTGATTTGGGCTCTGGAGGTTGATTTTGGCTTCGAAGAGGATTCTAGGGTTTGAAAGCGAGAAGACGAGAGATTTGATAGTTTCTGATAACTGTTTGTAATTTTTGAATTTGCCTTTATGGCAGTTCTTCCTGACTTTGCATGCGCTGTAATGTGTCAAGTAGCCATTGGTTGCACGATGCCCAATAATGAGCTGTAACTCCCCATAACCTTTTTCGGTTTTATATTCCTTTTGAGAGAAATAGGCGTCAACGACGTGGATTGATCGTTGACCATTTTGGTTCGTAGAGTAGCATGGTAAGGCAGCTATGGACTCTATGTTTTCTTTTGTTGACTCACGATCTTCTTCTTAGAGATGCTGCAGTGGATGGGTTTGACACTAATCCTCATCTTGAAACTGCATAGTTTAACCACTAACGTATCCCAAGCCAGTTTGGGCACTTAAGTTCTAAGGTGAGTTTTCATAATGTCTTTTCAAACTGTATTCGAACTTATCTCCTCATAATTTGAACGGTTGAGCAATTATCTCGTTCTTTCAAGCTCCTTATGAGCTAGAGTATTCTGGTAGGACTGCGATCATCGAGTCTGCTTCTACGATCGTTGAGGTTGCATCACGATCGTTGAGTCCTCTTCAAACTTTACTCTACGATCGTTGACTGTCTTGGTCCTTGAGATGAACATGACTAAGCAATTCTTCTGGGTTAAGATAGCTCAGGAAGGGCCAACCTCTTAGAGTGAGCTAAGGGTCAGGTTTGTCCCTGAGGTGCTTTCTAGATGAAATAATTTAGAAGTTATTTTCACTGATATCTCATTTAACCTTTTTAGTTGGGGAGGTCCTCTACCAACTTTAGACAATTACATTTGCTGTAATCGTGGTGTCCTTCTGCTCTTACACTTCGATCAGATGTTTGATCGTAGGCACTCCATAATTTTGAGATTGGTGGCTGATAGGTTATCAGTAGTACGTTTTGAGATGTTCCTACTGACTATTAATCTTAATTTGGTTCATCAGCCATAAAGTTTTGGGACTCTGTAGCTATAACATTACTTCATAGTATATCTATGATGTTTTAGAGCTTCTGTACTGTTAGCAGATTACTGCTCCTCCATAGTTGAAACTGTCTTCTCAAGAGAGACATAAGTTCTTCTTCATGTGTAGCGGAAAGCAGCCATGCATATCTCATTCTGGCTGAAGTCATTAAATCTTCTTATATCGTAGAAATGAGCATCTTCAGGGTTAATCATTCTACGATCATTTGACAGCACTACGAAAGTATTCTTCCTTATTAGCTTGTACTTGTGGAGTTCTGCTCCTGTAATGAGTTCCTCATGTTTGATGCTCGATGATCCTCTGACGTAAGTTTCCTTAAGGATTCTTCTCATATGATATGCTTAGCATGATTGAGCATATATGACCCTTTTTATCTTTGGTTGAATGGCCTGCTTCCTTATAAGGATCAGCAACTATGTGAGCTTCATTCAGATTAGCTCAGCAAGTCTTCAAGGTCAAGTTTTGAAATATATGAATTTTATCAGAATCATTTCTGAACAGTCTTAAGCCTTCTGCTGGTTTAATCTTCTTGACTGAAGTCTTCTGCTTGAGCATTCCTTAGTGTGGTTAGATAGACCAGGCACCTGCAGGTTAGATATATTTCTATTTTTGGTACCCATAATTTAATGGGTCCTGCTAGGTTAGTTTTCTAAATTTCTGTTCCTCATATATTTGGATAATCATCATATTGATTAACATCAGTCATATTCATGCATATAACTGATTTAGATAATACATTTTGAGATGCATGATGGTGAGTGTGTGTAAGATTTGCCATTTTAATAAATCATTATTTTTCTTTGATGGTTTCATCATTTGCTTGGTTATGCTCACAGGGTTTAAATGTTCACAGAGTAAGAATCAACTCCGTGACTTATGTGTATCTGGTTGATTCATGGAGGTGATTAGTTTCTACGAATCTTCAAGATACTCTTGTAGAACTGATCATACTCTGTGTGTTATCAATCACTTACAACATGGTCTTGTATATGCATACTTTCTCATCAACAAAGATTACTCCACATAAGATTATTTTAACCTTTGATATGCTTATGACCAATTTCAAATTTCTTTTAAGATGTCATCTTCAACCTAAAACTTGGATGGAGAGAAATTTTGTAAGCATTTGAGTTTCCAACCTCAGTGTACTTTCTCTCTTCACCTTTTTAGGTAGATTATGGTTTCTTAATAGGATACTGTTATAGTTCATAAGGAGGTGCAACATGATGTACACAATTATACTAGTGAGAAACCGCACCTTTCTACTGTCAGTTCCTTAACAGTCATTCAACTTTGACATACTTAGATTAGGCATTGATGTTTATAGTTTCTCATTTGCTCCTGACAGCTTGTTGCTCCAGTTAACCTTTAATCAATCAGTCGTGGTCTTGAAGATGTAAGCTAAGAGAATCTCAACATCTTTAGTTTTTCCACATCCTTGAGTTCACAAGGTTTACATCCAGCTGCTGGTTGGCCAGACACATGTTTGAGAAGTTCTTCTTTCTTCTCTGGATAGGCATTTCTTAGCATGTAGGGCCTTTCTATCTTTCCAGGCTGGTGGATGTTTGGCTCTTTTCTATTGATGTCACTTGAGCTTCCTAGCCTGGTCTTCAGACTACAAGATTGACCGCGGGCAAGAATTGGTCTTGTAGATATGGAAATCAAGAGCATGGACCAATCTGAGCAGCTTCAGGCGTATATACACATTTACCTGTACACAATATTTTCAACGTGTGAGCTCATCTGCATATAACAAGCAACTTACTACTAAACCAAGTTTAGAACAATGTTTGTGCCTAGGATCAAACTCAAATCAATTAGCTTTTGAATATAGCAAGAGAACCTTCTTTGATACCAATTGTTAGTTCCCAGTAAACACATAATATATCTAGAAAGGGGGGGGGGGTTGAATAGATCCTTTTTCTTTTCAAATACTTTTCCCTTTTATTTGATTATCACCATTGATATATTCATAATCATACATACATTGTTCTTAGAGTTAGTTAAGTTGTAAGCAGTTAATGCATACATAGCAGATATAACAGTTAAGTACATAATGTAAATGACATAAAGTAAAAGACACAAGGGATTTTAAGTGGTTCAGAGACTCAAGCTCTTAATCCACTCTTCTGCTTTCAACTAGCAGGATATCCACTAAGGAAGGGCAGCACCCTGAATCACTAAGATTCCTTTAAGGCCAATAGCCTTGGAACTCCTCTAGTTCCCTAGGAACTCTTCAGGCCCAACAGGCTTGGAACTTTGTTTAGTCCCTCCGGATAAGGACCCCTCAGGCCCTGACTTCTTGTTGTTGTAGTTGTTGTTGTTGTTGGTGGTTCAAAACTGCTAAGATGTCTTTAAGCTTGAACATCTTATGTACTTAGCAGTTTGGCGTGTTCCTCTTTATATTCTGCATCTAGTATGGACCACATCTTCTCTGGTGCAACTGATCTTCACTCTTTTCTGCTCATCTTTATCTGATGTCAGCTGTGCACCATCACCATCTGGATTTGCTAAGTCTCTGAGCTTTTCGTAGACTTCGTCTAGAACTTAGCTATCCTTGAACCCTTCTTGAATGTTTTTCAAACATGATTCTGCATCTTTTCTTTTTCAGCTTTTGGTTCATGGTGATCTTTAGAGTGGCTCTCTTGATCTTCTTTGTACTCTGCCACTTTTCTGAATGCAATCTCCTTGGCCTTCTCGGCTCTCAGCTTAGCTGCCATCTTCAGTGGCATTCTCATCTTTGTTGAGTAAAGCTCTAATATGTTTTAAGTCCTTCTTCAAAGCTTCTTCACTTCCACCTATGTAGTATCACTGTCATTGAGACTTGTTCTCTTAATCTCTGGTGGAACTAGTAGAGTCAACAATAGCGTTCCAACAACTCAACGATTCTGTAACTTAGCAATCATCAGTAACTCTTGAACTTTGAAGCTCTATTGATTTATACTTCTTCCCAATCTTCCCGTTGGAAAGTAGCCGTTAAAAGCTTTTTGAATTGCTTCGCAGATCATGAGTTATTTGATATAGACTGCAAATGTGATATGACATAACTTTCTAACACTGCAGTCTACTGTTTCACCTACCCCATCAGAGATGTCACTTTTATATCTCGGGCAGATAGTCAAGTTTATTACCTTCTTCTGATTTCTCGATCATAGGTTGTCCTTTTGCATCGATGCTCTCAGTGAGATTTGTTCAAATATCAATCTTCGGGTTGAATCGTTGCCAATGCTTCAATCCTCAGTTGTTCGAACTCTACGATTCTGATGTACATCTTCTTGGACCTGATCGTAGTGTCTTGTTGACTGTTGCTCATTGACGTGTAGAGTTAACACTACGATCTTTGAAGAGTGTTTATTAGCTCTCTAATGTGGAACACCTCTTTCTTTTCTTGTACAGTGCTTCAACACTTTTGTTTTCCTTGACTGCTCTCAGATACTGATGGCTTGACACTTTGTTCTAGCCCCTTCTGAATAACAAGTCACTTCATATTTATGGTGTGTCCAGCTCACTTTCTCCTTGTGATCTCCCGTTCACTTATCATCAATGGACTGACCCAATGCTTAATCACTTTAGTCTTGTTCTTCAGAAGCTGATCAGTATCTTTGTGTACACTCCATCAGTTCTTTCTTTTTTTTTGCAAAATTTACGATCCTGGTTACTTCCAAGATTGTTGTTATCTTATCGCTTGACAACTACTGCACCTGCTGACTTTCCTTAGTCAGCTACTGAAGTCTTCTTATGATCAACTTGTGGAAGGCTTTTGATGAGTAGGTTTTTAAACTATGAATCATGTTCAGTTGGAGTGTTTCTGTGTTTTTTTATGCATTTTTATGTTACTGTTGATGTTTTTTTCGTTTAATGTAAGAAAAGCAGAGGCATCTCGCGTGTGGAAGCATTTGAGACTGTGTTGAGAAAAATTGGAAGCTACTGATGGTCTAGCGCTGTTAGCGCTGTGTAGAGCGCTGAGTGCGCTGGAAATGGGCGACCTACTGCTACTGTAGCGCGGACTGCGCTGGGCTAGCGCTGACCGCGCTGGGTCTGATTCATCTACTACTACTCTAGCACTAACTGCGCTGCGGAAGGGCTAGGATGGCGCGGACTGCGCTGGTGCGTTTTGCTGGTTTTTACAGAGAGGTTAGCTGGCGGTATTTGGAGAGAATTGGAATTGTTTTAAGTTATTTTGGATAGGAAGTGGAGGGGAGCTAGGAGAGTATCTAGACAAGTGATGGTCTACAAGTAGAAAGAGAAAGAGGGATAAAAGAGATACACATTTTTGAAAGAAGAATAACATTGGAGATCAAGCTTGGAGGTCTAGAGAAGAAGGAATAACTTCACGAAAATTGTAGGAATTGAATTCAGAGAAGGGTGGTGTTTATTATTCTTCTTTAATTTTTATTATCTGTAATTGGGTTGATGTCTCCTTTTATTTATTCAGTAGTTAATTTATTTATGATGAACTAATTATCTTTTTAGGTGATTGATGGATCTTTGAGTGGAACAATGGTTAATTAATTTTAATTCTCAGTTTAATGAAATATTCAACAGTTTATCTATATTAATTTGTGTTTGAATTTGTGAATTGCCTGATCAACAATTCTTTGTGGATTTGAATGGATTCGAGAGAAGATGTTTAAATCTAGACTTAATTGATATAGCATGTGTTCATGAGTTCTGTGAATAGCAGAATTGTGATGAATGTTAAGGTAGAGATATGCTTGACATCGCATGTAATCGATAGAGAACTTAATCTTAAACTTCTTTTGATTTAATTTGCATAGAGATATTATGAGTTAATTGATTGAAGTGTTTGGCTTAATTCTATCTTAATTGTGGATTTGAGTTAATTTGGTATTAGTGCACTGAGAGGTGACTAATGCTATAATCGTGTTCTTGATTAATAAACTGGAATATTGAGTTGAACTGAGGAATAAGTGAATTAATCTGAGTGAAGCTTAGAGTGAAATCATGAGCCTAAATCTCCAAGTATTGTTTGAAAATTGAGTTTTATCTTTGTGGGTTATTAGTGATAGCTAGAGTATTAGTTGTTAAGATTTTCTCATCATTTATTCAATATAGTTTAATAAAATTTGGATTAGTTAAAGATTGATAGTTGTAAGCTTGAGTTCTTACTAATTGTCTCTGAGGGAACGACAATTCACTTATCACTTTATTACTTGTTGACCACATATACTTGCATGTTGTGCGCAATTAGATTTTACCCAACAAGTTTTTGGCGCCGTTGTCAGGGATTTATTAACATAGATCTTAATTTATTACAATATCAGTTAAATTAATTCAGTTTTACTTAAACAATTTTTTTTGTTTGTTATCTTATTTCAGGTGGTTGAAGCAGTTTATGCAAACTCGGTCCAAAAATCCTGACTTGCTTCCTTTTGAGGACGACATCGAGAAAAAATTTCAAAGATTGAGTAAGTGGATTAAGGAAACGAGATAGGAATTTGAAACACCTAAAAAAGAAGAGGAAATGGCAGCTGAAGATCACAAAGCACTAAGGGACTTCGCCACACCAAAGGTGACTGAACTGCAGTCAAGCATCACGAGGCCCGCAATAGCTGCAAATACGTTTGAAATTAAGCTGGGAACAATTCAAATGATTCAGAATTCGGTTCAGTTTGGGGGATTGGTGAATGACGATCCAAACGAGCATCTAGTCAGTTTCCTTGAGATATGCGACACCTTTCGGTATAATGGAGTGTCGGATGATGTAGTAAGACTTTGCTTGTTCCCATTCACCTTACGGGACAATGAGAAGAGTTGGCTACACTCTATACCATCCGGATCTATAACTATGTGGGAAGACCTAGCTCAGAAATTCCTTGCCAAATTTTTCCCACCTGCAAAAACAGCAAAAATGAAGAATGAGATAACGATGTTTGAACAACAACACGGGGAGTCATTGTATGAGGCATGGGAAAGATATAAAGAATTACTTTGAAAATTTGCACATCATGGGTTACCGAAATGGTTTCAATTGAACACATTTTATAATGGATTGAATGGGAACATCAGAACGAGCATTGATGCAGCTTCATGTGGAGCATTTATGGCAAAGAGTTATGAGGAAGTGTATGATTTGATAGAGACTATGGCAGCTAACAATTACCAGTGGCCCACGGCAAGAATGAATCAAGAAAAGGTCGCAGGAGTGTTAGAAGTTGATGGAATTATGGCAATTCAAGCACAGATTTCAGCACTCTCAAAGAAATTTGATTATATGGCAGGGGTGCAATTGCAACAAGCACAATAGGTACAACAAGTGGCAATTATTTGTGAGTTGTGCGCGGGAGAACATTCTACAGACCAATGTGCAATTAATCCAGCCTCTGTGCAATTTGTGGGTAGCTACAATAGAATTCCGCAAAACACTTATCAGAATACGTACAACCAAGGGAATAGAAATCATCCAAATCTGTCGTGGAGTAATAATCAACAACAAGCTCCAAGGTCATCCTATCCCCCAAGATTTCAAACCCATCAACAACCAACCCAATACCAAGAAAGGAAATCAGATTTAGAGGAGTTGGTGACAAAGTACTTAACCAGCAATGAAGCAGCCATGAAAAATCAAGCAATGGCTATGAAAGCACAAGAAATGGCCATGAAATCACAAGAATTGGCAATCAAGAATTTAGAGAACCAGATAGGACAAATTGCATTGGCATTGAATAATAGACCATAAGGAACACTACCTAGTGATACCGAAAAAAAACCCAAAAAGTAATCACGAGTAATGTCAAGCTATTATGCTGAGAAGTGGAAAACATCTTGAGGGGCAAGAACCAAAAACATCGGGTGTAAAAGAGGTTGAAACAGATATGGATAATTTAGAGAATGATGCGAAGCAGGGGGCCGATAAACCAGTGAAAATGAGCATCCCAGTGAGGGAACCAGTTAGCTATCCTCCCCCACCATTTCAGCACAGAATCCAAAAGTAGAAAGTAGACAAATAATTCGCAAAATTTTTGGAAGTTTTTAAGAAACTTCAAAGTAATATCCCATTTGTAGAAGCCTTGGAGTAGATGCCTAGTTATACCGAATTCATGAAAGGGATTCTATCGAGGAAAAAGAAGTTGGACGACTATGAGACAGTAGCATTAACCGAAGAGTGTAGTGCAGTGTTACAGCAAAAATTGCCACCAAAGTTGAAAGACCCAGGCAGCTTCACCATTCCATGCACAATTGGGAATACGACGTTCAACAAATGTCTGTGTGACTTGGGAGCAAGTGTGAATCTTATGCCACTATCGGTCTACACAGAGTTGAGGTTGCCTGCACCCAAGCCTACAAACATTTCTTTGCAATTGATAGATAGGTCAGTAACATATCCAAGAGGCATTGTGGAAGACATCCTAGTGAAGGTGGACAAATTCATATTCCCTGCAAACTTCATTATCTTAGATTATGAGGAAGACAAAAACATCCCAATCATTCTAGGGAGGCCTTTCTTGGCTACGGGTAGGACACTCATCAACGTACAAAAAGGAGAACTGACTATGAGGGTTCAAGACCAGAAAATTAAATTCAATGTGTTTAAGGCCATGAAATTCCCGACGGATGGTGAAGAATGTTTTAGGATGGATCTTATTGACCACATAGTTGGCGAAGACATGAACAAGAGCTTGGAGAACGATTCATTGGTGATAACATTATTGGGAGATGAAGGACTCGACGATCCAGAAATTGGAGAATATTTGTAAGTATTGGATTATCTACCACGAGTGAGTAGATTCAAAGCACCATTTGAAACATTGCACATGGAAGAACGAACAACGACAAGAATGAAATCGTCATTGGAGGAACCACCAATTCTTGAGTTGAAATCACTCCCCAAACACCTCAGGTATGCGTATTTAGGTAATTCAAATTCTTTACCTGTTATTATTTCTGCTGTACTAAACGAATTACAGGAAGAAAAGCTGCTGCGAGTGCTTCGGGAACATAAATTGGCGATAGGATGGACAATCGCAGACATCAAAGGAATCAGTCCATCCTTTTGCATGCACAAAATTTTAATGGAAGATGATGCTAAATCGATTGTGGAACAACAGAGATGGCTCAATCCGATCATGAAAGAGGTAGTCAAAAAGGAAATTCTAAAGTGGTTAGACGCAGGTATCATCTACCCAATTTCAGATAGCAAGTGGGTTAGTCCAGTTCAATGTGTGCCGAAAATGGGAGGTATGACTGTGGTTCAAAATGAAAACAATGAGCTGATTCTAACAAGAATGGTGACTAGATGGAGAGTTTGCATGGACTATAGAAAATTGAGTAAAGTAACTCGCAAAGATCATTTCCCTCTACCCTTCATCGATCAAATGCTGGACAGACTGGCGGGTCATGCATACTATTGCTTATTGGATGGCTACTCGGGGTATAATTAAATTGTCATCGCTCTTGAGGATCAAGAGAAGACAACATTTACGTGCCCATATAGTACGTTCGCATTCAGGAGAATGTCATTCGGACTGTGTAATGCACCTGCCACTTTCCAACGGTGCATGATGGCCATCTTCTTAGATATGGTGGAAAAGAATGTGGAAGTCTTTATGGACGATTTCTTTGTCTATGGGGATAATTTTGACGCGTGCATAGAAAATCTAGTAATGGTCTTACAGAGATGCATCGACACAAATCTGGTACTTAATTGGGAAAAATGCCACTTTATGGTTGAAGAAGGCATAACTTTGGGTCACAAAGTCTCGGTGCAAGGATTGGAGGTCGATAAAGCCAAGTTGGAAATTATTGATAAATTGCCTCCGCCAAGTTCAATCAAGGGTATTAGAAGTTTTCTAGGACATGTAGGGTTCTATAGGAGGTTCATACAGGATTTTTCGAAAATAGCAAAACCATTGTGTAGCCTCCTGGAGAAGGATTCAGTATTCAAGTTTGATGAGGAGTGTAAGTTGGCCTTTGAGTTGCTGAAGAAAAAGCTAACTACAACACCCATTATCGTCGCTCCGGATTGGAGCATGACGTTTGAATTAATGTGTGTTGTAAGTGATTATGTAATCGGGGCTGTGTTGGGCCAACGCCGAAACAAGATATTTCATGCTATTTAGTATGCAAGTAAAACACTCACAAAGACTCAATTAAACTACACAACAACAGAAAAAGAATTACTTGCAGTGGTGTACGCGTTTGATAAATTTCGAGCCTACTTGATCGAAACAAGGGTGATAGTTTATATGGATCATGCGGCCATTTGATATTTGATAGCAAAGAAAGACGCAAAACCATGTCTTATCCAATGGATTCTCCTCCTACAAGAATTTGACTTAGGGATCAAGGATAGAAAGGGGACAGAGAACCAAGTTGCTGATCATCTGTCAAGGCTGGAAAATCTTGACAAAGAGAAAGAGGATAAGTGTGTCATCAACGAGACCTTCCCGGATGTGCAATTATTTGGGATTCAGTCAGAAGTACCATGGTATTCAGACTTCATCAATTATCTAGTCAGTAACATACTACCTCTTGATCTTACACGACAGCAGAAAAAGATGTTTCTGCACGATGTTAAATGGTATATGTGGGATGAGCCATACTTGTTCAAACAATGTATCGACAAGATGATCTGAAGATGTGTGCCACACAGCGAAGTGAAGAACATCTTGCACGAATGTCACTCATCTGCATATGGTGGGCATTATGGTAGTACAAGAACATCAACAAAGGTGCTTTAATCAGGGTTTTATTGGCCAACGCTATTTAAAGACGCTCACCAATTTGTAAAAACATGCGATCGATGTCAAAGAGTGGGTAACATATCAAAAAGGAATGAAATGTCGTTACAAGTAATTTTAGAGGTCGAAATCTTTGATGTATGGGGCATTGACTTCATGGGACCATTCCCCTCGTCTCTTAGCAATCAATACATTTTACTCGCGGTGGATTATGTCTCTAAATGGGTGGAAGCCACAGCACTACCATCAAACGATTCCAAAGTGGTCCTAAGGTTTCTACAAAAAAATATCTTTACAAGGTTTGGAACACCGAGGGCCATAATAAATGACGAGGGAAGTCATTTATGCAACAAAGCGTTTACAGCCCTACTGGCAAAATATGGGGTTAACCACAAAATAGCGACAGCCTATCATCCCCAAACCAATGGACAAGTAGAGGTGTTAAACAGGGAGGTCAAGAAAATATTAAAAAAATTAGTCAACCCAAATCGTAAGGATTGGTCGCTTCTATTAGATGATGCACTTTGGGCATACCGGACTGCATACAAGACTCCAATCGGCATGTCACCCTACCAGTTGTTGTATGGAAAGGCATGTCACCTTCCGGTTGAGCTACAACACAAGGCTTATTGGGCTATTCAAAAATTGAACTTCGATCAAGCAGAAGTGGGGGAAAAGAGATTACTACAGCTAAATGAGCTTGACGAATTCAGATTACAAGCTTAAGAGAATGCACAATTATACAAGGAAAAGGTGAAAAAATGGAATGATCAGAAAATCAATCACCGAACTTTCATGCCAGGTCAAGCAGTGTTGATGTTCAATTCAAAATTGAGATTGTTTCCAGGTAAACTTAAATCGTGATGGTCAGGACCATTCACCATAAAAATGGTTTTCCCACATGGTGCCGTGGAGCTGTATAGCAGAAACCCATTGGAAACCTTCAAGGTCAACGATCAAAGATTGAAGCACTACTGGGGTGAGGATGCAAATGTGGACACCATCAACATTACCCTCACAGACACACAATAAAACATGAGGGACTGTCGGGCTAGCGACATTAAACCAAGCGCTACTTGGTAGGCAAACCAAGCTCTAAACTTTATCTCTTACTTACATTTAAATTTTTAGTTATAGCTTAGTTATTAAAATGTATACTTGGAGAGTAAAAAAAATCTCTGTAATTGCAGGAACCTCGAGCTGGTGGAGTCAAGCAACAACATTATATAGCGCAAAGAACATAAGACACATCGCTAACCACGTCATCAATGTCAAAACCCAGCGCGGACCGCACCACAGCAGCGTTGACTGAGCCAACATACTGCACAACTAGCGCTGACTGCGCCAGGCCGGCGCTGACCGCGCTATAGGGTCAGTAACTATTCTACCATCAGAGCAGTCACGGCGCTGACCGCGCCACAACAACACTGACCGCGCTGCACCGGGTTTCTGTAACTAAATAGGTGTGGTTTAAATAAATAAGTCCACCTCTCCACCTTTCTATTATATCAATACCACTTCTCCACTTCTCCTAATTTTATTGCACTTCCTCTTCCCCATAACTCCACATTAATTTATCTTTACACTCATTCTCCTTTCCAAATTCCAAACCCACTAAACCTTTCAAGTTCCAACTCCCACCCACGTTGGTGTCCTATTATCTATATGAAGCTCCTCCATTCTAGACATGTTGATACTACAAAACTCAAGAATCACAACCCAATCCTAAATCTAACACTAGCCTTGCACAAAGTGATACAAATTGGGACTTTTCTTCAAAGAGGTAAACCCAACTTATAAAAGTATGATAATTCTCTTCATCCCTCACAAAATCTCTTTTTGTGACATCAAAAATTGAGTGGAAAAGCTGAGCATTGAGAAATCAAGGAAAAGGTGCTAAGTTTTGATTTATTTGGGTAGCAAAGCATCATCAACAAAAGACATTTGGGGGAGTCACACATTCTGCCCACCACCTGTTTGAGAAAAATACAAACTCAGATTTTTGTGTTAAACAAATTGGAATGCAACATGTCGTCACATAAACGACAAAGGGCATCAACCTCTTCAACTCACCCAACATATGACCATTCAAGATTTGTTAGCGAGAAGGCCGCAGAGAGATTCACTACATCCATTGACAAGAAAAATTTGGTTCTAGAACAAGGATTGAAACCAAATGCAAATTTGGATTGTGATATGGAGTTGCAAATTATAGAACACAATTGGTTTCAACTAGTTGAGCAATCACTTCCAGCGGCAATCAACATAGTTAAGGAGTTTTATGCGAATGCAATTGAACATGTCAATCATGTTGTCATGGTTCGGGGAAAACCGGTAGCGTTTCATGTTGAAGCTATCAACGAATATTTTGGGTTGGAAACGCCACCAGAGGACCGGTATGAAGATGGGTTGCCCGAGCTAGATGAGTTGATTGCCCGACTATGCAAACCAGGAACAAAATAGACGATTAAAGTTGGAATGAATGAAAAGATAAGTTTTCCCCACACAACACTGAGTCGATATAGAAAAGCATGGCATGCGTTCATTTGTGCTCGATTAATGCCCACGCGCCATCTAACTGAGGTTACTAAAGCACGAGCCCGATTATTGTATGGAATTGTTCACCACCACTATCTTGTGAAAAAATCAATTGCTTTCTATAATGTTGATGTGGGGGAATGTATTCAAGAATCCATTGACCGAGCACTACGGGGGAGTACCACAGGCGGGCTACTGCACGGGTTTCTAATTACCGATTTATATCAAAAGGCTGGGGTGCAGTGGCAACCTAATGAGCCAATTCAACAACTAACGTCTATAATTGACCATGCAACTATTCAGAGGTATACAGCTTGGGATGGAGCACAGACCAACCCGCGTGGTGAAGGTTACATCATGATCCGCCAACCATCATCCTCGGCTAGTGAAGAACTGGCTCATGAAGAACCAGTTAGTGAGGAACCCGCTCGCGAGGAACAAGCACGGGTCCCAAGGAATTAATTCATGTGGTTGGCTGAGCGGCAAGATTTAATGCATCAGTACAATGCAAATGCATTCAGCATGCTTGCTAAGGTGTTTGCTCATTGTAATCCTAATGCTCAGCCAATCGTTATGCCTACTCCTCATATCCTGCAAACATATCCTCCCTCGGACGATGACGCACAGTAATGCGTTTTCAGGGAAGTCCTCAATTTTTCTATTTTTGAGCATATTTGAAGTAATGAGGGCATTCCTTAATTTACGTTTGGGGGATTTGTTTTTCTGTATTTTCATGATAGATAGTTTTTAGTTTTCATTTGCATGAATCCAATTTTAGAAAAAACAAATTGCATGAATCTAGTGGATAGTTGGGATATGTTGCTATTTTTCAGGGCTAATGATGAGGTTGGAATTTGGAGAAAATGTGCGATACTTAGTAAGGGAACTTTGAAGTAATTTAGAGTTATAAGTTGAATCTTTCTACTTGTTGAAACTGTTGTAAAAGGATTGCACAAACATATCAACTTATAGATTGATTGCGTTAAATTGAATCATAATAGAGCTCTAAAAGGCATCACTAGTTTAAATGTGAGAATGATAAAAATAAGTAGTGATGGCTATTGTTAGACAAAAACCTAAGTTTGGGGGAATATTTTGGGTATATAAGCCTGTAATATTATCTAAAAATTATGATTAAACACTGTGGCATGCCTGTCTAGTTTTGTGGCCTTTGTTACTTGAGTAAGTAAGCCCGAGTGGATTGTCTTTACACCTAGCGCCCTAAGGTCTTAATGGTCTGGGAGTCGTTGGTCAAAAGCTCGTTAAGGTAGCATTGAAAATCCTAAGGGAATAAGACGGTGCATAGCTATAGGTAATATAAAAAAAGTATAAAACGGGAAATAAGAGCAAAATGCCCCCGTGAATGATAAATGAGGCATAAATACCCCAGGTTGACCCTTTATGATGGTTCGTGTCTAGCTTTAGTTGGATCGAGCTTGTTTTTGGATTTCTTATATTCACTCTGTTAATGCCTTAGAAGAGGTGTGTTATGTTTTAAATTTGATAGTATGTCAATCTATGATGTTGGTACACACACACTATAGTAGTGATATTAGTTTGAGATTCAATGGTTGGCTATTGTAGATAATACTGCATTGAGGTCCCATACTACTGATATCATTACAGAGATGAGCACCTATATTGATAAGCATAGTGTCACCATGCATTTGGCTGTAGATCTGTTGGCTCGTGTAGATACCCTTGGGCAGGATACCATGCTGGAATTGATAGCGCACATATACACTGAGTTGTAGATGGGTTTGGATTTTCTTACACAGACTAGCTTAGCCATTTTGGTCATGTACAATACATATTTTATATATCAAACAACATTATATATGACAGGAAAAATATATTTTGATTCACTTCCCTTTTAGTTATGCTTTGCTACTTGCTTGATATTTGCCTGTTTTTCCAGGGCTTGTGATCTTGATGTATTCTGAATTCCCCCTTGATGGATGGACATTGAGATGTCTCGAGATCTTTCAGAATGGATCATTGATCTGTGTGTATTCCCTACCCTTTCGTGTCTTGGGACTGGTTTTTGTATGTGGTTATGGAGAGGAGTGTGACTTTCCTCTCTGAGGTTGACCGCCCCACAGATGGTCGCCGGTACTCCTTTGTATGGGGGATCCCAGGTCGTTCCATCTCTCATGGATTGGTGTTTCTCTTTGAGGACTCAATCGCAACTTAGATGGTCGTCGATTCTCCCATTGGCATGGGGATACCATGTAGCTCTATCCCTTGGTCTAAAGCCGATGAGGTATGATTTAAAGGATTGATCCCAGTACCATTTGACAAGTTTTTATGTTTTGGTAGGGGTGAGACCGAACCATGAATGACTGCCTACGTACTCCCATTGAAGAGGGGAGATCAGGTCTGCGTAGTTCGAACCTGGCGTAAAGGTTCAAAGTTGTAAGTGGTGAAGTGGGTGTAGAGATTTATTTGTTTTTTTTCTGTAGTTAGACCGGACCATAAAAATGGCTGCGTACATACTCCCGTGTATTGGAGAGATTAGGTCTGTGTAGTTCACCCCATGTATAAGACATACTGCAGATGTGAAAAGTTTGATCCCTAGTAGGACAAACTGAAGGTGTGAAAAGTTTAATCCCTGGTGGGATAAACTGAAGGTGTGAAATGTTTAATCCCTGGTGGAATAAAACTGAAAGTGAAAGGTTTTGAAAACCTGAGTTGAGTGAAGGATCTGATGATCTGAAACCAGGCTACTAATTGGAAGGTATGTTTGTCCTTGATGGGGCAAACAGATGTGAAGAAAGATTGGTGGTACCTATCTTGTAACCATTTATCTTCATCATGATGAGCGTTTATTAACACTCTGAGGGATTCCATTTCCACCTCTATGGGGAGCACTGATTCCATCCCATAGGTTAATGAGTAGGGGGTTGCCCCAGTGTAAGTGTGTATTGATGTTCTGTAGGCTAATAAAGTCAGAGGCAATAAGTCAGGCCATCCTTTGTGATTGGCGGAAATCTTTTGGATGATCTTTTTGATATTCTTATTAGCCACTTCAACAACACCATTCATCTTTGGACGATAGATGACGGAGTTGAGGTGTTTGATGTGGAATTTACTGCATAACTCCTCCATCATTTGGTTGTTGAGGTTTTTGGCATTGTCTAACACAATCACCTCTGGTTGTCCATATCAAAAGATGACATTGTTTCTGATGAAACCAATGATAACTTCTTTAGTAACCCTAGTGGAGGAGGCTGCTTCTATCCACTTGGTGAAATAGTAGATCATGGTGAAGATAAACTGATGCCCATTACTCGCTTTGGGCTCGATGGGCCCGATCACGTCCATTCCCCACATTAAGAAGGGCCAGGGCGAACTCATATTATGGAGCTCCCTTGGAGGGGCGTGGATAACATTTCCATGAATTTGGCATTGGTAACATCTCTTGACGTGATCATCACAGTCAGCCTTGAGAGAGAACCAGTAATGCCCTGTTCTTAGGATTTTCTTGACAAGTAGAGGGCCACTCATGTGTGGGCCACATAATCCACCATGGATTTCATCCATGAGCCTCTAAGATTAGTCTTTCTCTAGACATCTGAGGAGACCTAGTCCTGCATCTCTTTTGTAGAGTAGCGTCTCCGCTCAGGTAGAACTTCATAGCCATTCGATGGATCCACTTTTTTTCAGCCCAACTCACCTCAGGGGATGTAGATCCATCTCGCATATACTCCTTGATATGTTGATACCAAGGGTGTTGGATGAGAGGTAACTCATCGGATACTTCTCCAACGTAGTTTCCATAAGCTGGTGCCTTTTGCAGGGCAAATGTGATATTTGGCATGTTTTCCTTGTCAAGTATGTTGATCAAGGAGGCCAAAGTTGCTAGTGCATCTGCAAAGTCATTCCTATTCTTAGGAATATGGAGGAAGGATATTTCTTCAAACTCTGAAGCCATCTGTATAACCTGCCGAGGGTAAGGCAACACATGTAGCTCTTTGGTGTGATAGATTCTCGTGGTTTGTCTGATTACCAATTCTGAATCTCCAAAGATAGTTAACCATCTGATACCCATGGATTAGAAAGTTTTAACCCCATGATACAGCCTGCATACTCAGCTGTGTTGTTGGTGTTGGTAAACAGCAATTTGATGACAACGGGATACTACTCGCCCGTAATGGATATTAGAGCTGCTCCAGCTCCAGAACCTTCCATGTTTACATCTTCCACGGTTGGTGTGTATTGTCCTGACGGTGTAGCTGAACTGTCATTACCCCTTCATCGGGGAAGTATGTTTCCAAGGGTTTGAAATCCCCTGAAGGTGTGGAGGCCAGTTGATCAGCAATTCCTTGACCTTTGATAGAGTTTTGAATCACATAGATAATGTCTAATTAATGTAGGATCAACTGCCATTTGGAAAGTCGACAATTCAACATGGGTTTGCTGAACACGTACTTGAGAGGATCCATACGGGATATGAGATGGGTTGTGTGACCATGGAGGTAATGCTATAACCTCATGGAAGCCCATGCTAAAGCACAACAAGTTTTCTCAATCAGAGTATATTTGTGTTCATTGTTACTGAATCTTTTGCTCAGGTAATAGATAGCTCTTTCTTGGCCTCTATCATCTTTCTGTCCCAACATGCAGCCTATGGCATTGTCATTGATTTACAGGTACATGAACAGGGGAACACCATCCCTGGGAGGTACCAAAATAGGAGCTTTGATCAGCTGCTCTTTGATCGTAAGGACGAATTTCTGACACTCATCATTCCATTTCATGGAGGAGTTCTTCCTTAGCAACTTGAAGATGGGCTCATAGGTTGCTGTGAGTGTTTCCTCCTTTTTAGTTTAACAAAAAGGACTCTAACTCATGCAAGTATACATGGGTCAACAAGTAGTACAAAGTAAGAAAAGTATCGATCCACGGAGAAAGGTATTAAATCTAATTTATCATGCAACAACATAATCACTATTTCTATATGCGTAAACGATCAACTTAGAAGTAAATTAAATTCTAAATTAATTAATGAACCAAAATTATAATTACTAAAGTAATGAAATCAAATAGGAGAGAAATGGGATTCTAATTTCATTTAATGTTTCATCTAAATTGCAACCCTCATGTAATGTTTAATTATTTATCATGGAAAACTAGTCAAGAGCATAAAAGTGGAACATAATTATTTTTCAATGAACTATGACCAATTTACATAAAATCTACATTTGATAGAAATTATGTAAGCATCACTATTACCAAACTCACTATATATCTATGTGAATTTGTATAAAAAATGATTTAAGTCCATGCTCTCTTAATGACTGTGACGCCCCCAAAATAGGTCCAATCCGCCCAACCTATTATGAGTCATCAAATACATAGTACAAAAACAACAACTTCATTAATACAATTGTCGTGCAAAATACGACAACACATAAACTGTGAGTTTAAATACAAATATTGTCTTCTAGACAATATCCATACTCAAATAAGTCCTCATTATAATTATTGATACACTATTTTACAAAATAGTGAGGACTACTAAGACAACTGTCTAGAACCATCACTCCATACCCCGACTAGTTCCCGCTATATTCTCGCCTGTTGAGAAGAAAAATGGAACAAAAAGGAAAAGGGTGAGCACAACTAGCCCAGTAAAGAATATTATGACTAAGATAATGTACAACAAATTATCCTTAGTCTTCAACAGGAAAAAATCTGATAGAATATAATAGACAACAAGTTTTAGATCAACAACTGCAGCGGAAATAACAATTCATTAGAAGAGTTAAGTAGAGAATAAAATATACTATCATTTATGAATTTAAAAGTCCATTATCAATATTTTATCCCTGTAACATCAATCAATATTCATCTTGAATCAAATATTCATCTTTGCACTATAGGTCAAAGATATTCATCAGTTGGTCATGTTCATCTCAACACCTGTTCATCTTTGCATTATGGGCCAAAGATGTTCATCAAAAAATCATTCATCTTTGCACTACAGGCCAAAGATATTCAGTAATATCATCATTTAGGACCGAGAATGATGAAAAATATTTTAAAGAAAACGAATCCAGTGAGACAAAAGAACAAATATTAGGGATTCGTACTTCGGTTTATCCATGTTCAAAAACACCCCATAGTATACTATGGTGGAGTAAAATTCAAATATAATGATCAAAACATGGATATAATCAAAGATAGTAACAAAAATAGACATCTGAGACAAAGAAGAGAAAATTTTATTTTTTGGTGAATAGTGCCGTATTCGTGAATAGTGCCGTTTACATGAATAGTACCCCGACACTAAAAGACAAGAATTTCACAAGAAAAATCTTACCAATATTCCGGCATAATGATATTGAAAGAAATAATATCATTTAAAAAAATAACATCTCTTACCTCAAAAGAATAACACTCCTGATTGGAATATCAGATATAATGCTGAAGGAAACTTGCACCGTATAGAAACACTCATGATATCTAAATACTCACAAAAATACGCTCGATAATATAGAGAGAAAAACTTCAGTTTCTATTGTGATTTTCAATTCTAACCTAAGCACCCTATTTATAAGAAAATACTTAGAACACCAAAATAAAAAATTTAATAAAATATTAATATTTTATTTTTAATTTCCTACGCACACCTTACAATCTGAATTCAGCATTTACCACATGCAGGTGGGACCCACCAAAATGAAAAACATGTTTTAAATATTTTTTGTAACAAAATCAATTCAGACCCAATATTCCAGAACTTTAATAATTCATAATAAATAGCCCTTTTATCAGAAAAAGTCGAATTGTGTGTCCATTCCATAGGAAATTTAATTCTATAACTTTGTAGCTTTAAGTTTTTCCAAATTCTAAATAGAAATTGACCGAAATCCACATATGGGCGATTTTGCAAGCTATAATCAAATTTCAGTCAAAAATGGGGTCCACCAACATGTTTAACATGTTTTTAACATTTATTGAAACAAAAATACTCTTCCTCCTCATTTATTCATATATCACACATTCATTGTAAAAATATCATCATTATTATATTATTATAATATAATAATATATTTAAATGAATTATTTTATCATAAAAGATAAAATATCAATTTTTAACAATTGTCACTTTTCTAAAAATTCCTCCATTTATATCCACATAAATAAATATTTTTCTTATCATATAAATCAATAATTAATTATTCACAAATAATATTACAGAATCACAATAATGACAACCAGGTCGTTCCCAGGAAAGAGGAGGCTTTCCAATAAAGTTTTCTCCTTACTAACACGTAATTAGGTGACCAAACTTCTCCTTAGACAGAACTTCCTTAGACATTGTCAATAATGCTATCTAATAATATTATTCAAATAATATAAATTATTGATCTGATAATGGAAAATATTGTGCAGTGACAATTATTGAAACAACAATAATATAAAATATCAACGTAGCAATTATTGAATCAATAAAATAAAATATTGAACAGTAATTACTATAACAATTATTGAGTAGTGTATTCTTACGTAAGAATCAATAATTGGTGCAATACCGTGTGCTACTTTGCAACACCATGTATTACTATGTTTTAACCACCGGGTATTCCAACAGTGTTAACGGTAACAACTACGGCGTTATTTTTAAAGACTCATACTTGTCGTTTTCTTCATCCAATCGCTTTCCATTATCCAATAACTTTCCATTATGGGGCCCATAAAAGGCTGCGCCGTCGTACGAATATTCCCCGACAACAAGAATATTCCACGCCCAAACAAATATTCCCCGACAATAATGAATATTTTATAACCACTTGTTTATTTAAAGTATTTACGCATTTTACCCATAACTAACCACATTAATCGAATCAACCCCTTACTATTTCAAAATAAGAAAATTCTATTTTATTAAAAAAATTGGGGTCTTACAATGACTACATATGGTGAACCGGCATATGCCTATCCGGGTCACAAATCACAAAGCCTAACACACGTAAGCTTTACAATCATATGACATCATGGTTTATTCTATACTTATATTTCATTTTCCAAATCCATACAAGCAATTAGTGTGAATGGTGATCAAGCATTTAAACAATTAAACACAACCATAATCGGTAATCCAATGATAAATATACCACATTACAAGAAGATATACATATTTAAACTACGCATCAAAATCCATTAGAATCCCATAATGGAGTTTAGTTCATTTCTTAACCAAAAGCCATTATGGGATTGAAGTAAACCATTAAAATATAAATGCAAACAAAAGTTATGAAGAAATGAGAGAATCAAATCTACAAATTCCTTTTGCAAGTTCTATTTCCAGGCTTGTCCAGTTCACCAAAAATCTCAAGAAAATGTAAACTTTAATTATTGAATAATCTAGATAAAGAGAGGAGTTAAATGTATCATCCAATGCTTCAACCCTCTCTAGTGTAGCTAAAACCTTAGAACAATAATGATAATTGAAAACTGATCACAAAACACATATCTGGTGCCAACCATATTGTTTCAGTTGAGCAAAACACGCTCAAATTCAAATTACAAAAATTCAATAAAATTTACTGAAGAAGACTCGCGCGGCCGCGCGAGATTATAGTGCAATACGAGCGCGGCCGCACTATAGAGTTATCTGGCGAGTGCATGACGTGGGCGCACCAAAGCCCTTTGTTGTTAGAGCGCGATCGCGCGATGCCTGATCTTCCTTTGTCTTGGCTTAGGCGCGGGCACGCTGCTGCCTGCACTTTGTATTCTGCTGTCTTTTTACTTGTTGTTAATGCTTTTTGCTGCTACTAGTTTGCCTCTTCATTTCCTTACTTCTACACTTCACCATTTCATTAATCTCCTTCTCATTCGCTCACGTCCACCTTTCCATGCTTTTGCTAGTTCACTTCCACCATGCCATGTTAATGCCATTCCATTCCATTTCTTGCTTTTCCATGCCTTTCCTTGCCTTTGGTTGTTATAGGAGTTCCAGCTACAAATACTGCAAAATAAACATAAAATGCAAATAAAACATAATAAAAACTACTTGAGATGAGCATAATTCCAGTGAGTTAGCACCCAATAAGTAGGTATAAAACCTACTTATCAAATACCCCCAAAATTGAACTATTGCTTGCCCTCAAGCAATGCATAAGAAAATAAAATTAACAATGCAACTACATGCTATGCAAACTACACTATGATGGAAGTGAGTCCAAAGATTTCAAGCTAAAATAGAATTCCAAGTAAGTGTGCCTCACAGAATTATCTAGATTCAAGAATAAAATATCAAACTAAGCTATAGACATAACATCATACAATCAAATAATCCAAACTCGCTATAAAGATGTTGTGTGTGTATGTGTTATGTTCACAAATATGCTTGATAGAGGCAAAGTATATACATGTTATACTGCTAAAGATAGAAAATTGAAGTTCAAATCAAGAATTACGTATACTAATGAAACAAAAACTACTCCAACACATCAATACAAACTAAGGTTTAACAATGGGTTTATTCTACTTTATTTGTACTCATGAGGGCGATTTTCGCACTTTCCCGCGATGTTTATTTGTTTCTTTTTCTTTTTTTTAGCGAGTGCGTTTTACGCCCCATCCCGCCCAACCACAAGCTTTAATAATTCAACTTGGGAAGGTTTCAATAATACTTTTTTGTATATATAGCAAGCATACCCATGTGTTTCCAAATTTTATTATCACTGTTTTCACAGTCTAAGTCCATTTTCTATACAATTCTATTTTTAAAAACAACATTTTCTACATAGCAAGCAAAATACTTTATTCTTATACCAACAAGCATATATGAACAACTATGTGCTAACCGAAAGCATCTAAATAACAAGTATGGTTCAAATCATGTACAACATTATAACAGAGCTCATGTTATCCACTAAATTTAAAAATCCATCAAATTCATATTCATCATTAGCTAAATTAAAATTCCATAAAGCTAGATACTTGGGATATGCAACTAAACACATAACTAAAACATAAATTAATCACTAAAATGCAAAAAGTTTCTACAATTATTAAATAAACACACACTAAACAAATAAACATGCAAAAATTAAACTAAACATGCAAAGATGATGCAAATTAACTACATGCAACTACACTACTCTACTAAATACCCAATACCCCCAAACTTAAAATATTCATTGTCCCAATGAATGAAGGTAAAGGGTTTTAAGAAACTCCCCTAATTATTTGTTGTACCACCCTCCTCGGGTGGTAAGTCTAGCGGTGGAAACAGCACGCCTGTCCCAAATTGTTGCCACTCAAGCATCGTTCCTTGTTGCATGAAAGCCTCGACTAGGTACCTTGTCAATCCATTAGAAAATGCTGAAAAATTGTCATACATTGCGTCGACCTTTCTCTCCAACCTTTAGAGACGATGATCATCCTGTTCAACAGTGGCTTGGACTGAGGTTCCGAAGTCAGTTATGCACGTGGGCTGCTGTGAAGGCCTCGATGATGCTGGTGGAAGGATGAAACCTTTGCCCCTTAGATGAGGGGTACCTCCTGCCCAATCCTCAAACTTATCTATCGTGGCATGAGTGATATCCTTACTTGGGTATTGCAACTGTTCATTTGCCCACGTGATTCCTGCTCGAGCACATAAATGAGCAACAACCGAGGCATGTGGTATACTTCTTGTAGTGCTCCCCTGCATGTAACATAACATGTTCTGGTTAAAGAGATGACCAACATCAATGTACTTTCTTGTAATTTTACCCCACAAAATAATTGCCCGCTCAGTTATGATTTCATGTTGATGTGACAATGGCATAAGCTTTACACAAATGAATAGAATCCAACCTTTGGCATAGCGATTGAGGGTTAAAGCCTGAAAAGTTTTAGACTGATTCGTGTCTGGCTTGTAAGTCCACTGTGTACCAGATACACACAAGTCAGTGATAACCCTGTCGAGGTCAGTCTCAAACCTTGCAGCCTCGACCCAATTTGCACGTCTAGTTGGAGGGTTGGGTAAATTGAACACGCCGTCAATCGCCTGTGGGCGATAGTCTACTTGCACACCTCTAACATAGGAAAATCCACTCATGGTCTCTTTCGCATTGGCATAAAATTCACGTACAATGCCCATGAGTCCAGTCATGGGTGTAGAACAAACTTCAAGCCAATATCTTTCTCTAATCATTTCTTTCAGTTGCCCATCTTATGCCTCAGGCTTGAAACTACGCTCCCTCACAAATGTCTTAGCCACTATTCTGTAATATTCCATTTGGGCTTCAAGGTTAAAAATTTCTTGAGGTCAACAATGTCCTCACTTTGGCTACTTGAGGAAGATGACTCTAGAGTGCGAGAACGCGCTCTTTTTGGTCCCATAGCAATTGATGAAGAAAAAATTTTAAGATGAGAACTGACTGACGACAAAATGTTTTGTATACTAACAATAACCCCCAAACTTAATATTTTCCACCCTCTGAAGAAACCTTAACTAACTGAACTAGGATATGCATGAGTTATTGAACGTGGGAAGGAAACTAACGCGTAGAATGCGTAGTGGGGTGAGGAGTTAGGAATTTGAAATGGAAATGATTTGGAGAGGAAAAGAGATGTGTGTTAGTTTTGAAAAGAGAAACAAAGAGACGCACATTTGCAAAGTAAGTGATTTAAGAAGTTGGAATGAGACACGTCATTAAAAACTTTAAAAAAATTTCTGATTCCGATCTCAGGCGCGGCCGCGCGACTTTTATACTGGTTAATGGCGCAGGAGCGCTGTTGTCATGGCGTAGGCGCGTTGAGATTAAACGTGAATATGGCGCGGGTGCGCGGTTGACCAAATTGTAATGAAGTACAGTGCAGGCGCACTGCTTTTGACTTACTGAAATGCGCGGCCGCGCGACCCTGTACCCTGACAAAACAAACTGAGCTGAATCTTTAAGTAGAATAAAGTGGCTACTGATAATCTGCAATCCACCTGCATATACAGCAAGTACTAGTATGAGATATATCAATTCTCTAAGATAAAAACATGAAGTAATTAACATGCATGAATGAATATTCCAAAAGATTACTCGATATGGTACTCCTGACCAACATAATCAGAACATTCAGCTCTTTAAAAACTTACATCAACAATTGATATGTTATCAAGAAAAACTAAACTTGAAAATGAGAAGTAAACATTATCCAAACATAATTAAACAAGAGGTAAGGATAGAAATAATGGGGTGCCTCCCATTGAGTGTTAAGTTATAGTCAATTAGCTTGACTATCTCTGATTAAATCATGTAGAGGAAAGAATTGAGGTGACCTTCTGCATGTCAACCTTACCACCATAATAGTGCTTAAGTCGTTGTCCATTGACCTTGAATGGCTTGTCTGGGAATTTCAAATACCTCAACCACACCACGTGGATAAACTATCTTCACAGTTAATGGCCCTGACCACCTTGATTTGACCTTCCCAGGAAAGAGTTTAAGTCTGGAATTAAACAATAAAACTCTTTATCCTGGCTCAAAAACTCTCTCCATAATCTTGTGATAATGTTATCTCTTCACCTTTTCTTTGTATATTTTGGAGTTTTCATAGGCTTACAACCTGAATTCGTCCAACTCATTGAGTTGGAGTAGACATTTTTCTCCTGTAGCCTTCAAGTCGGAATTGAGCTTCCTAATTACCCAATACACCTTGTGCTCGAGCTCCATGGGAAGGTGACAAGCCTTTCCATATATAAGCTAAAACGGTGACATTCCCAATGGAGTTTTATAGGCAGTAATGTAGGCCCGTACAACATCGTCTAGCTTCAATGACCAGTCCTTCCTTGTGGGGTTCACTATCTTCTCTAAAATTCTCTTTAGTCTGGGGATGGTAAGTTGTAACAATGCGATGATTCACCCCATACTTAGCCAACAGAGCTGTGAACTGTCGATTACAAAAATGGCTGCCCTCATCACTAATAATGGCCCGTGGAGTCCCAAACCTTGTAAACATACTTCTTTGTAAAAATCTCAAGACCATCTTAACATCATTTGTTGGAAGAGCTACCACTTCCACCCACTTAGAAACATAGTTAACTGCTAATAAGATATAAATGTTCCCACATGAAGAAATAAAGGCCCCATGAAATCTATCCCCCACACATCAAAAATTTTAACCTCAAGGATTGTGATCAAGGGCATCTCATTTTTCTTTGATATATTCTCGACTCTTTGACATCTATCACACTTTTGGACAAAACTGTAAGCATCTTTAAAAATTGTCAGCCAGTAGAATCCTGCTTGCAACACTCTAGCCACTGTTTTTTCTCCACCATAATGACCTCCATACAAAGATGTGTGGAAATCTTGCAAAATACCTTATGTCTCTCTATATTGGATACATCTCCTTATCATCTGATCAGCACATTGCTTAAACAAATATGGTTCATCCCATATAAACCACTTCATATCATGCAAACATTTCTTCTTTTGGTGCATGGTCAAGTCAGAAGGGATTATCCTGCTCACCAAATAGTTCGTATAGTCCATGAACCATGACACTTCCCCTTTCACCACAAATAAATATTCATCTGGGAATGACTCATTAATAAAAATCTTGTCATCTACCTCCCTTCCCGAATTTTCCAGTCTAGATAAGTGGTCTGCCACTTGGTTGTCAGTTCCCTTTCTATCTTTGATCTCCAAATCAAATTCTTGCAACAGAAGTATCCACCTGATTAAATGAGGCTTTGCATCTTTCTTTACCACCAAGTACCGAATTTCTGCATGATTTGTGTACACTATCACCCTAGTCCCAATCAAATACGCACGAAACTTATCAAACGCATACACAACTGCTAAAAGTTCCTTCTCTGTGGTGGTATAATTCAACTGAGCATCAGTGAAGGTCTTGCTCGCATAGTATATCACATGAAAAATATTTTCCCTTCGCTGGCCCAAAATAGCCCCCACAGAATAGTCACTGGCATCACACATTAATTCGAATGGAAGGTCCCAATCTGGTGCTATAATCACTGGTGTTGTAGTTAACTTCCTCTTTAAATGCTCAAATGCAGACATACAATCTTCATCGAACTTGAACTATACATCCTTCTCCAATAAGCTGCAAAGTGGCTTTGTGATCTTGGAGAAGTCCTTAATAAACCTCCTATAGAAGCCTGCATGCCCTAAAAAACTGCAAACACCTTTTACAGAAGTTGGTGGAGGCAAATTCTCAATTGTCTCTAATTTGGCCCTGTCCACCTCTAATCCTTTCTTCGATACCTTATGTCCCAAGATGATCCCTTCTTGTACCATAAAATGGCACTTTTCCCAATTCAAAACCAAATTTATTTCAACACATCTCCTCAACATCATCACTAAGTTTTCCAAACACAAATCAAAAGAATCACTAAATACTAAAAAATCATCCATAAACACTTCCACATTATGCTCCACCATATCCAAAAAAATTGCCATCATACACCTCTGGAACGTGGTCGGGGCATTGCATAACCCGAAAGACATCCTTCTGAAAGCAAATGTTCCATATAGACATGTGAAAGTTATCTTTTCTTGGTCTTCTGGAGCTATCATAATCTGATTGTAGCTTGAATATCCATCCAAAGGCAATAAAATTCATGGCCTTCTAGTCTGTCCAATATCTAATCAATAAATGGCAGTGGGAAGTGATCTTTCCTTATAGCATTATTAAGTCTGAAATTGTAACATCCTGAAAATTTGGATTTTTCCAGAATTTAAGTTTAAAGAATTAGTTATTAATAAAATAAATTTTTATTAATAATATTATGTGTTATGTGTTTATTAATCGTTCTAAAACCTAGGATGATTATAAGTCGGGAGGATTTTGGCTACGAGCTAGAATGAACAAGTAATAATTTTCAAGACAAAAATGAAAATTTTCCGGGAACAAAAATATTTTCGGGAAAAAAGACAAAATAGGCACTATTTACCCGACGAAACCTAAGGGTTAGGGTTTGAATAATCTAAGCCTTTTTGAGAGTTCGGTATATCAAAATGACATTCTGTCAAAAGATTTAATGATAATATATCTTGAAAAGTTAAGTAAACCGATAAAAGTTTTTCTTGAAAAATGTGCAGAAATCGGATAAAATAAAAATGACTAAAAGCACTGTTATGTACTTTTCATTTATTTAGCTACGTTAGGATAAAACATGAAGGAAAATGCTTAATGCCAAAAAGTGTTTTTCAGTTTTTTAGGAATCCAAAGAATACGTAAAATTTAATCGGTAAAGGAAAGACGGGATATCCAAAAATATTTGGATTCTGAGAATCGCAGTTTTTAAAATTGTCGGACGAAAACCCAAAAGACGGAAGCACGAAACTTAAAGGCTAAGTAGACTTAAGGGCTAAGTTAACTTAACACTTAAGTCATGAATAGTAAGAAGGCATGAATAGTAAGGAGGTTAGGGGGTGAAATGACTAAAACACCCTTAGCTTGGAAATTCTATAAATAGTAAGCTAGATTTCATTTAAATGGGATTTGGAAAATCCTACACTAGAGAGAGGTTTCGGATGGAGAGAGAGAAGGAGGAGCATAAGCATGATTGAGCATAAGCATAAGCATCAATTAAATAGAAAGGCTAGCAAATCGTCGGTTTTGGCTAGCGGAAGAAAAATAAAGAGGAAGGGTATTGCGATAAGTGAGAGATAACTTAATAAGAATAAGTTCCGTGTTAGATTTTCTGTAACTTCTATGTTAGATTTTCTGTAAGTTTTATATGTTTTAAACATAACTTAATAGGAATAAGAAGTAGATAATGTTAGCGATGACTCCATATGGTTGAAATCATTTGAAATCATGAGAAATAAGAAAAATAAGAATTTGAAGTTTAGTAAATAAATTTCTTAAGGAAGTATAGGATTCGTAATGAATTAAAATGATCTGAGTTGATTATATCAATAAGTAGATGAAATAAGTAAGGAATAATGTTCTATAACATTAAATTCCAATAAAAAGTGAAATCATAATCCAAAATATCGATTAAAATAAAGAACGAACGAAGAACACGAAGAACGTTGTTGATGGAAAAATTTAAAATCATCGTAGGATAATTGTTGTTAATGGAAAAGTTTAAAACCATCGCATATAAGTTAGATGCATATTTCTTGGTTAGGAATGGTAGAAACGTTCATGAAGAACGAATTAAAACTTAGCTATAACGAAGTTATGGCGAAAATTTCGTAAAAGACAAACGAGAATTAGAAAATTAGTAAATAAACCCGAACGTGTAGGGTTTCATAAGAATGTAAGAAAACATAGAAAATGAGAGTCGTGGACTCAAGAACAAACGAATTTCGAGTTCGAATGACCAAATTACGGACGAACAAACAAAGAGCGTTAAAAACGTAAAATGAACGAAGGGTGAAGATCAAGCCAATCGAATGGCACGCTAACGGATTCAGAACGAAGTTCTGTCTGGGGGTATTGAACTACATAAGATAAGGAAGAGAAGCGGGAAGTAAGTGTCTCAAATTGGATTTAACACTTGAAAAATTTTCTAGGGTTAGGGCTTGGCGCCGTGGCGCCAACCATGCCATGTAAGGCGGTTCTGCAGCGCCAGACCAGAGAGTCGGGTACTGCAAACTCGCGTCGCGGCGTGAGAAATAGAAGGGAGAGTTGCGTCGCAGTGCCAGTGTAGGGAAAAAGCCAGAGAAGAGCTTTTAACTGCTCAACTCTTGGGGGAAACGTACAGGAAGATAAAGAACATAATGTGCAACTAATATAACACTTAAATAAGTGAATTAAACCTTTAATGAAGGTCGAACGAAAAGATTAAATAAGAGTAAAAGAGAAAGAATGTAAATGCGGATTACAGAACCGATATCCAGGGACCGTAGTTACGATAAACGAACGTGGAGGATTGCTATGGTTGTGATTCCTTAAACGTTTAGCGACGAGGGTAATGAATAACATTTTGATGTTATGTCATGATAGTGAGAGATAAGTGTAAAGCATATAGATGCTGTAAACGTAATGTTATTGCGATATACGAGCGGTCTTAGCATACAACGAACGATATGGCTTGGACATTAAGAATAACTAATGAACATGGAGTTCAAGTAATGGATAACGAAAGTAATAAGTAAGATATGAATGGTATTAAGAAAGTCGTAATGAACGGTAATGAGATTAATGGAAGCCGAATGTGAGTCAGATGAGAACGTTAGAATAAAATATAAGCGTTGAACACTTTTGTTGGGCTTCGGCACAGAAACGCACAGCGAAAATTAAAATTTTAAAGCAATTTTTGAAACCCTAAAACAGGATCCATATGAAAAATCAATTAATTCAGAGGTTTAGAGATTATACCAGATATGAAAAAAAAAATGAGAATCTAAAACCGAATGCGCCTCAAATCTCCAACGCAATACAAACCGATTGCGCCTCAACGGTATCCACACGAACGCCGCACGAACCGTCGAACGATTCTGCAATAAGAAGGACTTACGGTACTAGCCACCAAAAGGAATAGATTTTCTGAAACTGTTTTCTCTCTAGTCTCTCTCTAAGAGCGGCTAGGGTTTTTCAATTATGATATATCCCTAAGTAGCTGCTATATATCATATATATAGTAGTTAAAAGGAATTAATCAAATCAAAACCTAATTTCATAAAATCCGAATTTATATATATATATATATATATATATATATATATATATATCTTTATTAAGCCTTACTTAATTAATATACATATATACAAATTATCCTTTTAATTTAAATTCGTGATTTAAATACTATTAATCATATTAATATATTTAAATCCTTAAAATTTAAATTAATTCCCTTTTAAATAGCGTTCTATGTGTGTGACCCTATAGGTTATTATTACGTTGGCAATAATTTTAAAATCATATTATAAAATTATAAACAGTGAGCGGCATCTAGTAATGCATCACTGCTACCCAAATAATAATAAGATCGATGATTCGATGCAACCTTTTCGTGACCAATGTTTCAATGTAATTTAATCCTTTTAACCTTAATATCCTAGATTAAACTCGAGTCATAGAATGTGTCATACTCTTCATAATTTAATCTGAGTTTTCTTGATCAATGAGTAGACTATATGAAACAAATCACTATTTGAGCATGGCCATGCATTTCATAGTCCTACTCAATCAAGAGGCCTATGGATATCACCCATAATATATAGGATGGTTAAATTCCATCTAGATCACTCATATTTCTCACACGATTAATGATGAACCCAATAATCACCTTTATATTCCACCCTATTAAAGGTGACATTTGATGATATCAAAGTACATAAATTCTCGTGTAGTAATATAGCGATTTCAGGTCGGAGGACCATTACATCATTGTCACTATGAGAATTGCTAATGACACTTCGCATAATGCTCCATATAGAATTCTCATGGTGGGTCTGTCCAGTACATCGTTCTCTAACATGTACCTATGCATTGACTTAATATCTCATTTATTTATGACCAATGAGATTTGGTCATTAGTCAATCCACATACTAGTCTCAATGCATCATTGTTGTCTCATCAACAATGATACTCGACTAGGGACATTTAAGAACACTGATACTAATGGTAATATATAATCTCGTGTTCAAGTCACACACTTGAAACTATATAATTTGTATCACTATTATAAGGAATTTTATTATGTTAACAATTATATTATGCAGTAAATAAAACCATAATAAAATCATATATTTATTCAATCAAATATAATATCAAAACGTTAAGCAATTATATCAAATAATTGGCCTCTAGGGCATAAACTCTAACAGTCTCCCACTTGCACTAGAGCCAATCACTCATGTATCTAATACCCATGGAACTAGTGTGACCGTCGTGCTTCTGCTACGACAAAGCCTTGGATAGTGGATTTGCAACATTATCATCTGTTGGCACTCTTCCTATATGTATATCTCCTCTATCAATGATTTCACGGATGAGATGGTACCGCCTAAGTATATGCTTGGATCGTTGGTGAGATCTGGGTTCCTTAGCCTGTGCAATGGCTCCATTATTATCACAGTATAGAGCAACCGGATCAACAATGGTCGGAACAACACCAAGTTCAGTGATGAACTTTTTAATCCATACAGCCTCCTTGGCTACACTGGAAGCAGCAATATACTCAGCCTCTATTGTAGAATCAGCTACTGTCTCTTACTTTGAACTTTTCCAGCTAACAGCACCACCATTAAGGCAAAACACAAAACCTGACTGAGACTTGTAGTCATCATTGTCAGTCTGGAAACTAGCATCTGTGTATCCCTTTACTGCTAGTTCATCTTCATCTCCATATACCAAGAATGAATCCTTAGTCCTTTTCAGGTACTTGAGGATATTCTTGACTGTTGTCCAGTGACCTTCACCTGGATTTGACTGGTATCTGCTCGTCATGCTCAAAGCATACGAGACATCCGGACGAGTACATATCATTGCATACATGATAGATCCAATTTCTGAAGCATAAGGGATCTTTCTCATACGCTCCTCATCATCTTGTGATTTATGACATTGGGCCTTAGAGATCTTTACACCATGAGTCACGGGCAAGTTTCCTCTTTTCGCCTCTTGCATGCTGAACCGTTTCAACACTTTATCAATATATGTACTTTGACTTAGGCCGAGCATTTTTCTTGATCTATCTCTATAGATCTTGATACCTAAAATGTAGGCAGCATCGCCCAAATCTTTCATGGAGAAACATTTTCCTAACCATGTTTTTACAGCCTGTAAAGAAGGAATGTCATTCCCGATAATTAATATGTCATCAACATATAATACTAGGAATACAATGTGACTCCCACTAACCTTCTTATATACACAAGGTTCATCTTCATTTTTAATAAAGCCAAATTCTTTGACTGCTTCATCAAATCGAAGATTCCAACTCTGAGAGGCTTGCTTCAATCCATAAATGGATCGCTGCAGCTTACATACCTTTCCAGCATCCTTTGGAGTGACAAAACCCTCAGGTTGTATCATATACACATCCTCAAGGAGATATCCGTTAAGGAAAGCAATTTTGACATCCATCTGCCAGATTTCGTAATCATAAAAAGCTGCAATAGCAAGTAAGATCCTGATGGATTTAACCATTTCCACTGGAGAGAAGGTTTCATCATAGTCAACACCTTGAATTTGTTTGAAACCTTTTGCTACCAGTCGGCCTTTATAGGTTTGTACATTACCATCCATGTCGGTTTTCTTCTTGAAAACCCACTTGCACCCGATTGGTTTTACCCCTTCGGGTGGATCAACCAGAGTCCATACTTGGTTTGTATACATGGATTCCATCTCAGATTTCATGGCTTCAAGCCATTTCTCAGAATCTGGTCCATTCATAGCTTCTTGGTAGGAAGCAGGCTCATCTTAATCTATGAGCATCACATCGCCGTTTTGAGTTATAAGATATCCATAATATCTCTCAAGCTCTTGGAGTGTCCTACCAGATCTACGAATGACTTGTGTAATTTGAGCAGGTTCACTTTCCACAATTTCTTGTGGTTCCTGCTCATGTTCTAACTCAGGTTCAATGATATTTTGTGGTTCTCGAATTTCTTCAAGTTTTACTTTCCTCCCACTGTTTCCTTTAGAGACAAATTCTCTTTCTAGAAAAATACCAGTTCGAGCAACAACCACTTTGTTCTCAGAAGGTTTATAGAAATAATACCCTTTTGTTTCCTTTGGGTATCCCACAAAATTACATTTGTCAGATTTGGGTCCGAGCTTGTCAAAATCCAGACGTTTTACGAATGCCTCGCAACCCCAAACAATGATACTCATCAACAATGCATCATTGTTGTCTCATCAACAATGATACTCGACTAGGGACATTTAAGAACACTGATACTAATGGTAATATATAATCTCGTGTTCAAGTCACATACTTGAAACTATATAATTTGTATCAC
Organism: Panax japonicus; assembly: GCA_020205505.1. Taxonomy (NCBI): domain Eukaryota; kingdom Viridiplantae; phylum Streptophyta; class Magnoliopsida; order Apiales; family Araliaceae; genus Panax; species Panax japonicus. The sequence goes on from CM035092.1 coordinate 61,678,256, forward strand.
TATTCTAAGGAATTTTATTATGTTAACAATTATATTATGCAATAAATAAAACCATAATAAAATCATATATTTATTCAATCAAATATAATATCAAAACGTTAAGCAATTATATCAAATAATTGGCCTCTAGGGCATAAACTCTAACAACTTTAACAGACGTGAAGGTTGAGGGTACGCAAATATTAAACGGATAGAACCTACACCCCGTGTATGGTTTGACCATAAGATGATGAAGATCAATGATTAAACTGTGAACGGTAAAGGAGTTGAATTAAAGATAATAACGTTTAACGTAACGAAGCTGAGTTAAGGATTAAAGGGAATGATCGCTCTGAGTATACAAAAGACTATATGACTTAATCCTGAGGTGTGGCATTTAGTTGCCTGGAAGCCATAAGGAATGAGAAATTAACTTACGAAGATTATAGTTTAATAGTTCGGATAAGTTAAGATAAGTAAGTTGTAGTACAATCGTAACCTTTGATGGTTGACATATAGGAGTTGGGCTAAACAATTCCTTCAAAGAGCGAAGGTATATACAAAATTGGCAACCGATCTAATTCACTGTTATGGGTAGTGTAGACGAGACGGGAACTTGTTTGTTGGTTGTTTGTGGGAAACCACTCAGAGTACCATATGGTCTACTAGCAGAGAAGCAATGTGTGATGAGTCTTAGAGAAGTAATAAGAAGAAGATAATATGTAAAACATCAAAGATGATGAACGTATAAGTAAGACATCTCCGTATGTCATGAAGCCGTAGAACAGTAGGGAAAGTGGTCGCGTAAACTTAGGTTGTAAGAACGCGAACCCTAAGAAGTAAAGTTAAGTAAACTAATGCATAAGTCAAAGATGTATGACTAATTGGTGTATGTGGTGTTTTCTTATGTGTTACATAGGAATTGAAATGAGCAGTTCGACGTAAGTTGTAGCTGGGTGTAAGGCAAGTTTCCTAACTTCATTCATATTTCAAATGAATGCTAGTTTCTTAAACTTCTCAGATGTTGAACTTGAGAAGTTTCTGTTTATGTGCTAATGTGCGATATTTGTGTAAAGTGGTAGAACATATGAGGCCTTGTGCCACAATGTGAACACTTCGGTGTTTCTATGAGATGAACTGTTCTGTGATTTAACTAATCAATAAGAGAATGCTCTGTTTATACATGATCCGTTATTGTTAAGTCTGTGCTAATGATTCTAGCCTGACAAAATGTGTATGGAAAAGGTAGAAGAATTGAAGTATTTCAAAGTGCATGTGAATAATGTTTTAAAATGATAGGAATCGAGATTACTCCTATTATTTAATCTGATTCATAACCTTTGTTCGGTTATCGAAGTTCTAAAGGAACGTTTAAACTCTTGAAGTTGTTTGTTCTACTGCTATGACTTTTTGGGCAATTGAATGCTCACACTTGTTTTAAATAAAAAACATTTTTTAGCGAACGATGTTAGAAGAATTTAAGGATCCTATAAAGATCAAGCTGACGGTATCCAGATGTAGTACCATTCAGAATGTGGATGAGCGAGAAGCTCAAGTGAAGACTTGTAATATAAAATAAGTTAAATGAACTTTAGATTAGTTTAATGAACTATTATGTATCCTTAGTGACAGATGAAATTCACTCGTGTGAGATGTAAAGGATAATGTAATTATCGTTATTTATAATGAAAAAGGTTATAAGGTTTTTAGAACATGGGATTTGAGAGTATATGTTGTTATATTTAGCTATATAATGATGTATGTTTGGAAGAAGATGGGATCATGACGTACGAAATTCGGGTATGAAGATAGACCGAATTTCGGGGAGTTACAGAGATAGTCCATGTAGACTCTCCACCTCGTCACTGTCTTCGTTGGTATCAATTCATTGTTCTCATTGGAGACTACAGTCATTCCCCCTTCTTCGGTACACACTATATCGGACTCACCCACGAGCTGTCTGAGATTGTATATATTATTCCTGCATCCAGCCACTTCAACACTTCCTTCTTTACCACTTCCTTTATAATTGGATTAAGCCTTTGTTGTTGTTCCACTGAAGGCTTACTCTCATCTTCTAGTAGGATCTTGTGCATGCAGAATGATGGGCTGATCCCATTGATATCTGCTATGGTCCATCCAATGGCTGATTTGAAATCTCTCAAAACTCTTAGCAGCTTTTCTTCCTAGACAGATGTTAGTGCAGAAGAAATAATCACATGTAATTTTGAATTATCATTTAAAAATGCATACCTCAATGGTCTGGAAGTGGTTTTAACTCAAGTTCTGGAGGCATCTCAAAAGATGGCTTTAATTTTAATGATGTCTCCCCAGCAATCTTTAATGGCTCAACAAGAGTCTTGAATTTTCTGAACCATGGAGTTGTGTCAAGTATTTGAACAAACTCAATAATCACCTCATCTTCTATCTCAGAATTTCCCAAAATAGCATTTTTTAAAGGTTCATGTTCCACCAAATTTTCTACTTCATCATTCAACACCTTTTCCACTATATCAGTCTTGAAACATTCCTCTTCGTTTGTAGTAAATTTCATAGCCTTGAACACGTTGAAGGTGACTTCTTGATTATGAACTCGCATCGTTAAATCACCTTTCTGAACATCTATTAAAGTTTTTCCTGTGGCTAAGAACGGTCTTCCAAGAATGATCGGTATACTTTTGTCCTTTTCATAGTCCAATATGATGAAATTCGCTGGGAAAATAAATTTGTCTACTTTAACCAGTACATCTTCCACAATACCCCGTGGATAAATAATGGACCTGTCAGGAAGCTGCAATGAAATGTTTGTTAGCCTTGGAGTAGGCAATCCCAACTGATTGAACACTGATAGTGGCATCAAGTTGATACTTGCCCCTAGATCGTATAAGCATTTGTTGAAACTCATCTTTCTGATTGAACAAGGTATCGTGAAGCTGCCCGGGTCCTTCAGCTTCGGAGGTAGTTTGCGTTGAAGCACTGCGGTTCATTCTTCAGGTAAAGCTACTCTCTCAAAATCTTCCAATCTTTTCTTCCTTGATAATATCCCTTTAATAAACTTTGCATAACTTGGCATCTGTTCCAATGCCTCAGCGAAAGGTATATTGATTTGTAGCTTCTTAAACACCTCCAAAAACTTATGAAATTGGTTGTCTTCCCTTTACTTCTACAGTCTCTGTGGATATGGAATAGAGGGATGAACAACTGGTAGCATGTTCATTGGTTTCTCAGTTGACTCTTTACTTTTCTTTTCCACTTCCCCTTACTCAAAACCTCCTTTACACAAAACCTCATCAGACCCATTTTCTTCATCGCACGGCCGCTCGGTTTCCTCTTGTAAAAGTGGCGCGGGCGCGCCATGCTGCAATTCTGCAGTCTGCTTCCCTGATCTTAAAGTTATTGCTTGACACTACTCTTTACACTCTCTTCTTGGATTAGCTTCTGTTGTACTAGGCAATGTCCCTTGAGATATGTTGTTAATAATATTAGCCATATGACCCATCTGTGTCTCCAAATTCTTTATAGCCACTGCTTGGCTTTTAATCATCACCTCGGTATTCGTCATATACTTCATCATCATCTCATCCATTTCTGACTTCTTCTCTTGCTGAGGTGCAGGTGGTGGATGATGTTGTTGCTGCTGAAATCCAGGAGGGTATGGTGGTTTTGATGCAAACTGTTGATGAGATGATTGTGACTGAAACTAATGTTGTGGTTGAAACTGTTGACTTTGTTGATTTTGATTGTTTGACCAACTAAAATTTGGTGGTTGTGGTTGTTGTTGTTGTAGGCATTCTAAAATTGATTCTGATTTTTCTAGTAGTTGCTCACATACTGTATAGATTCTGAAATGATTGCATATTGATCAGTTGGATGTGACCCAGCACATATCTCACACAGAAAAGAAACTGTCTTTACTTTGCTTTCTGCTAACGAATCAATCTTCTTTGCCATAGATGCCATCTGAGCTGACAACTAAGTGATAACATCCACCTCTAACAATCTTGCAACTTTGGGATTTGGCATTCTGGCCGTAGGATTTTGAAAGTCATTTGCTGCCATAGTCTCTATAAGATTGTAAGCCTCTTCATAGCTCTTAGGCCATAAGGCTCCTCCTGCAGCTGCATCTACAATTGGCCTTAACTTCCATCTCAATCCATTATAAAATGTATTTATCACCATCCAATCCGGCATTCCATAATGGGGACACTTCCTTAGCATCTCTTTATACCTTTTCCAGGCTTCATATAAAGATTCACCCTACTGTTGCTCAAACTGGGAAATTGATGTCCTCATTTTAGCAGTCTTAGCCATTGGAAAAAAATTGGCCAAGAACTTTTGTGCTAAGTCCTCCCATGTTGTAATCACTCTGGTATTATTCACTCAGGTATTCGAGGTACTTTTCGTGTCGGAGTACTATTCACGAGTTACTATTCACGGGTTACTATTCACCCGATTACTATTCACTCTAGTATCATTCACTCGGGTATTCGGGACACTTTTCGTGTCAGGGTACTATTCACGGGGTACTATTCTCGAAGTACTATTCACCCAAAAAATATATTTCTTTTCTGTCCAAATTATTTTTGGTACATGAATATTATTCCTGATTTTTACTCTACAAAACAGTATAATGTTGACAATTTGAACGTTATTTATTTATGGATAAATTAAATTATAAATCTTTAAAATTTATCCTCGAACTTGTTTTATTGAATTATTATGTCATTGTCATCATCCTCATGTTTATATTGTGATGAAAGTCATCTTTGGCTTACGTGCATAGATGGACTTAGTATGATTATAACCAGGGATTATTCGGTATAATCATGGCCGTAATGTAACGAATGATGTGGTAAAAGTCCTCATTGGCCTGTAGTTCATTGATGGACAGTTGTTGGTATGATTATAACCATAAATTATTCGGTATAATCATGACCATTGATGATTACATGAATAAACTTGGTCGTGGTGCAGGGATGATTCGATTTTATTTATTAAGCTGAGTCTCAGCGATAAAGTTGATGAAAAACTTTTTAAATCATAGAAGATAGTAAATTTTATTCTATACTTGACTCTTCTCATGGATTGTTTATTCCGCTGCAGTTGTTGATCTAAAACTTGTTGTCTATTGTATCCTATCAGTTGTTATACTGTTGAAGGCTAAGGATAATTTATTCTGCATTATCTTAGTCATAATATTTCTTACTGGGCTTGTAACATTCCAGAATTTTAATTGTTATATTAAATATTTATTGAATTATTTTAATATTTAATGGATGTGTTTATGGTTGAATTTGTAATTGTTCAAATTTGATTCAATTTTGTTAATTATCTGTTAAATAAATAATTAAGGAAATTATTATATTTGCTAATTTAATTTAATTATTAAGTTAGAGAGTTTTGATTAATTGAATTATTATTCTTTTTATTTGAATTTTGTAATTAAAAGGATGTGTTAGTTGGTTAAATAGAGTTATACTTATATAGAAAATTATAATTTTGTGGTATTGATTTATGTGTTAAAGTAATTTAATATATTGTTAATAAGATTAATTTAATTTATTAAAAGTGTGACAAATAACCTTTTATAAAATAGTTATTAAAATAACTTAAAGGAGTTTTAATTTAGTTTTGCCAAACAATGCCTAATGCCTATTAAGTCTTTATTATAATTTTGTTTTACCAAACAAGGCATAAGGATTAATTGGTTATTGTTTTAGTGACTAGCCAAACAAGCCTTATGGCTTTTGGTTTTCAAAAATTTGATAACTGATATCAGTTATATCTATATTTATATTATATAATTAATATAAATTATATCCTATATACGTTATATTGTTAGTACGTAGTTAGAGTTAGGAAGAAAAGAGAAAAACTCAGAGGAAGAAGAAGAAAAAAAGAAGAAAAGAAGAAAGGCTAGGACATTGGAGAAAGAAGCTTGAGAATTAAAGATATAGCCATCATCATCATCATCTTCTTCAAGGTATTAATCTATTCTTTTAGTTTTAAAATTTTAGTTTCTCTCTTCCCAAATTCTTTGTAGAATCCTTGTGTAAGGGTAAATTAGTTGTTATGTATGTGATTTTATATGATAATCTAGTGAGTTAAAATATTTTCTTAAGCTATGATTGAGAATAGTCCATGAATTTATATTATGTATATGTTTATGAAGAAAAGTATTTTTACAGAGAGTTTTTGTGATTATATATTGTTTAGTTAAAATAAAAATTATGGGTTGTTTAGTTGTTTTATTGATAAATTGACTATTCAATTTGTTAGAGTACGTATATACTTTGATAAAATGCTTTAAATTAACTGTTTTGGTTGGAAAACAAAATCACAGTATTGATTTTTATCAAAAAGTGAATTTTTTTAATCAAAAATAGTGAAATTGGATGTTTTAAACTTGTTGTTTATGTTGTTGTATGGATAGAAACATGTTAGGAATTCTTGAATTAGGTTTACATGAAGTCTTTGTATGATTTGCATGTGAATTAGGCTGTTAGAAAGAAACTTTTAGGCCAAAATTGGCTTTTTCTTATATTGTTGTCGAAGCCGTCAGTTGAAACTGTAGTTTCGTGCCGTAGCGCGGCTTGGCAGTATTAATCTCGTGTCGCAGCGTCAGTGCCATGCCGCAGTTCGACCTTATAGCGTTATTCTCGCGCCGCAACGCGAGTTAGCAGAATGGTCTGACAGTGTACTTTTTGTTCTCGAAATTTTAAAGAATTGTTATGTAATGATAGTAGGACTGTAAAATGTTGATTTTAGTATTTCTATACTATGAATAAGTATGTTTTTAACGATTAACTTGTGTTATAACTTGATTATGTGATTAAATAATCAAACCTACATGATGAATGTAGTTAGTTAAGTTTGTAAAGTGGTAGTGACTAACTATGTCATGATGACATATATATATATATAGGATATTTTGATCCAAATTGATTTGGTTTAGCCTACGAGCAAGGCAAGTTTTCTAATCCTTTATCTTGTTGAACTAGTTATGGTTTCCAATTCGATTACCTTATAAATGATGCAAGTTCTCTAATCTATTTTATTGTTGAATCAATTATTGTTGCCAATATAATAATGCAAGGTTTCTAAACTTTGATTTTTCATATTGAACAAGTTATTCTTGTATTTAACTTGTTGTTTAGCATGCCCAAATATATTTGAATAGTTTTATCATTCATATTGCCATGCATGCTTAGTATTCAATTCTAAATAACCTTGGCTTAATATTGTTCAAGCAAGGTGTATTATAGTTATTAAAGTGGTATGCTATTAGATTATTCCTAAAGCATGACTTTAATTTACCATGTTGATTCAGTTACGATTATTCTATAGTATGATGTTATTGGTTTCATTCAACTAATCCTTAGTTGATGTTCATTGAATTCCAAATTACCCTGAATGTATCCAAACCAAACTCACTTTGGTGCGGACTTGTACTCTAAATACTGAGATGAACAACCCTATTATTAGGGGTAACTTACGCTTAGCGTTGAAATGTTTGTGCATAATGCATTGTACGAAGGGCTGATCCCCCTAAGTACGAGGAGTCCCTATAGTCTTATGACTGTTAAAGTTTAAGTTGAAACATTACTTATAACTATGGACATAGTTCGTGGTCTTAGGACCCTCAGTTATTTACTTCAGATTGTTGACAAATCGTAATTGTTTAAATCTACTGAGCCTTTTATTTAACATTTGTTGTAAAGGTTTTTCATTCATTATTGTATCAAGTGAGCTTTGTTTGCTCACTCTTGCTTATATAATTATTACAGTTAAGGATGAGAAGGTTGATGTACCTGGCACCAGTAAGGGAAAAGGAAAGATGAACAAGTATTGAAGACTTGTAATCTGATGATATTTTATTATCAGTTTTTAATGGAATGGTTGTAATAAAGATTATTTATTTTCCGCATTTGAATTATTGTGTTTAAAGGTTAGACAACCTGGGAGATTTTTTTTATGTAACCCTTTAATGGGGAAGGTTTTATTTATCCAGTTTTATTGTGATTGGGTAGTTATATATGAATGTTTGATTAAGTGAACACCAAATCCTGTGGAAATGAAGTACCTGATTTGGGGGTGTCACAAAGCTAGTTGAGCTCACCCTTTCTTTCATTGTTCTCTTCAGAAAATGAGAATATAGTTGGGATGAGTCGGGGAATGGAGTGATGGTCCATGATAAATAACTTTAGTATTCCTCACTATTCTACGAAATAACGTGATAATAATTGTAATGAGGACACCATTGAGTGTGAATATTGTCTAGATGACAATATTCTTGTTTAAACTCTCAGCTATATTTTGTCGTATTTTACACGACTGTTATATAATTAAGTTTGTATTTGATTTATGAACCATATATTTGGCGACTCAAGATGGGTGATGTATACCTATTTTGGGGGCGTCACAATATCTCTATGTGAATTACAATTAAAGAGGATTTAAAGCACAAGTTTTTTATCAGATTACATGCGATGTATAGGTTTATCTATATCCTGGACATAAATTATGAATTCCAACGCCATGCAAAAAAATACAATCACATGCTATTATGATCAGATCTAAATCTATAATCCATCTCTCGAGTTAATATAGATTATCACGGTAATGGTTAGCTAGGAAATTAAGCATTAAGCACAAACCATAATAGACAATCCAAGTATAATCACAATAATTAATAGAGAAGCATATTAAAATAAATTGTGCAACAAGATCCATTGTAATCTTAAATAAAAATTTAGTTCATGATTATTGAATTAAAACCAATAATCTATAATTAAATAAACATTAAAAGACAGAAATAAGAGTAAAGAAAAGAATAAAATTTGTTGTCAGTAAATCTCATGCTCCCTCTTGCTCCTGCTCTTGATCTTCAATGGTCTCCAAGTTGCTTGAATTTTCAATCCAATCCCAACTAGGATTTTTACCTAATCTCTACTCTACTCTAATGGAATAATCTCCCTTAATCCTTGTGATTCTCCTCCTTTTATATGCATCTTCATGTGTCTTTTAGGGTCCTTAAAGTCCTTGAAACAAACAGCCCAAACCAATCCTCCTTGAACTCAACTTCTGAAAACTATTTTTTTCTCGACAAGCCCGCCCCAGCGGGCTTTTTACCCTAAAGATTGCCTCCCCGGCGGGATTTCCTGACCAAAAATTACAAAAATACCACTAAGCTTCATTTTTCATGTTTTGACCTTTCGAAGCCGTTTCCTACAACACAAACAACCTATTATAAACTAAATAAAAACAAATAATTATTCATGAATGCATATCAATAACAATCAAATCTTTTGATATCAACCATCAAATATATAGACAATGTAATAACATAGGTAAAGGTCGTACGATGTTAGTAGATACAAAATGCAATCATCATGAAACTTTTATCAATTTAGTTAGATACATAAATCACCAACCTAACTAAATACAAAACTCTAGTCTGTACAACCAAAATATTGTATAAGTACATATATGAAAGTTAAAATATAAACATAAACTAACTACATCCCCAGATTAGAAGTACCAGTATCATCGTCGTCGTCATCTATCGTACCACCACCATTCCCACCCTCTATAGCATTATCAGCATCAGCTCGGCGGTCCTCGCCATCTTCTCCATGGTCATCACCTGCGCCGCTGACTCCACCCCCACGAGACTCATCAAAAAGATGCTAAAAAATTAAAATATTAGTAACGAAGTCCAAAAGAGAACATATTTAAATAATTTTAGTCTGTGTTCTTCAAGTTATGTAAGTTAGGCAAACGAGTTGATAACTCGGCCTCTGGATATCGAAATCGAGCCCCGTAACTTGTAATGTATGTTTAATATCTATGAGGTGCTATGTCTATGGTTGCGTGTCATTTCGACGCCCGAGCCGGGTTTTGGTCTATTTTCGACTATTATTCTAAGTTTTAACAAATTTGGCAAACGGGCTGATAACTCGACCTCTGGATATCAGAATTAGTCTCGTAAGTTACAATGTGTGCCTAATTTCTATGAGGTGTTATGTCTATGGTTGTGTGTCATTTCGACGCTCGAAGCGAGTTTTGGTCTTTTTTTTACTATTGTTCTAAGTTTTAACAAGTTAGGCAAACGGGCTGTTAACCAAGCCTCTTGATATTAGAATAGAGGCTCGTAAGTTGTAACATGTACTTAATATCTCTGAGGTTCTATGTCTATGATTGCGTGTTATTTTGACGCCCGAGGCGATTTTTGGTCTCTTTCTCGACTATTGTTCTAAGTTTTAACAAGTTACAAAAACGGGTAGATAACTCGGCCTCCAGATATCAAAATCGAGTACTGTAAATTGTAACATTTGCCTAATATCTATGAGGTGCTATGTCTATGGTTGCGTGCCATTTCGACGCCCGAGGCGAATTTTTATCTCTTTTTTGACTATTATTCTAAGTTTTACAAGTTAGGTAAACGGGCTGATAACTCGGCTCTGGATATCAAAATCAAGTCTCATAAGTTGTAACATGTGCCTAATATCTATAAGGTGTTATGTCTATAGTTTTGTGTCATTTCGATATCCTAGGCGGGTTTTGGTCTCTTTTTTGACTATCGTTCTAAGTTTTAACAAAGTTAGGCAAACGGGCTGATAACTCGGCCTCCAGATATCGGAATCGAGTTCCATAAATTTTAACGTGTTCTTAATATTTATGAGATCTATTTCTATGGTTATGTGTTGTTTCGACTCCTAAGGCAGGTTTTGGTCTTTTTTCGACTATTGTTTTAAATTTTAACAAGTTAGGCAAACGAGCTGATAACTCGGCCTCCGGATATCAGAATCGAGTTCCGTAATTTGTAACATGTGCCTAATATTTATGAGGTATTATGTCTATGTTTGTGTGTCATTTCGATGCCCGAGGTAGGTTTTGGTCTCTTTTTTACTACTGTTCTAAGTTTTAACAAGTTAGGAAAACGGGCTAATAACTCGGCCTCCGTATATCAGAATCGAGTTCCGTATGTTGTAACGTGTATCTAATATCGATGAAGTGCTATGTCCATTGTTGCGTGTCGTTTAAATGCCTGGGGCAGTTTTTGGTCTCTTTTTTGACTATTGTTCTAAGTTTTAACAAGTTAGGAAAACGAACAGATAACTCGGCCTCCGGATATCAGAATCGAGTTTTGTAAGTTGTAAAGTGTTCCTAATATGTATAAGGTGCTATTTCTATGGTTGCGTGTTGTTTCAACGCCTAAGGCGAGTTTTAGTCCTTTTTTGACTATTATTCTATGTTTTAACAAGTTAGGCAAACAAGCTGATAACTCGGTCTCCAGATATCAAAATAGAGTCCCGTAAGTTGTAACGTGTGCCTAATATTTATGTTATGCTATGTATATGGTTTCATGTCGTTTTGACGCCCGAGACGGGTTTTGGTCTCTTTTTCGACTATTGTTCTAAGTTTTAACAAGTTAGGCAAACGAACTGATAACTCGGCCTCTGTATATCGGAATTGAGTTCTGTATGTTGTAGCGTGTACCTAATATCTATGAGGTACTATGTCTATGGTTTCATGTCGTTTCGACGCCCAAGGAAGTTTTTGGTCTCTTTTTCGACTATTGTTCTAAGTTTTAACAAGTTAGGCAAACGATCGAGTTCCATAAGTTGTAACGTGTGCCTAATATCTATGAGATGCTATAACTTACACCATTGGGTAATAATATATATATATATATATATATATATATATATATTATACGTAAATTAAGCAAATTGAGTTCATAACGTCTTCTATAATTGCATCAATGTTATTCCTCGATATAAATGAGATAAATAGACAAGAATAAACTATCAATATTAAATTATAATTAGTCTTGAAACTAAGATAAACAACTGGTCATGGTTTTAAGTAAGTTGTACCTCAACTTTGAACTCCAATGTCAAATTCAAACGTACTCAATCTCTTCCCCCAAAAGCTGCTTCCCAGAGAACTTTTCTACTAGAAAATCCAAACATATATGTTAACTAGATAATTTCAACTTCAAAGGGTTTTTTTACACTTGTTAAGAGAGCAACTTCTTGAATATAGGTATAAATTGCATGTCAGCTATCTAGGTAAAGCTATACAGTCTACAAAAACAGGGAATTGAAAATAATATAACTCTCAGACTCAAAATGGTCAGGTATTTTGTATTTGTTCCGCAATAAGAATCATTGCCTACTTATATAATGGGTAGTAAGGAGGTTCAGATCAAGAAAGGCAAGAAGATTAGTATTTTTGGGTCAAGTGGAAAAGGTTGGAGTAACAGATACAACCATTTTTTAAGAGTCGATCATTTACAAAACTCAAATTTAATCATTTACTCCATAAAACTGAAATTTCAACCCATTAATGCCAAATATTAATTTGTTGAACTGATTCTATATGAGTCCGGATCAGGTCTGGACTCCCGGATTTTAACAAAATCCGGACTTTTTTTTTTTTTTTTGAAAAAACTAAAAAAAAAAAAAATTTATAGAACTGAAATTTTTCCATAATACAGTGTTTTGGGCGTGATTTGGATGCCTATACCTAAAACATTTCTGTACAGTCTGGGCAGACTGTACATACATTGGTTGGTATAGGTATTAAAAACACACCCAAAACACTGTATTATGGAAAAATTTCAGTTCCATAATTTATTTTTTTTAGTTGTTTCAAAAAAAAAAAGCATTTTAGGACATGTCCGGACTCCCGGACAGGATCCTGATTCTATATATATATATATATATATATATATATATATATATATATATATATATATACACACAAACACACACATTAAAACTTTCCTAATTCTGAAAATCTTCAAGGCGACATCGGGGAGGTACGACCGGAAGGATTTTGCAGCGATGATGAGGCAAATCGTCGGGGAGGTATAGCCGGAAATAGTTTGCAGCGGGGATGAGTGAGGCGAACTGTAGAATCAACTGGCGTGAAGAACGAGTTGCAGCAAGGCGAGCTGTAGGATCAACTGGGATAAAGAACTGTCGAATCAACTGGGATGGAGAAGGTAAAATGGCAAACTGGGCGATCAATTGAGCAAATTAGAGAAGCAAGAGAATCAATTAGGCAAATCAGATAATCAATTGCGTGAAATAAGAGAAATAGGCGAATTGAGAGAGAGAGAGAAATAAGGGAGGGAAGAAAAAAATAGGCTCGTTAGGGCTTAAAAACGAGGACTCATTCTCGACGGCATGTCTGTCGAGGTTCACCCCATCAAGAGTGACTCAATAGCAATGGGGACCCGTCGTCTATAACATTTTTTTCATGTCGCCTATGAATTTTCCCTCCACCACAAAAATTTTGCTCCAAATTCAACTATGGAAAATATCATTACCGATGGCACTCATTCGCGACGGTTATCCCGTCGGCAGTCGGTTATACTGCGGTCGTCAATAATCTATTTTTTTGTTGTGGTAGTCCATTATTGACCAACGTTTTAGGCTGGAACCGAAACTACTGAAGCTTTAGATTGTCCTATCCTTAGCTACAAGATGAAGTTGTCCATGTATGGACCAACCGCAAACGTTTTGGGGCCAGAGTCGAAGTTGCTACAACTTTAGAGTTTTTGCAAGTGCTAGAGTCGTTTGTTCACCAATTTGTTATATTGTACAAACCACATATAATCTGCGAGGGTTAATTGACTTTTTGGTCACTGTACTAGTGGTCGATTTTTATTGCAGCTACCGAATCTTTTTTTGTTACAAATACATTGTTATACTTGAAAAAAACATACGAAATGATCATTACTTATAATTCTTTCTAACAAAATGAACGGATGTGCTTAGTAGACTAACCGTTGACAGATGTTAATTATGTGGCAGGTGACGTGGATCGGGATAATTGATGTTTTGGTTATTGTATTTGAGGTCGATTTTTATTTTGATTACTGAAACTTTTTTTTACACTCCCGTTATCGATGTACAAAAATATTACAAATTAGTGATTTTATAATTTTGTAATATTTTGTAAGCAATTGTGACAAGTGTCCAAATACTCCTTTATACCAGCAAACTATCCCCAAAACTACCTTCAGTTATCCGGTCACGAAGGAGTCCAAAAGGGCTCACGAGTCACGAACCATGCTGCTACCGTTGTTGGGCAACCTGACAGAGTATGGAAAACAGACTCAATATGAAAATTACACACATGATAGGAAGGATCCGACCCCATTCGACGCTAACAAAGAGCTGTCCACACGAGAAAAGTCTAATTTTAGGAGGAACCTTCAAATTCCAAATCAATTTCCACAAAGAATTACAAACCTGTGAAGTAATTCCCCTATTAAGACCAACACGTTTTCTTTGGATTGTTATGTGATAAGTCGATTTAACCGAATTACTCCCATGAGAATTGTAGTGTCAAACCAGTTTGTCTCCACGAGCTTGAGAAGAAGATGATTTTTTTTTAATAATATCTATATCGCTCAGATGTACCTTACCTTCTAGCATCTCAACCTTCCAAATAAATATATCTTTATCAATTAGATCAGCCACCAAAAATTCATCATCAATAATATTACTATGGAACGACAACAATTTAAATGTCGCTGGTTTAGGATTCAACAACTCGGCTTGTATTTTTATTTTACATTTTATTTTCTTAGTATTAAATGTTGTTATAATATTTTGTACTATTATAAAACTATAAAATCATTAATTTGTAATATTTTTGGTACTTCGATAACGAGAATGTAAAAAAAGAGTTTCAGTAACCAAAATGAAAATCGACTTATAGTATAATGACCAAAATATCAATTAACTCGATCAACGTCACCTGCCACACAATTAACATATGTCAACCGTTAGTCTACTCAGCACTTTCATTCATTTTGTTGAATGGAATTATAAGTAACGACTATTTTATAAGTTTTTTCGAGTATAAATAGTGTTTGTAACAAAAAAAAAACGGTAATAACAATGAAAATTAACCCCTAATATGGTGATCAAAAAACCAATTAATCCTATTCGGCGACGATATCGTGGAGTATTATATATGGGCTATGGCGTTGGCATCATCAAGTATTTTTGTAGCTCACGGGAATTTTGTTCAGTAAGAACGATGCCCAGTATTTTCAATAATTGATTTTTGCTTCTAAACTACGATAAGAATTATGTTAATCAAGTAATATTCAATTTTAGGGAAAGAAAAACAATATTAATATTCTTATATATTGTTCTTCATCAACATTTTGACTTATTTTTATTTCAAAAAAGAAAAATGATTTGACTTTATTTTATTTAAAATAAAAAATGCTTTTGACTTTATTTTTTAAAATTAAGTTTGACTTTATCTTATTTCTAAAAATAAAAAAAGTTTTGCCTTTATTAATTATATGGACAAGCAACCTTTCTTCAATGATTAATTAAATATCTTAAACATATTATATACCAAGATACTATGCATTTTAAGTTTAATATATCAGCTTTTAGTTTCCCTTCACTTTGCCAGTATCTCTCCGTATCTCCTAAATTTTGTTTTAATCGTGTCCGTTAGCTAGTATTTAATTTATATAATTAATTTGGTAAAATTGTTAGGTTAGAGGGAAGACTTATAATGTAGGGCACTTTTCGGGTGTGGGATGCTGGTTTAATATATGTATTCATCAAGTTCCTTAGTTTATGCATGCACTGTGTTTTCAAAAGTTTTTTGTCAAATTAACCGACTCCTTATTTAAATCTGTGTTGCACCGATTAATATATCAATATTCAAAATTCTCAGTCAACTTGCATCACCCTAATGATATGTTTGGATTAAAGAATGAATAAAGAGTAGAATAATTATTCATTCTAGTTGAAATAATTATTCCATATTCTCTCTTCTTCCAAAAAAAAAATCGAAGACAAATTTTTTCATTCCAATCGCAACTAAACATAATTTTTTATTCCATAGAAATGAGTCATTCCATTCCCTCTCTAATTCCACCAATCCAAACGTAGCATAAGAGTATTGATCGATCTACTACATCAATACTCTCTTCGTCTCATAATATCTGACATTTTAAAATTGTGCACAAGTATTAAAGAAATAATTGTATAACTTTAAATATAATATCAATTATCTATAATAACATTAAATTCTCATAATTACCATACTTATCGCATACTCTCTCATCCGTAACATTTTCTCATGAAGGATAATTTTAGAAAGATTGTAATTAATTCTTCAAGATTATATAAAATGACAAATAATTTGGAAAAGATGAAATCATTTAAAACGTAATATATTATGAGACGGAGGGAAGTAAATGTTTTTGTATCCATTCAGTACGCTTGTTTTGTACTACCTCCATTCCATAATAATTGACCTTTTAGAAGAAAAAATATGTTCCAATTTATTTATAATTTACTACTTTATGCGAGAATAAATGATTTACTATCATATATCACCCCTAACTTCTCTCATTATCTCAAAAATTCTCTCTTATATTAGTAGTTTTAACTTCCCATAAAAGAGTAGTGATAAAATTTTATATAAATTTTAATTATTAAACTGATAGTATTAAATAATTTTTTTAATTTATGTTAATGAAAATAAAACGACTATTATTATGTTAGTATCTATTTTTTTAATTATAAAGGAAATAATAGTATACGAATAATTCATTTTCTGTAATAAATAAGAATGTGATCAATGAAATATTATTAAATATTCCCTTCGTCCCAGGATAAAAGTCCTAGTTAACTTTTTGTGTATATTAAGAAAGATGATAAAATGACAAAATTATCCATATTTAAATTCTCATTTAATTACATAGTTTTCTGCATATTACTAGTGATGCTCCATAAATATTCATAGAGAATAGAAATATACTCCATCCGTCCCATGATAAAAGTCCTTATTACTATTTTGGATAGTCTCATGTTAAATGTCAACTTTCCTTTAATAACCAAACTTTTACACATTTTTTTTATTATACCCGTAGCATTAAATATCTCATACTTTTCTTATTCTAATTCTCTCTCCATATTTAATAAGACAATATTTTAAATTAAATAGCTAGAAAGTCACTCTCTCACCTACATTAAAAATAATTAATGACATTATTGTAAGCAATTTTATCATTTCATTCCTCTTCTTAATATGCGTGAAAAATTCATCAGAACTTTTATGCTGGGACGAAGGGAGTAACCATTAATAATAAGGGTATTATAGGCAAATTATTGTAAAAAAAATAGATCATTTAAAGTAAATAGACATTTAATTTGAGATTATCTAAAATAATAATAAAAAATTTTATCATGGGACGGAAGAAATATATAATATTTTTTAAAAAGAAATCACGTCGTCTCTCATCTTTTACCGTTGGAATTAAGACCGCGTGAAATGTTTAAAACCCATACTTAATGAAATATGAAAATAATGTATTCATTTGAGTATTTGACTATGGTGCTCTTTGTTACGCATGCTTTTCCAGGCTATATTATTAAATTGTGCTTCCTAGTAAACAAATAATACAAAAAACATATATTATCTCCAAATAATGTCATAAAGAAAGTCATATAACAATTATTTATAAATACACAACAATACTTGGACTTCTGCATATATATATATATATATATATATATATATATAGAATAAAGATCAGGTCCGGACTCCCGGACGGGAGAAAATCCGGACCTGAAAAAATTTTTTTTTTTTTTTTTTTTTTTTTTGTAGAACAACTAAAAAAAAAAAAAAAAAAATTTATGGAAGTGAAATTTTTCCAAAATAAAGTGTTTTGGGTGTGTTTTTAACACCCACACCAACCAATGTATGTACAGTCTGCCCAGACTGTACAGACATGTTTTGTTATAGGCATCCAAATCACGCCCAAAACACTGTATAATGTAAAAATTCCAATTCCATAAATTTTTTTTTTTTTTTTTTAGTTGTTTCAAAAAAAAAAAAGCAAAAAAAAAAAAAAAAAAAAAAGGTCCGGATTTTACACCTGTCCGGGAGTCCGGACAGGATCCGGACCCTATATATATATATATATATATATATATAGTCCAGATCAGGTCCGGACTCCCGGATTTTAATAAAATTCGAACCTTTTTTTTTTGCTTTTTTTTTAAAACAACTAAAAAAATATGGAACTTGAATTTTTACATAATACAGTGTTTTGGGTGTGATTTGGATACGTATAACAAAATATGTCTGTACAGTCTGGGCAGACTGTACATACATTGGTTGGTGTAGGTATTAAAAACACACCCAAAACACTGTATTATGAAAAAAATTTAGTTTCATAATTTATTTATTTTTTAGTTGTTCGACCAAAAAAAAAATGGGTCCGGATTTTGATCAGGTCCGGAGTCCCGGACCTGATCCGTGTATTATATATATATATATATATATATATATATATATATATATATATATATACAGAAAGCTTCAAGAGCATAATTCTTAAATAGCATAACGCCTTAAATAACATAATTTTATCAAAACGACGTAGTTTTGATAAGACGCGGTGACATTTTTATAAATACGATGTGGCATGGTATTTACAAAAATGTCACCGCGTCTTTTCAAAATTACGTCGTTTTGATAAAAGTATGCTATTTAAGGCGTTATGATATTTAAGGATTATGCTCTTGAAGCTTCTCGTATATATATATATATATATATATTATGGAGGTACACAGTCGTATAACTTTTAAAGTTACACGGTCTACGATTGTAGAGTGATTTCACTCTACGATCGTAGAGTAGTCACTCCACGATTTCTAAATTCACTCTACGATCGTGGACTACTCTACGATCGTAGACCGTGTAATTTTAAAAGTTACACGGCTGTGTACCTCCATTTTTACCTATATATATATATAGTCCGCTTCTTTCAGCGAATTGGAAGGAGCGATTTAAGAACGAATCAGCTATATATAGCGACGATTTTTTCCGTCGTTAGATATAGCATAGATGTAAGACCCCAAATTTTGTGAATAAAGATTAATTTTCTCAAAATATTTTTTAAGTATTATGGTGTGAATTTGATATAATGTTATAATTGTGGTAGTGTTTATAAATTTTACAAAGTATGCAAGTTGTCATAAAATATTCGATTGGTCGGAAAATATTCGTTTTAACAGAAAATATTCGTACGACGGCACAATCATTGGTGGACCCCACAACGAAATTATTGTCGGAATGAGAAAACGACAGAAATATCTTTTTATAAAAATAACGGCGGAATGAGAAAACGACAGAAATATATATATATATATATATATGGGAAACTATCTATAGCAAGTATTTGCTATGGATAAAAAATGAACAAATAGCATCATAACCATTCATTGCAATAATCAACAATAATCAAGGGCGAAAATTAAAAAAGAAACACGTCTTCCGTTACTTGGTCTAGCGGACTCTCTAAAATAATAAGCCACATCCGTTAAACCAAATAGCGAATGAGCGGATAAGGGAGCCAGCCAAGAGTGAGGGAGCCAGCCAAGCAACAATGTAAGGGACTTGTTTTTAGAAGCTTAATGTAAGTGAACTAGCTGGGTCCCGTGCCTCCGGCACTGTATGGACAATATAATTTATCTCAAACTTTGAACGACCAAAATAATTTATTGGCTGAGCGAGAAATTTAAAGTCATTTGTATTTTATTAAATTATTATTAGATTATTAGATAGATAGATGTATTTTATTAGATAGATGTATGAACGGTGGGATTTATCTCAAACTTTGGACGCCCCAGATGATTTATTGAGTGAGCGGGAAATTCAAAATTATTTGTATTTTATTAGATAGATACGTACACTATGTAATACTATCTCCTTTTAAAAATGTCAATTTTCAAAAAGAAAATTCACTTTCAAACATAATCCACATTATATTAGTGACAATATGATATGATAGTACTCAATTTACCATAGACATAAATAATGTTGTATTAGAAAATTTATGCCAAATAAAGAAAATATATCTATACTTTTGCATTTTTGCCTTCGAATAACAGATTCTTCAAGTTAAATAACTAGAGTAACGCTATGGATATAAATTATAGGAGTACATAAAAACACTAAAAAAGAGAGAGAAAATAAGAATAGAACATGCCATTAGACATTTTACATATTTTTATTAGTATGTAATATATGAGTTGTACTCTACGTGTTCAATCTTTTGTGTACGTAATATTATTCATAACTATGGCGAGCACTATATGTGTGCAATTAAAAAAAATTTAAAAAGTATTTGGATAAGAGTACTACATAGGTGAGAAAAATAAAGAAGATAAATGAAGTTAATATTAAAATAAAAGAATTACACAACTTCAAGAAAGAATTCCTTATAAATGACTAAATAAAATATTAAGAATTCCTTTAATAAAATAGATCTCTCGTAAATGACTAAATTTATCTTACATTGATAAATATTAAGAACTAGCTGGGTCCCGTGCCTCCGGCACTGTATGGACAATATGATTTATCTCAAACTTTGAACGACCAAAATAATTTATTGAGTGAGCGAAAAATTTAAAGTCATTTGTATTTTATTAAATTATTATTAGATTATTAGATTATTAGATAGATGGATGTATTTTATTAGATAGATGTATGAACGGTGGGATTTATCTCAAACTTTTGACGGCCCAGATGATTTATTGAGTGAGCGGGAAATTCAAAATCATTTGTATTTTATTAGATAGACTAGCAACAGTCCCGTGCCTCCGGCACTATGGACGTTGGGATTTATTCCAAATTTTGAACGATCCAAATGATTTATTAAGTGAGAGAAAAATTCAAAATTATTTATATTTTATTAGATAGATGGATGGTGAGATTTATCCCAAACTTTGGACGTCCTAGATGATTTATTGAGTGAGCGGAAAATTCAAAATTATTTATATTTTATTAGATATAATTAGATATATAGAATATAGATATTGATAAATAGAATTAGATAGATTGTATTTTATTAGATAGATGGATGGTGAGATTTATCCTAAACTTTGGACGGCCCAGATGATTTATTAAATGAGCGGGAAATTCAAAATCATTTGTGTTTTATTAGATAGATTCAAAAAACTCAAATTATCCCCACTTGATGATTTAACATTATTTAGGATCAAGTATTATTTTAAAAATAAAATAAAAACCAGTAATTTTGCACTAGTCAATCCCCACCATCTGCAACTTCCGACAACAAAGATGTCAAAAATTGAGTGCAAATCTCAGGTTTAATTTGTGTGTAGGAAGTTCATATTAATGATGGTAGGTTGAAGTAAATTGTCATTACTACTCTACGTCAAGTTACATAAACAAAAGGGTAAGAATAAGATACTGTGCTATTATTCTAATACAAAATTATTTATGTCTATGGTAAATTGAGTACTATCATATCATATTGTCACTAATATAATGTGGATATGTTTGAAAATTGAATTTTTCTTTTGAAAATTGACATTTTTAAAAGGAGAGAGTATTACATAGTGTACGTATTCACTTGCATTAAGCTTCTTAAAACAAAAAAAAAAGTCACTTACATTGTTGCTTGGCTGGCTCCCTCACTGTTGGCTGGCTCCCTTATCCTCTCATCCGCTACTTGGTCCAGCGAATGTGGCTTATTATTTTAAAGAGTCCGCTAGATCAAGTTGCGGATGGCGTGTTTCCTTTTTTAATCTTCGTCCTTAATTATTGCAATTGATGGTTATGATGTTATTTGTCTATTTTTCATCCATAGCAAATATATATATATATATATATATATATAGTCCGCTTCTCCAGCGAATTGAAAGGAGCGATTTAAGAACGAATCGGCTATATATAGCGACGGTTTTTTCCGTCTCTATAGCATAGAAAGCCGATTTTTATGTTATAACGTCGAAAAAAATCGTCACTATAGCCGATTCGCTCTTAGTTCTCTCTCTCTCTCCAGTTCGTTGAATATATATATATATATATATATATATATATATATATATATATATTGTATAACATTAAATATAAAATCAATTGTTTATAATACTCTTAAATTCTCATAATTATCATACTTTAATTTTTTCACACTCACATATGTAACATTTGTAACGCCCCCAAAATAAGTATACATCACCCATTCTAAGTCACCAAATACATGGTACAGAACTTAAATACAAACTTCATTTATACAATATGACAAAACGTAGCTGGGAGTTTTAACACGAATATTGTCTTATAGACAATATCTAAAAAAAATTGAGTCCTCATTACAATTATTATCACAGTATTTTATAGAATAGTGAGGACTACTATAACCACCATCTTGGAACATCACTCAATTTTCCGACTAGTCTCAGTTATATCCTCATTTTTGAAGAGAACAATGAAAGCAAAGGGTGAGCTCAACTAGCCCAATAAAGAATATTATGACTAAGATAATGCAGAATAAATCATCGTTAGCTTTCATCAATATTAAACTGATAGAATACAATAGACAACAAGTTTAACAGCAGCGGAATAAATAATTCATTAGAAGAGTCAAGTAGAGCATGATAACTACTATCTTCTATGATTTAAAATTTCATCATCAATATTTTATCTCTAAAATACATTTCAATAAATAATCAACATCACCGAATTATCCATGCACTACGGGCCAATGATATTCGTTAGTATCACATCCACGAATTATCCATGCACTACGGGCCAAGGATATTCGTTAGTATCATCAATGGTCATGATCATGCCAAACAACAATTCATCTTTGCACCCTTGGCCGAAGAGAACCCATGGTCATGATCATACCAAATAACTATCCATCAATACACTTCGGGTTAATGAGGACATTTACCCAATCCTTTATAATATTGCAGGTCATAATTATACCGATACATAATTCATGGTCATAATCATACCAATCAACAGTCCATCTATGCCCTACGAGCCAAAGATAACTTCATCACAATATAAATATGAGGATGATGACAATGATATAAGTATCAATCAACCGAAATCAAGGATAAATATTAAAGATTTTTAATTTATCCAGAGTTTAAAAATATCATAATTGTCAACATGATAACTACTTTGTTGGAGTAAAATGTAAGAATAATATTCACGTATCAAAAATAATTTATACATAAAAGAATCAATTTTTTATCGTGAATAGTACCCTGTGAATAGTATCCCGTGAATAGTACTTCGTGAATAGTACCGTATATATGAATAGTACCGTACGTATAAATAGTACGGTATGTATGAATAGTTCCATATATATGAATAATACCCATGAATAGTACTCCGGCATGAAAATTTTAAAATTTAACAAGAATATTAAGAAAAATATTTTAGTGGAACGATACTAGATGAAGCTCAAATTTTAAGGATATTTTACTAATTTCAAGGAGTATAGAAGCAATACTTATCAACATAAGTGTAGAATTAGGAATATGAAACGAAATAATATTACTTACATACTACAGAGTATGGAAGAAAATATTATTTCTTACGAATATTGAACAAAAATAATATCCCTTTCGAATATTGAACGAAAATAATATTCCTTATGAATATTAAACGAAGACAATATCCCTTACGAATATTAAACGAAAATAATATTTCTTATGAATATTAAACGAAAATAATATTCATACGAATATGAAAAATAATATCTCTTCTAAATATGAAATAAATAATACATCTTACCTTAAAAAAAGAGTAATTCCGACTGGTATAGCGGGGATATTCTTGAATTTTTTTTTATTATTTTCTACACTCAAAGCTTCCTTAAACTCTAAAGAAATACGCTCAATATTATAGAATAAGAATTTTTTGATTCTAGTGTGATTTTCATTTCTAAACTAAGCATCCTATAGATAGGAGAATGGCAGGATACTATTTGAATTAGAAATTCACGGATCAATAGTAGGAATCACGGGCGCGAATTCATGAGCAAAAATTGAAAAAAAAATTAATTTTACTATGCAGCACTATGCAAATACTATGTAACACTATGCAATATTATGCATATAATAAAATATAATATATTCTATTTTATATAAAAAACAAAAGTTACTAATATAATAAAATGTATTATATTTTATATAAAATATAATACATTTTATTGTCACTAATATAATGTGTACGTATTCACTTACATTAAACTTCTTAAAACAAAAAAAGTCACTTACATTGTTGCTTGGCTGGCTCCCTCACTGTTGGCTGACTCCCTTATCCTCTCATCCGCTACTTGGTCCAACGGATGTAGCTTATTATTTTAGAGAGTCCGCTAGACTAAGTAGCGGATGGCGTGTTTCTTTTTTTAATCTCCGTCCTTAATTATTGCAATTGATGGTTATGATGCTATTTGTCTATTTTTCATCCATAGCAAATATATATATATATATATATATATATATATATATATATATATATATATATATATATATATATATATAGAGTCCGCTTCTCCAGAGAATTGAAAGGAGCGATTTAAGAACGAATCGGCTATATATAGCGACGGTTTTTTCCGTCGCTATAGCATAGAAAGCCGATTTTTTATGTTATAACGTCGGAAAAAATCGTCGCTATAGCCGATTCGCTCTTAGTTCTCTCCCTCCAGTTCGTTGAAGATAGTCGGGTTATATATATATATATATTGTATAACATTAAATATAAAATCAATTGTTTATAATACTCTTAAATTCTCATAATTATCATACTTTAATTTTTTTCACACTCACATATGTAACATTTGTAACGCCCTCAAAATAAGTATACATCACTCATTCTGAGTCGCCAAATACATGGTACAGAACTTAAATACAAACTTCATTTATACAATACGACAAAACGTAGCTGGGATTTTTAACACGAATATTGTCTTATACACAATATCCAAACTCAAATAGAGTCCTCATTACAATTATTATCACAGTATTTTATAGAATAGTAAGGACTACTATAACCACCATCTTGGAACATCACTCAATTTTCCGACTAGTCTCAGTTATATTCTCATTTCTTGAAGAGAACAATGAAAGCAAATTGTGAGCTCAACTAGCCCAATAAAGAATATTATGACTAAGACAATGCAGAATAAATCATCGTTAGCCTTCAACAATGTTAAACTAATAGAATACAATAGACAACAAGTTTAACTGCAGCGGAATAAATAATTCATTAGAAGAGTCAAGTAGAGCATGATATCTACTATCTTCTATGATTTAAAATTTCATCATCAATATTTTATCTCTAAAATACATTTCAATAAATAATCCACATCACCGAATTATCCATGCACTACGGGCCAAGGATATTCGTTAGTATCACATCCACGAATTATCCATGCACTACGGGCCAAGGATATTCGTTAGTATCATCAATGGTCATGATCATGCCAAACAACAATTCATCTTTGCACCCTTGCCCGAAGAGAACCCATGGTCATGATCATACCAAATAATTATCCATCAATACACTACGGGCTAATGAGGACATTTACCCAATCATTTGTAATATTACAGGTCATGATTATACCGATACATAATTCATGGTCATAATCATACCAATCAACAGTCCATCTATGCACTACGAGCCAAAGATAACTTCATCACAATATAAATATGAGGATGATGACAATGATATAAGTATCAATCAACCGAAATCAAGGATAAATATTAAAGATTTTTAATTTATCTAGAGTTTAAAAATATCATAATTGTCAACATGATAACTACTTTGTTGGAGTAAAATTTAAGAATAATATTCACGTATCAAAAATAATTTAGACATAAAAGAATCAATTTTTTATCATGAATAGTACCATGTGAATAGTATTTCATGAATAGTATCCCTGTGAATAGTACTTCAGTGAATAGTACCGTATATATGAATAGTACCGTATGTATGATAGTACCGTACGTATGAATAGTTCTATATGTATGAATAGTACCCATGAATAGTACTCCTGGCATGAAAAACTTAAAATTTAACAAGAATATTCAGAAAAATATTTTAGTTGAACGATACTAGATGAAGCTTAAATTTTAAGGATATTCTACTAATTTCAAGGAGTATAGAAGCAATACTTATCAACATAAGTGTAAAATTAGGAATATGAAACGAAATAATATTACTTACATACTACAGAGTATGGAAGAAAATATTATTTCTTACGAATATTGAACAAAAATAATATCCCTTTCGAATATTGAACGAAAATAATAATCCTTATGAATATTTAACGAAGACAATATCCCTTATGAATATTAAACGAAAATAATATTTCTTATGAATATTAAACGAAAATAATATTCATACGAATATTAAAAATATTATCTCTTCTGAATATGAAATAAATAATACCCCTTACCTTAAAAAAGAGAGTAATTCCGACTGATATAGAGGGGATATTCTTGAAGAAAAATTTTATTATTTTCTACACTCAAAGCTTCCTTAAACTCTAAAGAAATACGCTGAATATTATAGAATAAGAATTTTTTGATTCTAGTGTGATTTTCATTTCTAAACTGAGTATCCTATATATAGGAGAATGGCAGGATACTATTTGAATTAGAAATTCACGGATCAATAGTAGGAATCACGGGCGCAAATTCACGGGCAAAAATTAAAAAAAAGATTGATTTTACTATGCAGCACTATGCAAATACTATGTAACACTATGCAGTATTATGCATATAATAAAATATAATATATTCTATTTTATATAAAAAAAACAAAAGTTATAATATATATATATATATATATATATATATATATATATTCTATTACACCCCCAAAATAGGTATACATCACACATTCTGAGTCATCAAATACATATTATAAAATTTAAATACAACTTCATTTATACAATACGATAAAAACGTAGCTGAGAGTTTTAACACGAATATAGTCTCCTAGAAAATATCCAAACTCAAATAAAATAATCATTATAATTATTATTATACTATTTCACATAATAGTGTGGACTACTAAAGCAACCATCTGATCCGTCACTCCATTTCCCGACTAGGCCCAGTTATATTCTCATTTCTTGAAGAAAACAATGAAAGCAAAGGGTGAGCTCAACTAGCCCAGTAAAGAATATTATGACTAAGATAATGAAAAATAAATTATCGTTATCCTTCAATAATGTTAAACTGATAAAATACAATAGACAACAAGTTTAACTGCAGTGAGATAAACAATCCATTAGAAGAGTCCAATAGAGCATGATATCTACTATCTTCTATGATTTAAAAGTTCAACACCAATATTTTATCTCTGAAACACATTTCAATAAATCATCCACATCACCGAATTATCCATGCACTACGGGCCAAGGATATTCGTTAGTATCACCAGTGGTCATGATCATACCAAACAATAATTCATCTTCGCACCCTTGGCCGAAGAGAACCCATGGTCATGATCATACCAAATAATTATCCATCAATGCAGTACGAGCCAATGAGGACTTTTACCACATCATTTGTAATATTAGAGGTCATGATTATACCGATACATAATTCTTGGTCATAATCATAACAATCAACAGTTCATCTAGGCACTATGGGCCAAAGATGACTTCATCACAATATAAGTATGAGAATGATGACAATGATATAAGCATCAATCAACCGAAATCAAGGATAAATATTAAAAAAATTTAATTTATCCAGAGTTTAAAAATGTCCAAATTGTTAACATGATAACTACTTTATGGAGTAAAAATAATATTAGATAGAAAAGAATCAATTTTTCATCGTGAATAGTACTCCATGAATAGTATTCCGTGAATAGTACCGTATGTATAAAAAGTACCATATGTATGAATAGTACCGTACGTATGAAAAGTATCGTATGTATGAATAGTACCCATGAATAGTACTCTGGCATGAAAAGCTTAAAATTTAACAAGAATGTTCAAAAAATATTTTAGTGGACGATACTAGATGAAGCGCAAATTTCAAGGGATATTCTACTAATTTCAAGGAGTATAGAAGCAATACTTATCAACATAAATGTAGAATTAGGAATATGAAATGAAATAATATTACTTACATACTACAGAGTATGGAAGAAAATATTATTTCTTACGAATATTGAACAAAAATAATATCCCTTACGAATATTGAACGAAAATAATATTCCTTACGAATATTATACGAAGATAATATCCCTTACGAATATTGAACGAAAATACTATTTTTTACGAATATTAAAAAAAAATATTCATAAGAATACGAAAAATAATATCTCTTCTGAATATGAAATAAATATACACCTTACCTTAAAAAAGAGTAATTCTGAATGGTATAGCGGAGATACTTGAAGGAAACTTTCACTATTTTCTACACTCAAAGGCTTCCTTAAACTCTAAATAAATACGCTCAATATTATAGAAGAAGAATTTTCTGATTCTGGTGTGATTTTTATTTCTAAACTGAGCATCCTATTTATAAGAGAATGGCAAGATACTATTTGAATTAGAAAATCACGAACCAACAGTAGGAATCACGGGCACGAATTCACGTAAGAAAACTGAATTTTTTTTAATGTTACTATGCAGCACTATGCAAACACTATGCAGTACTATGCATATAATAAAATATAATATATTTTATTTTATATAAAAAAACAAACTTATATATATATATATATCTAACATACCTTGTTCACACTCTTTTAGTGATGGACCGGGAGACGCTTCGGTCCGTCGCTATAGGTTCGGTTCATCGCTATATGTTGTCTGTCGATAATAGCTAAGACAACTATTCAATATATAGCGACGGACCGAATCGTCGCCCAGTCCGTCGCTAAAGGGGGGTGAGCAAGGTA
Source organism: Panax japonicus (assembly GCA_020205505.1). Taxonomy (NCBI): domain Eukaryota; kingdom Viridiplantae; phylum Streptophyta; class Magnoliopsida; order Apiales; family Araliaceae; genus Panax; species Panax japonicus. The sequence goes on from CM035092.1 coordinate 61,706,996, forward strand.
TGTTAGATAAGGAGTGAACTTAAGATCCAGACCGTATATATATATATATATATATATATATATATATATATATATATATATATATATATATATATATATATATATGAAGGATCAAGAGCATTCCCCTTATCTAGCACTCCTCATTAAATAACACTCCTTTATTAAAATTACGTCGTTTTGGAGACTCTTTTAAAAAATAAGTGGAGTCGCGAGTGACATTTTTGTAAATTAAATGAAAGCAAGAGAGACCACCCTCTTTTAAGTGTCTCCAAAACGACGTAGTTTTAAAAAATGAGTGCTATTTAAGAAAGAATACTAGATAAGGGGAGTGTTCTTGATCATTCATATATATATATATATATATATACATATACATGAGTAATAAAATAAAATTGAGATAATTTTTTACCGATTTAGAAAAATGAGTAAGTGGAGGTCCATGTAATAAGTCAAATTTACAACAAATACTTCATAAAAAATCTCTCTATTTATCTCAATTCACTTGGCTTCACTAAACACATTTTTAATAACATTTATTCATCATTAATATTATAACTCGCAATATTAACAACCAGATCATTCCCAAGAAAGATGGGACTTTCCGATAAGGACTTCTCCTTATTGTCGCGTAATTAGGTGACCAAACTCCTTTCCTCAATAGAATTTTTTAGACGTCGTCAATAATGCAAATAATATATAATACGAATAATTTTGTCGTCTCAATTATTGATTTAATAATTAAAATATTGTGACAATAATTGAATCAATAATATGAGATACTATGCATCAATTATTGTAGCAATAATTAAATAAAATTGAATGACTTCTCACGGAAGCATCAATAATCAAAGATATTGTACAGTATCGTGTGCTACTATGCAACCACACGTATTACTGTACTTTTATCACCGGGTATTTCAATATTTAACGGTAAAACTTTTGTCGTTATTTTTATAAAAAGTTATTTATGTTATTTTCTAACTTTGACAGTAATTTCGTTGTGGGGTCCACTAATGATTGTGCCGTCATACGAATATTCTTCGACCAAACGAATATTTTATGACAACTTGGTTACTTAACAAAATTTATAAATATTACCAACAACTATAACATTATATCAAATGCACACCTTATTATTCAAAATAATATTTAAAGAAATTAAATCTTTATTCATAAAAAGTTAGGGTTCTTACAACATTTTTTCATGAGAAGTAATTTTGGAAAGATTGTACTTAATTCTCATAGATTATATAAAATGACAAATAATTAGGGAAAAATAAAATCATAATATAATATCAATTGTCTATACTACCTAGGGGTGCAAATGAATCGAGTTGACCCGAGTATTGAATTGTCCAAATTTAGTTCACAAAATTTATCGAGTATAAATTAAGGTTTGATTGAGCCTCGTTTAATTATCGAGTAGAACACGATCTCAAATCGATCTTCAACTAGTTTAAGCTTTTCAAGCAAATATGATCCGAGTATCAATAGAAAATTATAATGTGAAGAGATTCGAGTACTTTATCGAATTTTAAAATTTGTTCATATTTGAATCATTTATATTTCGAGTCGAGCTCGAATCGAACTTTTAGTCGAGCGAGTACGAATCGAGCCCGAACTGTTTGGTTCATTTTACAACTTTAATAATACCCTTAAATTTTCATAATTATCATACTTGTCTCGTACTCTCTCTTATCTGTAATATTTTCCCATAAAGAGTAATTTTGAAAAGATTGTTGTTAATTCTCCTAGACTATATATGTAAAACGACAAATAATTAAGAAACAATAAAATGCTCTAAAACAACATATATTAAGGAACGGAAGGAGTATATAATATTATTCCCCCCCCCCCCTCAAGAGGGAATGTTATGGTGTCATGTTATGTAGGGTCATTCCTGAGATTTTGGTGGTCCACAATAAAAAATAAAAACGAAATCCTTTTCGGAAAAAAAATTCACAAAAAAAGTAAAAATAAATAAATAAAAAATACAAGTTGTATAAAAAAAGTCTCTCCGGAGCTTAAAACATGATAATTTGACTACAACAAAATATATGAGAACTTTGACTACAACAAAATATATGAGATGTTCGACTACAATAAAATATATGAGAATACATTCATTGAAAGATACTTCTAGTATTTCTAGAGGCAAAATATTCAATTAGATGTTCAAAATCAAGTTTGCCCAACATATCCTTCTCGATGTGCATGGTTATGAACCAATTTAACCTCTCTTGTGTCATAGTCAACCGCAAGTAATTTTTTAACAATTTCTAACTTTGAAAAATTTCTTTCAACAGATGTTATTGTCACATGAATAATTAGTAATATCATGTAAGTAATTGAAACATTAAAAAAATAATTCAAAACTTTTACAAACTCTAGAAAATTTCAATGACTGACTCTATTTTTTTTTTGACAAAGTCACAGACACATTATGGTTGTGAACGACCTTGGATTATTATGGTTGGCAATCTTTTAATTATCACTCTACTCCCTCCATTCCTATATGTAAGTCGTTTTAGATTTATTTTTTTGTTATTTCTAATTATTTGTCGTTTGTGATTATCTAAGAGAATTGATCATTATTTTTTCTAAATTGCCCCTTATTACTCCACCTAATTTTTTGATCCATATTTATGATCTCCTCTACTCTTAAGCTTCTCTCTCCTCCCAACAAAATTCTTTCATCTTTTTTCTTTAAAAATTTGATAATTAAAGTGTTTTATGAGGAGAGAGAAAGAGAAAGAGAAAGAGAAAGAAAATAAAAGTAAATGAGACTATTGAGATTTTTTAGGAGTAAAATTATAGAAAATTGTTAATATGTTATTGGAGAGAGAGTATGAAATAAGTGAGGTACAATAAAACCTCTATTAAGAATAGACTTGGGACCAAACTATTGGTATTCTAATTGAGATGTTATTACTAAATAGAGGTATTGGTACAAAATATTTTCCGAACACCCAAAAATATTCACTTTAACAAAAATATAGATTTTATAACAAAAATTAAAGAAAACATAAATTATTTAGATTTTCAAACTAGGAAAATGTAGTCTTTTATAGGAAATGTAGTCTTTTATAAGAAAATATGATCCTTTATAGAAATGTAGTATTTTATAGGAAAATGTAGTTCTATAAGAAATGTAGTTTTTTTTATAGAAAATATAGTCTTTTAAAATTAATATTATCTTTCTCTTATATATATATATATATATATATATATATATATATATATATATATATATGTGTGTGTGTGTGTGTGTGAAATTATTACTATATAGATGTATAGTTTTTTAATACGGGACTTAAAAAGTATATAACATATTATAATTTAGAGGTTATTCCTATTTTTAACTTGCCCAAATTGGGACCAAATTATTTTATAATATTATAGAGGTTATTCTTATATAGAGTATTTTTAAATAGGGTTTTTACTGTAAATGGTATTATAAATAATTGATAGTATAATTAATGTTTTTCAATTAATTTTTTAATCTTTGTGCACATGTTTAAAACGATCTATATTAAGAAATGGATGGAGTAGTATTCTGCATGATGTTTCAGTTGCCCATAACAAATAGGCACAAGCACAAGCAAAAGCAAAAGCAAATTGAGGTCCATTTATTATGATTATGGTCGTTTTGAATTCTCAAACTACTCCTTGAAAACAAGTCGTTGAGAAGATACGAGACAAGTGGCCGGCCTGCCTCTCTGGAGTTTCAATTTTTGTTTTGCTATATTAAACTGAAATTTAATATTATTACCTTTGACTTCTATCAAAGATTTTATTTTTAAAAAAAAATAAGAAAAACATAACAACCAATTTGCTAAGTACTTACAAGTTACAATAGTAGTACTTTTTATATTTTAAAATTAAAGATACTCCGTTAGTCCTCAAAAGTATAACTAAAGGTACAGATTTTATTGTCTTAAAAGGATAAAATAAAATATATAAAATAAATGGTAAATATGTCATTTGATAGGGTGGGTCTATAAAAAAAAAGTAAAAAAAATACTCATCACTTTAAATAATCTTGCGGGTCACTAAAAATAAATTTAAAACTTTTTTACTCTCTTTCTTCTATTTTTATTTTTCTTAATATATATACAAATTATACTTTGTTAGTCTTTTTGGGGACGAAAAGATTACTTCTTTAAAATGATGACTTATTCAAGAAGTTTATACATAATTTTATTTGTTTAAAATATAATAGAGATAACATAATTGTATTTAATTTATTTAATATAAAAGTAATAATATGTTATAAATTTTATATTAATTTATAATTTAAAAATAAAAACCAGTTTTATTTTTATAATCAATTATATTTATGTATGTGTATATATAGTTTCAGAATAGATAGAGTGCAGGCATGTCCTACGTAGCTTACTCTGGGGACCAACTGTCATGTACAGTCATCAAACCTTAACTTCTGCCACGTCAAATTAAATGATTTAATCACGTGACAAGCCACTGACCTGCTTGCCTAGAAGGCTAGAACACACTTGTTCTAGTAACTGAAATCATGTGACGCGTGCCTCCGCGTGTTAGGCCGTATTTGACTATTAAAATGGAGTGCAAAAGTCAACGAACAACAAAAAAAACTAAACTTATGCCATAACTAAGACTGCGTCCCGCACCGGGGGACGGGGGAGGGGGGAGGGGGGAGGGGGGGGGGGGGTACGGTACAAATGTACCGGATTAACGTTCGGTATTTTGTGTTAATTTTTTTTTGATTTTTTTTAACAATTATGAGAATAAAAAATAAAAAGTAATAGAACAAGTTTGAACAAAAAATTATAAAAGATAGTACATTTTTTATTAAAAAAACACTATAAATTAAAAAAAAATCAAAAATATGAAAAAGAAAAAAATGAGCACCGGTCGTACCGGTCATTAAGGATACGGTACCCCTCAATTGGTCTCGCACTCCCTTGGTCTCTCTCTGTGTCTTGCTATTTTAATTATATTATTGGCAATTATTTTTATTTCTTGATTTTTGTATGAATCGATTTAATTCAGTTCTACTGTTCTAGAAGCAATTAAATTTGATATCTGCATGACTATTTATAGGTATTATGGCAACAAATTATATTCCAATACCAAAATAAAAATAAAAAATACAACTATATATACAAGAGTTTGACTTAAGTACGTGTAGACATTATTAGACATGAGATAAGCTTAATTAATCCTACTAGGTATTCTTATTAATTTGGAGAATAAGCCTATTATGCATCTTAATGATTAGAACAAGCATGTTTGAAACTAGTCCTAGAAGTTTAGTACTATAACTTCCATAATATTAGTAATTATATGTTAATGACCAGTTTTCTTTCAATAATTTTGTATATTAATCTTTGAATTCTACATCTCTTCATTAAGTAATTAAAGAAGCTATACGAAACAAAGAAATCTTATAAACTTTGAGAAAATGATATATATTGTGAATGTTTACATTGACCTTTTGATTGTCAATTACTCCTTACGTTCCTTAATATAGGTCGTTTTAGAGTTGTGCACAAGTATTAAGGAAATTATTGTAAAGCATTAAATATACTATCAATTATTTATATTACCCTTGTATTGTAAAAAGATAGTGCTATTTATAGAGAAAAAGTCTAGGCCGACCGGGATATGGCGACATTGTAGCGACCGGGTTTTATTTTTTATTTTTTTATTTTTTAATGTCTCCCAAATAATTTATAAGATTTATTGGAACTGGAATTTTTACAGAATAAAGTGATTTGGATGTCATTTGAATACATGTAAAAAATATGCCTGTACAGTCTGCACAGACATATTTTTTACATGTATCCAAATGACATCCAAATCACTTTATTCTGTAAAAATTTTAGTTCCAATAAATCTTATAAATTATTTGGGAGAGATTACAAAAAAAAAACCCTGTCGCTACAATGTCGCCAGATCCTGGCCGCCCTAGAATTACTCATTTATAGAGCAAAAATAGTGAGAGAAACCAAAGTTATATTTATTACTTGGGGTAATATTGGAAACTAAGCAATTAATGCTTACTTAAAATTCTCAAACGACTTATATTTAGGAACAAAAACATTTCTCTAAAACGACTTATATTAAGGAACGGAGGGAGTATGTGGTAACTTTTTTAAAGATCAAGATGTGTAATAACTTATTACACATCTTGATTAGAACCAAAATCATATGGGTCCAAACCATAACCATATGGATTGACCTGGATTAGAACCATAACCATATGAGTCCAAACCATATTATCCATATTTTAAAATGGATAATATGGTTTTAGTTCCTAAAGAATCCATAACCCATATTGTGAAAACCATAACCAACTAAATCCATATTTTATCAGGTCTACTAATAAATGGAGTCCTCCTGTCATTTCTACAATCTCATGTATTGATAAGTTTCGCAATTGTAATTCGACGTAAATTTATCGCAATACATAGAAGAATTCTAAACCCAAAATATTTTAGCAAAAGAAAAAATATTTTATTATTGAAATAACCTCAACCCAAAATATTTGGATCAAGGAACACTACAAAAAAAAAAGTCATTGTTGATGGGCCTTGTTGTTGCCAATGACCCACCTGTCGTCGACAATGAGGTCATTGGCGACGACAGAACCCGTCGCCACTCCCGTCGTCCCACAGGTCGTCGCCCCTGGCTCCCGTCGCTCACCATCGGGAATTAGGTCATTGACGACGATGTCATTGCCGACTGTTTGTCGTCGCCAATGAGTCATTGCTGACGGCATGAGCGACGGACAAACCGTCAGCAATAGCCACTAAAAGAATTTATTAATATACTCATTGTCAACGACCATACCGTCGCTAATGACTTTTTTATCGTCACCAATGATCTTAATTTATATTATATAAAGAACCGTCGCTATAGGTCAGTGTCGATGGGAAGCCGTACGTCGCCAATACCCCTGTCGCTAATGACTTGCTTTAAAAAAAATTAGAAAATTGTGAAATTCTTCTCTGTTCATTTACATATACATAATTGTACCTGTTATAAACTAAAGAAAAACAAATAATTAAGAAATAATTAAAACATCCAACAATTATGAATAAAGACCATAAAAAATTAGGTGAAATAATGAGGGTTAAATTTGGAAAAATTATGATTAATTCTCTTAGATTATACTCTCTCTGTCCCAGAATAAAAGTCTTTATTACTATTTTGGGTAGTCCCATGTTAAATGTCCACTTTCTTTTAATAACCAAACTTTTACACAAATTTTTCTATTATACCCTTAGCATTAAATATCTCATATTTTTCCTATTTTTATTCTCTCTCCATATTCAATAAGTATAATTAGTTATGTGTTGAAAATATTTTGAATTGAAAAGCTAGAAAATCACTCTCTCACCTATATTGGAAATGATTAATGACATATTATTACGGATAATTTTGTCATTTTATTCCTCTTCTTAATATGTGTGAAAATTCGCCAGAACTTTTATCTTAGGACGGAGGGAGTATTAAATAACGAATAATTAAGAAAAATAGAGAGCATCTAAAATGATACTACATTCGTTCCTAAAAGATTGTCGTTTAAGGTTTTGACACATGAATTAAGAAAGTATCATTTAGCAAGTAAAATTTGTTTGAAATTCTATGATTACCTTTTTATGGGAAGTTGAAAACTATTAATTAATACAAGGGAGAGAATTTCTTGGGAAAATGAAAGTAGGTAGGGGTAATATAAGAAAGTAAATAATTTATTCTCCTTAAAAATTATAAACGATAAAATTTTTAGAATAAATTTTTTCTTTTAAAACGATAATTTTTTAGGAACGGAGGGAGTACTCTACATGTTAAGGGACGGAGTAGTTACTATTTTTTTTTGCTTTTGTAAAATGAATTAATAAATGTTGAACTCGTGGTTCAATATTATAGTAATACGTGTCAACTATTGGCTGGCTAAGGCAGAATAATTTGAATTGTTGGTAGTTTGATAAGACAAAAATAGCTGTCACTTTGGACCTCTTGTTAATTATGCTCAGAAGGTGTAAACTCAGATTAGAGTGACAGCATGCACTTTGATCTTACCAAAACACCCTAATCCCAACCCTAGCTAGTCGTGCAAAGCCGGCCAAAACAAACGTGAGATAACTTCGAAGCCAACACAATCTCATTTTTTAGGGTTTCCAATCTCTTTACTGTCCATAATTTTAAGATTTTATTCCCTACATTTTTAGGTTTCAAGTTATATTTTTTCCCACATAAATCGTGCAATGGGCGGTGCAACCTCCAAAGAACATTGAAGAACTACCTTACACAAATCTTTCAACTCCATTATAATTAGATATAATTTTTTAAAACGACTACTATTAAGAAAAATAAAATTATGTATTTTTAAATATACCTCTGATATTTAATAAATATATTGTAATGGTGGAACGATAATTCTCAAGTTACCTAGTATATAACTAATGACATTTTAAGAAATTTATGTGATTTTATAAGAAAATTTTGAAAACGTATTTCTAACTTTGAAACAATTGAAAATATATCTATAATTTTAGAATATAGAGTACTTCCTCCATTAATTCTAAAAAAATTGCAAAATTTGTGATATTAAGGGTACATTTTTATTCCATATATGCTTTAAAATAATAAGTTGTTAGTTTATTAATATAATATGCAATGAAATTATGATGACAATTTTAATGATATTATATTATTTTATCCTATTAACATTAAAAAGCGAACTCTTATTGTGACTAATTCTAATTTTTTTCCTTTGCAAATTAGACTTGTGGAACAAAAGGAGTATGCTTTTTTTTTTTTTAATTATTTCAAAGTAGGTATCCTTCGGACGCGTAGGAATTGAAGCATGAGAAGTGGCTGAATCTACGGTGTGAATAGGTAGTTAATGGACTAAGTTCAAGTAATCTGAATCCATTAAATGCATGACATATCAAGGGTTTTTGGGTTTCTCTATTAATCTTAAAACCAAGATATATACTGCATATCACAGCTGGGTATTGGTGCTTTAATAGATACTATTCTTGAGAGGAATATTATTTGGGCTCTCACTTAATTAGGTAGGCTAAATGGCAATATTACATCTCATAATCTACATTAATTGTACTTAACAGTGTCGAATGGAAAAATATTTCCATCGTTCCAGAATTGAACATTTATTTTTATTTTGTTCAAATTTGTATTTAATTTTTCTCTCTATGTTATATGCACGTAATTGTGTTAACTCAATATACATTGTAAGAGCCCTTCTAAGCGAGATGAGTTGGTTACAATAAGTTTTGTAACAAGATTTGTTTGAATGGAAACTGATTCATAACAAATGATGGCTATGAATCAATTTTTGGCCACAAAATTTATGTGCATCACCCATTTATAAATCTTATTGCTGCGATTTAAAAAATAAATATTACCTAGTGTAACACTGTGTTGCGGTGAGGAAATTGTATTTTTAACCATTCATTATAAAATCTTATAATAAACAATGTAAGATGTGGTGGTCATAAATTGATCTTTAGTTACTATTTTCTATATAGATCAGTACTACATGATCATTAGAATTCATAAGGGATTTATTTGTGTATGTACCATTTTATTCAATCTTTTAGGATCCGCTTAACTTCGAGCGTTATATATGCCACAATGCGCATCGGTCGTATGATTGACCAATTCTGCTATGGTCCATGGACATTCCATGGAAAATAGTGTTGTTTCTATTGCTGCAACATTGCTTTTCTGCACAATGTAGAGCATATTTTCATCACTGATCTCTCCCTTCATCTGAGCTCCATGCTTAAATTACTCTCCGTTTTCTTAATATAAGTCGTGTTAGAAAAATATTTTTGTTCCTTAATATAAGTCGTTTGAGAATTTCAAGTAAGCATTAATTGCTTAGTTTTCAATATTACCCCAAGTATTAAATGTAACTTTGGTTCTCTCATTATTTTCTGTCCAATAAATAACAATCTTTTCTTTCAATACAAATGCAATATAGACAATTGATATTATAGTTAATGCTATACAATCATTTCCTTAATATTTGTGCACAATTCCAAAACGACCTATATTAAGGAACAGAGGGAGTATTAGACACATAAAATAGAAGTCAAAAATAATATGTTCTTCTACAATATGATCATGTACATTGTACATGTAGTTTGGCAGATTTGTTTGAAGTTTTAAGGGCAAAATATTGTTGTGGATTAATCACTACAAAGCTGCACACTATGAATAACTGAATAATTCTCGTATTGATTTAAGAAAATGCATACTTGTAAGTTCAAAGGAGAGACACTTGTTAGGTTAATTAGGGCATCTCAGCAGACAAGGACCAAGCTTTCCGGTTACTATGTCAGTATTATAAAGAATGTCAGACTCATCTCCACGTTCAAATAAGACCGTCCTGCAGATTCATTCTATTTATCACTGCAGAATTCCCTTCAAATAAAATAATGAATTGGAAAATAAACTACTAAAAAAATAGTTCCCACGTTCTCCCGATTCCAAACAAACAATACCCAAGTACTTTTTTTCTCTCTCTCCATTACTATCACTCTCAATCTACCTAATTTTGTTTGCCATTTTAAACCACTGATTAATCATGCTTAGCCATGTCCCAATGATTGGGATAATGACAGTACCTAGACACAATGGTCTACCGAAGGAAGGAAAATGATGATTATCATAATTAATATAATTTGAAAGTACATAAAGAAATTAAATTATACGCGTTATTGTTTTTGGTACATGTAAACCTATCTATTAAAACGTCAATCTATACTCGTAGTGATACTTTTAAGTAATTTCTTTTCTTAATATTCTTTCTTTTAAAATTAGAGATACAATGTAACACCCTGTTCCACATTTAAACATGTGTAAAGAATTTGTTTTTAAATAAAGAATTAAATTACTAATAATTGCACCTTCAGTTGTAATCTTTTAGGTGAACCGTGGTGAACAAAAATGAGTCAAAAAGATATTATTGAGATAGTGGTTTAAAGCCTAATTATTTGAATAATTTTACCAGATTTGTTTGGCACTCGGGATTTGATCCGGGTAGCATACAATATTATTTTTTGAAGTTAATTTGTGAAATTATAAAATTCAAAATTGATATAAAGTCATTTAAATTTTGAAAGAAACAAATTTGATAATATGGTTTAGCAAGCCTAATATGGTATGAAGGGCGATGTTAATTTAAACCATAGATGCATGAACTTAATTGGTCAACTTATGAGCTGTTCTTGCCCCACATTGGACTCCTGGAGTTTTACAAATTGAGAACTAAGAATAATAATTAGGTATTAAGTATTAACAATGCAATACAATAATCCAAGTCAACCTTTACTCACATTCTTTAATTAGTATAAATACATCTAGCTCCAACTCTCATTCAATTAAGTCAATTGTACAAGCTTCTCTTAGCTCCATCACTAGAGCATTTTGATATCAATTAATTCTCTCTCCAATCCATACACTTCCCAATTCTAAGGAAGAAATGGATTCTGTGGGAGTTTTTCTTAATGAAGATTGGAATTCTTTGAGCAAAATGTTCTCCAGTGATGAAGAAATTGATTTCGCCCTGCAGTTTTTGGATGGTTTTGGAACTCCTTCAAATTTTTGGTCCAATAGTGAAGCCAATGCCAATGCCAATTTGGCTAATTTTGATGAGAATTTTAACCCTAATTATCTTTCTCAAGAAAGTACTAATTATAGTAGTGCTTGTTTTCCCACTCCAAGCCATGAAAACCACCACTTTTGTGATTCTAATCTTATTCCAATGATGGATGACATTTCTGAGTCCATGAATTTTTGTGTAATGGATGGAGAAATTAACGCGCTAGCACAAGTTTTTCCTAAAGATTATGTCATGCATGATGTCCTCTTCTTGAATGAAGACATTGGCAATGACACATTGGGAAATGCAGGTAATACTAATTTAGGTATCAAGAGGAAGTTTGAAGAGCCACAGCAGCCTGAAACTGCCAAAGATCCCAAAGTTCTCAAAACCAAAAGCGAATCAGTTCAGCATCCCAATAAAAAATCTCGGGTTATTAGAGATGTAAGTTTCTAGAGTTAAAATTGGATGACTTTTTATAGTTTTCAAGAATGTAATAGAATTGGGATAATGTAACTTCTAATAAATTAAATTACTTAATTACTATATATGCAGACACCTAAAAATAAGAGGAATGCACAGCCAAAGAAGAATCAGAAGGTAATTCAAAATGTGAACAATGATGAAGAGTCTACTTATGCTAGTCCAAATGGACAAAGCTCTAGTAGTTGCAGCTCAGAGGATGATTCCAATGCTTCTCAGGAGTTAAATGAAGGATCTGCAGCTCCTAACTCAAGCGGGAAGGCGAGAACCAGTAGAGGGGCTGCAACTGATCACCAAAGCCTCTATGCTAGGGTAAGTAGCAAACTTAGTAACCATATATCATAATACTCCTAATCATCCGAAAATGAGAGTTCCATTTGACATTTTGACTTTTGTCTACTGATATTTTCCTATTGAACATATAATTCTTCATTCATTCTAGTAAAAAATTTACAAAATAATATTTGTTATTGGAGATAAATTATGTTTTAAGCATGGGACTCTATTTTCTGGATGGAGGGACTAAGTGTATAAAATTCAACTAAGTGTCTTTAGTTACTTCTATTTCAAACAAATTAAGATTTATTTATTTATTTTACTAATGGTATGTCCTCCTAATATTCTTGCAGAAAAGAAGAGAAAGAATAAATGAGAGATTGAGAATCCTGCAAAACCTTGTCCCGAATGGAACAAAGGTTGACATTAGCACTATGCTTGAAGAGGCAGTCCATTATGTGAAGTTTTTGCAGCTTCAAATAAAGGTAATTTGAGTCAATGACTGATTAATGAATTATTCTTTATTTACTTCTATTTAATCTACAAGGAGCATATAATTAACTGATTTGTTCAATAATTATTGTTTTGCAGTTACTGAGCTCTGATGATATGTGGATGTATGCCCCTATCGCTTACAATGGGATGGACATGGGCCTCTACCAGAAGATTTCTCCAACTTTATGATCTTTAAGGGAGCTGTAAAAACTTTTTATTTTATTTATATATATGCTGACTTGTAGTAGTTAATATAATTGTAATATTCCATTTTCGATCATGAGAAATAATTCTCATACTTTATAATAATAAATATAAAATGTTTCCCTTGTACATGCATGTCAAATTAATGATATGGTTCTTGTTTAAGATGCAATGTATTAAGTACTCCTTATTAAATTAACTACACTTGCGCAATATTCATATACAAAAAGATTTTTTTGATCATGGAGCTTGCTCTCTAATCCACATGATAAATTAAAACCATTTCGACCAGGATGAAAAAAATCATGTTTTCTTTCAAATAATTAATGAGATCTGAACATTCTCCTGGTCGTGTGTATAGGTGGAGGTGGGGGGTAGCTTTTTCATAATATATAGAACCATTAATGATATTTGTGAGAAATTCATATAAATATCTTTTTGTATATATGATTAATAGTATATGAGGAAGGATTCATATATAACTGATATATATATATATATATATATATATATATATATATATATATATATATATATATATATATATATATATATATATATATATATAGGGATCCCTTCCATAGCAGCCGGTTGCTATGAGTACTGTGCAACACCCCCTTTTTGGACCGTTGATAAATTGAATTGATGGCTGCGATTAACTTTTCTATTTGATAAGTCGGCACAGGTTGTTGTGCCTAATATTCAACCTGTACCGGCTTCTATTTTAATAAGTAAGGCCCACGTAAAATTAACTTGTCAGTATAGGTATACATATGTGTACCGGCTTACACATATTTTTTTTAATTTTTTATTTCTCCATTATATGTCATGACTCAGCACATTAAAATGGAATAAAAAAATAAAATAAATTCCGACCGGAAGAGCTTGTACCGGCTTACACATATTTTTTTTAATTTTTTTTATTTCTCCATTATATGTCATGACTCAGCACATTAAAATGGAATAAAAAAATAAAATAAATTCCGGCCGGAAGAGCTTGTACCGGCTTACACATATTTTTTTTAATTTTTTTTATTTCTCCATTATATGTCATGACTTAGCACATTAAAATGGAATAAAAAAATAAAATAAATTCCGGCCGATAATAATATTTTTTATACATATGGGGATAATAATATAGATATTAAAGGGGATAATAATAAATATAGATATTAACTTATTTCTAAATAGAAAACCCCCATATGTATTATATAGACTTGTTAATAATAATAAATCGTAATATAATAATAATGCAAGAATATAGATTTTGGGGGATGGTAAAGTTTTAATATAAAGATATATCCTTGGTTGAAATAAACAGCTAGGCCCGTGGTGCTCGGGTGGTCATATGACGAGTGTATGGAGTTTGAGGTTGCTGGTTCGAATCTGTTTAGCAGCGAATTGCTAGAATAAAATTATTTTTTTTAATTTTTTATTGTCAGCCGTGACAAGCTGTACCGGCCAGCTATTTTTTTTTAATTTTTTATTGCAAGCCGTATCAGCATGTACCGACCGTCATTTTAATATTATTTTAATGCCAGCCGTATCAGCCTGTACCGGCCGTAATTTTTTTTATTATTTTAATACTGGTCGTATCAGCCTGTACCGGCCGGAATTTATTTTATTTTTTTATTCCATTTTAATGTGCTGAGTCATGACATAGAATGGAGAAATAAAAAAAATATGTGTAAGCCGGTACAAGCTCTTCCGGCCGGAATTTATTTTATTTTTTTATTCCATTTTAATGTGCTGAGTCATGACATATAATGGAGAAATAAAAAAATAAAAAAATATGTGTAAGCCGGTACAAGCTCTTTCGACCGGAATATTTTAATAATAAATATTCATTTTTTATAACTATACTGACAAGTTAATTTTACGTGGGCCTTACTTATTAAAATAGAAGCCGGTACAGGTTGAATATTAGGCACAACAACCTGTGCCGGCTTATCAAATAGAAAAGTTAATCGCAGCCATCAATTCAATTTATCAACGGTCCAAAAAGGGGGTGTTGCACAGTACTCATAGCAACCGGCTGCTATGGAAGGGGTCCTATATATATATATATATATATATATATATATATATATATGGTTCTCATCTATAGCAATCGGTTGCTATAGACACTATTCCAGCAACCTACTTATCAGCCGTAGATCAATTAAATGAAAGGCTGAAATGGGAAAAAATATATTGCCAGCCGCAACATACTCTAGCGGCTTCTATTTTATTAAAAGTCAAATTAACTTGCTAATGTGAGCCCATATTGTCAGATAGAAATATATAAAATAAATTTTTTTATATACCAACCGCTACAACTTGTAACGGCTTGGTCTTAATATTTCTTTTTTATAACGTGGGCCCATTTTTTAGAAATTATAGAATGATAAAAATGGAATTTATTTATTTTATATATCAACCACTAGAGCTTGTAGCGGCTTGTTCATAATTTTTTTGATATCCATTGTCCCACTTTGTTGGTAATAGTGTTATTACTTGCCTTTTTATTACTAAAACTAAAACTAATATTAATTAAATGAGAATTAAAAAAGCAAAAAAAAGGCAATTAATATTACAACATTATCTTTCTATCTCTCAATTTCTTACAACGGAAATCATTAATAAAAAAAAAACCAAGCCACTACATCTTGTAGCGGTTGGTAATAGTGTTATTACTTGTATTTTTTATTACTAAAGACAACACTAAACACAACACTAAATGCATTAAAAAAAACAAGCCACTACATCTTGTAGCGGTTGGTAATAGTATTATTACTTGCCTTTTTATTACTAATACTAATATTAATTAAATGAGAATTAAAAAGGCAATTAATATTAGTATTAGTAATAAAAAGGCAATTAGTATTAGTATTACTAATAAGAAAGCAATTAATATTAGTAATAGTAATAAAAAGGCAATTAATATTAGTAATAATAATAAAAAGACAATTAATATTAATACTAAAAAATTAATTACTAACATTAATACAAAAAAGGCAATTAATAATATTACTAAAAAGGCAATTAATATTAGTAATAGTAATAAAAAGTCAATTACTAATATTATTACTAAAAAGACAATTACTAATATTATTACTAATATTACAAAAAAGACAATTAATATTAGTATTAGTAATAAAAAAGTAATTAATATTATTAATATTAGTAATAAAAAAGGCAAGTAATAACACTATTACCAACCGTTATAAGATGTAGCGGTTTGTTTTTTTTGTGCCTTTAGTGTTGTCTTTAATAATAAAAAAAAGGCAAGTAATAACACTATTTACCAACAAAGCGGGACAACGGGTGACAAAAAAATTATGACCAAGACGCTACAAGTTATGTAGCGGTTGGTATATAAATTTTGTTTTCCTTTTTATCATTCTATTTTTCAAAAATGGGCCCACGTTTTAAAAAAATATTAAGACCAAGCCACTACAAGCTGTAGCGGTTGGTATATAAAAAAAATAAATTCATTTATATCTTTCTATCTGATAATATGGGCCCATATTAACAAGTTAATTTGACTTTTATGAAAATAGAAGTCGCTAGAGTATATGTTGCGGTTGTCAATATATTTTTTCCCATCTCAGCCTTCCATTTAATTGATTTACGACTGACAAGTTGGTTGCTGGGATACTGTCTATAGTAACCGATTGTTATGGATGAGAACCCAAATATATATATATATATATATGGGACTGAATCATTGTCAATTTAAAATTATCCTTACAACACATTGTGACTGTCTATCTGTAAATCGAATAATGGTTAATAGAGTCTTCGTCCGTAGTTTAATACTGAAAATGAGATATATGTCCAAAATATTCTCCTTGTAAAAGTCTCTCGTCTACAGTATTAAACTGAGAACGCTAAGTATGACTGACCAATTGGAAAATAATGTCATTTTTAAATAAGTGTCGTCCGCAGTATTAAATTGCAGATGCTAAGCTATTAAACGACGCCTATTGGTCAAATTCAATTTTTTTTAGTTATCTAGGCTCTGCAGTATTCACTACAAGAAAAGCTTGTTATCTCGACGGAATTATTTCCGACGCACTACATTCCGTCGATTTTATATTATTTTCGGCCTAATATTTGGTCACAATTACTTATGTCGTAACTAAAATATTCTCGAGGGAATTTTATCGGATATAGTAGCCTCCCATTGACGTCAGATTTCCCGTCAGCGCCAAACACAATATCGACAGAATGTAGATTAAGTCTGACGAAATGTCCATCGAGAATAACGTATTACCGATGGAATTAAGGTCGAAGGAATTCCATCGAAAATAAAGGTTAAAACCCTATCGCTTTCAGTCTGTGTCGGCACAAATATTTGTTCCCAAATTTTATTTCTCATTCTCTGAACCAACCCCTCTCTCTATTGTTATCTCTCTCCTCACCCTTCCTTCATCGTCCTCCTCCTCTGGTCGACACCTTCCTCCTGCATGCGCTGTAAGACCCCGATTTTTTTTATATATAAATAAAATTGAATTTTCTCTATTCATTATCTTAAAATAATAAGGAGTTAATTTAATATAATATTTTGGTTATGGGTGAAATGTGCAAATTTTGCAAAATAAGCAAGTGGTTATAAAATAATCATTATTGTCGGGGAATATTCGTTTGGTCGTAGGAATATTTTACTGTCGGGCAATATCCGTAAAACGGCGCAGCCATTTGTGGGCCCCATAACAGAATAACTGTCGGATGAAGAAAACGACAAGTTTGAGTTTTTATAAATAACGACGTAATTGTTACCGTTAACATTGTTGGATTACCCGGTGGATAAAATATAGTAATACGCGTGGTTGCACAGTAGCACACGGTATTGCACAATATTTTTGAATTATTGATTCTTACTTAAGAAGGCACTACTCAATAATTGTTACAGTAATTACTATTCAATATTTTATTTTATTAATTAAATAATTACTGCGTTGATATTTTATATTATTGTTTTTTCAATAATTGCCATTGTATAGTATTTTCCATTATCAGATCAATAATTCATATTATTTGAATAATATTATTAGATAGCATTATTGGCAATGTCTAAGGAATTTCTGTCTAGAAAAGGGGTTTGGTCGCCTAATTACGCGCCAGTAAGGAGAAATCCTTATTGGAAAGCCCCTTCTTTGCTGGGAACGACCTGGTTGTCATAATTGTGATTCTGTAATATTATTTGTTAATAATTAATTATTGATTTATATGATAAGAAAATATTTATTTTTTGTGGATATAAATGAAGGATGGGGAAATATTTATTTTATGTGATTATAAATGAAGGAATTAATGTTGGGGTGTTTTATTAGTATTTTTTTGAAATGAAGAATGGAATTTAGAAATTTTCAGAAAATTAGTTTATTACTTGATTTTGTAAAATCTAAAACTTTTTGTGTTAATGAGTTAAGAGATGAGTTATATATCAAAAGAAAGCATTGGAAGTAAGCTAAACGTAAAAATTTGAATCACCCAAAAATTCTTTGTGGATTTTTCGTGGTGACTGTTTGACTGAAACTGCTACGAGGGACTTATAGTCCGAAAATCAAATCAGTGTTCTTAAGCTCTATTGCATGAGTTATATTTTGATCCGACCGTTGGATCGTTGTAATTTTTGGATATGTTATACATATATAAGTTGAGTATTTGTCCACAAATTTTGAACCGTTAAAAATGAACTTATGATTTGTTATGAATTTTAAGAGGTGTTAAAAATCGTCCGTATGTGGATTTCGGTCATTTTTCGTTTGGAATTTGAAAAAACTTTCTTCTACAAAGTTGTAGAGAATTCGATTTCCTTTAGAATGGACATGAGATTTGAATTTGTCTGATAAAAGATCTATTTATTATAAATTATTGAAGTTTTGGAAATTAAATATTTTTATTAAAATTATGGGTGGGACCCACTTTTGTTTTTTATGGAAAATTTTTGCCGAAAATCAATTGTGATGTGATGAAATTCTTGTTCAAAGGTGGAGGCTGACATGCATATAATAATAATATTATTTTATTATTTAGTCTCTTTTGGCGTTCTAGTATTTTCCTATAAATAGGGTGCTTAGTTAGAATTGAAAATCACATCAGAAACAAGTTTTTTTTCTCTCTATATATATATTATCGAGTGTATTTTGTGAGTATTTAGATACTTTGAGAGTTATTATTCAGTGCAAGTTTCCTTCGACTTTACATCTGATATTCCGGTCAGAAGTATTGTTCTTTAGAGGTAAGGGATGATATTTTCTTCGTAAATGATGTTATTTCTTCAATATCATTATACCAAAATATTGGTATGAATTTATTGTGAAACTTTTACCTTTTCATGTCGAGATTACAATTCACGTATACGACACTATTCACAAATACGATACTATTCATGAGTACTATTCACGAAGTATGATTTTCCTTGTGGAATTTCTATCTTTTTGTGTTGGGGTTACTATTCACGTATACGACACTATTCATAAATACGGCACTATTCACCGAAAAATAAAATTTTCTCTTCTTTATCCCATATATCTATTATGGTTACTATCTTTGATTATATCCATATTTTGATCTTCATTCTTGAATTTTACTTCATTATGGTTTATTATGGAGTATTTTTAAACTTGAATTATCTGAAGTACGAATCTCTAATCTTTGTCCTTTTATCTCACTAGATTCGTTCTCTAAAATGTTTTCATCATCCTTAGTCTAATTTAATGGTGACACTTGATGAATATCTTTGGCCTGTAGTGCAAAGATGAATGATTACCTGATTAATATTTTTGGCCCGTAGTGCAAAGATGAACATGTGTTGAGATGAACATGACCAACTGGTGATACAAATGAATATCTTTGGCCCGTAGTGCAAAGATGAATATTTGATGCAAGATGTATATTGATTGATGTTACAGGGATAAAATATTGATGATAAACTTTTAAATTCATAGATGATAGTAGATTTCATTCTCTACTTAATTCTTCTAATGAATTGTTGTTTCCGCTGCAGTTATTGATCTAAAACTTGTTGTCTATTATATTCTATCAGATTTTTCCCTGTTAAAAACTAAGGATAATTTGTTGTACATTATCTTAGTCATAATATTCTTTACTGGGCTAGTTGAGCTAACCCTTTTCCTTTTTGTTCCATTTTTTTTCTCAAGAAGTGAGAATATAGCAGGAACCAATCGGGGTATAGAGTGATGGTCCTAGACAGTTATTTTAGCAGTCCTCACTATTTTTGTATTGTAATGAGGACTTTATTTGGGTGTGGATATTGTCTAGAAGACAATATTTGTATTTAAACTCACAGTATGTGTTGTCGTATTTTGCACGACAATTGTAATAATAAAGTTGTAGTTGTTTTTTGTACCATGTATTTGGCGACTCAGAATGGTTGATGTATACCTATTTTGGGAGCGTTACAGGTGATATCAGAGCTTAGGGATATTGTCTTTGGCGGAGATCGAGGAATAGAACTAGGAGGGGAGAGGTGAGTAAATCTTTCGCTTGTGTTTCCTACCTAAGCTTATTTGTTGGTCGGTCATAATATAGGGATATTATGTGATATGTTAATTTGTTTAATTAACCCTTGTTTATGGCAGTTTTTAAGAATGGCAGCTGAGAACGTTTACAATGGAGTATATGTGACCGTGAAACAACCTTCAATTACCAACTAGGAGAACGTGCAACAAGAAGGCAATATTCCTCCTGTAAACAACACTACCGAGCAAATGATGAATGATGGAATGTTTAGAAACTTTTCCTAGTTCATGCAAAATCAGACGAGGGACACTTGTGTACAAAATACGGGTGGAAATGATAGCAACACGCGATTTGTCACTGTAAAGTAGTTCAAAGAGTTGGGACCACCAAAATTCTGGGGAAAGCCGGATCCGATCAATGCAGAAACGTGGGTTAAGCAAATTACCAAGATATTTGATGTCTTGGGATGCACGGAAGAACAGAAGATTCCATTCGCCACCTTTATGTTCCGTGGTGAGGCAGATTACTGGTGGGAATCTGTGAAGCGTACCCAGCCTGCCGCACTCAATATGTCGTGGGAAACATTTCAAAAATTATTTAATGACAAGTACTTTCCTGAAAGTATTCGTCACATGAAGGAGGTAGAGTTCATCAAGCTGGAGCATAACAATATGAACGTGTCGCAGTACGACGCTAAGGTTGTCGAGTTGTCCCGATTTGCATCTCATTTGGTTGATAATGAGGAGAAAATGACGCGAATTTTTTTGCGAGGTTTGAAACCCGAAATACGTCAATACCTAATTTCTCACAAACTTTGTTTATATTCAGATGTTGTGAATAGGGCTCAGTTATTGGAGCGCGATAATGAGTCAGCTCAACCGAAGAATAACAACCAATAACTCGATGATAATCGTATCGGTGGCAACAGTTATCGGAACAATGATAACCATCGTGGAGGAAATTATAATGCCAGAAATGGTAACCACTTCGGTGGTAATCATGACCAAGATAATAGAAGAAATAATTCAAGTGGAAATTTCAAGAAGAGAAGATTTAACGATGATGGGAAGATGTCGACAGCAACACCAACACCAGCAACAAATTATAGGGGAGGAGAACGACTGCTAGTTAGATGCTATAGATGTGGAGAGAAGGGACATATAAGTCCAAACTGTTTACAGCCTTCCAAGGTATGTTTTAGTTGTGGAAAAGATGGTCACATAGCTCAATTTTGTCCTATAGCGAAATCAAGTCCAGCTGGGACGGTGGCACCAAAGGCGGATACGGACAAAATAAAGTCAGCAGTTTCAGGAAGAGCGTTTGTCGTGACTGCCCAAAATGCGATTAAAACGAACGAAGGTATCACGGGTTAGTTAATTATAAATTCTTGCAAAGTCTATATCTTATTAGATACTGGTTCTACCCATTCTTTTATCTCTCCTGCTTGTGCTCAACGTTTAAACTTGACTCCGAAGAAATTAGACTTTGACTTATCTGTGGAAACTCCATTAGGAGAAACTTTCGTTACATCAATTGTTTATAATTTTTGCTTGATTCAAATTGGTACCATCACATTACCTTTTGATCTTATCTCTTTAAAGATACTTGCTTTTGATGTAAGTTTAGGAATTGATTGGTTAAGCACTCATCATGCCAAAAATGATTATTTTCGTAAGGTTGTTAGTTTTCATATTCCTAACCAACCTGTTATGCGAATTCAAACAACCAAACCACTAAAGTCAATCACTGTCATATCAAGCCATAAAGCCATTCATTTATTAAAAAAAGGATGTCAAGCCTTCTTAGCCCATGTTATGGACTTGAACAAAAATACATCAGATTTGAATAATATTACTATTGTTAGTGAATTTCCTGAAGAAATTCTTGGCCTACCCCCAGAGTGTGATATTGAATTTTGTATCGACTTTGAACCCGGTACAAAACCCATTTTCAGAAATCCATATCAAATGGCTCCTATTGAACTTCAGGAGTTAAAAACCCACGTACAAGAGTTGGTACCCGAGCCTCTATCTGGTGACTTCCTTTGTGGAATGCACCGAAGCCAGACTCTGTAGGGGACGTCATATTCGTGCGGTGGTAAACTGATAGGCGCCATTGTGACGTGTTATCCAAGATTGGGATATGAGTCATAGTTGAGAGCAACTTAAGTCAGTAATTGAAATATCTAGCTTTCTAGGCTTAGCTGGTTACTATCGGAGATTCGTGGAAGGATTTTCTCTAATTGCTACTCCGTAAACTCAGCTAACTTGAAAAGATACAAAATTTGAATGGAGCGAGGAATGTGAGAAGAGCTTCCAAGAATTCAAGAGGAGATTCATTTCAGCACATATTTTGACCATACCATCTTGGAAAAGTGAACGTGGTAGCTGACGCATTGAGTAGAAGATCGTATGCGAGTACGAGTGTGATATTGTCGAACACAAAGACTTATTTTTTATAATTTACAAATGATAGAGATAGAGTTAAAGACTCT
The DNA here is from genome assembly GCA_020205505.1 of Panax japonicus. Taxonomy (NCBI): domain Eukaryota; kingdom Viridiplantae; phylum Streptophyta; class Magnoliopsida; order Apiales; family Araliaceae; genus Panax; species Panax japonicus. Next base: position 61,730,041 of record CM035092.1, read on the forward strand.
AAGGACCCACGTGATGATGTCAAAAATACGAGTAGAACCGACTTTAATTGATAAATTTAAAGCTGCTCAAGCTACAGACCTAGAGCTGATAAATATGAAGAAGAAGATGCAAGATGTCGTTATTCTAAAAGCGAGAATCGGTGATGTGAGGAAATCTCAAACCTTCAATTTATTAGTCCATTTGAAATCCTCGATCGAGTAGGAACTGTGGCCTATAGACTCTCTTTACCGCCAAGTATGTCTCGTGTTCATAACGTGTTTCACATATCCATGCTACGTAAATATGTGAAAGACCCGAATCACATTATTGAGTTAGAACCAGACGAGATAGCCAAAGATTTAACGTACGAGGAGGTACCTATCAAGATCTTGGATAGAAAAAAGCATGTCCTGCGAACAAAGGTTATACCACATGTCAAGGTTTTGTGGAGGAACCATGCTATTGAGGAAATGACCTGGGCGTTAGAATCGGAAATGAAAGCAATGTATCCTCACCTTTTTGAAACACCAAGTACGTACATCAATTTCGAGGACGAAATTTCATAAGGAGGGGAGGTTGTAAGACCCCGAATTTTTTTTTATAAATAAAATTGAATTTCCTCTATTCATTATCTTGAAATAATAAGGAGTTAATTTGATATAATATTTTGGTTATGGGTGAAATGTGCAAATTATGCAAAATAAGCAAGTGGTTATAAAATATTCATTATTGTCGTGAAATATTCATTTGGTCATGGAATATTCTTACTGTTGGGGAATATTCGTACGACGGCGCATCCATTTGTGGGCCCTATAACAGAATAACTGTCGGATGAAGAAAATGACAAGTTTGAGTTTTTATAAATAACGGCGTAATTGTTACCGTTAACACCGTTGGATTATCTGATGCTTAAAATACAGTAATACGCGTGGTTGAACAGTAGCACACGGTATTGCACAGTATTTTTGAATTATTGATTCTTACGTAAGAAGACACTACTCAATAATTGTTACAGTAATTACTATTCAATATTTTATTTTATTGATTCAATAATTGCTTCGTTGATATTTTATATTATTGTTTTTTTAATAATTGTCATTGCACAATATTTTCCATTATAAGATCAATAATTCATATTATTTGAATAATATTATTAGATATCATTATTGATAATATTTAAGGAAGTTCTGTCTAGGAAAGGGGATTTGGTCACCTAATTGCGTGCCAATAAGGAGAAATCCTTATCGGAAAGCCCTCTCTTTCCTGGGAACGACCTGGTTGTCATAATTGTGATTCTGTAATATTATTTGTGAATAATTAATTATTGATTTATATGATAAGGAAATATTTATTTTATGTGGATATAAATGAATGATGGGGAAATATTATTTTATGTGATTATAAATGAAGGAATTAATGATGGGGTGTTTTATTAGTATTTTGTCGAAATTAAGAATAAAATTTGGAAATTTTCAGAAAATTAGTTTATTACTTGATTTTGTTAAATCTATAACTTTTTGTGTATAATGAGTTAGGAGATGAGTCATATATCAAAAGAAAGCCCTGGAAGTAAGCTAAACGTAAAAATTTGAATCACCCTAAAAAATCTTTGTGGATTTTTCGTGGTGACTGTTTGAGTGAAACCGGTACGACTGGACTTATAGTCCGAAAATCAAATTAGTGTTCTTAAAGCTCTATTGCGTGAGTTATAATTTTGATCTGACCATTGGATCGTTGTGATTTTTGGATATTTTATACATATATAAGTTGAGTATATGTCCACAAATTTTGAACCGTTAAAAATTAACGTATGATTTGTTATGAATTTTAAGAGGTGTTGAAAATCGTCCTGTATGTGAATTTCGGTCATTTTTCGCTTGGAATTTGGAAAAACTTTCTTCTGCAAAGTGTAGAGAATTTGATTTCCTATGAAATAGACATGAGATTTGAATTTTTCTGATAAAAGGGCTATTTATTATGAATTATTGAAGTTTCAAAAATTAAATATTTTTATTAAAATTATGGGTGAGACCCAATTTTGTTTTTTATGGAATTTTTTTTCCTGGAAATCAATTGTGATGTGCTGAAATTATTATTCAAAGGTGGAGGATGGCATGCATATAATAATAATAATATTTTATTATTTAGTCTCCTTTGGTGTTCTAGCATTTTCCTATAAATAGGGTGCTTAGTTAGAATTGAAAATCACAACAAAAATAAATTTTCTCTCTCTTTCTCTATATTATCGAGCGTATTTTGTGAGTATTGAGATACTTTGAGAGTTGCCATTCAGTGCAAGTTTCCTTCAGCTTTACATTCGATATTTCGGTCAGAAGTACTATTCTTTTGAGGTAAAGGATGTTATTTTTTTCTTAAATGATGTTATTTCTTCAATATTATTATACCAAAATATTGGTATGAATTTTATTGTGAAACTTTTACCTTTTCATGTCGAGATTACTATTCACGTATACGTCACTATTCACGTATATAGCATTATCACGAATATGGTACTATTCACGAAGTATGATTTTTCTTGTGGAATTTCTACTTTTTGTGTTGGGGTTACTATTCACGTATACAACACTATTCACATATACGGAACTATTCATAAATACAACACTATTCATCGAAAAATAAAATTTTCTCTTTTTGTCCCAGATGTCTATTATGGTTACTATCTTTGATTGTATCCATGTTTTGATATTCATTCTTGAAATTTACTCCATTATTGTTTATTATGGAGTATTTTTAAACTTGAATTATCTAAAGTACGAATCTCTAATCTTTGTCCTTTTATCTCATTGGATTCGTTCTCTAAAATGTTTTTATCATCCTCAGTCTTTAATGGTGACACTTGATGAATATCTTTGGTCTGTAGTGCAAAGATGAATGATTACCTGATGAATATCTTTGGCCCAGTAGTGCAAAGATGAACAGGTGTTGAGATGAACATGACCAACTGGTGATACAAATGAATATCTTTGGCCCGTAGTGCAAAGATGAATATTTGATGCAAGATGTATATTGATCGATGTTACAGGGATAAAATATTGATGATAAACTTTTAAATTCATAGATGATAGTAGATTTCATTCTCTACTTAATTCTTCTAATGAATTGTTGTTTCCGCTGCAGTTATTGATCTAATACTTGTTGTCTATTATATTCTATCAGATTTTTCCCTGTTGAGGACTAAGGATAATTTGTTGTACATTATCTTAGTCATAATATTCTTTACTGGGCTAGTTGAGCTAACCCTTTTCCTTTTTGTTCCATTTTTCTTCTCAGGAGACGAGAATATTGCGGGAACTAGTCGGGGTATAGAGTGATGGTTCAAGACAGTTATTTTAGTAGTCCTCACTATTTTGTAAAATAGTGCATCAATAATTGTAATGATGACTTTATTTGGGTGTAGATATTGTCTAGAAGACAATATTTGTATTTAAACTCATAGTATGTGTTGTCGTATTTTGCACGATAATTATAATAATAAAGTTGTAGTTATTTTCTGTACCATGTAATTGGCGACTCAGAATGGGTGATGTATACCTATTTTGGGGGTCAGTCGACATCCTCTTCCTGTCTTTGTGTACTTTGGGTTCTCCAAAGTAATTAAGGTTAGGATTTACTATTGATTCTATGTTAGGTAATTGTTGATGTTGTGGGTAATTTTTAATCATTATTTTGTTAGTATAAGTTTAGGATTTGGTTTGATGTTTTTGATATTGTTTATGAAGTGGATAATTAATCCATGCTAGATTGTGGGTACTGATCAATTACTAGTTTTCAGTAATTATCAGTTTAATTTCCAAATTTTATGCTTCTATCGATCTTGAGGTTCACTACAGTATTTAGCTTTGATTTTGAGTTTCAATTGCAACATAGATGATATATAATTACCTGCTGCTAATTGTATATGAGTAGTATACTAATTTTGAGGATTGGGTACTGATTATGCATGTTTAGTATCAATTTGGGTTATATCAAGTTCAGTAAATTTGGAATGCATATATACTTGCTATTTCTGACAGATTTCTCGACGAAATTCTGTCAGAATTATTCAATTTCAAAATCTATTGGTCCTGTATGTATTTATGTATTATTATTAAATTAGTTTCCCAATATTAAATTAAACTAAGTAATATTTACTTAGTTTTATCAATTCTAAATAAAATCAAATCATATAATAGCATAAATTAAATTTACATAATATAATATAATTTAAGATAATATATTATAAAATAATAAAATTAATATAAAATTAGAATATGCAATAAATTAAATTAAATTCAATATATTAAAATAAATTTAATTTAATTAATAAACTAAAAATATTATTATAAAATAAAAAAATTTGAAAAAAATATATAATATAATATTATACAAATAAAAGAAATATAATAAAATAATAATATTAATAAAATAAATTAAATAGAATAAAATAAAATAAAACAAATTTAATTTAATAAATAAAATAAGTTTAATTAAAAAATTTCTAGAATATATAATAAAATATAATATAATATAAAATACAATAAAACATAATAATAAAATAAAATAAATAAATTAAATTTAATAAAAAATTATATAATATAATATAATACAAAATAAAATACAATACAATACAATAAAACATAATAATAAATAAATTTAATAAAATAAAATTAAAAATTTAATTTAATTTAATAAATTAAATTAAAATTTTATAATATAATTTAATATAATAAAAAATAAAATAAATACAATAAAAAATTAAAATAAAGTATTATAACATAATATAATAAATAATGTAGCATTTACTTAGTTCCACTGGTAAATGCTACTAAGTTTCCAACTGTGATTTAAGAGAAACATTCACTAATGAAATTTTTTAACTTTGGTTTAAGAGAAGGGTTGAAGAAGAAAAACGCTTTTGAGCGTTTTAGAGATGTCATTTAGCTCTGTACAAACTTATTAGTTCATTTCTAGGCTGCATCGTTAATGGGTATAGATTCAAGGTTGATGACTTGAATGAACTGACATCAGTCAACTATGGCATTGTCGTGTTGGGATGTTATTACCAAGATTTGAGTCCAATTAATATGGAAGATTAGAAGAAGTTGTTGTGCTCAATTATCCCTGGGGTAAAAAGGTCGTTACATTTAAGTGTCTCTGGTTTGATACTGTAAAGGGTGTTAAAGTTGATCGTAATAGAATCGTCACAGTGGATATAAAGTCGAAGCTACAGTCTAATAACGTATTTGTGTTAGCCAGCCAAGCAACTCAAATGTACTACGCCCCTAATGCCATAAATTATAGATCCCCTTGGTATACAGTTGTCACAACGAAGACTTGGGCATTTTATGGTACTAATCTGTCTAGAATAGATGACCCGTTGCAAGAACAAGTTAGCAATCCCAACCACATATTGCTATATGATGACGATGTGGTGGTAAATGATGTCGTTGACGTACCCGATGTTGACGAAGTGGAGGAAGATGTGGTTATCAGTCCGTATGTGGTCGCAAAGGGAAGTGACAGAATTAGAGGGTGAAAATGATTTTGATTCTGACGGGTTTGACGACGTACTACTTCTTAACTAATTGGTGTTTTGAAAATATTTTACTATGTAAAACAATCATTAGAATAATTTAATTGAAATTTAATCAATATCATCTATGTCTGTTATTTCAGTAGTACAACTATGCCTAGACATAACGGTGGATGTGGCCGTGGTGGTGGCCGTACAGGATCAGGGTGACGGCTCCCAGGGTGGGACGTCTTCATCAGCTAGTGAGTTAATTTTGTTTTGACCCAATAACACTTGTTTACATATATTTTTTTTATAAAAAACATCCATTTACTATTTTTGGACAATGCCATAACTATATTATAAATTCAGATGCTAGACGTCGGCGTTAGTGAGGGCCTAACCTCCGTTGATTTGGTCGGCCACCGGCAGTTCCTGACACAGTTCGTGTTGATTTTGGCTCGTCGGTGTAGGTTTCAACTATAATATATTATGTTCAATTAAAATGATATTATTATGTGATTAATAAATTAAAATAATCCATTTAAATTTTGTATTCTAGGATTATGGATTTTGTCACTAAGATTACCATACACGCAATATGCCTGACGCATCTCCCGACTGGCTACATGCGATTTAGCTAGTACGCGCGGTAAGATGCCGACTTCATGGTGACAGTGTTGCGCGAGTTTCACTTAAGTCGAATTACATATATTAAATCACAAATTTGGTCCTTGTTATTTACATATTGGTCAAATAATTATTGATACGTATGTTATGTACGTTTGATAGAAGTGTTACAGATATGAGGCCGACATCACTTTCGTAGACGTCGACACTGTTATTACTGCACACATCTCGAAGAACTATGCGGGCTGGCTATACAAGATGCGACAAAGAGTAGCCCGGGCAGTTAACGAATCGTTTGGGATTACTATACGAGATCATCAGCCGCTGGAAATATTAGATTCAACATGGGTGGTCATGTGTACATACTAGGATGATGATGCCTTCAAGACAAAGTCTGAGCTGATGAAGAAGAATCGAGGCAAGCTCCGGATTGTACATACTTCTGGATCGCAGTCGTTTCAGGAGGTTAAGTCGGTATGTATCTATATTTAGTGAGGATTAATATTGTTCGCATCTATATATAGTAAAGTAATATGATATTAATTAATGTATAATTTAGGCCATGCGTAGCAACTTGGGTCGACCTCCTACTATGGTCGAGTTTTGGGATAGAGTCCATACGCCAAAGGCGTCAACTTCGGTGTCAACGATGTCTCCCGCATCGTTAACTATACGGGTAATACATTTACTATAATTATTGTTATTTAGGATCATATTACGTAATTATATGATGATGTCGAGTTAATTCTCATGTACATATATTGAATTATAAAACCGATTTGAGAAGCTCCGGGGCCAGCATATAGCTGAGTTGTAGGCTACTAGGGGCGATCTCGAGACATTAGATTACACCATCCCCCCGCCCGAGATTAGGTTACCTCAGGATGAGGAGATGGCTCTTTGGGTCGCATCTCAAGATCCTCCCAATAGCACTACTGGTCGGTATCAAGTGTTGGGGTTGCCGAGGATACCAGCCTATAAACTACCTGGAGGTATCTTTACTTTACTTTATTTTTCTTTTATGAATAAAGTGAACTTATAATATTATTCATGTTATATTTATTTTTGCAGGCTCTAGCCAGCGTCTACATCTAAGAGCACCCGTTGGACTATCACATACGGACATTGGCTTAGACAATGCTGTGTTCTAGAGGCTTATTGTGACGATTTTGGAAATATTTGGTACAAATTTGGTATTCCGTCTTCAGAACTTGCCCAACTGTGCTCGCCTCCATCAGCTTGCTCAGGACACTGCAGCTGGTGCCATCGCCGAAAGTATGGGTATCCCTCTAGAGCAGTTTGTCGCGATACGCGACGAGATTGTTAGGATGGTGATTACTTTACTCATGGACGCTTTTGGGCCGATGCTGAGTCAGCCCTCGACTACTCAAGTATACTATTCATTTTAAATTCAACTATGTATATATTATGCATGTTATTTCATTTTTAATTATTAGTTGTATCTTTAATTGTATCATATATATGGACTAATGAGTTACATTATATTGTATCAACAGGGTGACGCTCTTGAGCGGGCTGACGATGTCGAGGAGGCTGTTCACTCCGATCATGATGATTTTCATACGCCAGAGCAGCAGCGTCTACGCCTGCCCGATGATCCTCCTCACACCGGGGGTAGTACTACTGGCTTGACTTAGTTTTGTAGATGATTAGTATATATTTACTTTATTTTAGCCTAATGGGATGTTAATATTTTATAGTTTAGTTGATGTTTGACGTATTATAGTTTAAACATTGTCATTACTTTCGTTTGACATCTTTACTTTAGTTTTGTTTATGTTTAACATATTTAGTTTAGTTTAGCTTAATGGGATGTTTGATATAATTTAGTTTAGCTTAATGTGATGTTTAACATCTTTACTTCTCATTTAGTTGATTTTTTACATATTGTTGGCCTTGGTAATTTATATTCATGTTGTTAGGCCTTGGTAATTCATATTCATTTTGTTTGATAGTAAGTTATGTTGTATATGTTGTTGGAAAAAAAGAACAGGTGCACAGGTACAAAAATGTGGGTTAAAACCTTAGATGTTGCCATAACAGAGCAACAATTCAAAAAAAAACTCCTTATTCTCGACGGAATAAGGTAATATCTACGGAATTTCTGTCGGGCTTAAGCCTATCTATATGTCAGAAGTTTATGCCATATGGAACCTAACTCCGACCAAATACTTTAGACGGAATAGAGTTCGTCGAGGACACCTTTGTGATGCCCCCAAATTAGGTCCATACAACCCATTCTGAGTCGCCAAATACATGATACATAATTTAAATACAAACTTCATTTATTCAACTGTCGTGCAAAATACGACAACACAATAGCTGAGTTTCAAAACAAATATTGTCTCGTAGACAATATCTAAACTCAAATAAAGTCCTCATTATAATTTTTGTTACACTATTTTACAAAATAGTGAGTAGTGCTATAAAAACCATCTTAAACCTTTACTCCACTCCCCGACTAGTCCCAATTATATTCCTGACTCCTGAGAAGAACAATAGAACCAAAAGAAAAAAGGTGAGCATAACAAGCCCAGTAAAGAATATTATTACTAAGATAATGTAGAACAAATTATCATTAGTCCTCAACAGGGAAAAATCTGATAGAATGCAATAGACAACAAGTTTTAGATCAACAACTGCAGCGGAAATAACAACCCATTAGAAGATTCAAGTAGAGCATGATGTCTATTATCTTCTATGATTTAAAGTCCATCATCAATATTTTATCCCTGTAAAAGCAATCAATAAATATTTCACATCAACGAATTATCCATGCACTACGGGCCAATGATATTCGATAGTATCACCTGTGGTCATGATCATGCTAAACAACTGTCCATCTATGCACTACGGGCCAAAGAGCACTTTCACCACATCATTTGTCTATAACATTACGGGTCATGATATAACCAATACAAAATTCCTGGTTATAATCATACCAATCAACAGTCCATCTATGCACTACGGGCCAAACATGACTTTTACCACAACATAAGCATGAGGATGATGACAATGATATAAGGAATCAATCAAGTGAGATCAAGGATAAATATTAGAGATTTATAATTCAATTTATTCAGAGTTCAAGAATGTCCAAATTGTCAACATGATAATTAATTGTGGAGTAAAATTTAAGAATGATATTCATGTATCAAAAATAATTTAGACAGAAAAGAAATCACTTTTGTCGTGAATAGTACCCAAATGAATAGTACCATTTCATGCAAAGTACCTCGAATAAATAGTACCCCTAATGAATAGTACCCCATGAATAGTACTCCAAATGAAAATATTGAAATTTAATAAGAAAGTTCAGACCAATATTCCAATGAAACGATACTAAATGAAGCACAAAATTCAAGGATATTATACTAATTTCAGGGATTATAGAAGTAATACTTACCATAGTAAGTTTAGATTTAAGAATATGAAAAGAAATAATATACGAAACTGCAAATGGATTTTCACCCGTCATGCGGTAATCCGCGTAGACATATCTTTTCCACAAATAAAGAATGAGTACGAAGGGTTATTCACCATGCATGCGGTAATCTGCATAGACATGTTATTCCCATAGATTAAAGAATGAATATGAAAAATAATATCCCTTACCTTAGTAGAAGATTGGATACTGCAATAGTGAAGCAGCATAATTGAATAATTGAATAAAACTGAGTATTTTTTATGTAAACATTTTATAATCAGAGATACTGTGTAATACCATGTACTGCTATGCAACAACGCGTATTACTGTACTTTTATCACCGAATATTTCAAAAGTTTAACGATAAAGTTTTGTAATTATTTTTATAAAAAGGTTATTTCTGTCACTTTCTATATCTGATAGTTATTCCATTGTGGGGTCCACCAATGATTGTGTCGTTGTACGAATATTCCACGATAAAAAGAATATTCCCCGACCAAACGAATATTTTATGACAACTTGTTTACTTTGAAAAATTTGCACATATCACCTATAACTATAACATTATATCAAATTAATACGTTATTATTCCAAATAATATTTAGAGAAAATTAAATCTTTATTCATAGAAAGTTGAGGTCTTACAACCTTATTCTCGACTGAATTTTGGTCGGAAATAAATTCGTCGACGTTAGCTATTCTCGACTGAAACTCGACGAACGTAATTTCGATGCTCTTATACTCGACCGAACTCCCGACTGAATATTCCGTTAGAATTAAGATAACCTCGACGAAATATCCTTACAGTTGACGGAATATTCCGTCAGAATTAACCCCTTTTCTTGTAGTGATTAAACTGAGGATGCCAAATAATTAATTTTACTCTATGATTTCATTGATTCACTTTGTGAAGGCAGATTGCTTATCCATTGTGAATGTATGGCATCTAAAACCGGTAATCCAATCAAAAAAACTTTTTTTTTACCAAGAACAGTGATCCCAAGACCTGCTAGTCTAGAAAATCTAATGGGAGTAATACAAAGACTCAGTTTATCGATTATGGTAGTCTATGAAGTATAATCAAATCATAACTCAACTTCATTTAAAATTTTCTTCATAGAGGCACTTTTATTGTGAGATCCAGAATTTTATGAAATGAAAGTATTCAATTTTCCTATAATTATTATTCTATTTAGTAAATGGTTAAATTGATAAAAGGTTAAAATTAAGGGTGATATGTAAAAAAATTTCAAAGTAAGCAAGTTGTCATAAAATAATCGGTGATAAAAGTACAGTAATACGTGTGGTTGTATAGTAGTACACGGTATTGATTATTGATGCTTACGTGAAAAGTCACTCAGTTATACTCAATTATTGCTACAGTAATTGCTGCATAATATCTCTCATATTATTGATTCAATTATTGTCACAGTATCATCTGCATAATATTTTATATTTTTAAATCAATAATTGAGACGACAAAGTTATAAATATTATTATTAGCAATATTAACGATGTCTAGAAAGTTCTGTCGAGGAAAGGAGTTTGGTCACCTAAATACGCGTCAATAGAGAGAAATTCTTATCGGAAAGTCCCCTCTTTCCTGGGAATAATCTAGTTGTTAAATATTGTGAATTATAATATTAATGATGAATGTTATTAAAAATTAAATTTGAGCTCGGAGTCAAATTTAATTTTGGAGATGTGGACGAGATATTTGAGTCTGGAACGATGAAATTAGTAAAAATAGACTATAAACACAAAATTTATCGGGGTTAACTTTTTGGTCAAAAAGTCAACAGTTGACTTTTTCAAAAAAAGTCAAACTTCAAAAATTTCAAAGATGAAATTGTTGATAAAAATATTTCCATTGTGTTGGGATTATTAGTGTTAGTGGAAATCGATATTTATTTCGATACTAGTTGATTTCTGTGTTAAACTGACCAAACGGGTAATTAATCGGATACATGAGCAATTACTTGCTATTAGTTCACATGCATATAACTATTAATTCTCATGCTTAGAACTATTGATTCACATTCATGTACTATTAGGGATGGTGGTTCAAGTTTGATAAAACTTGTAGGACTTAGGGCTGAGCAAAAAACGGATAAAACCGAAAAACCGAACAGAACCGAATTATTTTAACCGAATTTTTTCGGTTATTCGGTTATTTTTTATTATTCGGTTATATCCGATTTTATTTTCACTTTTCGGGTTCGGGTTTGGTTTTAAATTTTTGTTGTTCGGTTAATCAGAATAACCGAAATAATATATAACCGCCTCTGGAGAGATAACTGATAAGCAAACTTTCCTTCTCTTCCTCCCGTTTTCTCTCCACATAACAGATTCACAATCCTCCACCTGAACATTAATATCCCCAATTTCAGCCCAGCCATATCGATGATGAAGTCCAGGATCTCAGCCCTCAACCCTCAGATCGGCGGTGGCGGAGTCATCCAAGATCGGCGGTGTTGTCCACCGACTCTCAGATCTGCTCTCAACCCTCAGATCTGCTGCAATACCTCCTCCGAAACCCCAATATTGATATCTCACACCTCTTGTATATATTGATATCTTAGATCTGCTGCAATATTGATTTCTCTCACCTCTTGTATATATTATATTATAACATTATAGTGTAATTCTCAGATCTGCTGCAATATTAATTTCTCTCACCTCTTGTATATATTGATATCTTCCCCCATCCCCATATTCACATCAATCCCATATCTATCTATCATTATTATAATCTGCAAATCTTTCCTTCGTTTTCTCTCTATAACGGTGTCAAATAACAACCAGTCTCGATTCGAAGATTACTTGCCCATCATGGTCGAAAAGCTTGGTGGGGACGGTCTCATGGGGAGCTTTGAAATGGGTTTCAGTTATTAATGGAAGGTGATAAAGGGGTCATTACTTTTGACAGCCTCAAGAAAAACTCCCTTGTTCGGTTATTACCCGAAATACCGAATTTATAATTCGGTAATTCGGTATTCGGTTATTCGGTTATTACCAAAATTCGGTTATTAGTTCGGATATTAAAAATATGAATATTTCGGTTTTCGGTTATAACCGAATAGTCTATTCGGTTCGGTTATAACCGAATGATCAGTCCTAGTAGGACTAAATTAAAAATGGTGGAAAAGATGAAGGTATTATACTCTAATAATTCGAGCCCCAAAACGTGTAATTATCGAAACTATATTTTCCTATAAATAGAAGCTCATTCTTCTTTCACAACAATTCACTAAGACTCACAAGAGCAATATAGAGAGAGAAGCTATAGAGAGAAAAAATAGAGCATTCTACTACTTCACTATTCCAGTATCCAGTCTTCTTCTAAGGTAAGATGTATTATTTATTTCATATCCACTTACGATATTATTTTTCATATTCGTAAGAAATTTTATTTCTTTCAATATTCGTAAGAAATAATATTTTTTTTCATACTCTGTAATATGTAAGTAATATTAATTCGTTTCAGATTCCAAATTCTATACTCATTTGGTTACAATATTGCTTCTATACTTTGTGAAATTAGTAGACTATCTTTGAAATTTGTGCTTCATCTAGTATCGTTTCACAAGGATATTGTTTTTGAACATTCTTGTTAAATTTTAAGCTTTTCATGCCGGAGTACTATCCATGGGTACTATTCATTTATATGACACTATTTATATATACAGTACTATTCACAAGTACTATTTATGGGTACTATTCATAAATACAGTACTATTCATAAGTACGATACTATTCAAAAAGTACTATTCATAAAGTATTATTCACAAAGTAATTCAAAAAGTACTATTTAAAAAGTACTATTCACAAAGTATTATTTCTGAAGTACTATTCACATGGTACTATTCACCCAGAGTATTATTCATGATAAAAATTAATTTCTTTTCAGGTCCAAATCATTTTTAATGTAATATTATTCTTGAATTTTACTCCACAAAGCAGTATCATGTTGACAATTTGGATATTATTGAATTCTGGATAAATTAAATTATAAATATTTAAAACTTATCCTTGCTTTCAATTAATTAAATTCTTATATCATTGTCGTCATCCTCATGCTTATATTGTGATGAAAGTCATCTGTGGCCGTAGTGCATAGATGGACTTGGTATGATTATGACCAGGGATTATTCGGTATAATGATGACAGTAATGTTATAAATGATGTGGTAAAATTCCTCATTAGTGTGACGCCCCCAAAACAGGTATACATCACCCATCTTGAGTCGCCAAACGAAGACAACGAGTACGAAACTGATACGGATGACGAAGAGCCAGAATCAGATGACGAATTTGAGTTTGATTCTTATAGGATTGATGACTTACGTAGTCTTAATGTAAATAATTTACTAATAGGAACTTATCTCTCACTTAAATAAATTAACTACAACTTAATTAATTACTTAATATGTTGGTTATTTCAGTAGTACGCTGATATATGGCTATACATAGCGAGGGAGGTCGCCATGGAGGTGGTCATTCAGGATCTGATGATGGCACCCACGGCGAAGGGATCGTCATCAGCTCGTAACTTTCCAAACTTAAATAATTATCATTAATTTTATTAAATTTTTTTATAGTATATTTACAAAATGTCACTTATATAAATAGTGTTCGTCGACGTCAGCAAGGCACTAACCTCGAATTATTTGTCCGGCCGCCGAAATAGCAACACGTTGTCCGGGTAGATGTCGACTCTGAGTCGTACACACGACTGACTCACAGTCCTTTGAGGAGGTTGAAGTCGATAAGTATTATATATTTTTTTGTTTAGTTATTCATTTGTCAATAGCGTACTTAATACAGTTTTTATTGTCTTAATTATTAGGCCATGGTAGAGATCTTGGGTTGACGTCTTACGATGAGCGAGTTTTGGGATAGAGCCCACACCCCTAAGGACTATCTCATGTCTCCTGCAACATTAGCTATACGGGTAAGACTTGGTCTAAATTTTAAGCTATTATTAATATTAGATAGTTAATAAAATGATATAATTAACTCACGTATACAAATAAAATTACAAGGATCAATTTCAGACGCTTCGGGATGCCTGTCTAGCTGAGTTGCAGGATGCTAGGGGGATCCTGAGCCATTAGATTCCACCAATCCTCTGTATGAGATTGAGTTATCTCGGGACGAGGAGCTAAGACTATAGGTTGCGTCTCAGGATCCCCTTTCTTCAAGTACCGGCAGGTATCGCGTGGTGGGCCTGTCGAGGATACCCGTGTATACCCTACCTGGAGGTAATAATAATATATCTTAACTTATAAAATAAAATAAAATTTATATATACTATGGAATAACTTGGTTATTATCGCAGGCTCTAGCCAGCGTCAGCGTCCGAGAGCACCAGTGGACCAACTCATACGGGCGCTGGCTTGGACAAAGCACTCTTCTAAGGGTTATAGCGGCGATATCTGTGACACCCCCAAATCCGGGTACTTCAATCACACAGGATTTGGTGCTCACTATCCAAAACAATCACATCCAACTACCCATAATCTAGGATAAAGACATAAATAAAATAACTTAAACAATAATCCTCCCTATTAAAGGGTTACATCAACTTAAAACAAATCCCAGGTAATCTAACCTTAAATTATTACATAAGTTTGAAATAAGTCTCATAACATAAATTCTTTCAAATAAAATAATCCAAGTCTTCATCACTTGGTAGCTTTGCATTTGCCCTTACTAGTGCACGGCTCGTCTGATGACAAATATAATGATGACAATAATAGCATCATAGAATAGACAATGAATACTGAATAATGTAGAACTCGACCTTTAAGATTAGAAAGTTAGATCGATTTATATATTTTAAGGTCTCAAGACCACGAACTATGTCCCAAGTTATTAAGTATTTCTACTTCAACCTTTAACAGTCATTAGACTATCTGGACCTTTCTTCTCATACTTAGGGGGATCAGCCCTTCGTACCATGTATTGTGCACAAACATCTTAACGCTAACGCGTAAATATTCCCCTATAATAGGGTTGTTCATCTCAGTTTGGATTAGCTTAACAATGGTTCTAGAATTTTAGAACGTTCATTGACTATGGACTAGTCAAATCAATAAAGATTCACTAACCATTTTAAGGTCCGATACAATAAAATGATATTGAACTACAAGGTTTGAATCAAAGATTTACACACAATAGTATACAATTAAATAAAGCATTTTATATTCAATGTACTATCTTCAAAAGAATTAGAAAGTTTTGTATGAATTAATGATCAATTTAACCTTTGCATTAACGAGAATCAATGGATAAGAACTTGAACAGTTATAATCACAATATTAAGAAGTTTAAGATTAGAAAACTTGCTCAATGAAAAGTAGGGTTTAGAAGCATAATTCAAGATTTGACTTTTAAATTAATATCTCATCACCAATATGAAATCATAAGTCTAACATAGCAATATAACTCTTAAACCACATCTCAAGACTTAAACAAATAACAAGTTAAATTTTTTCACAACTTGTTAACTTTACCATTTGAAATCATCAAATACAAGTTTACAATCTTTTTTAGAACCACATTACATGTTTAACACATTATCATACACATTATCATGCACATTAAATTAGTTAGGCCAACATGTCATGGATTGAAAACTAAAATAAATTGTTTCTGCTCAAGGGAGGGCGCAGCTGCGCTACCCCAAGCCTTGGCACCGGCGCAGCTGCGATGGTGCTCAATTCCTAGAAAACTCAGCAGGCACAACTGCGCCGTTTCTACCTTTGATACCAGCGCAGCTGCGCCGATACGCAGACAGAAACTTGCAGACTGCGTCCTTACTTCATAATTCATCCCAAACAATCCAATTTTCTTCAACTAAATAGAAATTCAGCAAACCCAAAAGTTATAAACTTATTAACATCACTAAGAATGCATATTACACTTCTAACAACATAAAAAACCAAATTTAAAGGATTTAAAATTAGACCTGGTAATATAGTTAGCTAATTGTTGGGTCAAACCATATTAACCGGAACCAAATGGGTTGGTTAACCATTTTTATCTATTCAAGTTGGTTAAAGTTTGGACCCATATTTTTTAAAACAAATATAGTTCTGAACCGGTTAACCATTTTTTAAGCCATATTCCATTCAATCACACTCCTCCTTCGATGTGCCCCAACTACTACTACTACTACTACCCTACAACGGTAATTATTATACATAATAGATGAGATCCACAATAATGTGAGAAACAACTCATACACGTATCCCTTTTTTATTGTAAAATTATAATTCCAAAAATATATTTATAATATATATATACACACATACAAGTGCTTATATATTTCACTGATGATGATAATTATATATCTTATGAAGAGGAGCACGATTAGTTTTTAAACAGTTTCTCGTATTTTTAAAAAAAATTATCTTAATGTTTTTATTTCTACTCTTTTCTTTTTCAATTCTTTCATTAATCAACTCATGATTTCTCTCACTAATTAAATTTATATTTTTATTTTTTAAATTCACACACGATTGTTTGTCAAATAACTAATATACATAAAGCCAGTTCATCTGCTATAATTCCAAATTGCATTCAGCTTATTCATATCCTCATTAGAATCAATTTATTAAAAAAATGCTTCGTCTATTTCAAAATATAAGATCAATATTAGTTTTTTAAAAATTGATTTAAGATATTTTTAAATTTAAATTTGACATGATTTATTTAAAATTTTAAAATAATAAATTTTATAAATAGTAATAATTTTTAAATAGTTTATGATATTCGTAATTATTATTATTTTTGAAAAAGCAAAAAAATATGCCAAAGAAGCATATCAAAAAAATAATTATGAATATCATTTTTCAAAAGTTATGTTTAAAAGTCAAAATATCTTAAAATGGTTAATATGGTTTTTAACCATAACCATATAGTTCCAACTCACACAACACATATTAAAAATGGTTAATATGATTTTAGTTCTTAAATAGAACCATAACCATATTTTGAAAATCAAAACCAACTCATAACCATATTTTTCCAGGCCTAATTAAAATCATGTTTTTGCTATTTTTTCTATTTTTAACACATTTAGTGTAATCAATCACCAAATCTTCGTTTTTTAACCAAATTAAACCATACGAATTGTATTCTTTTCGTAATTCAACGTATTAACACAATAAATAACCAATTTATAGATTACCATATAATTTAAGCATAAATTTTTACTCTAAAATCAGCCTTTTAGTACATATTCAACCAAAAACTAATTTATTCTTCTTAAACACGACTACACATGAATTTGATACTCCAAAATCGTTTGTAAACAATATAAAATAGATTATAAACCATCCATAACACACATAACAACCATTCTAACAAATCATCAACCAAATTTATATTTTTCCAAAAGAAAACTTAAGAACACAAAAATCCCCATTCTAAAAGATGATTTCATGAATTTACTAACTGAAAAAAGTTTCTAGTTCAATAACTATCATATTATAAACATCAACATCATATGCATAACATTTATTTATCAATTTGTTCATCACTACCAACTACAGAAAACTTATTCAACCTAATTCTTCACCAAAACTAATTATAGAGAACTAAAATTATAACAATACCTTTGATTTTATGTTTAGCAAAGATGATTAGAGTGGTCTGTCTAATCCCCCTTAAACTTAGAACCTTTAACCTTGTTGCTCAAATCTTTCATATAACACTCTCAAGCTCTCCCTTTCTCTGTTTTTTTTCTAATCCTCAACCTCTTGGAATAATAGTACGTAAAAATCAAAACTGTTGTATTCATATAATACTACATTTATCAGTTATACAAATGATGAGTTTCATCAGTTAAAACACCCAAGAGCCACAAAGCCTTGTTTGGATGCACTTTAGATTAGGTTTTTTAATTTATTTAATATTCACTTATCATATATTATATAATTGTCACCCCTTTATTTAACTACAATATTAATTATTCACATCATATTTATTTAACCAACATAATTCTTAATATTTATTTAATAAATATTAACCTTCTAAATTAATCACTCCTTTAATTCCATTAATCAACTAAATTAAAATAACATCATTACGCAATAGTATAATTATTAAACAATTCATTTATTTCATTAAATTAAATCCTTCAATCCATAAAATTACCATACATTAATTTAATTAATATACTCTCTAATTAAATTATTACACAATAATTTCATCGAATATTTATTTATCTTAATAAATAAACTAACTCAAATATTTATTTAATTCAATAAATATTTAAAATTAAACACAAAATTCTCATTCGTTACAGTATCAAATAGTTTACAGACGGATCCGATTTTTTGACATCATAACTTGCCTAGCCATGCATGCTTTCACCGGCTAGCTCAAGATATTGTAGTAGGGGCCACCAGTAGAGAGTACGGGATTACCGTCAGAGTCGTTCATCGCGTTAAGCGACGAGGTGCTCTTGATGGTGGTTACCCTACTATTGGAGGCTTTTGATGACCAACCCAAGTGTCGTCAGGCATTCTGCATGTTATTTTATTTTCATTTAGCAGTCTTTTTAATTCTCACATATATAGACTAATGATTTCATTTAGCAGTCTTTTAATTCTCCCATTTATATAGACTAATGATTTATATTTTTAATCCTATTTGCAGGGTGGCAATGGACGATCAGAGGGACGTTGACGCTGATTTTAATACACCAAAAAGCAACTTTGTACACCCTCGTCCGATGATCCCCCTCCTACAAGCTAGCTAGTTTTATGTGCTCATTTGTATAGATTGTATTCATTACATTGTAGAACATTTGTACATTTTGTTTAAAATTGAGTTTACTTTGTTCGAATTTTGTAAAACATAACAGGTTTGTGCTCATTTTGTCATTAGCGTATTATTTGTTGTAATTCTTGATGAGTTAGTTATGTGATGTGTAACGCCCCCAAAATAGATTCAATCCACCCAACCCATTCTGGGTCCCACGAAATACATCAACACAATTTTCAAATACAAATCTTCAAATTCTAACTGTCGTACAGAATACGACCATAGTTAAACTATGAGTTTTAATATAAATATATATAACTTTCATGGTGCCTCGACCACAACACCTTACAATGACACTTTACATAAAAGTACAGTTAATAAATATTTTAAAAATTAAAATCTTTGAAAAATGCTCAAGAAAACCTTTCGTACATGGGAGGTCATGCATCTAAGTTATGATAGATATCATATGACTCGAGAATTATACTTGGTTGACCCAATAGACCCCAAAGAAAAACGAAAATATTACTATCATGTTCTTTCCAATGGTGAGTCTTCTCTTGACATATTTTTATCTCGATTATTTTCAATTGAGAATTATATTTCAATCAAACTCTGAGATTATATAAGTAGTGCTCAAAGATATAATCAGCAAGTGTATGTGCACAACCCTGTCTTATGATAACACGAAGTCGTCTGTCATTAGACATCTTGTATGATAGTGGCAAAACACCCTTCCAAAGTTGGGTTCACCTCACCCTATTCGCTTCATCAAAATCAACGATTAAAATGACGTATAAAATACGACATACTTATCTAAAAGTATCAATAAAATTATTTTCATACTGTTTTAGGGGAAACCTCAACATCTATAGGCTATCGTTCTATTCCTCTGTTATCCCCGCTCGACCCAACTACAGTCTTATTACCTGAAAGGAATTGTGAAGCAAAAGGGTGAGCACAACTAGCCTAGTAAAGAATATCATGACTAAAGATAATTAAATTATCAATAGCCTTCGTCAGTAATATATCAAATATTTAGAACATATGGTAAATGATAAAACTTTTTAACCATAGTGGCAGCGGAACGAGCAATCTATTAGAAGAGTTAAATAGACCATAAAGTCTATTATCTTCTCCATGTTAAAAGTCCACAAACAATATTTTATCCATGTAACATCAATCAACAGTTCCTGTCCACAATCGTGTGAATAATTCATAATCATAATTGTAATTCTAAAATCTATCTTTGCACCCAGGACGAATATAATTTTCATCATTAGTCTCTACCTGAAACATCAAAGATCATGGTTATACCAAATCACAGTTCCTGTTCATAATCATACTAATAAATTCATCTATGTACTACAGGCCAAAGATATTCATTAACAGTTCATCTTTGCACTACAGGCCAAAGACATACAACTATATTTTGGAAGAGTCAAGTAGAGCATGATATCTACTATCTGTTACGAATTAAAAGTTTATCATCAATTTTATATTGTTGAGACTCAACTTAATAAATAATCCACATCACCTAATCATCCCTGCACTACGGTCAAGGATATTCATTAGTATCACGACCAAGAATTATCCATGCACTACGGGCCAAGGATATTCGTAGTTTTCACCAATGGTCATGATCATGCCAAACAACAATTCATCTTTGCACCATTGGCCGAAAAGAACGCATGGTTATGATCGTACCAACATATGTTCATCAATGCACTACGGGCCAATGAGGAACTTTTACCACATCATTTATAACATTACGGATCATAATTATACCGAATGATTCTTGGTCATAATCATATCAATCAACAGGTCCATCTATGCACATAAGCCAAAGAAGACTTTCATCACAATATAAGCATGAGGAATGATGACAATGATATAAGCATTAATCAAACGAAATCAAGAATAAATATT
The DNA here is from genome assembly GCA_020205505.1 of Panax japonicus. Lineage (NCBI taxonomy): Eukaryota > Viridiplantae > Streptophyta > Magnoliopsida > Apiales > Araliaceae > Panax > Panax japonicus. The sequence goes on from CM035092.1 coordinate 61,751,316, forward strand.
AAATACTTTAAATTTATCCAGAGTTTAAAAATATTCAAATTGTCAACATGATACTGCTTTGTGAAGTAAAATTCAAGAATAATATTCATGTATCAAAAATAATTTAGACAGAAAAAAAAATATTTTTCAGGTGAATAGTACCCCGTGAATAGTACCCTGTGAATAGTACTTCGGAAATAGTACCTCGTGAATAGTACCCCGACATGAAAAGTGTCCAAAATATCCGAGTGAATAGTAACCTATGAATAGTAACTCATGAATAGTACTCCGACATGAAAAGTGTTCTGAATACCCGAGTGAATAATATTCGAGTGAATAGTAACTTATTAATAGTAACTCGTGAATAGTATTCCGGCATGAAAAGATCCATAATTATCAAGAATGCTCAGAATAATATTTTCATGAAAAGATACTGGATGAAGCGCAAATATCAAGTATATTCTACTAATTTTATGGAATATAGAAGCAATACTTCAACAAATGAGTGTAAAATTAGTGATACAAAACGAAATAATATTACTCAAATACTACAGAGTATTGAAGAAAATATTATTTCTTACAAATACTGAACAAAAATAATATCCCTTACGAATAAAAAATAAATAGCATCTCTTACCTTAGAAGAAGACTGTATACTGAAATAGTAAAGTAGCAGACTTCTCTTATTCTTTCTCTCTATAGCTTCTCTCTCTATGATTGCTCTTGTGAGTCTTAGTGAATTGGTGAGAATGAAAGAAGAATGAGCTTCTATTTATAGAAAAATATAGTTTCGATAATTACATATTTTGGTACTCGAAATATTACAGTATAATACTTTTTATTTTTTCTTTCATTTTTAATTTAGTCCTACAAGTATTATCAAACTTGCACCACCTCTCCCTAATAGTACATCATGTGAATTAATAGTTCCTATACATGTGAAAAAAATAGTTACAGTATAATACCTTCATCTATATCCTCCATTTTTAATTTAGTCATGCAAGTATTATCAATCTTGCACCACCTCCCCTAATAGTACATGCATGTGAATCAATAGTACATACATGTGAACAAATAATTATAAGCATATGAATTAATAGAAATTAATTACTCATTTATCAGATTAATTATCCGATTGGTCAATATAACATTATCGAAATAAATGTCAATTTTCACTAACACTAATAATCCCAACACAATGAAAATATCAATTTCATCTTTAATCAACACGAACTTATTCATCATTAATATTATAACTCACAATATTTAACAACTAGATCATTCCCAGGAAAGAGGGAATTTTCGATAAGAATTTCTCCCTATTAGCGCGTAATTAGGTGACCAAACCTCTCCTCGACAGAACTTTCTAGACATCGCAAATATTACAAATAATAATATGAATAACTTTGTCGTCTCAATTATTGATTTAATAATATAAAATATTATGCAGATGATACTGTGACAATAATTGAATCAATAATATGAGAGATATTATGCAGCAATTACTGTAAAAATAATTGAGTATAACTGAGTGACTTCTCACGTAAGCATCAATAATCAATATCGTGTGCTACTATGCAACCACGTGTATTACTGTACTTTTACCATCAGGGTATTTCAACAGTTTAACGGTAAAACTTTCGTCGTTATTTTATAAAAAGATATTTCTGTCGTTTTCCTAAGTCCGATAATATTTCCGTTGTGGGGTCCACCAATAATTGTGTCGTCGTACAAATATTCTCTGTTAAAACGAATATTTTCCGACCAATCGAATATTTTATAACATGCTTACTTTGCAAAAAAATTCACATATCACCCTTAACTCTAACCTTTTATAAATTTAACCATTTACTAAATAGAATAATAATTATAAAAAATTGAATACTTTCATTTCATAAAATTCGAGATCTCACATGATAGGATAAAACAGATGGGATAAAACAGATAGCGTATATTTAGTATTAGCCTATATATTGTTACTAGTTATGTGATGGAATAAAACATATTTTTACAGTTATTTTGAATGGCAATATAGTACTATATGTATTGTTGGGATAAAACAGGTTACATGTACACTATTGGGGTTTAAAACCCTGGAAACTGCAAATTCAAACAAATCTTTTAAAAAAAATTATCTAATCTCGACGAAATATGGTAATACCGACAAAATTTCTGTTGAACTTAACTACCTGCATTAAAATTTAATTTCTGAGAATATTATAATCTCGACGAAATATTGTATTTCCGACGGATGTTCAGTCAGAATTAGTTGGATTTAAAATTTAATCTTCATTCTAAAAATGGTAAAGCCGACTGGACTTTTCGTCGAAAATAGAACTCGTCTGTCGATCTTAATATATATCCAACGGACACTACATGAAATTACACAAAAAATGACGCTAAAATTTATCACATAACATTAATTTTTCGGCACTAAAATATTTGGTGATGAGTATTAATCGTCACAGCATCGTCACCGTATGAGCGTGGTAAAAGATTTATTTGACAATATTTGATGTCGTTACTAAATGTTTTAACTTATGATGACGATCTACATCATTGTCACTATAATTAATTACTTTTAGTGACGTTAATAGCGTCACTATTTGAATGACACTTTCGTCACTCTATATTATGTTTCGTCATCAAAACTTAGTGCATTAAATGACGAAAATCTTTTTCATCATTAAATGATATTGCTTTAGTAACAAAAATATATTACTCTATTTAAATCATCTAATTTTAATGACAATAATATTGTCGTATTTATGATTATTCTTTCATCATGTTATTGTGTTTATCGTCACCAATAATAAAAATAAATAATATTACAAAATAATTAGTCATCTAATAATATATTGAACATGACAATTATGTCGTTATTTCATATTTTAAATAATATTACAAAATAATTTATAACCAAAGAGTTGTTTTTTGAGACACATTTTTCAATGTCACTAATTGAATACTTATGGTTACTTTTTGGGACACATTTTTCAATGTCACTAATTGAATACGTATGGTGACAATACATCTCGTCACAGAAAGAGTTATTAATAGTGACAAAATTAGTTATTGTGACAATGAATATATAATAATGACGATATAGTTTGTCATCAAAGAATTATTTTCTATGACACATTTTTCTGTCATTAAATTTTAATTTTCAATGACCAAATATTATTTGTCAATAAATGGTCATATCAAGTTGTTTGACATTGAAAATGTATTGTTACATTAACAATTTTTAATAATAAAAAAATATAATATATTTAGCGAACTTTTTAAATCAACTTTACACCTGTATATAATATAAGAGACAAAAGGCAATAAACATTTAAAATAAAAAATAATTATCTTATAAAAAAAATAATATATTCACTAATTCAACAAAATACCCAACTAGCTAGGCAATAAAAAGTTGCTTAAATAATCTAAGTACCACAAAACCAAATTATATAATCCAAAAGGCTAAAATTCTGAAATCCATATCCTAAGAAAATGTGTAATTAATTAAAACCTTCAACCTTGTGGTTATTAACCTTCTAGAAAAAACTCTATCTGCAAATCAAAATAACATATAGACATAAATCAGTCAAATAATTATGAAATTAAAAAAGAAATGTATATAAAGAAAAAAATGTTTAAATAATAAATTGTGAATTTTCCAGAACTATAACTATAACATTACTAAAAAACTTATGTTATCTTTTTAGGCGCATAAATATGGAACAATAATATTATTAGTCAAATGCAATCAAGCAACTAATGTGTACGTTTATAAAAATCAATCATATCAAATAAGCAAAGAAAACATCATAGGGAAACAGATACAAAGTTGCAAATTTGACTTCACAGACATTGCTTGAGGATGAATATTTAACAGATGAGTTTGGGGAGAAACTCACCTATGAAAGCATAAGCATAAAATGTCGTCAGTTTTGAAATCCCAGATTATTTCTGCTCTGCCACCATTTATAAACCTTAGAAACATGTATGCAAGAAAAAAAAATTATTCAAACATATAATAACTCACGATGTAACAGTTCCAAAACGTGAAAAGATTGTATTCAGATCCTCATCCTGTAATCGAAGTACACATAAATGAATAGAAGAACTTGCACTGACAAATAATGGGCACCCAATCATCTTCAAGTCGCACCTCATAATCAACCCAAGTAAAATGTAGAAGCATAATTATGAAAAGAACGGGGTTTTGTGAAGGAGGAGCATTGTGTATGACAAACCCAACAAAGCTACAACTTTCAGCTGAAATTTGACAGCGAAAGAACTCTAGTGTCATAAAATTAATTACATGACTTCTCTCTCTAAGCACATGCACCTAACCTATTTATCGGGACAATCTCAAAAGAAACAAGGTCTTTCTCAGTTTCATTTTCTTCCTCTTTCAAATCTAAGCATACAGATTTTCCTTTTTGATATGCTCGGTGTATATACTTTGAATTCACCCATTAATGGCACATTAGTTAAGATAATTGGCACATTTTGGAAAGTTTGCCATCATGAACATCAAATTACATGAGAATTCTAACTTATAAATACAGCATGAACAACTTCAAAGATGATATCTTCTACAACTACTTTGTGAATGCATTGGCAATTGAATAAGCTAAAACAGCCCCATCAGTCCCAATCCTGACCACCTTTAAAAAATCAAGATGAATTTCTATTGTTTAACTAGAAGAAAATGAGAAGATTATGTTTTGGTTATTATATGTTTCTTTACAGGTCTGCTTCATTTCATTCTTATCAATCAAAAGATTAAGTGTTCTTTTTGCATTCTAAAATAAGTTCCTTTCAATGTGTCGAAAAGATAAAAGCAGTAATAATAAAACATTTCCAAAGATGGCAAGGAAAAGTAAGTAGTTCTTTTTTTACTTGGTGAAAGTTTGATGAAAATAATAGTAATGACCTAAATGAAAGTTTGTTACTATAACTATGTCACCATTGTTGGTAATTCTAGAGATACTAAATTGTAATATATATATATATATATATATATATATATGCACATACGAAAAAACTGTCATCATTTATTACCTCATCTTTGGGTTTACCCTCAGGCGAAGCATCTGGCACCAGCTCAGCTAGTTGTGGAGGATCATCAAAAGGATCTTCCAGTACATAAGTATGCTTAATCCTGTTTGAGAAATTTGATTTGTTAGTTACAGTGGAAGAGCATTAATGAAAAGCAAAAAAATGAAATGAAATGATCAAAACTTGAATCTACACAATCAAAATACACTATAAGAATAGGAATGCCGATGAACCTGATATTTTTATATGGCCTGCCCTTTTCATCAACATAAGCTTCATTGATCCTACTCAGTGTTTCAAGCCCTTCGGCAATCTCCCCAAAAACCTACAATAATTGGAGATTATCTTATAAGTAATCTAAGAGTTTATCACAAAAATGGAAAGAAAGATTCACCCAACAAGTAAATAACTCAGAGGAAGCACAATTGCAAATCCATGTTAAAAGTCAGCTTTGAAGTTGAGTGTAACAACCCTCCAATATTAGTAAGCACACCATATTTTAACACTACAAGACAACATCTACAAGTGTATTACATTCAAGTTTTGGAACATTGATTACCAAAAAACATTTTATAACCTTTGTGAACCAAAAAACATGAATAAGAAGATTCTAGTAACAGGCCTTTCATCTACAAAACATGTTAACCAGTGATTTAATAAATAAGAGTATTTATAAGATAAAACATCAATAACTGCATTGCAAACCATGCCCTACATGCTTCCGCTCTCCATAAGGAGGTCAAGAGACCGGACTATTTATACAGATTCTAAAGAAGTAAATAGGTCATCAACATGGGTCGTAAATTTCCTTCTGACCTGATTAATATATTGCTCTCTTACTTGGATGTAATTTTCAAGCGATTCAATATTTGCATTCCATCATTAATGTAATTTTGTTTATTAAATAAGTCAGTGCATTCTTTTTCATTTGAGTGAAAGAGATAGTGCCAACTCTTGTAAGCGGTTTACAACTGCATGTCATAAAGAAAAATTCGTGAAAATCCATGGGACCAACAAAGCAATCAAATGCCCCAAGGGTGGCAACTCCCACAAGGAACAACCTCAAGGTCACACTTTGGTTCAACCTTAATAATTCTAGAAAAACAAAGAAATCAAATGAAATGTTGGCCAAGAAAATGAATGACATGGGAAAATTAGCATATTACCATCATTTTTCAGTTGGAGCAATGAAGATAGAGATATCTGGAAAATCTGGAAAAGGGAATGATCCCTAAAGGAGCAGGCAACTCTTCGATGATGTGTTCAAGGCAACCCTGGGTTTGGCTGAAAGTTCACATTCAAGAGTTATTTAGTGAACATATAACTTGGCAGACTATTTGTTAGGGAGATTGAGTTCGATTATCAAACTACAACAGGAATGCGGAAATGATTACGAGGACATTTAGGAGGTGGATGTAGGTTCTCCATTAGGTTCTCCCTGAGTAATTCTCAAGAAAATGGTGATGATGTGCTAGGTCCCAAGTTTCGCAAGTTCACAACTGACAATGTCACATCCAAGGGTTGGTGAAAACCATTGGACAGCAGATGGAATGATGATCAAACTGAAAACCAAATTAATTAGGGTTTTCGCCTCATTATGGAAATCCTTGTTTATAGGATCCCAGAAGTTGTTTTCACATTACTTTAAAAAGGAGAAAGAATTAAATGAATTGAGTGCTTAAACATTTATGTTAGCTACCACAGTCATTTATTTTGAATTCAGTATGTATACAAACACATAAATGTTCCTCGACATAAACACAAACAGTCTCACTAACCATAACACTTGTTACAGTGTGGTTCGAACACAGTATTTTCCCAACTTGACAAGAAACATGTATTCAAGACCCACAGTATAAGTTTTCTTTAAGAAAATCACGGGGGCTCAAATCCTATCCATTCTGTTTCTTTACATAAACAACAAATATGTGGTATAACATTTCTGCGAATATAACACTTGACTCTGTAGGAAAGGATGTATTGATCAACCAGAGAAGGGGATGTAAAAGTACTAACTAATAATAAATATTATTTCCTTTTACTTAACCATAGTTTCTTCACTGTGTTGGCAAAATTGGAGAAAAGGTCAATATTACTAACCTGATTCATCTCACAGACAAGCTGATTCAATATCTTTAATCCAATAGCATAGTGATCTGAAGTTGCCTGATTAGGGAAAAAATGTATTTACATGAAAGTATTTTATACTTATTTTAAAACATAAAAGTATTTTTATACTTATTTTAAAACACCCAAATAAAAATCTTACAAACAAACAAATGAAACTACAAATTTTACCTCTAATGCATAATATACATATAGAGAGAGGTTTACCTGTGTTTTAACCCCACAAATTAGATTAACGAAAGTGGCCTAGTGGACGAGTAATCACCATTGCGCATCCATTCGGAATATCAATACAAATCATTGTCGCCTGATACATAACACAAAACAAAAAAGGAAAATTATCGGTGAAAAAACCCTAATTTGCTAAAAGGGAAAATGCGGTAACACAGGAGAGAGGTTGTGGGGGACCGATAATGGATAGGGATTTAAGAGAACATAATAGTTAGCATCTCTGTCAATGAAAATTATTGAAAAATTGATGGGAATGGGCATAAGATCACAACATTCATGGGCATGGGCAGTTATATATGTATTGACATCATAGATACAGAAAAGGTTGTAACAATTTCCTTTAATAATAAGGACACATACAATAAGAACAGCCAATCACCGCCTACTCCACTTGTTCAGGGGAAGGAGCACCAAAGTATCACCGGGAATCGCCACATAGACATCAAGGGGCCTACGTCACCATAATCATCCATCAGAATCGCCATATAAATTGAATCGTTTACCAGAAAATAGGGACCAAATCAGAGAGACGCGTCTAACACCGAAGACAAGAACGTCAACGATACTCACCATATCGTGGAAAAGGAATAAGAGGTTGAATAGAGGGGTCCTTGTGAAATTATGGTTTTCGGCAGGAAGAAGTCTAATCGATGAGTGTTTTTATACGTATTTTAAAACATAAAAATATTTTTATTTTTATTTTTAAAATAAAACATACGTATTATAAATATTATAATTTTTATTTTTATTAATATTATACATATCATAAATATTTTCTATATCATTTTTAATATTTGTATATTATATTCACGTGTGTCTGATTATTTGATTTCACGTCATTTCTTGAATTTCTTTTTTTAAATGTCATATAAGAAATAAATAAACAGACATCCACTAAATTTAACAAAATGGCCCAATTAAGCATTTTTTTAAATCACAGTGTACCAATTGCATTTTTTAAAGTATAGTGGCTCAATGATTACAACTCGACGAACACAATGGGGTAAATGTGTTTTTTTCCAATTTATAAGTATTAGGAATTTGGCTGATTGACTTGTCACGTAGGAAATAACTTGTTTTTTTTTTTCAAAAGCCACGTAGGAAAATTGGTCCAATTTTTTAACGTCTGTGAGTAAAATTGGACGGAATGACTTGATTAATAATTTTTAAAAAATACAGTGGGCCAATTGAATTTTTTAAAACTACAGTGACTAATTGCTTAAAACACGACAACCACAATATGTAAAGATGCTTTTTACCATTTTTTGTGTGATTTCAGAGGCGATTTCGGTTCTTTGCTCAACCCTTGTCAAAACTTATATATGTAAAAAATGAGTTACAAGAAAAAATTCATATAAATTATTTTAGAAATTAATTACTTTTTAAAAAAAAATTATAGTGAGAGAATATGGTCATTATAAATTACATTCAATTTACTACAAACTTTAATTTTTTAAAATTAGAAAATATATCTATATGTGCTCAATTTTAATTTCAAAAATTATAATTCTGACCAAAAAAATTAAAATTGGACACTTATTTTGAGACAAAGGAAGTGAAACATTTCACTGCATAAGTTTGCGTCCAAATAAATAATAATTTTGAAATGAAAAATGATGCGTTTTTGGAAGAAAAAAAGGTCGAAACATGCTTTATTGGGTTTATCTTAATTTTGGGCAACAATTTACCAGTCGTTGCAAAAATAAGCGTTGCAAAAAATTATACAAAATACGCAACAAAAAAAAATTGTTGACAATGAATGTAGCCCATATTAGGATACGAAATATAGCAGAAAAACAATTTTTTGCCCAAGATGAGGAGAAATAACATCGGCAAAAAAAAAATTAAATAGGCAGGAAATTATTTTTTTCCCATTAACAAATTGCCAACGAAATTTTGCAGCAACCTATGAATTTCGTTATGAAAAATAAAAGCCTTTCAAAAAATGAAACGAATGAAAATTTTTGCTGCTAAATATACATTTTTGGCAACAACTTTATAAGTCGTTGCCCGATAAATCGTTGTCAAATATCTATTTGTTTGTAGTGGGATTAATAGAAGAAGAAGCATCTAGGTCGGAACCATTAGTTCGACTTAATCGGTGCAGTTGGTCGATTTTTGACTAAATGGAGGCTGCCAATGATAAAAGAAAGACCGGTGACATCGCTTGGGTACAAGTTTATTTGGGAAAATTTTTGCCTCCATATAAAAATGTGTCGTCATTGCATACATTGCCACTAAATAAAAGAATTTATGACAAACCACTTGTTGTCACTTATCCACTCATCTAATTAGTGACGCACTATTATCTCGTCATATAAAATTGGTATTTGTAACAATAAAAATTATCATAATTTATTATTTTTTCGTCTTTACAAAATTTGTCTCCAAATAAAATTGTGACTGATATTACGTACTTTGTCACTAAATATAAGAATTTATGACAAACCATTTTTGTCACTTATTTACTCATCTAATTATTGACGAACTATTATCTCATCATATAAAATTGATATTTATGACAATACAAATTGTCATAAATTATTATTTTTCAGTCTTAAAAAAATTTCCTTCCAAAATTTGTAAAAAAATTTGTCTCCAAATAAGATTGTGACGATATTACGTACTTTGTCACTAAATATAAGAATTTATGATAAACCATTTTTGTCACTTATCCACTCATCTAATTAGTAGACAAACTATTATCTCAGTCATATAAAATTGGTATTTATGACAATACAAATTGTCATAAATTATTATTTTTCATGTCTTTAAAAAATTTCCCTTCAAAAATTTTTAAATTTTTTTTGCCTCCAAATAAAATTGTGATGAATTTGTATCTGGCGTGAACATTAGTGACGAAATCACATTGTCACTAAATTTTACAAATAATTAATGCACAAATTATTAAGTTGTCATCGAAAGAAATATTGTGTAACAATAAATACTGTCATCAGTTATTACAAAATGTCACTAAAAGGTTTTCCTCTAAAATTTTGGTACGAAATTCTACTTTCAAAATAACTTGTGCCAAAATTTTGTTAATCGTCATCAAATGTGTAAATTAGTGACAATATAAATGATTAATAGTAACAAAGTTAAATATCATCACAAAAGCAAAAGTTTTAGTGACGATTATGAATTTCGTAATTATTAATTAACAATGTGACGCCCCCAAATCCAGGTATCTTCCAATCCCAACAGATGGTGCTACACGGTACTCATAACTATACATTCATTCTATTGAAACGACATCAAAATGTGTGTATCAACGACATTCTTATTACATTAATAATATTACATCTCGTTCCCAGGTTCTAAAACCATTACATTCTTTGTTCATCATTCTATAATATATACAACTTACTAGTTTATTACAAGGTAAACTAATTGTTCAACTTCATCTTGCCTCTATCCTTGTCAGATCCCTCGGTTCGTTCGGTCCTAGATGCATTCATATGGTTCAAGCAAGAGTGAGCATAACAAGCTCAACAAGTACAACAATTTCTTTTAAACAACATGCTTGAAACATAGGAATTGTATATCTTCAGTAACTGAACAATAGTTACAAAGTATTACCAATAATTCAAAATAGCACTTCTTTTCCTTCAAAATGTTTTACAATGACAATATTCAGTAAAACATCAATTCTTGCTCAAGATCATGAGCAGTACATAATTTCTTTGAAAAGGACAACCCGACACTAAGTCCATAAGTCCGATATATCTTACGAGCACTTCTGGGTGATCAGCCCATAGAAGATAGCTAGGATGTCGTACATCCACGAATCCGCTCATGAGGATTTCAAGCTGAAAATTGCTTGTTATTCTATTGAGTCAGGACAAACTCGACATACCATTAGTCGGGATATTGTTTTGATTCTAGCGATGTTGATCAACACTACATCCATTAAACGTGTGAACGTTTAAGTTTTGGCAACCTCGCGTGCCCATCGAATAATTGATGAAAATACATTTGTTTATTCATACTCAGGCTTACCTTGAATCCGTACCAAACAATTGGCATAGGATAGCGTTAACAATTCTATATTAAAAGACTTGTAAATAAATCAATCAACTCTTCAAGATTATTCTAGCTGAGATAAAACTGGCATCGACCCTTTAGTAAAACACTTCATGCTTCTCATAACATGAATCACAGAAAACTTGGCTAACACGAGGTTAGACAAACGTTTTAAGAAAAACTTGCCTTCAGTGTCTGCTACAGTAAAAATAACTTTTCCTTTCAGTCTTTACGGTCTCTACAATACATACCACATAACATACCACATTAGGTCATGAATGAACATACATGGTTTCTAATGAATCTTACTCTTCTTCTCAATCTAATCATATATTAGATTTATTACTATTGGTTCCGGCTTGCCATTATATTTTACATTATTCTTACCAACTTCTTTCTCTTCTATGTCTTACGTGTATTTACTTCATTAATAGAACTCGTTTCAAGTTAATCATCCTTCCTCACGGCTTACTAACATTATTAATCGAAACTCGATCGTCGTTTGTTAAGTACACTTTATTGCATACCGTTTATGTTCACGTATTACTTAACAACTTTTAGTTGTAACTCTTAACGTTATAGGCCTTATCATTATTGAATACGGTTCACGTTCTTTATACTTTACGTTCGTCGTTTAACTACTCATTAAACAATATTAAATTCCTAAAGTCAATACTATAATAGTGATTTCGGAAAGGTCTTATCATGTTCATTAAGTAATTACATAACCCATACTGGTATTGCAAACCATTGGATTCATAATCAACTTGGTCAACAAATTTCTATAGCCGGCTTAACACATTACGTTGTTCTCATTACGTTCATCTTCAATTGATTATTAACCTTTAATCATCATATATTAAGTGTCTAACAATGTTTTAACAATGTTATATTAACACCTTAGTTCATTACTAATGAGTTATCTTTCATTATATACTTGTAAACATTCTTGTCTGTCAAAACTCTGGGACTAGCGCCGCGACGCCACACTTAGCTCTTCATCTCGCGCCGCGACGCGAGTTAGCAGTATGCCCTGACATTGTTACGGTGATGCGGCGCAACCATTTGGCCTTGGGTTGGCGTCGCGGCGCCAACTCTATGCCTTAGAAAAATTTTGCAGATTTTTAATTTTGTGAACTTCCCGGACGCATAACTTCTTCGTTATAAGTCCGAATTGGCTCGTTCAAAAGCCTACGGTTCACAAATTCCATACTCTACGCATTCATGCAAAAATTTTATCTATTTGACTTCGTTTGCTAAATTTCACCTATTAGTTCATTTTTAACTGAAAACGATAAACGTTCGTGAACGTTCAACGCTCGTTTCTTCGTTCTAAGTCGGAATTCGGTCATTTTCGAGTTCGCAACTCTATAATGGCAAATATGACTTGTCTCCATTGAAATCCAATGTTTCCAAGCTCAATATCAAAATTCGACTTCCATTCCGAGATTTTCACGAATTCGACGATTATCGTCCAATCTCGTGAATTTCGCCTTAACTTCATTTCTTATGATTTATTCATCGTTTCAAATGGATTCAATCCATCATACTAACATCTTGACATACATACTTCATTAACTTATAAATATGATAAGTTATTACTTGTTCTTTGTGAGTTTATAACTTATAAAAGTATAAACTACTTATGACTTCCTTTCTCGTGACTTATTATAGATTAAGTCTTTTACCCACCATTCTTGCTTCTTATTATCATACAATCTTATTAAGGTACACATATGAGTAGTTCATATAAGCTCTTCATAAATTCATAACTTAATTAAGTTTGAATTACTTATTCATGACTTATACGGCTTAAGTCCATTGATTAATCATTCTTATCATTCCTTAGCATACATGTTCTACCACTACCAATCTCCCTACCATTGGAAGAGAAAGGGATTCATGGTTTATGTTCTTACCCTTGAATATCACTTGACTAAGCTTTAATCTCCTTCTTGCTTCTTGAAAATCTTATAATGGAAGTTTGACTTATAAGTGCTTATTCTCATTGGACTTACTCATTTCTACACTTGGGCCTTATCAATTCTCATTGGACTGTACAATGTTCTACACAATCCTACAAGTCCATTACATTTGGCTTAAATCCTTATAACATATAATTTACGTATTAATCTCGTATTCCACTTCGTATACTTATTCAATATGACATACCATCATTCATTCATACTCGTATAACACCTCGTATTATACTCATATTTATTACTTCGTACAATACCTACGTATTATACGATCAACGCTTTAATTCATTATACACATTTAAATTTCTTCTCATAATTCACTTTCCCTAACCGTTAGGTTTTAAGTCCTCAGGCGAAAAACTGTGTTTGCCATAACTGAAATATTATTGGATATTCTATCTCACCTCGATATTCTATCATTACATATTTCTCAGAAGTTCAAAAATAATTCCCGAGCAGAAATGTGTGAATAGTTTTTTTCGAAAAATTTCTCGGAAAGCTTTTATTTTCGTCTTGGAAATTCAAACACTTTAATTCTATCACGTAGCCAAAATACTACGACATTCTGATATGTCTAGGTCATAGAACGACCTTCAATTAGCCTTACTCCCATAAATAATTAATTAAATTCATTTAATCCATATAAAAAAATAAAAATTTAATTCTCAAAAATCCAAAATTCCTGGGGCGTTACAAACAAATTGTGACATTTTTGTGCATGACAAAAAATTCGTCATAAAATGTGAGATTTCTTGTAGTGGGACCATTCTGTCGAGGATAAGCCATCAATTTTATTTATTCTCGACTGAATTCTCGACACATTTAATGTTGAGGGCTCTATTTACGACTGAATTGTTGACTGGACTATTCCGTCGAAAATAATCTTAATCTCTATGGAATAAGTCGAAGTCTGACGGAATAGTACGTCAGAATTAGTCTTTTTCCTTCTAATAAATTTTCCAAAGATCTACAAAATAATCATAATTAATCAAAATCTAAAATCAAATAAACCTATTCGATCAAAGGTAGCTCTCTTCACACAAGACCCTAAACTGCCCCCCTGCAAACATGTCAGAAGAAAAACGCAGGTAAAAATGATGAACACTATTGAACGAACAACTATAGTAAAAAGGATTTCGAACAAAATAAGGCTGAATCAAATGTTTATAAGGTAATAATTTCATATTGAACTCAAATACAAATAGCCAAAATATGAATTTATCAAAAGTGACTATATAGAGTAAATTTGTGTAGTGTACATAATAAGGTTTAAAATAATATTTCAAAAAAAATCTTCCAAAGGAAGTTTTTCAGAATAACTCTTCTAAAGGAAGAATTAAACATCGTGTTATGTGTGTGAGCGTTTGACCAACTGTTATAGAAAATACTTACTTGAATAATACTCGTACTCTTACTGATCTTCATAAATATTCAAGATAGGCTAACACACTTAGAGAGAAGTTACATTAAGAAATTTTTAGAGATATATTATGTTAGTGTATATATATATACCTTGTGGTTTTAATGATGACAATGCATACATGGGCTGAATTTATATTATATTGGTTTAAAAATAATTTAGGTCATGTTGGTCAAATATGTTTATGTATGTTAATTATGTAATGGAGTGAATAGGTTATTGAATGGGCTGATTTCATAATAGGTTGATTGAATAATTACTTTGTATGATGGCCTAAAGAAGTTTACTGCAGGTTGGAGTGTGACATGCAGGTTGGTTTAATTTGTCACGTGTTTCAGTCTTTTATGAAAATTGATATAGCTAGAGAATATTTGTTAATATTTTTTTGTTGCTATATCTAAATTTGTTTGGTTATTAAACTAATTCAAATCTAAATTGGAGTATATTAAGGAATTTGGAATTTGTTTTTAATTCGAAGTGCAAGGTAACGGGTTGGTTAAATAAAGGAATCTAAACCTTATCATTAATATTTTTTTTACTTCCTTAATATTAGCCTGTTATATCTTTGAATTAATATTGTTGGGATTTATCTCTTTAATATATGTTATCTATTTATATATTGGTGTATATATATATATATAGATATATATATATATAGAGTCCGGATCAGGTCCGGACTCCCGGATTTTGTTAAAATCCGGACCTTTTTTTTTTTTTTTTGCTTTTTTTTTTGAAACAACTAAAAAAAAAAAATTTATGGAATTGAAATTTTTACATTATACAGTGTTTTGGGCGTGATTTGGATGCCTATAACAAAACATGTCTGTACAGTCTGGGCAGACTGTACATACATTGGTTGGTGTGGGTATTAAAAACACACCCAAAACACTGTATTATTGAAAAATTTCAGTTCCATAAATTTTATTTTTTTTAGTTGTTCTACAAAAAAAAAAAATAATAAATTTCGGGTCCGGATTTTCTCCCGTCCGGGAGGTCCGGACCTGATCAATTTTCTATATATATATATATATATATATAGAGAGAGAGAGAGAAAGAAAGAGAAAGAACATTGATTAGGTCCGAACTCTCGATTTTTTTTTTTTAAAATCTGGACCTTTCTTTTAAAACAACTAAAAAAAAGTTTAATATTTTATGAAACTGGAATTTTTCCAAAATACAATGTTTTGGGAGTGATTTGGATACATATAACAAAATAGTTTGTACAATATGTACAGACCTATTTTGTTATATGTATCAAAATCACGCCCAAAACAATGTATTATGGAAAAATTCAGTTCCATAAAATATTTAAAAAATAAATTAGTTGTTTTAAAAAAAGCAAAAAAAAAGGTCCAAATTTTAGTAGCGTGCAGGAGTCCGGACTGGATCCGGACTCTCTCTCTCTCTCTATATATATATATATATGTAAGACCCCAACTTATTATAAATAAAATTGAATTTCCTTTATTTATTATCTTGAAATGATAAGGAGTTAATTTGATATAATGTTTTGGTTATGGGTAAACTGTGCAAATTTTGCAAAATTAGCAAGTGGTTATAAAATATTCATTTTATCGGGAAATATTCGTTTGGTCGTGGAATAATCTTTTTGTCTGGAATATCCGTACGACGGCGCAGTCATTTGTGGGCCCATAATAGAATAACGGTCGGATGAAGAAAACGACAAGTTTGAGTTTTTATAAATAACGGCGTAATTGTTACCGTTAACACTGTTGGATTACCTGGTGGTTAAAATACAGTAATACGCGTGGTTGCATAGTAGCACACGGTATTACACAATATTTTTGAATTATTGATTCTTACATAAGAAGGCACTACTCAATAATTGTTACAGTAATTACTGTTCAATATTTTATTTTATTTATTCAATAATTGCTGCGTTGAAATTTTATATTATTGTTGTTTCAATAATTGTCTCTACACAGTATTTCCATTAATTAGATCAATAATTCATATTATTTGAATAATATTATTAGATAGCATTATTGGCAATGTCTAAAAGTTCTGTCTAAGGAGAGATTTGGTCACCTAATTGCGCGTCAGTAAGGAGAAATCCTTATCGGAAAGCCCCCTCTTTCCTGGGAACGACTTGGTTGTCATTATATTGATTCTGTAATATTATTTATGAATAATTAATTATTGATTTATATAATAAGAAAATATTTATTTTATGTGGATATAAATGATGGTTATATTTTATGTGGTTGTAAATGAAGAAATTAAAGCCGAGGTGTTTTATTAGTATTTTGTCAGAATGAAGTTATTAAAAATCATCCGTATGTGGATTTCAGACATTTTCTGTTTGAAATTTGGAAAAAAATTTCATCTGCAAAGTTGTAAAGAATTTGATTTCCTATGGAATGGACATATAATTCGTATTTTTCTGATAAAAGGGCTATTTATTATGAATTATTAAAGTTTCTGATTATTGTTTAAATGATAAAACATTTTGGAAAATTCTAGAATTGATGGGCTCCACTTTTGATTGGTGAGAAATGTGCTCAAATTTTATTTCAAATGTGGTGAGTGACAATAGTAGCAGGTAATGTCTTCAGGTAGCAGGTCAAGTCTGCTTCGGCGTACTAGCATTTTCCTATAAATAGGTGCTTAGGTTAGAATTGAAAATAACACTAGAAACATAAGCTTTTTCTCTCTCTATATTATCACGCATATTTTGTGAGTATTTAGATACTTTGAGAGTTGCTATTCAGTATAAGTTTTATTCAACATCATATCCGATATTCCATTTCGAAGTACTGTTTCTTTGAGGTAAGGGATGTGATTTTCTTCTTAAATGATATTATTTTCTTCAATATCATTATGCCGAATTATTGATCTGAGTTTTATTGTGAAATTTCTACCTTTTTGTGTCGGGGTTACTATTCACGTATACGACACTATTCACGTATGCGACACTATTCACAAATACGACACTATTCACCAAAAAAATAAAAATTTTCTCTTTTTCATCCTAGATGTCTATTATGGTTACTATCTTTGATTGTATTCATGTTTTGATCTTTATTTTTGAATTCTACTTCAAAATTGGTTATTATGGAGTATTATTATATTTGGATAAACCGAAATACGAATCCCTAATATTTGTCCTTCTGTCTCACTGGATTCGTTTTCTCTAAAATGTTTTTCATCATCCTCAGTCCTTAATGGTGATACTTGATGAATATCTTTGGTCTGTAGTGCAAAGATGTATGATTACCTGATGAATATCTTTGGCCCGTAGTGCAAAGATGAACAGGTGTTGAGATAACATGACCAACTGGTGATACAAATGAATATCTTTGGCCCGTAGTGCAAAGATGAATATTTGATGCATGATGTATATTGATTGATGTTACAGGGATAAAATATTGATGATGAACTTTTAAATTCATAGATGATAGTAGATTTCATTCTCTATTTAACTCTTCTAATGAATTGTTGTTTTCACTGCAGTTGTTGACCTAAAACTTGTTGTCTATTATATTCTATCAGATTTTTCCCTGTTGAAGACTAAGGATAATTTGTTGTATATTATCTTAGTCATAATATTCTTTACTGGGCTAGTTGAGCTCACCCCTTTTCTCTTTGTTCCATTTTTCTTCTCAAGAAGCGAGAACATAGCAGGAACCAGTCGGGGTATAGAGTGATGGTCCTAGAAAGTTGTTTTATCAGTCCTCACTATTTTTATAAAATAGTGCATCAATAATTGTAAGGAGGACTTTATTTGGGTGCGGATATTATCTAGAAGACAATATTTTATTTAAACTCACAGTATGTGTTGTCGTATTTTGCACGACAATTGTATTAATAAAGTTGTAGTTATATTCTGTACCATGTATTTGGCGACTCAGGATGGGTGATGTATACCTATTTTGGGGGCGTCACAGTTGGTATCAGAGATTAGGGATATGGTCTCTGGCGGAGATCGGAGAATAGTACTGGGAAGGGAGAGACGAGTAAATCCTTCGCTAGTGTGTCCTACCTAAGCTTATCTGTTGGTCAGTCATAATATAGAGATATTATGTGATATGTTAATTTGTTTAATTAACCCTTATTTTATGGCAGTTTTTAAGAATGGCAGCTGAGAACGTTAACAATGGAGTGAATGAGACACCTCTAATCACCAACCAGGATAATGTGATGTCAGGCAAAGAAGGAATTAGAGATTGCTATGTTATGAGTGAAGAATTGATAGTTGCACCCGAGATAGTCGCAGAGGTAGCAGCTGAGAGTGAGGAAGAAGAGGAACCTAAGGAGACTTTATTAGAAGAATTTTATTATCGAAATTTAGAATTGCAAAATCGTATTCATGAGTTAGAAGAGCAGGCTGAAGAACGACAGGTGGTCGTGGAGCAAAAAGATGCAACAATTCAAGCTTGTGTTACCCGATATGTGATGCTTGAACAGAAGCACTCTTTGGCAGAGTATAAGATGATAAAGTTGGAATCTGAGCTGAAAGAAGAAACAACTGAATGAGTGAGAATGAGTGATGCATGGGTAAAAGCTGCACGACGCATTGATATTGTGGAAAGAGATATCCGATCTAAGAAGGCTAAAATAGATGATATGTATTTCTCTTTTTGGACAACAATTGAGAGAACCCAACATCGAGTTTTGAATTACCCTGTACATTGCGGTCAACCCCAATTCGATATGGATCAAAGATTAATGATTCAGATCATGAAACAGGAGAATGATAAAGCAGTTGAGGGTGGAATATGCCCTATAGAAAAGTCAATTTCAACGGTAGTGATGACACCAAATGCTGCCCCAGACAAGTCAAAGCCGGGTAGTTCAAGAGAGAGCGGTTGTCATGACTTCCTAACAAGTGAGGAACCCAAATGAAGTTATCACGGGTTAGTTAATCATAAATTTTTGTGAAGTTTATACCTTGTTAGATACCAGTTCTACCCATTCTTTTATTTCTCTTGCTTGTGCTCAACGTTTAAACTTGACTCCGAAGAAATTGGACTTTGACTTATCTGTGAAAACTCCGTTAGGAGAAACTTTCGTTACATCCACTGTTTATAAATTTTGCTTGATTCAAATTGGTACCATCACATTACCTGTTGATCTTATCTCTTTAAAGATACTTGCTTTTGATGTTATTTTAAGAATTGATTGGTTAACCACTCATCATGCCAAAATTGATTGTTTTCGTAAGGTTGTTAGTTTTCATATTCCTAACCAACCTGTTATGCGAATTCAAGCAACCAAACCACTAAATTCAATCACAGTCATATAAAGCCATTCGTTTACTGAAAAATGGATGTCAAGCTTTCTTAGCCCATGTCATGAATTTAAACAAAAACACGTCAGATTTAAATAAATTTTTGTTGTTAGTGAATTTCCTGACGTATTTCCTAAAGAACTTCCTGGTCTACCCCCAGAGCGTGAAGTTGAATTCTTTATTGATCTTGAACCGAGTACAAAGCCCATTTCTAAAACCCCATATCGAATGGCTCCTATTGAACTTCAAGAGTTAAAAGTCCAACTACAGGAATTATTAGACATCGGTTTCATTCGTCCTAGTACATCTCCTTGGGGTGCTCCTATTTTATTTGTAAAGAAGAAAGACGGGAGTATGCAACTTTGTATTGACTACCAGGAATTAAACCTTGTCACCATCAAGAATAGGTATCTGCTACCTCGCATTGATGACCTATTTGACCAGTTGCAAGGAGCACAATTCTTTTCAAAGATCGATCTTCGTTCTGGATATAATCATCTGAAGATTAAAACTGAGGATATTCCAAAGATTTCCTTCAGAACTCGGTACGGGCATTATGAATTCTTAGTCATGTCTTTTGGATTGACTAATGCTCCTGCTGCTTTTATGTGTATGATGAACCGTGTATTCAAGGAATATTTGGATCAGTTCGTTTTTGTCTTTATTGATGACATCCTCATCTATTCCAAAAGCCGTGAAGATCATGAGCACCATTTGAAGCTAGTACTTCAAAGACTTCATGAAAACAAGCTATATGCCAAGCTGAAGAAATGTGAGTTATGGCTTAAGGAAGTAGTTTTTCTTGGGCACGTGGTGTCAAAACATGGAGTATCTGTTGACCCGGCGAAGATTGAAGAAATACAAAGTTGGGAGCAACCAAAGTTAGCGACCGAAGTGCGTAGCTTTCTGGGCTTAGCTGGTTATTATCAGAGATTCGTGGAAGGATTTTCTCGAATCGCTACTCCGTTAACTCAGCTGACTTGGAAAGATGCAAAATTCATATGGAGCGAGGAATGCGAGAAGAGTTTCCCAGAGCTCAAGAGGAGACTCATTTCGGCACCTGTTCTGACAATACCATCTGGTTCGAATGGATTTGTTATCTACAGCGATACCTCAGACAAAGGGTTATGATGTGTTCTCATGCAACATGGGAAATGCATAACATATGCCTCACGACAACTCGAAGAATATGAAAGGAATTATCCTACTCATGATCTGGAGTTGGCAGCCGTCGTTTCTGCGTTGAAAATCTGGAGACACTACCTGTATGGGGAGAAAGTGGAGATTTATACGGATCATAAAAGCCTTAAATATTTCTTCACCCAAAAGGAACTCAACATGTGGCAATGACGTTGGCTTGAGCTATTGAATGATTACGACCATATCATTCAATATCATCCTGAAAAAGCAAACGTTGTAGCTGACACATTGAGTAGAAGATCGTATGCGGGTACGAGTGCGATGTTGTTAACACAAAGACCCATTTTATACGACTTACAAAGGATGAAGATAGAGTTAAAGACTCTAGAGACCCACGTGATGATGGAAAATATACTAGTAGAACCGACTTTAATCGATAAAGTTAAAGCTGTTTAAGCTACAGACCTAGAGCTGATGCGTATGAAAAAAAAAGTGCAAGAAGGTGTTATTCCAGAAGCAAAAATCGATGAAAAAGGAATACTTCGAGTCAACTCCAGACTTTGCATTTCTAACGATTCTGACTTGAAGCATAGAATCATGATAGAGGCACACAACACACCATTTGCAATCCATCCTGGGAGTACCAAAATGTATCATGATCTCTGACATACATTTTGGTGGATCAATATGAAGAAAGAGATCACAGAGTTTATCTCGAGGTGTTTAACTTGTCAACGTGTAAAAGTGGAGCATCAAGTGCCAAGGGGTCCATTACAACTACTTGAGATTCTAAAATGGAAGTTGGAACACATTACTATGGATTTCGTTACGGGTCTTCCCAAGGTTTCTCAAGGTATAGATGTGATTTGGGTTATTGTTGATAGATTAACCAAGTCGGCTCATTTCTTGCCTATACGTGAGACTTATTTCCTTGAACGTCTTGCTAGTATGTATGTAAATGAGATTGTGAGATTGCATGGCATGCCAGTATCCATAGTTTCAGATCGTAACCTAAGATTCACTTCACAATTTTGGGTTAGCTTGCAAAAATCTATGGGCACGGATTTACGATTCAGTTCGGCATACCATCCTCAAATGGACGGACAATCGGAAAGGACTATACAAACCCTTGAAGATCTATTAAGACTCTGTGTCCTAGATTTCAAAGGAAGTTGGGATAAGTACTTGCCATTGGTGAAATTCTCCTACAACAACAGTTATCAAGCAAGTATAGGCATGGCTCCATTCGAGGCGTTGTATGGATGAAAATGTCATTCTCAAGTATGCTGGGACTAGGTGGGTGAAGCAACATTGTTGGGACCAGAATTAGTACGCATGACTACAAAAAAGATTTAAATGATTTGGCAACGTATAAAGACCTCACAAGATCGACAAAAGAGTTATGTCGATCTTCATCAAAAGGACGTGAAATTTAATATTGGAGATCATGTACTGTTATGTTTTGCTCCATGGAAGGGAGTTACAAGATTCGGGAAGAGAGGAAAGCTCAATCCACGATTTTTTGGTCCATTTAAGATTCTTGACTGAATAGGAAATGTGGCCTATAGACTCGCGTTACCACCAAGCATGTCTCGTGTTCATAATATTTTTCATATATCTATGCTTCGTAAATATGTTAAAGATCCAAACCACATTATTGTGTTAGAACCAGACGAGATAGCCAAAGATATAACGTACGAGGAGGTACCTGTCAAGATATTGGATAGGAAAGAGCATATCTTACGAACAAAGGTTATACCACAAGTCAATGTTTTGTGAATGAACTATGCTATTGAGGAAATGACTTGGTAGTTGGAATCGGAAATGAAAGCGAGGTACCCTCACCTATTCGAAACACCAGGTACGTACATCAATTTCGAGGACGAAATTTCATAAGGAGGGGAGGTTGTAAGACCCCAACTTATTATAAATAAAATTGAATTTCCTTTATTCATTATCTTGAAATGATAAGGAGTTAATTTAACATAATACTTTGGTTATGGGTGAAATATGCAAATTTTGTAAAATAAGCAAGTGGTTTTAAAATATTCATTTTGTCGGGGAATATTCGTTTGGTCGTGAAATATTCTTTTTGTCGGGAATATCCGTACGACGGCGCAGTCATTTGTGGGCCCATAATAGAATAACGGTCGGATGAAAAAAACGACAAGTTTGAGTCTTTATAAATAACGACGTAATTGTTACCGTTAACACTGTTGGATTACCTGATGGTTAAAATACAGTAATACGCGTGGTTGCATAGTAGCATACGGTATTACACAGTATTTTTGAATTATTGTGTAAGACCCCAACTTTTATGAATAAAAATGTATTTTCTATAAATATCATTTTTGAATATTATGGAATAAATTTGATATAATGTTATAGTTGTGGGTAATATTTATAAATTTTGCAAAGTACGCAAGTTGTTATATAATATTTGATTGATAGGAGAATATTCGTTTTAAACAGGGAATATTCGTACGACGGCACAATCATTGGTGGACCCCCACAACGGAATTATTATCGGATTGAGAAAACGACAAAAATATTTTTTATGAAAATAACAGCGGGAGTTTTACCTTTAACTATTGAAACACCCGGTGTTAAAAGTACATGAATACGCGTGGTTGCATAGTAGTACACAGTATTGATTATTGATGCTTACGTGAGAAGTCATTCAGTTTTATTCAATTATTGTCGATATTTTATATATTATTAAATCAATAATTGAGATGACAAAGTTATTAATATTATTATTTGCATTATTAATGATGTCTAGAAGTTCTGTCAATGAGAGGTTTGGTCACCTAATTGCGCGCCAATAGGGAAAAATCTTTTTTGGAAAGCCCCCTCTTTCCTGAGAACGACCTGGTCGATTAATAATGTGAATAATAATAATGATGATGAAGTTTTGTTTTATTAGTATTATTAATGTAATAAAACAGAAAAGCTTTTTACATAAAACAGAATACTTTTATAAAGTTATTCGTTTTATTAGGCTAATAGTAAAATCTTTTTATATAAAACAGAATAATTTTATAAAGTTATTCATTTTATTAGACGATAATTAGAATATATTATATTTTATTATGCATAGTGCCTGCATAGTATTTTCATAGTAAAATATTTTTAAAAGATATTCATTTTATTAGATTATAAATAGAATATATTATATTTTATTATAAACCAATCTGGACCGTCCGTTTAAAGTAAATCAATCTAGACCGTTCATGGATTGGTTACTATCCAGTCCATTGTTCTATAAATAAAAGCTCATTCATTCATTATTTCTTACGAATTCACTGACACTCTAGAGAGAAAAACTATAGAGAGAAAGGAGAAAAATATTCTGCTACTTCACTACTACGATATCAAGTTTCTTTTACAGTAAGGGGAATTTTTTTTCATATTCATGAAGAGAACTTCTGTTATTCCAGTCTTTATTATTCTGTTGGAATAACCTGTATACGCGGGCTACCCTATACTTGGTGAAATTCTTTTATTATTCCATTATTTATTATTCTGCTGGAATAACCTGTCTATGCGAAGTACCGCATACATGGTGAAATTCTGTTGTTATTCCATTCTTTATTATTCTGTTGGAATATCTTGTCTATGCGTTTTACGCGGACCTGGTTCCGTCTTTATTATTATGTTGGTATATCCTGTCTGTGCGTTTTACGTCGGACCTGGTTCCGTTATTTATTATTCTATTGGAATAACCTTTCTATGCGAAGTACCGCATGCATGGTGATTTCTGTTGTTATTCCATTCTTTATTATTCTGTTGGAATATCCTGTCGGTGCGTATTAAGCCTGACCTGATTCCGTTATTTATTGTTCTGTTGGAATAACCTGTCTATGCGAAGTACCGCATGCATGGTGATTTCTTTTGTTATTCCATTCTTTATTAAACTCAGTTGGTTAAAGTTTTGACTTCTATACTCCATGAAATTAGTGGAATATCCTTGATATTTGCTCTTCATCCAATATCTTTCATGGAAATATTCTTCCGAGCATTCTTAAATTTTACTCTACAAAGAAGTATCATGTTGACAATTTGGACGTTATTAGTTCTTGAATAAATTAATTCTTGAACTTTTTTTATTTAATTCTTATATCATTGTCATCATTCTCATGTTTATATTTTGTTGAAAGTCATCGGTGGCCTGTACTGCATAGATGGACTTGGTATGATTATGACCAGGGATTATTCGGAATAATCATGACCGTAATATTACAAATGATGTGGTAAAAGTCCTCATTGGCCGTAGTGCATTGATGGACAGTTGTTGGCATGATCATGACCATTGATGAATACATGAATATCCTTAGCCCGTAGTGCATGGATAATTTGTGGTTGTGATACTGATGAATATCCTTGGCCGTAGTGCAGGGATGATGTGGATTATTTATTAAGCTGAGTCCCAACGATAAAAGTGATGAAAAACCTTTTAAATCATAAAAGATAGTAGATTTTATTCTCTACTTGACTCTTTTAATGGATTGCATGTTCCGCTGCAGTTAAACTTGATGTCTATTATATTTTATCAATTTAACATTGTTGAAGACTAATGATAATTTATTCTGCATTATCTTAGTCATAATATTTCTTAATGGGCTAGTTGAGCTCACCGTTTCTTTCACTGTTCTCTTCAGGAAATGAGAACGTAGCCGGGACTAGTCGGGGAACGGAGTGACGGTCCAGATGATAGTATTAGTTGTCCTCACTATTCTGTTAAATAGTGTGACAATAAATGTAATGAGGACTTATTCTGAGAGTGGATATTGTCTAGAAGACAATATTTGTATTAAAAATTACAGTTCTCTTGTTGTATATTAAGGATTGTATTTGTATTCTTTACTATGTATTTGGCGACTCAGAATAGGTGATGTATACCTATTTTGGGGGCGTCACAATTGGTATCAAAGCTTAGGGATATAATCCCTGGCTGAGATGTGAGACAAGAACTAGGAGGGGAGAGACCGGGAATTCCTTCGCTAGTATGACCTACCTAAGTTTATTTGATATTTAATTGGTTAGTCAGAGTATAGGAATTATATGTGATATGCTAATTAACCCTTGTTTTGTGGCAGTATTTGAAAATGGCATCTTAAAATGTTGAGAACATCAATGGAGCACAGGAGACCGTTGAGTCTCCACAGATCAATAACCAGGACAATGTGCATCAGGAAGACAACAATCCTCATGCAAACAATAACACTGACCAAATGATGAACGATGGAATGTTCAGAGGATTCATGCAATTCATGCAACATCAGGCGAGAGCGGCTCCTGTCCAAAATGTAAGTGGAAACACTGGCAACTCTCAGACGGTCACCGCTAAACAGTTCAAGGAACTGGGACCACCGGAGGTTTTTGGAGAGCCAAAACCACTTAAGGCGGAGACGTGGATAAAGCAGATCTGTAAGATATTTGATGTCTTGGGATGCTTCGAGGAGCAAAGGGTTCCCTTGGCCATCTTTCATGTGCAGAGGTAGATTACTGGTGGGAATCTGTAAAATGTACTCAACCTGCCGCACTAAAGATGACTTGGGAGAAGTTCCAAGAATTGTTCAACGACAAGTACTTTCCCGAAAGTATTCGTCATATGAAAGATATAGAGTTCATTAAGCTGGAGAAAAACAACATGACCAAGTTTGCCGAGTTGTCCCGGTTTGTGTCCCATTTGGTTGATAATGAGGAGAGAATGACGTGAATGTTTTTAAGAGGTTTAAAACCTGAGATACGTCAATTTCTTATCTCTCATAAACTGTGTTTGTATTCAGATGTTATTAATAGGGCTCAGTTATTGGAACGCGATAATGAGTCAACCCAACTAAAAGAGAGCAGCTGACAAAATGATAATACCAGTGATAACAGTCATCGAATCGGTGACAATAAGCGTGAAGGGAATCAACAATCGAGAAATGGTAACCACTTTGTTGGTAATCATGGCCAAAGCAATAAGAATGGACATTTCAAGAAGAGGAGATTCAACAATGATGGAAAGACGTCAGCACCAGCACCCGTGATTAAAGAAGGAGAACGACCACCTATCATATGCTTCAAATGTGGAGGGGAGGGACACATCAGCCCAAACTGTGCGATGCCGTCCAAAGCATGTTATAATTATGGAAGAGAAGGTCACCTAGCCCGATTTTGTCGTTCACCGAAGAAAAATTTAGCAAGGATGGAGGCACCAAAGGACGCCCCAGAAAAGTCAAAGCCAGTAGTGCAAGGGAGAGCGTTTGTCGTGACCTCCCAGAAAGCAAGGAACCCAAATGAGGTCATCACGGGTAAGCTTATCATAAACTCTAGCGAAGTATATACCTTATTTGATACCGGGTCTACCAATTCTTTTATTTCTCCTACTTGCGTTCAACGTTTAAATTTGACTCCGGAGAAATTAGACTTTGACTTATCTGTTGAAACTCCGTTGGGAGAAACCTTCATTACATCCACTGTTTATAAGTCTTGTTTGGTTCAAATCGGCACCCTCACATTACCTGTCGATCTTATTTCATTGAAAATACTTGCATTTGATGTAATTCTAGGGATTGATTGATTAACTACTTATCATGAAAAAATTGATTTTTTTCGTAAGGTTGTTAGCTTCATATTCCTAATCAACCTATTATACGAATTCAAGCAACCAAATCATTAAAATCAATCACTGTCATCTCAAACCATAAAGCTATTCGTTTATTAAAAAATGGATGTCAAGCTTTCTTAGCTCATGTCACGGATCTAAACAAAAATACGTCAGTTTTGAATGATATTACTATTGTTAATGAATTTCCTGACGTATTCCATGAAGGACTTCCTGGATTACCCCCAGAGCGTGAAATTGAATTTTTTATTGACCTTGAACCCGGTACAAAACCCATTTCCAAAGCCCCATATCGAATGACTCCTATTGAACTTCAGGAGTTAAAGACCCAACTGCAGGAATTGTTAGACATTGGCTTTATTCGTACTAGTACTTCTCCTTGGGGTGCTACTGTTCTATTCATGAAGAAGAAAGATGGGAGTATGCGACTTTGTATTGATTATCGGGAGTTGAATCATGTCACCATCAAAAATAGGTACCCATTGCCACGTATTGATGACCTATTTGATCAATTGCAAGGCGCCAAATTCTTTTTAAAGATTGATCTTCGTTCTAGATATCACTAATTGAAGATTAGAACCGATGACATTCCAAAGATGGCTTTCAGAACTCGGTACGGGCATTATGAATTCCTAGTTATGTCTTTTAGATTGACTAATGCTCCTGCTGCCTTCATGGATATGATGAACCGAGTATTCAAGGAATATTTGGATCACTTTGTGGTCGTCTTTATTGATGACATCCTTATTTATTCCAAAAGTCGTGAAGATCATAAGCAACACTTGAGGCTGATACTCCAAAAGCTTCTTGAATATAATCTTTATGCCAAGTTGAAGAAATGCGAGTTTTGGCTTGAGGAAGTAGCATTCCTTGGGCACCTGGTATCAAGTCATTGAATATCTGTTGACCCGGCAAAGATTGAAGCCATTCAAAGTTGGGAACAACCTAAATCACTGACCGAAGTACGAAGCTTTCTCGGCTTAGCTGGTTATTATCGGAGATTCGTATAAGGGTTTTCTCGAATCGCTACTCCATTAACTCAGCTGACTCGAAAAGATACAAAATTCGGTTGGAGTGAGGAATGTAAGAAGAGTTTTCAAGAACTCAAGAGAAGACTCATTTCAGCACCTGTTCTGACAATACCACCTGGCTCGGAGGGATTTGTCATCTACAGTGATGCTTCAGGCAAAGGGTTAGGATGTGTTCTCATGCAACATGGGAAATTCATAGCCTATGCCTCTCAACAACTCAAAGAATATAAGAAGAATTATCTTACTCATGATCTAGAGTTGGCAGGTGTTGTCTTCGCACTTAAAATTTGGAGGCATTACTTGTATGGGGAGAAAGTGGAGATCTTTACGGATCATAAAAGCCTCAAATATTTCTTCACTCAAAAGGAACTAAAAATGCGACAGTGACGTTGGCTTGAACTGTTGAAAGATTATGATCATACCATCCAATACCATCCTGGAAAAGCGAACGTGGTAGCTGACGCATTGAGTAGAAGATCATATGCGGGTACGAGTGCGATATTGTCAACGCAAAGGCCCATTTTGTATGAATTGAAAAGGATGGAGATAGAGATAAAAACTCCAGGGACTCACGTGATGATGGCGAATATATGAGTAGAACCGACTTTAATCGATAAAGTTAAAGCTGTTCAAGCTACAGACCTGGAGCTGATGCATATCAGAAAGAAAGTACAAGAAGGTGCTATATCGGAAGCAAGAATCGATGAAGAAGGAATACTTCGAGTCAACTCCAGACTTTGTGTTCCTAACGACCCTGATTTAAAGTATAAAATCATGATGGAGGCGCACAACACACCATTTACAATCCATCTTGAGAGTACCAAAATGTATCATGATCTTTGACATACATTTTGGTGGGGCAATATGAAGAGGGAGATAGCGCTATTTATCTCAAGGTGTTTAACCTGTCAACGAGTCAAGGCGGAACATCAGGTACCAAAAGGTCCATTGCAACCACTTGAAATTCCAGAATGGAAGTGGGAGTATGTTACCATGGATTTCGTTACTGGTCTTCCCAAGGTTTCTCAAGGCATAGATGCAATTTGGGTTATTGTTGATAGATTGACCAAGTCTGATCATTTCTTACCTATACGAGAAACTTATACACTTGAACGTCTTGCTCGTATATACATAAACGAGGTTGTAAGATTGCATGGTATACCAGTATCCATAGTTTCTGATCGAGACCCAAGATTCACTTTACGATTTTGGGTTAGTTTGCAAAAAGCTATGGGCACGAATTTATGATTTAGTTCGGCATATCATCCTCAGACGGACAGACAATCAGAGAGGACTATTCAAACTCTTGAAGATTTATTAAGACTCTGTGTCCTTGACTTCAAGGGAAGTTGGGACAAGTTCTTACCATTGGTGGAGTTTTCCTACAACAACAATTATCAAGCAAGTATTGGCATGGCTCCATTAGAAGCGTTGTATGGAAGAAAGTGTCGTTCTCCAGTATGCTGGGATGAGGTGGGTAAAGCAACGTTGTTGGGACCGAAGTTAGTATGTATGACTACGGAAAAGATATAAACGATCCGGCAACGTATAAAAACCTCACAAGACCGACAAAAGAGTTATGTTGATCTTCATCGAAAGGACGTGAAAATCGATATTGGAGATCATGTGTTCTTACGTTTTGCTCAATGGAAAGGAGTTACGAGATTTGAAAAGAGAGGAAAGCTCAATCCTCGATTCATTGGCCCATTTTTAATCCTCGATCGAGTAGGGACTGTAGCCTATAGACTTGCTTTACCGCCAAGTATGTCATTTTCATCCATTATCTATACTTTAAACATAATAATTACCCATTTTCATCCATTATCTTTACATTATTCAAAAATAATAATCCATTATCAATATTTATTCAAAAAGATTAATAAAATATCAAAAAGATTGTTTCATTATCATTATATATTCAAAAAGATTAATCCATTATCAAAAATATTATTCCATTATCCTTATTTTTAATTATACTATTCCTCTTTTACATTATTGACTTAATGTATTAATATCACATATATTAATGTTCTTCAAATAATGAGTCGGCCTAACTTATTAATACCCGTGACTTTCATTTATGCAATTTTCCATTACAACCCTTTCTACGATGTCAAATATGTGATGTTGTGACAATTATTGTGACATCCCTAAATCCGCGTGCTTGCTACAGTGAACTGGTGCTCACTAATTTCTTCTGAGTATAATTATTATAGACTTACAATATTGACAACCAAATTGTTCCCAAGAAAGAGGGGGGACCTTTCGTATAAACTACGCGCAATTAAATAACCCCTTTCCTTGACAGAACTTTCTAGATATTGTCAATAATGTTTACTAGTCTAATAATATCATATCAAATAATATGAGTTACTGTGTTGTGGTAATTATTAATATAATAATATGAAATACTGTTCAATTGTTATTGTGACAATTATTAAGTTTAATAATATGAAATACTATGCAGTTGTTACTGTGACAATTATTAAGTTTAATAATATGAAATTCTATGAAGTTGTTACTATAACAATTATTAAATCAATAATATGAAGTATTATGCAATACCGTGTGATACTGTGGAATGTTAAATGTTACTATTGAATTCTGCGTGCTACTGTACTTTTATCAGCAAGTATTTAAACAGTTGAAAGTGATAGTACCATTGACAATTTTATTAAAAATGTTATTTATGTCATTTTTTGCATCCGATAATATTTCGTTGTAGGACCCACCAATAATTAGCTATTTCAGCGTCGTCGTATTTTTACCTAATATTCCCGACATGATGAAAATTTCCTGACATGCGTTCATAATTTTCACATATCACCCTTAACTTAAACCTTTTATCAATATAACCATTTACTGATTAGAATAAAAATTATAAAGAAAATTGAATACTTTTATTTCATAAAAGTTGAGGTTTTACAACCTCCCCTCCTTATGAAATTTCGTCCTCGAAATTGAAGTACCAGACATTTCAACTTGCATTTTGAAGAGGTAATGATATTTAGCTTTCATTTCAGATTCTAGTTCCCAAGTCATTTCCTTTGTATCTTGGTTTCTTCACAAAACTTTGACTTGAGGTATAACCTTTGAGCTTAGAATTTGTTCATTCTTATCTAATATCTTGATAGGTACTTCTTCATACGTTAAATCATCTGCTATCAAATCTGGCTCCAACTCAATGATGTGATTTGGATCCTTCACATACTTACGTAATATGGTTATGTGAAAAATGTTATGAATGCGAGACATGTTTAGCGGCAAGGAAAGTTTATAGGCCACAGCTCCTACTCGATCGAGAATTTTAAATGGTTCAATAAATCGAGGGTTGAGCTTTTCTCTCTTTTCGAATCTCGTAAATCCTTTACATGGAGAAACACGTAAAAATACATGATCTCCGACATTGAATCTCTCTTCCCTTCGATGAATATCAGTATAAATCTTTTGTCATTCATGTGCTACTTGTATTCGTTATCAAATCATTTGGATATTTTCTATTGTCATGTGCACCAACTCGGGTCCCAATAAATTTGATCCACTTACCTCACTTCAGCAAACTGGAGAGCGGCACTTTCGTCCATACAAAGCCTCGAACGGGGCCATCCTTATACTTATTTTATAACTATTCTTGTAGGAGAACTCAACCAATGGTAATACAACAAGAAAAATACTCAATTCCGATGGAATATTTCATCGAAAATAGCATTATACCGTCGAGAATGATCTTATTACTGACGAAATATTTTGTTGAAAATTCAGTCAGATTTTAAGACCTCGACATTAAATGTGTCAAGAATTTGGTAGAGAGTACATAAGTTTGACATACTATTTTCAACTGAATAATCCATTGGAAATATGGTATCGTCGACGGAATAAAGCTTATTTCTGATAAACTATTCCATCGATATTAAACAATTTTTAAAAATAAATATATTTAAAATTTAGCTAATGCCGACAGACAGTCCATCGAAAATACATCACTTCGTCGAGAATTAGTGATTTTTTTCATAAATATATTTTAAAAAGCATCTAAATATATTTTAGAAGCATGTATGTAGATACAATCTTCAAATCTCAATCTTTTAAGTAAGACATCATCTCATGGCCAACTGGTTTAGCCGAATAGGTGAATACAACTAACTCATTATCAGCATGAGATTGAGGACTAATGACCTCATTCCTAGTTAAATGATCTTCAAAGTACAAAGAGGAGAAGTTGACAAGTTCTTCCTCCGTATAACGTTCAGCAATTGAACCCTCTACACGAGCTTTATTTTTTACTTTCTAATTTAAACGACGTATATACCTGAAATATGATTGAACAAAATTAATATCGATATTGTGACACTTGTAAATATCATCAGAAGAGGGGGTAAGGCTTCTATCTCATTCCTGGATACTTCTCGTCACTAGTGCCAACACGTTGAGCACGTTTCATCCGTTTCAAGAAAATTTTGGCAGTACCTACCCATGGTCTTCAAGTACACGAAATAGACTAAGATAACTTAATCTAAGTATGCACTTGAAAAACATATAGAGATAGCAGCCGAAAAATCCTCAAAACAAAAAAAATATACCCTATGAATTTGAACCGGCCTAAGTGAGAGACATAGCATCCAGTAACAGCCCCAAAGTGGGAACTATTCGAAATTCACTCCTAATGAGTGAATTTCAAACGGGTTTCTATGTTCCAAAGTATAGTACATATATACTTCCATTAACCTGAAAATATGTTAACCGGCTTATTTGAGATGGCAAGGGGTTGTTCGACAATATTTGTAAGGTGCAGGAGCAACAGAAGTTTGTATCAGCACGGTATTATGCAACTTATCACCCAACTCATTGTGAAGAAAGCATTAGCTGCCTTGGCTTTTTTCACAATCCATCCCCATAACCTCTTTTTAGAACATTTATAAGTTCTCTTAATCTTCCTACTTAAACGTATTACAACTGTTACCCTTTTAAAATAGAAAGCTAATAAATTACATTGAACTATATACAAATGAGCAAAGTTGAGCAACTAATTAACTGGTCAATTCTAGAACTTGAAATTAGAATTTGTGGATGTTCCAAAGGTCTTGAGCGGGAAACTAACACCGCAATGAGGGCAAAGAACAGAAGGTGGAGAATACTCTAAGCCATTGCATCGCATAAAGAGTTGCATTGAACCCATAAAATGTGGCGATGTAGAGTATTTTCCACCTTACTTTTGTTGCACTCGTTGCGGTATTCGTTGCCAGCTCAAGACCTCTGGAACTTCCAAGAATTCTAATCGTAAATTCTACAACTGACTGGTTAATTTGTTGTTCTTCTTTTCTCATTCCTATATAGTTCATTGTAATTTATGAACTTTTTATTTTAAAAGGATAAAAGAAGTAATACTTTTAAGTATGAAGCTTAAGTGGGGAAGGGAAAGTTATAAATTTCCCAAAATGTGGTTGCGGGGATAAATTATGAATAAAGCCAAAGCAATTATTGTTTTCTATTCAATGAGTTGGCTGGTAAGTTGTATAGTGCCATGTTGATGCCAACTTAAGTTTTTCCTGCACCTTACAACTGCTGTCGAACAACCCCTAGCCAGCTTAACTAAGGCAGTTAACATATTTGCAGGTTAATGGAATGATATGTACTATAAAATGTATAGTCGTAATTGATTGTATTGAAGATTGAAGAGAGAGTATTATTGAGTTTATTAAAGATTATGGTAAACTAAACAAATGTGTGACGCCCCCAAAATAGGTATACATAACCTATTCTGAGTCGCCAAATACATGGTACAGAATACAAATACAATCTTTAATATATAACAAGAGAGCTGTGAGTTTTAATATAACTATTGATTTCTAGACAATATCCACTCTCAGAATAAGTCCTCATTACATTTATTGGCACACTATTTAACAGAATAGTGAGGACTACTAATACTATCATCTGGATCGTCACTCTATTCCCCGACTAGTCCCGACTACATTCTCATTTCCTGACGAGAATAGTGAAAGAAGGGTGAGCTCAACTAGCCCAGTAAGAAATATTATGAATAAGATAATGCAGAATAAATTATCATTAGTCTTCAACAGTGTTAAACTGATAAAATACAATAGACATCAAGTTTAACTGCAGCGGAACATGCAATCCATTAAATGAGTCAAGTAGAGAATAAAATCTATTATCTTTTATGATTTAAAAGGTTTTTCATCACTTTTATCGCTGGGACTCAGCTTAATAAATAATTCACATCATCCCTGCACTACGACCAAGGATATTCAAAAGTATCACAACCATAAATTATCCATGCACTACGGGCCAAGGATATTCGTGTATTCATCAATGGTCATGATCATGCCAACAACTGTCCATCAATGCACTACAGGCCAATGAGGACTTTTACCACATTATTTTTAATATTACTGTCATGATTACACCGAATAATCCATTGTCATAATCATACCAAGTCCATCTATGCACTACAGGCCACAGATGACTTTCAACAAAATATAAATATGAGGATGATGACAGTGATATAAGAATTCAATAAAACAAGTTCAAGAATTAATTTATACAGGAACTAATAACGTCCAAAATGTCAACATGATACTTCTTTGTAGAGTAAAATTCAAGAATGCTCAGAAGAATATTTTCATGAAAAGATACTGGATGAATCACAAATATCAAGGATATTCCACTAATTTCATGGAATATAGAAGTCAAAACTTTAACCAACTGAGTATAATAAAGAATGAAATAACAAAAGAAATCACCACGCATGAGGCACTTTGCATAGACAGGTTATTCCAACAGAATAATAAATAACGGAACTAGGTCAGGCGTAATACGCACCGACATGATATTCCAATAGAATAATAAAGAATGGAATAACAACAGAAATCACCATGCATGCGGTACTTCGCATAGACAGGTTATTCCAACAGAATAATAAATAACGGAACCAGGTCCGGCGTAAAACGTACAGACATGATATTCCAACAGAATAATAAAGATGGAACCAGGTCCGGCGTAAAATGCACAGACAGGATATTCCAACAGAATAATAAAGATGGAACCAGATCCGGCGTAAAATGCACAGATAGGATATTCCAACAGAATAATAAAGAATGGAATAACAATAGAAATTCACAATGTATGCGGTACTTCGCATAGACAGGTTATTCCAGCAAAATAATAAATAATAGAATAACAGAAGAAGTTCACCAAGTATAGGGTAGCCCGCGTATACAGGTTATTTCAACAGAATAATAAAGACTTGAATAACAAAAGTTCTCTTCATGAATATGAAAAAAAATAATACCCCTTACCTTATAAAGAAGAGTACTCCGACGGTAGGGCGGAGATATACTTGAAGAAACTTGCACTACGCTTAAAGCTTTCTTAAACGCTAAAGAAATACGCTCAAGATAGAAGAATAATTCTCTCTACAGTTTCTCTCTCTAGAGTTTCAGTGAATTCGTAAGAAATAATGAAAGAATGATCTTCTATTTATTGAAGAATGGACTGAATAGTAACCAATATATGAACGGTCCAGATCGATTTACTTTAAACGGACGGTCCAGATTGGTTTACAATAAAATATAATATATTCTATTTGTAATCTAATAAAACGAATAATTTTTAAAAAGATTTTACTATGCAAAAACTATACATAATAAAATATAATATATTCTAATTATTTTCTAATAAAACGAATAACTTTATAAAAGTAT
Source organism: Panax japonicus (assembly GCA_020205505.1). Classification (NCBI taxonomy): domain Eukaryota; kingdom Viridiplantae; phylum Streptophyta; class Magnoliopsida; order Apiales; family Araliaceae; genus Panax; species Panax japonicus. The sequence goes on from CM035092.1 coordinate 61,787,892, forward strand.
TCTGTTTTATATAAAAAGGTTTTACTATTAGCCTAATAAAACGAATAACTTTATAAAAGTATTCTATTTTATATAAAAAGCTTTTCTGTTTTATTACATTAATAATACTAATAAAACAAAACTTCATCATCATTATTATTATTCACACTATTAATCGACTAGGTCGTTCCCAGGAAAGAGGGGGCTTTCCAATAAGGATTTCTCCCTATTGGCGCGCAATTAGGTGACCAAACCTCTACTTGGCAGAACTTCTAGACATCATTAATATTGCAAATAATAATATTAATAACTTCGTCATCTCAATATAACATATCAACAATAATTGAATAAAACTGAATGAATTCTCACGCAAGCATCAATAATCAATACCGTGTGCTACTATGAAACTACGCTTATTCTTGTACTTTTAACACTGAGTGTTTCAACAGTTAACGGTAAAACTTCCGCCGTTATTTTCATAAAATATTTTTTGTCATTTTCTTAATCCGACAATAATTCCGTTGTGGGGTCCACCAATGATTGTGTCGTTGTACGAATATTTCCTGTTAAAATGAATATTTCTCGACTAATTGAATATTATAAACAACTTGCGTACTTTGCAAAATTTTTAAGTATTACCCACAACTATAACATTATATCAAATTCATTCCATAATATTTAAAAATGATAATTATAGAAAAATCATCTTTATTCATAAAAGTTGAGGTCTTACAATCTCCCCTTCTTATGAAATTTCGCCCTCGAAATTAGGGTACGTACCTGGTATGTCGAAGAGGTAAGGATACCTTGATTTCATTTCAGATTCTAACTCTCAGGTCATTTCCTCAACATCGTGGTTCCTCCATAAAACTTTGACTTGAGGTATAACCTTGGAGTGTAGAATATGTTCCTTCTTATCCAAGTTTGAACAGGAACCTCTTCATACGTTAAATATTCCTCTATTTCGTCCGGTTCTGACTCAATAATGTGGTTCGGGTCTTTCACATATTTATGTAACATGGATATATGAAAAACATTATAAACACGAGACATACTTGGCGGTAAAGCGAGTCTATAGGCTACAGTCCCTACTCGATCGAGGATTAAAAATGGGCCAATGAATCGAAGATTGAGCTTTCCACTCTTTCCAAATCTCGTAACTCCTTTCCATGGAGCAACACGTAACAACACATGATCTCCAATATCGAATTCCACGTCCTTTCGATGAAGATCAACATAACTCTTTTGTCGATCTTGGGAGGTTTTTAAACGTTTTCGGATCGTTTGTATCTTTTTCGTAGTCATACGTACTAACTCCGATCCCAACAGCGTTGCTTCACCCACCTCATCCCAACATACTGGAGAACGAAACTTTCTTCCATACAACGCTTCGAATGGAGCCATGCCAATACTTGTTTGATAACTGTAGTTGTAGGAAAACTCCACTAATGGTAAGAACTTGTCCCAACTTCCCTTGAAGTCAAGGACACAGAGTCTTAATAAATCTTCAAGATTTTGAATAGTCCTCTCTGATTGTCCGTCCGTTTGAGGATGATATGCTGAACTAAATCGTAAATCCGTGCCCATAACTTTTTGCAAACTAACCCAAAATCGTGAAGTGAATCTTGGGTCTCGATCAGAAACTATGGATACTGGCATACCATACAATCTTACAACCTCGTTTATGTACGTACGAGCAAGACGTTTAAGTGTATAAGTTTCTCGTATAGGTAAGCAATGAGCAGACTTGGTCAATCTATCAACAATGACCTAAATTGCATCCATGCCTTGAGAAACATTGGGAAGACCAGTGACAAAATCCATGGTAATGTGCTCCTACTTCCATTCTAGAATTTCAAGTGGTTGCAATGGACCTTTTGGTACTTGATGTTCCGCCTTGACTCGTTGACAAGTTAAACACCTTGAGATAAACAGCGCTATCTCCCTCTTCATATTACCCCACCAAAATGTATGTCGAAGATCATGATACATTTTGGTACTCCCAAGATGGATTACAAACGGTGTGTTGTGCGCTTCCATAATGATTTTATACTTTAAATCAGGGTCGTTAGGAACACAAAGTCTGGAGTTGACTCGAAGTATTCCTTCTTCATCGATTCTTGCTTCCGGCATAGCACCTTCTTGTACTTTCTTTCTCATATGCATCAGCTCCAGGTCTGTAGCTTGAGCAGCTTTAACTTTATCGATTAAAGTCAGTTCTACTCGTATATTCACCATCATCACTTGGGTCCCTGGAGTCTTTATCTCTATCTCCATCCTTTGCAAGTCATACAAAATGGGCCTTTGCATTGACAATATCGCACTCGTACCCACATATGATCTTCTACTCAATACGTCAGCTACCACGTTCATTTTTCCAGGATGGTATTGGATGGTATGATCATAATCTTTCAACAGTTCAAGCCAACGTCGCTGTCACATGTTTAGTTCCTTTTGAGTGAAGAAATATTTGAGGCTTTTATGATCCGTAAAAATCTCCACTTTCTCCCCATACAAGTAATGCCTCCAAATTTTAAGTGTGAAGACAACAGCTGCCAACTCTAGATCATGAGTAGGATAATTCCTCTCATATTCTTTGAGTTATGGAGAGGTATATGATATGACTTTCCCATATTGCATGAGAACACATCCTAACCCTTTGCCTGAAGCATCACTGTAGATGACAAATCCCTTCGAGCCAGATGGTATTGCCAGAACAGGTGCTGAAATAAGTCTGCTCTTGAGTTCTTGAAAACTCTTCTTACAATCCTCACTCCAACCGAATTTTGTATCTTTTCGAGTCAGCTGAGTTAATGGAGTAGCGATTCGAGAAAACCCTTATACGAATCTCCGATAATAACCAGATAAGCCGAGAAAGCTACGAACTTCGGTCACTGATTTAGGTTGTTCCCAACTTTGAATGGGGCTTCAATCTTTGCCGGGTCAATAGATATTCCATGACTTGATACCACGTGCCCAAGGAATGCTACTTCCTCAAGCCAAAAGTAGCATTTCTTCAACTTGGCATAAAGATTATATTCACGAAGCTTTTGGAGTATCACCCTCAAGTGTTGCTTATGATCTTCACGGCTTTTGGAATAAATAAGGATGTCATCAATAAAGACGACCACAAAGTGATCCAAATATTCCTTGAATACTCGGTTCATCATATCCATGAAGGCAGCAGGAGCATTAGTCAATCCAAAAGACATGACTAGGAATTCATAATGCCCGTACCGAGTTCTGAAAGCCGTCTTTGGAATGTCATCGGTTCTAATCTTAAATTGGTGATATCTGGAACGAAGATCAATCTTTGAAAAGAATTTGGCACCTTGCAACTGGTCAAACATGTCATCAATACGTGGCAATAGGTACCTACTTTTGATGGTGACATGATTCAACTCCTGATAATCAATACAAAGTAGCATACACCCATCTTTCTTCTTCACAAATAGAACATGAGCACACCAAGGAGAAGTACTAGGACGAATAAAGCCAATGTCTAACAATTCCTGCAGTTGGGTCTTTAACTCGTGAACTTCAATAGGAGCCATTCGATATGGGGCTTTGGAAATGGGTTTTGTACTGGGTTCAAGGTCGATACAAAATTCAATTTCACGCTCTGGGGGTAGGCCAAGAAGTTTTTCAGGGAATATGTCAGGAAATTCATTAATAATAGAAATATCATTCAAAACTGATGTATTTTTGTTTAGATCCGTGACATGAGCTAAGAAAGCTTGACAACCGTTTTTCAATAAACGAATAGCTTTATGGCTTGAAATGACAGTAATTGATTTTAATGGTTTGGTTGTTTGAATTCGCATAATAAGTTGGTTAGGAATATGAAAGCTAACAACCTTACGAAAATAATCAATTTTTGCATGATGAGTAGTTAATCAATCAATCCCTAGAATTACGTCAAATACAAGTATTTTCAATGAAATAAGATCGACAGGTAATGTGAGGGTACCGATTTGAACCAAACAAGACTTATAAACAGTGGATGTAATGAAGGTTTCTCCCAACGGAGTTTCAACAAATAAGTCAAAAGTCCAATTTCTCCAGAGTCAAATTTAAACGTTGAGCGCAAGTAGGAGAAATAAAGGAATGGGTAGAACCAGTATCACATAAGGTATATAATTCACTAGAGTTTATGATAAGCTTACCCGTGATGACCTCATTCGGGTTCCTTGCTTTCTGGGAGGTCACGATAAATCCTCTCCCTTGCACTACTAGCTTTGACTTTTCTGGGGCGTCCTTTGGTGCCTCCATCCTAGCTGAACTTATCTTCAGTGAACGACAAAATTGGGCTAGGTGACCTTCTCTTCCATAATTATAACATGCTTTGGACGGCATCGCGCAGTTTAGACTGATGTGGCCTTCCCATCCGCATTTGAAGCATATGATAGGTGGTCGTTCTCCTTCCTTAACTACGGGTGTTGGTGCTGACGTCTTTCCATCATTGTTGAATCTCCTCTTCTTAAAATGTCCATTCTTATTGTTTTGGCCATGATTACCACTGAAGTGGTTACCATTTCTGGCATTTTGATTCCCTCCACACTTATTGTCACCGCTTCGATGACTGTTATCACTGGTATTATCATTTTTCCAGCTGCTCTCTTTTGGTTGGGTTGACTCATTATCGCGCTCCAATAACTGAGCCTTATTAACAACATCTGAATACAAACATAGTTTATGAGAGATAAGATATTGACGTATCTTAGAAACATTCGCGTCATTCTCTCCTCATTATCAACTAAATGGGACGCAAACCGGGACAACTCGGCAAACTTGGCTTCGTACTGTGACACGATCATGTTGTTTTGTTCTAGTTTAATGAACTCTACCTCTTTCATGTGACGAATACTTTCGGGAAAGTACTTGTCGTTGAACAGTTCTTGGAACTTCTCCCAAAACATCTTCAGTGCAGCACGTTGAGTACACTTTACAAATTCTCACCAGTAATCTGCCTCTGCCCGCAACATGAAGGTGGAAAAGGGAACCTTTTTCTCCTCGGAGCATCCCAAGACATCAAATATCTGGTTGATCTTCTTTATCCACATCTTCGCCTTAAGTGGTTTTGGCTCTCCAAAAAACTCCGGTGGTCCCAGCTCCTTGAACTGTTTGGCTGTGACCGTCCGAGAGTTGCCAGTGTTTCCACTTACATTTTGGACAAAAGCCACTCTCGCCTGATGTTTCATGAATTGCATGAAGCCTCGGAACATTCCATCGTTCATCATTTGGTCAGTGTTGTTGTTTGCATTAGGATTGTCGCCTTCCTGATGCACATTATCCTGATTATTGATCTGTGGAGACTCAACGGTCTCCTGTGCTCCATTGATGTTCTCAACATTCTCGGATGCCATTTTTAAATACTTCCACAAAATAAGGGTTAATTAACATATTACATATAATCCCTATACTCTGACCAACCAATTAAATATCAAATAAACTTAGGTAGGTCATACTAGCGAAGGAATTACACGTCTCTCCCCTCCTAGTTCTTGTCTCACATCTCAGCCATGGATCATATCCCTAAGCTTTGATACCAACTGTGACACTCCCAAAATAGGTATACATCACCTATTCTGAGTCGTTAAATACATGGTACAGAATACAAATACAATCTTTAATATACAACAAGAGAGCTGTGAGTTTTAATACAACTATTGTCTTCTAGACAATATCCACTCTCAGAATAAGTCCTCATTACATTTATTGTCACAATATTTAATAGAATAGTGAGGACTACTAATACTATCATCTGGACCGTCACTCCGTTCCCCGAGTAGTCTCGGCTACGTTCTCATTTCATGAAGAGAACAGTGAAAGAAAGGGTGAGCTCAACTAGCCCAATAAGAAATATTTTGGCTAAGATAATGCAGAATAAATTATCATTAGTCTTCAACAGTGTTAAAATGATAAAATACAATAGACATCAAGTTTAACTGCAGCGGAACATGCAATCCATTAAAAGAGTCAAGTAGAGAATAAAATCTACTATCTTTTATGATTTAAAAGGTTTTTCATCACTTTTATCGCTGGGACACAGCTTAATAAATAATCCACATCATCCATGTACTACGACCAAGGATATTCATAAGTATCACAACCACAAATTATCCATGCACTACGGGCCAAGGATATTCGTGTATTCATCAATGGTCATGATCATGCCAACAACTGTCCATCAATGCACTACGGGCCAATGAGGACTTTTACCACACCATTTGTAACATTACGGTCATGATTACACTGAATAATCCCTGGTCATAATCATACCAAGTCCATCTATGCACTACAAGCCACAGATAACTTTCAATAAAATATAAATATGAGGACGATGACAATGATATAAGAATTCAATAAAACAAGTTTAAGAATTAATTTATCCAGGAACTAATAACGTCCAAATTGTCAACATAAGACTTCTTTGTAGAGTAAAATTCAAGAATGCTCAAAAGAATATTTCCATGAAAAGATACTGGATGAAGCGCAAATATCAAGGATATTCCACTAATTTCATGGAGTATAGAAGTCAAAACTTTAACCAACTGAGTATAATAAAGAATGGAATAACAAAAGAAATCACCATGCATGCGGTACTTCGCATAGACAGGTTATTCCAATAGAATAATAATTAACGGAACCAGGTCAGGCATAATACCCACCGACAGGATATTCCAACAGAATAATAAAGAATGAAATAACAACAAAAATCACCATGCATGCGGTACTTCGCATAGACAGGTTATTCCAACAGAATAATAAATAACGAAACCAGGTCCGGCGTAAAAAGCACAGACAGGATATTCCAATAGAATAATAAAGATGGAACCAGGTCCGGCGTAAAACGCACAGATAGGATATTTCAATAGAATAATAAAGAATAGAATAAAAATAGAATTTCACCATGTATGTGGTACTTCGCATAGACAGGTTATTCCAGCAGAATAATAAATAATGGAATAACAGAAGAAGTTCACCAAGTATAGGGTAGCCTCATATACAGGTTATTCCAACGGAATAATAAAGACTTGAATAACAAAAGTTCTCTTCATGAATATGAAAAAAAAATACTCTTTACCTTATAAAGAAGAGTACTCCCACGGTAGGGCGGGGATATACTTGAAGAAACTTGCACTACGCTCAAAGCTTTCTTAAACGCTAAAGAAATACGCTCAAGATAGAAGAATAATTATCTCTACAGTTTCTCTCTCAAGAGTTTCAGTGAATTCGTAAGAAATAATGAAGGAATGAGCTTCTATTTATAGAAGAATGGACTGAATAGTAACCAATCCATGAACGATCCAAATCAATTTACTTTAAACTTACGGTCTAGATTGGTTTACAATAAAATATAATATATTCTATTTATAATCTAATAAAACGAATAACTTTTAAAAAAAATTTACTATGAAAATACTATGTATAATAAAATATAATATATTCTAATTATTTTCTAATAAAACGAATAACTTTATAAAAGTATTCTGTTTTATATAAAAATATTTTGCTATTAGCCTAATAAAATGAATAACTTTATAAATGTATTTTGTTTTATATAAAAAGTTTTTATGTTTTATTACATTAGTAATACTAATAAAACAAAACTTCATCATCATTATTGTTATTCACACTATTAATTGACCAGGTCATTCCCAGGAAAGAGGGGGCTTTCCAAGAAGGATTTCTCCCTATTGGCGCGCAATTAGGTGACCAAACCTCTCATTGGCAGAACTTCTAAACATCGTTAATATTTCAAATAATAATATTAATAACTTCTTCATCTCAATATAAAATATCAACAATAATTGAATAAAACTGAATGACTTCTCATGTAAGCATTAATAATCAATATTGTGTGCTACTATGCAACCACGCGTATTCCTGTAATTTTAACACTGGGTGTTTCAACAGTTAATGATAAAACTTTCGCCGTTATTTTCATAAAATATTTTTTGTCATTTTCTTAATCCGACAATAATTCCGTTGTGGGGTCCACCAATGATTGTGTCGTCGTATGAATATTCCATGTTAAAACGAATATTCTCCGACCAATCGAATATTATAAACAACTTGCGTACTTTGCAAAATTTCTAAATATTACCCACAACTATAACATTATATCAAATTCATTCTATAATATTTAAAAAGGATAATTATAGAAAATTCATGTTTATTCATAAAAGTTGGGGTCTTACAAAATGCTACTTATGCAAAACTAAATAAATGTTACTTAATATATGAGAGCTATTATTTTAATATATATGGGGACTACTATTCAACATTTACTTCTACTTGTCAAACGGGTTTCTAAGTTCCAATGTATAGTACACACACACACACACACACACACACATATATATATATATATATATATATATATATATACATATATATATATATATATATATATATATATACACACACACAAACACACACACACACACATATAGTACTTATTCAGTTTATTAAAGATTGTGGTCAACTAAGCAAATGTTACTTAGTTTATTTTACCAATGCAAAACTAAGTAAATGCTACTTAGTTTATGAAAAATGTTATTTGAATATATATGGGGACTACTGTTCAACATTCACTCTTATTTGTCAAACGGGTTTCTAATTAAGTTCCACAGTATATTATTTAATTTAAACACTTATTCAATTTATTTTAATTGCATCCCAACTAAGCAAATGCTACTTAGTTTATTATTATATTTTCTTTTATTTTATTTTGTATTATATTATATATTTTGTTTAATTTTTTTTACTAAATTAAATTTATTTATTTTATTAATTTTTTATTATTATTATTATGTTTTATTGTATTGTATTTTATTTTGTACTATATTATATTATATAGTTTTTTAATATTTTTATTAAATAAAAGTAAATTTATTTTATTTTTTAAAATTTAATTTATTTTATTAAATTTATTTTATTTTATTATTATGTTTTATTGTATTTTATTTTGTATAATATTATGTATTTTTAAATATTTTTTATTAAATTTAATTTTATTTATTAAATTAAATTTGTTTTATTTTATTTTATTTAATTTAATTTATTTTGTTATATTTTATTTTACTTTGTATTATATTATATTCACTACAAGAAAAAGGCCTATCAGCGACCATTTATTAGTGACCGCAATCGGTCGCAGATAAGTATCAGCGATCGCATGCGATCGATGATAAAAGTCGCATAAAATCTGGTCAATGGAATGCACATCAGCGACCACTATTAGCGACAGCGCTATCTGCAACCGATATCAGCGACCGAAATCGTCATTTCAGTCGCTAAGATGAGTCAACATAGTTCTGGGGCTAAGGCTGACGTGGGCCACGTGTCAGCGACTGTCATCAGCGACCGCTCATAGCCTCATCTGACTTTTGGTCGTTAATGCGTATCAGCGACCGCATGCGGTCGCTGATGTAAAAAAACCTGCAAACCAGAAATTTTCCTGTTTTACAAAATTCCCAACCTGTTTTGTACCTACTTTATCCCAACACATATAAACAAACACAATAATATAAACATCCATCCTCCATCTGCGAAACTAATATATAAACTATATAAACCTTTAAAAACCAATATAAATTGAAAAAATATAAACAATTCTAATATTTAAATAACATACAAACTTCCAAACAATGAATGTAAAAGTACAAGATTCTTAAATAACTACAAAATAATACTAAATCAGTCGTCAAGCATCTTTGTTCATATTAGTTTCTCCTTGATCTTGATCACCCTGTAATTAACAAAATAATAAAATAAGTTACATATATATATATATAGAGCAAGGATCAAGTGCATACCCCTTATCTTACTCACCCGTGCTCACCCCCCTTTAGGCGACGGTTTTGGTCATACAACCGTCGTCTATACTTTTAGCGACGCTATATGTTGTCCGTCGCTAAAAGTATAGACGTCGGTTGTATGACCGAAATCGTCGCTTAAAAGGGGGTGAGCACGGGTGAGTAAGATAAGGGGTATGCACTTGATCCGGACCGTATATATATATATATATATATATATATATATATATATATATATATATATATATATATATGTCACTACTTTGATTGTAATCATCTCAGCCCATATGGTCGATCTCGGCATTGTGAATGGCTTTTTGTCATTCTTTGTTCAAATTGTCCTTGGTGCGGACGACGCACTTATGCCAGAATAATGTCTGAATCACTAAAGCGTGTGCATCCTCCCATTTATACCTTTTATGTAAATAAATAATCCTTAGAATATTAAAACGGTACTTTTAACATATAATTTAACACTACTAAACAATTATCCTTAGAATTGACTATATTAAAAAAAACATACTTGGAATTTAACCCAAACTGCATCCTTGTGGGCGATAGGTGTGCTCGCCCACGTAATCACAGGTGTGGGCCAATTCTGTAATCACAACTGTGATATGCACTTGACGATCTTATTATCTAAAAAATCACTATAATATACAACAATTTACATCAAAGATAAGTAGATATATTAAAGCAATTTACATTAGTTATATGGCTTGTATAAATGGAATCTAAAATGCTTATATATAAATGATGCGGGACGTATGTGCTATTCGGAGGAGGACGAATCTGAATAAGAATCCGATCATCTGGATTAGTAGGGGCATTGGGCACATGATTAGGCCCCCTACCCAAGCCACGCTTTTTCTGCGCTGCTTCAGAAGCCATCTATATATTAAAAATTTCAAGATGTTAGTATGAGTTATATTGGATTACATGTATATATTAATATAAAATGACAAGGTAATTGCATTTACATAGTTAAGTACATAAACATGACAGTGATATAAAAATGTTTGTATATATATGAATATAAAATGACAATAATGACAGAAAATGCTTATAGTGACAATAAACATGGCAGTGATATAAAGATGTTTATAATTAAGTACATAAAATGCTTAACATTTAATGCTAAACATACATTTCATTTGTTCAAGTGTCAATCTCTGATTCAGAATCATCTTGTATACGTATTACAGATTCATAACCATCATCTGCTTCAGATTCAGTGTCAAATTCAGTTAATACCTCTTCCTCCTCAGTATCAATGTCATCTGACACAAGTATTGACTCGGGATCTAATTCATTTGGTTCATCTCCACCATCTAACTGGATTACTTCCTTGTCGTCCTCCACATTTATTATAGTTTGTCTATGAAGCATATATCTGCTCTTGATAAATCTCCCCATCAACTACTTCTACCCGAATGCGCGCAGGAGTATGAATTATAACTTGCCAATCTATAGACGGTCTATCCCTTTTCCTAACAGGACTAGGAGTGTAGTATACTTGTACTGTTTGAGTTGATAAAACAAACGGTTCATTGGAGTACGCAGACCTATGGAGGTCAATATCGACGATTCCATGTCTGTCAACACGTATCCCTTTTTCTGAATCAAACCAACGACACTTGAACATGTTAATATGACCCCCCGTACGTGCCCTTGTACGACAACTCTATGATTTCCTCCAACTCCTCATAAAAGGCACGACCAAGCTCATTGTAACAATCTCCTTGGACACACACTCCAGAGTTCGTTGTTCTTTTACCGTGCCCGTATGTCTTTGTATGAAATCGTTGATTAGCCGAAATCGTTGATCCTTATCTGGTCCCATAGCTAGGACTTGTACATTAGCCAAAATCGTTGATCCCTCAGTCTATAAAAACTCCATCTTATTAAATGAAGTCATAGTTAATAGGTAGCATATATATGTCGTGCTTAAGAAATTGAACTTACTTTTTCGTTTAGCCAAAGTGCAAATTTTTGAATATCTTTATCAGTTATGCTGGGATGCTTCACTTTTAACTCGTCATCGTACAATCAATACAATGTTATAAGCATTAACATATTGGAATGTATATTACATGTTAAAAAAAGTTAAGGGATAAATTTTTAAGTCTACATGTGTACCTCACAAATTCGTCAATCTCCTCGCAATTGAGAACAATGTAAGTATGTGAAACATGTAATTCTTTCTCAAAAAGGAATATGTGCTTCCCTTTTACATAAAGGCGGGCCGATAGACCAAATACAGAAAGTTGACCATTTAGTTCAACATTTTCCCCATCATCATGTCTCGAGACTCGATTAGCCTTTGTCAAGACTTCGTCCGGAAAATAGTCTAAGACAAACGTAGATATCTCATCGAAACTGTATGCCTCACATATCGACCCCTCGACATGAGCTCTATTCTTCACCTTCCTCTTAAGGTTTCTATATGACCCCTGATTTTATGAAATAAAAGTATTCAATTTTTCTTATAATTATTATTCAGTAAATGGTTAAATTGATAAAAGTTTAAAGTTAAGGGTGATATATGTAAAATTTTCAAAATACGCAAGTGGTTATAAAATACTCATTTCTGTTGGGGAATATTCGTTTGGTCGTGAAATATTCTTGTTGTCGGGGAATATTCGTACGAAGATGCAGCCATTTGTGGGCCCCATAACAGAATAACTGTATGATAAAGAAAATGACAAGTTTGAGTTTTTATAAAAAAACGACGTAGTAGTTACCGTTAACACTGTTGGAATACCTGGTGGTTAAAATACAGTAATATGCATGTTGCACAGTAGCACACGGTATTGCACAGTATTTTTGAATTATTGATTATTACGTAAGAAGACACTACTCAATAATTGTTACAGTAATTATTGTTCAATATTCTATTTTATTGATTCAATAATTGATGCGTTGATATTTTATATTATTGTTATTTCAATAATTGTCACTGCACAGTATTTCCCATTATCAGATCAATAATTCATATTATTTGAATAATATTATTAGATAGCATTATTGGCAATGTCTAGAAAGTTCTATCAAGGAGAGGTTTGGTCACCTAATTGCGCTCTAGTAAGGAGAAATCCTTATTGGAAAGCCCCCTCTTTTCTAGGAACTACCTGATTGTCATTATTGTGATTCTATAATATTATTTGTGAATAATTAATTATTGATAAGGAAATATTTATTTGATGCGGATATAAATGATGGATTTATTTATTTTATGTGGTTATAATTGAAGGAATTAATGTTGAGGTGTTTTATCAGTATTTTTGTCGGAATGGAAGTATTAAAAATTAAATCAGTGTTCTTGCGATATATTGTGTGAGTTATAATTTTTAATCCGACCGTTGGATCGTTGTGATTTTTGAATATGTTATACATATATAAGTTGAGTATATGTCCACAAATTTTGAACCGTTAAAAATGAGCGTATGAATTGTTATGAAATTTAAGAGGTGACTAGTTCAGAAATTGTTGAAGTTTCAGAATTTATCATTTTGGTGGGAAATTCTAGAATACGTGGGCCCCACCTATGGTTGGTGAAGAAATGTGCTGAAATTCTAACTCAAATGTGGTGGGTGATAATAGTAGCAGGTAAAGCCATCAGGTAGCAGGTCAAGTCTACTTCGGCGTGCTAACATTTTCCTATAAATAGAGTGTTGAGTTAGAATTGAAAATCACACCAGAAACATAAGATTTCTCTCTTTCTCTCTCTATATTATCAAGCATATTTTGTGAGTATTTAGATACTTTGAGAGTTGTTGTGACGCCCCCAAAATAGGTCCATTCCATCCAACCCATTTTGAGTCGTCAAATACATGGTACAGAAACAACCACAACTTTTACAACCCATAAACTGTGAGTTTGAATACAAACATTGTCATCTAGACAATATACATACCCAACTATGTCCTCAATACAATTATTGATATATTATTTTACAAAAATGGTGAGGACTACTAAACAACTCTCTCAAGGACCATCAATTCATACCCCGACTCGTACCCGCTATATTCTCGTCTCCTGAGAAGAAAAATGGAACAAAAAGGAAAAGGGTGAGCTCAACTAGCTCAGTAAAGAATATTATGACTAAGATAATATACAACAAATTATCGTTAGTCTTCAACAGGGAAAAATCTGATAGAATACAATAGACAACAAGTTTTAAATCAATATTCGCAGCGAAAAATATTAATTCATAGAAGAGTTACGTAGAGGATGAAATCTACTAATGTCTATGAATTTAACAGTCCATCAACAGTATTTTTTTATCCCTGTAACATCAATCAATGCACATCTTGAATCATATATTCATCCTTGCACTACAGGCCAAGGATATTCATCTGTTGGTCATGTTCATCTAAACACCTGTTCATCTTTGCACTACGGGCCAAAGATATTCATCAGAAATCATTCATCTTTGCACTACATGCCAAAGATATTCAATAATAACCTCCTTTACGACTGAGGATGATAAAAAATATTTTTAAAGAAGCGAATCCAGTGAAACAAAATGACAAGGATTAAGGATTCGTACTTTGTTTTATCCATGTCAATAACAACAGGAATATTATTCAATTTTGACGTGTCTTTATTCAAATCCATAACATGGGCTAAGAAAGCTTGACATCCGTTTTTCAATAAACGAATAGCTTTATGATTAGATATGATAGTGATTGATTTTAATGGTTTAGTTGCCTAAATTCGAACAACAGGTTGATTAGGAATATGAAAACTAACAACCTTACGAAAACAATCAATTTTGGCATGATGAGTAGTTAACCAATCAATCCCTAAAATCACATCAAAAGCAAGTATCTTTAAAGAGATCAGGTCAACAGGTAAGGTGATGGTGCCAACTTGAATGAAACAAGATTTATAAACAGTGGATGTGATAAAAGTTTCTCCTAACGGAGTTTCCACAGATAGGTCAAAGTCTAATTTCTCCGGAGTCAAGTTTAAACGTTGAGCGCAAGCAGGAGAGATAAATGAATGGGTAGCACCGGTATCAAGTAAGGTATAAACTTCGCAAGAATTTATAAATAGATTACCCGTGATCACCTCGTTTGGGTTCCTCGCATGTTGACCAGTCACAACAAACGCTCTTCCAGGAACCATTGACTTTGGCTTTTCTGGGACAGCCTTTTGAGTCACCGTCCCCGCTGAACTAGGTTTTGCTACCGTACAATCTCGAGCGATATGTCCTTCCTTTCCACAATTATAGCATACCTTGAACGGTTGTGGGCAGTTTGGACTGATATGTCCCTCTTTCCCGCATTTGTAGCATATGACCGGTGGTCTTTCTCCTCCCTTAGAACCAGTTGCTGCCGGCACTGTCGTCTTCACATGGTCGTTGTTAAATCTCCTCTTTTTAAAATCTCCTCCTGACCCGCTTCTTCTATTTTCATGGCCATGATTACCACCAAAGCGGTTACCATTTTTGTCCGTCTTTTTCTTTCTCCACTAGTTATCGTTATTTTGTTGACTGCTATCTCCGGTATGATCCTGATTGTGGTACCTCGGTTGACCGTACTCGTTATCTCGCTCCAACAATTGAGCCCTGTTAACAACATCTGAATAGAGAGAAAATTTATGAGAGATGAGATATTGTCGTATGCCGGGTTTCAAACCTCTCAGAAACATCCGCGTCATACGTTCCTCATTCTCCACCAAATGAGGTGCAAACCTGGATAACTCTGCAAACTTTGCCTCGTACTGAGACACCGTCATGTTATTTTGTTCTAATCTGATGAACTCCACTTCCTTCATATGACGAACACTTTCAGGAAAGTATTTGTCATTAAATAGTTTCTGAAACGTCTCCCAAGACATGCTGAGTGCGGCTGGATGGGTACGCTTCACAGACTCCCACCAGTAGTCTGCCTCGCCACGGAACATAAAGGTGGCGAATGGAACCTTCTGTTCCTCCGTACAACCCAAGACATCGAATATCTTGGTAATTTTCTTGACCCATGTCTCCGCCATGATCGGATCTGGCTTTCCCTTAAATTCTGGTGGTCCCAACTCTTTGAACTGCTTGGCTGTGACAACCCGTGAATTGTTATCATTTCCTCCTGTATTTTGAACACGAGTCTCCCTCGTCTGATTTTGCATGAACTGCAAAAAGCTTCTAAACATTGCGTCGTTCATTGTCTGATTAGTGGTGTTGTTCACAGGAGGAACATTGCCAGCCTGTTGCACGTTCTCCTCGTTGGTGAGTACAGGCGTCTCCACGGTCTCATTTCCATTGTTAATATTCTCAGTCGACATTCTCAAATACTGTCATAAAACAAGGGTTAATTAAGGAAATCAATATATCACATAATATCCCTATATACTGACCAACTAACAGATAAGCTTAGGTAGGACACACTAGCGAAGGATTTACTCGTCTCTCCCCTCCTAGTTCTATTCCCCGATCTCCGCCAGAGATCATATCCCTAAGCTCTGATACCAACTGTGACGCCCCCAAAATAGGTCCATTCCATCCAACCCATTTTGAGTCGCCAAATACATGGTACAGAAACAACCACAACTTTTACAACCCATAAACTGTGAGTTTGAATACAAACATTATCATCTAGACAATATACATACCCAACTATGTCCTCAATACAATTATTGATATATTATTTTACAAAAATGGTGAGGACTACTAATTAACTCTCTCAAGGACCATCAATTCATACCCCGACTCGTACCCGCTATATTCTCGTCTCCTGAGAAGAAAAATGGAACAAAAAGGAAAAGGGTGAGCTCAACTAGCTCAGTAAAGAATATTATGACTAAGATAATATACAACAAATTATCGTTAGTCTTCAACAGGGAAAAATCTGATAGAATACAATAGACAACAAGTTTTAAATCAATATTCGCAGCGGAAAATATTAATTCATAGAAGAGTTACGTAGAGGATGAAATCTACTAATGTCTATGAATTTAACAGTCCATCAACAATATTTTTTTATCCCTGTAACATCAATCAATGCACATCTTGAATCATATATTCATCCTTGCACTACAGGCCAATGATATTCATCTGTTGGTCATGTTCATCTAAACACCTGTTCATCTTTGCACTACGGGCCAAAGATATTCATCAGAAATCATTCATCTTTGCACTACATGCCAAAGATATTCAATAATAACCTCCTTTAAGACTGAAGATGATAAAAAATATTTTTAAAGAAGCGAATCCAGTGAAACAAAATGACAAGGATTAAGGATTAAGGATTCGTACTTTGTTTTATCCATGTCCAAAAATACCTCAAAAATAATCATAGTGGTGTAAAATTCAAGAATGATCAAAATATGGATACAATCAAAGCTAGTATCCACAATAGATATTTTGGACGAAAAGAAAAAAAAATAATTTTTCTGTGAATAGTGCCGTATCCGTGAATAGTGTCGTATACGTGAATAGTACCGTATACGTGAATAGTAACTCCGACACAAAAAGTTCCAAATTTGATAAAAAAGTTCACCAATATTCCGGCATAATGATATTGAAGAAAAAATATCATTTGAGAAGAAAATAACATCCCTTACCTCAAAATAGCCGTACTTCTGACTGAATTTCGGTATAGTGCTGACAGAAACTCGCACCGTATAGCAACACTCAAAGTATACTCACAAGAATACGCTATAATATAGAGAGAGAAAGAGAGAAAACTTTGTTTCTGGTGTGATTTTCAATTCTAACCTAGCCCTCTATTTATAGGAAAATGTTAGAACGCCAAAGGAGACTAAATTAATATAATATTAATATTTACAAAACATTCAAGCCAACCACCAAGGAATCTGATTTTAGCCATCAAAAACATGTTAAAGATGCCCACCAACCTTTGAAAAACGTTTTTGTTGATAATAATAATTAAAACTTCCAAAAATCAATTATTTCGGAACTCCGGAACTTCAATAATTCACAATAAATAGCTCCTTTGTCAGAAAATTCGAATCCCGCGACTTTCCATGGGAAATTCCATTCTCTACAACTTTGCAGAAGAAAATTTTTCCAAATTCCAAATAGAAATTGACCGAAATTCACAAACGGGCGATTTTACAGTCTATACTCAATTTTCGGTCAAAAATTCTGTCCACCGACACACAAAACATGTGTTAAACATTTAATGCCACAAAAATACTCTACCTACTCATATACTCATATATCCCACATTCATTATAAAAATATCACCGTTAATATATTATTAAAATAATATATTTAAATGAATTATTTTATCAGAAAAAGATAAAATATTAATTTTCAACAATTGTTACATTAAAATTTTTTCTCCATCTATATCCACATAAATAAATATTTTTTTTTATCATAATAATCAATAATTAATTATTAAAAATAATATTACAGAATCACAGTACTGACAACCAGGCTGTTCCCAGGATAGAGGGGGCTTTCCAATAAGGATTTCTCCTTACTGGCGCCCAATTAGATGACCAAACCTCTCCTTGACAGAACTTTCTAGACATTGCCAATAATGTTATCTGATAATATTATTCAAATAATATGAATTATTGATCTGATAATGGAAAATACTGTGCAATGACAAACAATAAAAATATAAATATCAACGCAGCAATTATTGAATCAATAAAGTAATGAACAGTAACTCCTGTAGCAATTATTGAGTAGTGCCTTCTTACGTAAGGATCAATAATTCAAAATACTGTGCAATACCGTGTGCCACTGTGCAACAACGCGTATTACTGTATTTTAACCACCGGGTATTCCAATAGTGTAAACGGTAACAACTACGCCGTTATTTTTAAACAGCTTATATTTGTCGTTTTCTTCCTCCAATCGCTTTCCGTTATGGGGCCCACACATGGCTGCGCCGTCGTACGAATATTCCACGACCAAACGAATATTCCCCGACAACAATGAATATTTTATAACCACTTGCTTATTTTGAAATGTTTGCGTATTTTACCCATAACTATCCACATTATTCAAATCAACCCTTACTATTCAAAATAATAATTAAAGGAAATTAAATTTTATTTATTAATTATTTGGGGTCTTACAGTTGTTATTCAGTGCAAGGTTCCTTCGGCTTTACATTCTGGTCAGAAGTACTGCTCTTTTGAGGTAGGGGATTTTAAGGGTTATTATGTTTTTTAGTTTCGTAATTTTTTCGACCTTCAAAAATTCTGAAAAATTTTGAAATGATAGTTTGATGAGTTTTCTTGATTGTGTCCAAAAATGGTGATTTTTGGATGTATTGATTAAGAGTTATGAATTTTATGAGAAAAGGCTATTTTAAAAGTAAACTCTTATAACTCCTTGTGGTTAACTCCAAAATTGGTGAAATTTTTATTGGGAGTACATGTATATAATAGCATAATACTCTGTAAATTTCGGAATTTTTGGACAAAAGTACAGTTTATGATAAATGTCTAAATATTCGGCAGTTTTGGCCATATGAAAAATAGTAAATGAATTTTGAAAATTCTGAGAAAAATATATGTTCAATATGGGACTATATTCTGCTAAATTCCAGAAAAGAAAATTTGTTTGTACTGATTTGGTATTTTTCATGAAAATGAACTAGTTATGAGTAAATGAATTAAATATGTTATGTGAAGTAAAAAAATTGGAAAATATGATTTTATGGCTTGAGAATCCTATATGAGGTATATGCAGATTTTTGATGAGGGTTTTGGTTATTGGTGATGAAATTTTATGAGTTTGACATTTTAGGGTGATTAAATGCTTTAATTAGTAAAGTGTAAACAATTAAAATAAATTGTTTATAAATTTAAGAAATGATTAAAATATTGTGGTAGTATTAATAATATTAGATTATGAGATTCTTAAGTGATTTATAACATTTGGATTAAGGTGTTATGAAATCATTGATTTATGAATCTTACTCTTGAGATTAAATCCATGTTTTGATCATATTGTTTTTATTATCATATATAACATTTTTATAATCTCGGTGATGAAATTTTTCTTTGACTTAAGTGTAAAGATGGGTAGATTATTGGTATGATTGTGACTATGAGTTCTCTTTGACCAGTAGTGCAAAGATGAATTGTTGACTGGTATGATCATGACCATTGAATTTATAATTGAATATTTTTAGCGTAAGTGCAAAGATGAATTGATCAACATGGATATAATTATGGTTTATATAAATTCTGAAATGATTATGTATTTCTTTGAGATATTAATATCTTTGGCCTGTAGTGCAAAGATGAATTATTGATGAATATCTTTGGACCTTAGTGCAAAGATGACCTGTTGTTGAATATCTTTGGCCCGTAGTGCAAAGATGACATGTTGTTGAATATCTTTGGCCTGTACTGCAAAGATGACTTGTTGATGAATATCTTTGGCCCGTAGTGCAAAGATGAACTTATTAGTATGATTATGAACAGGAACTGTGATTTGGTATAACCATGATCTTTGATGTTTCAGGTAAAGACATGTGATGAAAATTATCTTCGTCTTGGATGAGAAGAGAAAATTAGAACAACAATTATGATTATGAGTTATTCACATGACTGTGAATAGGATCTGTTGATTAATGTTACAGGGTTAAAGCATTGTTGGTGGACTTTTAACATGGAGAAGATAATAGACTTTATGGTCTATTTGACTCTTCTAATGGATTGCTCATTTCGCTGTAACTATGGTTGAAAAGTTTTATCATCTACCATATGTTCTAAATCTCTGATTTATTACTGATGAAGGCTATTGATAATTTAATTATCTTTAGTCATGATATTCTTTACTGAGCTAGTTGTGCTCACCCTTTTGCTTCATAATTCCTTTCAGGTAATATGAGTGTAGCTGGGTCGAGCGGGGATAACAGGGGAATAGAAAGGTGGTCTATGGCTGTTGAGGTTCTCCTAAATAGTATGGAAATAATTTTATTGAGAACTTTAGATAAGTGTGTCGTATTTTATACGTCATTTGATATTTAATTTTGGTGAACCAAATAAGGTGAGGTGAACCCAACTTTGGAAGGGTATTTTGCCACTATCATACAAGATGTCTAATGACATACAACCTCGTGTTATCATAAGACAGGATTGTACACATCCACTTGCTAAGTATATCTACGAGCACTACCTATATGATCTTAGAGTTTGGTTGAAACATAATGTTCAATCGCAGACAATGGAGATAGTTATATGTCAATAGAAGACTCACCATTGGAAGGAACATGATAGTAATCTTCCCATTTTTCTTTGGGGTCTATTGGATCAACCAAGGATAATTCTCTGGACATATGATATTTATCATAACTTATATTCATGTCCTCCTATGTACGAAGGTTTCCTTGAGCACTTCCCAAAGATTTTAATTTCTAAAATAGTTATTGACTGTACCTTTATATAATGTATCAATGTGAGGTGTTGTCCATAGTTGGGACATGAGTCACAGTTGGTATTAAAACTCTCAGTATATGTGTTGTTGTATTTTGCACGACAATTGTAGTAATAAAGTTGTAATTGTTTTCTGTACCATGTATTTGGCAACTCAGAATAGGTTGGATGAATTGGACCTATTTTGGGGGCATCACAGTTTCCCATCACCCTCTCGAAAGGGTACATCCATCTATATTGAATTGGACCCCCAACACGAGCTTCATAGGGAAGATGAATTTGCAAATGCTCCATGGAGTAAAAAAACTAGGTGGGAATATTTTTTCCAGCTTACAAGTGATGTCTATGATGTTTTTCTCGAGTACAGTCATGTCCTTCTCATTTAATGTTTTTGAACATAAGTCTTTGAAGAAACGACTAAGATCCGTCAAAGCATCCCATATTGGTTTATCAACCAGATCTCGAAATGCTATAGGCATGAGTCTCTCCATGAACACATGACAGTTATGACTCTTCATCCCTTGCAATTTCCCACCCATAACACACCTTGCAATGTTTGACGTATATCCATCTAGTAGTTTCAGAGACTTAACCCATGTGCACACATCTTCAACTTGCTTTTTGGACAATGTGTACCTTGCATGTGGTTTGACAATCTTACCATTCGGAGATTCATAAAGTTCTAATCCAGGACACTTACAAATATCATTCATGTCCAAACGTTCTTTATCATTATCTTTTGTCTTCCCCGTAACATTCATTACGGTGTTAAACACATTGTCGAACACATTCTTCTCAATATGCATCACATCTAGATTATGATGAATCAAATTTGTAGACCAATAAGGCAGTTCCTAAACGATGATTCTCTAAACCCAGTTATGAAATTCGCCAAACCCATTGATTATGTTTGTGGCATCAATCCTACCAAATGGGATTACTGACAATCGCATCTGAAGATCTCGCATCTCCGTTCCCGACATTGCGGTGCAGGCATATCATTGTCTACTTTCCCTTTCCTGAAGTGTTCTCTATTTCTTAGAAACGGGTGATCTACCGGAAAGAACCGACAATGACAGTCAAACCAACAAGGCTTTCGACCTTTTAATAGAATGAAAGACTTTGTGTACTCCATACAATATGGACAAGTCAACTTCCCGTGTGTACTCCATTCAACTAACATACCATAAGCTGGAAAGTCACTTATAGTCCACATAACCGCTACCCTAAGGTTGAAATTTATCTTCGTTGCAACATCCCAAGTCTGTACTCCATCCTCCCACAATACCTTCAACTCGTCTATAAGAGGTCTTAAGCAAACATCTAAGTTCTTTTTAGGACTCTTAGAACTAGGAACCACGAGTGAAAGAAACAAGTATGGATGTTTCATACACATCCATAGAGGCAAGTTATACGGAGTAACAATCACAGGCCAACATGAGTACGGAACAGCTGAGTGTCCAAACGGGTTGAAACCATCGGTGGACAATCCAAGCCTCAAATTTCTAGGTTCCAATGTAAACCCAGGATGTGCTAAGTTGAATTCTTTCCAAGCTTGCCCATCTGCGAGATGATTTAGTTCTCAATCTTTAGCTGGAGATTTTGCATGCCAACTCATATGTTCAACTGTTCTTGAAGACATATACAATCTTTTTGGCCGATGTGTTATTGGAAAATACCTTAGAATTTTAAATGGTATACTTGATTTTTTTGTAGTCACACCTTATTTATTAGGCCTAAACCAGTCATGACTGCAAAACGTGTACCTTGTCATCTGTTCATTTTCCTTATAAAACAACATGCAATCTTTGGGACATGCATCGATCTGTTGGTATCCAAGACCCAACGTCTTCACCATTTTCTCACAAAAGTAATAGTTATCAGGTAATTACTCATCGTCAGGCAACATACTCTTAATGGCCTTCAAGAGTGACTCAAAACACTCATGGCTCATGTTATGGTCAGCCTTGATGTTAAGTAATGTCGCCACTGCAGACAATGTAGTGAGTTTGGTGCAACCATGCCACAATGGCTCGCTACCCTCGTCTAACAACTTAAAGAAGTCTTTGGCATCAGAATTCATAGGTTGCTCTCTGCCTTGTTCCCAATCAAAATTTGGCCCTGTAATATCATGAACCATTTCATTCAAACGATGAGTACTACTGCCCAGATTGTGTACTGCTGTGATACCACCATCTCTTCTCTGCCCATGTGCCCACCAACATTCTTCGTAATTTTTCATGAACCCAGACACAAGTAAATGATAGTTTACCATGTCACTTTCCATATAATTTACATCCTTACACTTCAAACATGAACATCGTATCTTGTTCTGATCATTCACACATTCCGGGTGACTATACGCATACTCCAAAAACACTTGGCAACCAGCTCTAAATTCAGCTATAACACCTATCTGGGCACTTGACTTTCGCCGTGCCATCCAATTATGGTCTTAATAGAGGTCTATGATACCACGGTACCTACTACAGAAAACATTATAAATGTTAACATATGACTTGAGCATACTTGTAACCATATGACTTGAGCATACTTGATAGCATGCATATGATTAACATTTAAGCATACTTGTAAGCATATGACTTAAGCATACTTGTAACCATATGACTTGAGCGTACTTGTAAGCATATGATTAACATTTAAGTATACTTGTAAGCATATGACTTGAAAGCATACTTGTAACCATATGACTTGAGTATACTAGCTAGTAAGCATATAAATTGAGCATACTTGTAAGCATATGATTAGCTCGTTAATATTATAAATGTTTGCAACTACCTGACCAAAAAACAAATCACCAGAGTCTCTCCTATAATATGGACTAGTCACATGCACGACGGCATGCATATATGGTCATTTCTAGGCACCCAATACACAAACCAAGAGAGACATATAAATTCCTAATATAATAAGACCAAAACAATAACGAATAAATGCAAATTAAAGCAGTAAAAAGTTATATACTTGAACATACTTGTAAGCATATGAAAGTTTTATTATATTTGTATGATATTATATTTTAATTTAATTATATACTTAATCATATTTAATATATATTATATGTCAAATATTAAATATTATTAAATTTAGTATGAGAAACTAAGTAAATGCTACTTAGTTTAATAGTTATATTATATCATATTATTTTATTTTAATTTGTTTTAAATTTGTTTTTATTGTTTATCGTAAGTGAATACGTAAGGTATTTCATTCATGCTAGCTTTATATCAGAGATTGCTAACTCATTTATACAACTTTTGAGTATCTTAGAGATTCATTCATATCAACTAGTGTGCTAAGGCGGCTATCATGTTTTAAGATTATACCCAAAATAATCCCTTTCTATAATCTTTTATGTTTTGGGATATTCACAACTTGGTTGAGCAATTTATAGTTTTTATAACATATTGTAGCTTTATTCTTGTATACATAAGTTTGTGAAATAAATCATGTAATTTCACTACAATGATCTCCATCAGCCACATACAGATAAACAATGAATAACAGGTCAGAAACTAGCTATTTTCTTTTTTGGTCTTCCATGTGTTGCACCCAAATTCCAAGAGCTATAATATATATGTATATGCATATATATATAGAAAGAGATATTTTATATTTATACAAGTTCAGTCGTGGTTTTGCGGGGCAAAAGACACACATGTTGAAACTGGCAGGCCTTGCAATCCATTATCGATATACGCAAGTCAGTGCACGCTTGGCATGTTACTAGGACATAGTAATATTATTGGGTCAATAATGATTCGACCACCGGTTAAACTAGCCTTTTAAGTTGGATGACGAGTTCGGTTATGAAAACATTGATCAATCCTATAAAATGAAATACATTATCTTAGATTAGCTTAATTGGTGGGCTCATAATTTGGTTTGAGTTGGTTGGGTATGTGATGTGTTAAAAATATGTACTGCAAGTGCACAGTGTCTAATTGAAGAACTGGCAAGTACAGATCGAACCCACAGAGACTAGATTAATTTTAATGTTTCCTTAATATTTATTTTAGGCGAATTAGAAATAAAGATTGAGAATTAATTAACTAGAATATGAAAACAATTAACGAGAATGCAATCTAGGAATCTGAATCCACTAAATAATAAACATAACATATAATTCAATCTCTTCTATTTTTATAACTCAAATTATGATTTTGATCTCTCTTCCCTTTAATTTAGTAATTTACAATTAACGTGGGCAAGCATAGACTATGAAAATTTAAGGATTAACTATAACCCATCAAAACTTTTTTGAGTAAGCATGGATTATGAAAAACTCATATCTTAACAATAATCTATCAAAACCTCTTAATTAATTTAAAATCACATAAGAACTATAAAACGAATGTATTTCAATAACGAAACATGAAGGCGAAATCAATTAAACATAAAAGCATAAATAATAGAAGAGATAAAAAATATTATTAGGAATAATTATTTAATTTCATCTTCATCCTAGATTAAAGAAATTAACTAGACATGAAAATAAATAAATTAACTAAAATAAAGAAGAAGTAGAAGATTGAAAATAAATAAGAAAACTCCCTTCATTCACGATCCTCCAACAAGCGTTGAAACATAATTTAATTTACTCCTACTCCTAACCTAAAGTAATACAATACTTAATTCCTTCATTCTCTCTAAAACAAGAGACCTATTTATAAGGAAAATAACTTTGAACCCTAATTTAGATTCATTGAACTTGGACACTTTTATTCCCTTTCCATGTAGGATTCAACTTCATAGTAGCAATCAACTTCTCAAAAAGATCTTTTAGATAGACTTTTCTTTCTCTTGTTGGATTTGAATTGCACTAAGATCGTTCCACCTCTTTCCTTCTCCTTGTAGGATTCTTCTTGGACATTCCTTATATGAATAAAAGCCTTAAATATTGCTTGATCACCAAGATTTTGACTTTATTGCAATAAATATTAAATCCTACAAAATAAAATAAAATATATTAATTTAATAAACTAATATAATTAAAAAGACAAAATTAGGGATAATTAAATGTATGAATTACGTTTCTATCAAATACCCCCATACCTAGCTTTTGCTCGTCCTCGAGTAAAATAAATAAAAAATAAAAAATAAAAACAAAACAAAAATTACAATACCCCATTTTCGTAGGAAACACGATTGCACTTAGCATGTGCAACAAGCCTTTAAACCCCAAGGTTACCCCAAGTGGACGAGTTGTGTCTCGTGAGGGTTTGCAGTGAATATACCCATAAAATTTAAAAATATTTTTTTGGGTTCAACAAATTATGAAATTGAAAGAAAACTTCTAAATATTTATGGGCATTATACATAAGCAAGATTAAATTCAAAATCACACTTTCACCTTATCAAAAATACTCGATCTTCATTTTAGACACCATCCTTCATTAAATCAATTTCATGTAATGCATGCATGTGTATGTGATGTAACTCTTAGTAGAGATTTTTATCATGAAAATCAAGCAAACTCTTTTTTTCTTTATTTTTCTCCATTTTTTTTATTCTTGACTTGTGCAATGTCTCATTTTCTTAGGCTTTTCAGAGTTACCCATGTAGAGCGAGCGTTGGACCAATGACTCCCAAACCAGATGGCTTTAGGGCACTAGGTGTAAAGACACCCCTAAGGATTTACTAACTCGAGTAACAAAGGCCACAAAATTAGACTAGTCAAGCTGCTTTTATCCATCATACTTTTCAGCGTGAATATCGATGCTTCCCAAGGCTTGGATACCCAGTTATTTCGTTTAATGGACATTAAAGCAGTTATTTATTTCTTCTTTTTTTTTCAACTTTTCTCAACTTCATTTTTTTCATTCTTTCTTCTTCTTTTTTTTCTTCTTTTTTTTAAATTACTCGAATCATGGTTTATACCCCATAACTAAGAATTAGTGCAAACGTGAAGTGCAAAAATGTTTGTTAAATCAATTTTAAATCTAGATGGTGTTTTGAACTAAGATTTTATATTTTATCAAAAATTCAAGAGTTCTAAATCTTTCAATCTCACTCATGCGCTTTTCTCCACAAACACTTATTAGAATTAATTCAATTCATAAAAAGTCAAACAAATTTTTAATTTTTAATTTTATTTTTTTTTCCTAAAAAAAAATCTAATAAAAACAAACTCCCCCCATACCTAAATCATGCATTGTCCTCAATGTATGCAAATGAAGAAAAGAGAACAAAGATATGAAAGAGTTGTACCTTGTGTGAGGGGCATTTGTTCTGCAAGATGTGGTGAGAAAGAAAACAAATGTACATATCTACAAATTTTATAAATCCTAAAAATTATGTGACTAAAAATGAATGTTACAAATGGATAAGTGAGTGTGAACTTTTCATTATTTTCAGGAGGTCTAGGAAATTGAAAATAGTCAGAATTTTCATCACAGTTATGCTTCAAGTTTACCTCAAGAAAACTTTCATTAACATGTTCAAATGATGGAAGAGTTGGTTCAAATACATGTTCTAGTTTAGTTGACTTATTTGTAGTGGATCTCAACAGCTTATTGACCTTATCTAAATATTCAGATTCATTCCAATTTTGGTCAAGGTGATTTAAGAAAAAATCAATTGGATCTTTTTTAATCAAGAGTCTATTTTCAATTATTTCTTGGGTCATTGACAACTCTTGGATCATGTTTACTTTAATGGGTTGGTCCAAGAAATCACTAGGTGGTTTTTTAGGAATAAGTCTTTCAGGGTATGGAGCTTTAGGCTTATAAACTTTTTCAACCGACTCATCAAATGCAACATAATCACCACCTCTTGTTCATTTATTATGGTGGCTAATCGACTCATTTGAATTTCTAAGCGAGAAATGGCTTGGGTAGTGCTTTGCATGAAATTGTTAGTGCCTTGCATGAAATTATTGAAATTATTATGAGATTTCATTAAAGTTTCTATGCTCTTTTCTAAAACGTTAAGTCTCTTCTCACTTTCATTTGATAATTCTTGTGGATATTGAGGTTCTGGATCCGAATATGGATATAAACATGAAAATGGATAAGGATTTTCATAAGTTGAAAAAAATTGATTTACTTGGTGCGGATTAAAATTTTCATAGGGTTCTTGATTCCAAGCAAAATTATTATTCCAACTATAATAAAAATCCATTTTTCCACAAATCACAAAACAAATAGACAACTAACCACGAAAGTCGCACAAAAAAATATATATAAAAAAAAACTAAATTACTATATATATATATATATATATATATATATTTAAAAAAAATATGGAGATACGAAGTACCGAAGAAAGGGCATCAACAAAATCTTTATCTTTTCGCTTCTTCGATCCGCTTCAATAATCCTGGAAAAAAAATGAGTTAAAACTATTTCGAATAAATAAAAATTAAGGAATAAATAAAAATTAATTCTAGTCCCCGGCAACGGCGCCAAAAACTTGATGTGTTAAAAATATGTACTGCAAGTGCACAGTGTCTAATTGAAGAACTGGCAAGTACAGGTCGAACCCACAGAGACTAGATTAATTTTAATGTTTCCTTAATATTTATTTTAGGCGAATTAGAAATAAAGATTGAGAATTAATTAACTAGAATATGAAAACAATTAACGAGAATGCAATCTAGGAATCTGAATCCACTAAATAATAAACATAACATATAATTCAATCTCTTCTATTTTTATAACTCAAATTATGATCTTGATCTCTCTTCCCTTTAATTTAGTAATTTACAATTAACGTGGGCAAGCATAGACTATGAAAATTTAAGGATTAACTATAACCCATCAAAACTTTTTTGAGCAAGCATGGATTATGAAAAACTCATATCTTAACAATAATTTATCAAAACCTCTTAATTAATTTAAAATCACATAAGAACTATAAAACGAATGTATTTCAATAACGAAACATGAAGGCGAAATCAATTAAACATAAAAGCATAAATAATAAAAGAGATAAAAAATATTACTCCCTCCGTCCCAAATTAACTGCTCAGTTTTGACTTTTTTAAGTCAAATTGACTATTTTTAGAATTAATAATTAAGCATATATAAATATATTTCTAAAATTATAAAAATTAGGATTAGTAATAAATTCTATATACTTTCTTTTGGTTATAATCCCTTCACCTATATTTTAGCAAAAATAGTAAAAAGATTAATTTTAAAAATGGTCAATTTGACTTTAAAAAGTCAAAACTGAGCAATTAATTTGGGACGGAGGGAGTATTAGGAATAATTATTTAATTTCATCTTCATCCTAGATTAAAGAAATTAACTAGACATGAAAATAAATAAATTAACTAAAATAAAGAAGAAGTAGAAGATTGAAAATAATTAAGAAAACTCCCTTCATTCACGATCCTCCAACCAGCGTTGAAACATAATTTAATTTACTCCTACTCCTAACCTAAAGTAATACAATACTTAATTCCTTCATTCTCTCTAAAACAAGAGACCTATTTATAAGGAAAATAACTTTGAAACCTAATTTAGATTCATTGAACTTGGACACTTTTATTCCCTTTCCATGTAGGATTCAACTTCCTAGTAGCAATCAACTTCTCAAAAAGATCTTTTAGATAGACTTTTCTTTCTCTTGTTGGATTTGAATTTCACTAAGATTGTTCCACCTCTTTCCTTCTCCTTGTAGGATTTTCTTGGACATTCCTTATATGAATAAAAGCCTTAAATATTGCTTGATCACCAAGATTTTGACTTTATTGCAATAAATATTAAATCCTACAAAATAAAATAAAACATATTAATTTAATAAACTAATATAATTAAAAAGACAAAATTAGGGATAATTAAATGTATGAATTACGTTTCTATCAGTATGCATGTTAATTTTGTAATTTGAACCAACTATCTTAAAAAGTAATTTCACTTGAATTTCATGATATTGTCTATGCTGACAACCAAGCTTGGCTTGGCCCCGTGAGGCTTGGCTAAG
This sequence comes from Panax japonicus, assembly GCA_020205505.1. Classification (NCBI taxonomy): domain Eukaryota; kingdom Viridiplantae; phylum Streptophyta; class Magnoliopsida; order Apiales; family Araliaceae; genus Panax; species Panax japonicus. The sequence continues at coordinate 61,818,017 of CM035092.1, forward strand.
CTTGGCGTGGCCTCGCGGCCCCAAACACAGCCCATCAGCTCCAACGGTCCCTTAATATTTGGATATTAACAATGTACTATTACTATATATATTTGGATATCCAACTCATTTGCAATGTACTATTACTACATATATTAACACCCAATCTATATACCACATTCACAATACTTGGATATGATCAAATTCAGAAAATATTAACACACCCAATCTATATACCATATATATATATATATATATATATATATATTACTATATATATTAACACCCAATTTATATACCACATTCACAATATTTGGACATGATCAAATTCAGAAAATATTAACACACCCAATCTATATAACATATATATTACTATATATATTAACACCCAATCTATATACCACATTCACAATATTTTGCAATGTACTATTACTGTATATATTAACACCCAATCTATACCACACCCAATCTATATAAAGTAACACCCAATCTATATATCACGCCAAATCTATATAAAGTAACACCCAATCTATATCAAATTCTAAAAAAAAGAAGCTAGGGGGTTACCTGTGGCGGCGGAGATGGCAGTGGGCAGTGGCGGCGGCAACGATGGCAATGGGAAGTGGCGGCGTCGATGGCAGTGAGCGAGCTCCTTCTTCTCTTCTCCTCTTCTCCTCATTTCTCCCTCTTCTCTCTATTCTGAGCTCCCTCTTTTCTTTTCCTTCCGTGTGCTATGTCTAGCGAATACATGGTACTGATAACATTAAGTTTGATCAGCGACCGCCATCTACGACCGCTAATTTTTAATAACATGGACTTATCAGCGACCGCATGCGGTCGCTAATTTTAATTGATCGCACAAAACCTTGGCATCAACATTTCCTACCAAATTTTGGGAGGCAAAATTATGAGAGCGACCGATCAGCGACCGCAGGCGGTCGCTAATATACAATAGCGATTGGATTAACTCACAGTCGCAGATGTCGGTCGCTGATAGTATTGGTCATTGTTAGGCCTTTTTTGTAGTAATTATCTAATTTTATAAATTTATTTTATTTAATAAACTAAGTTAAATTAAATTTATTTTATTTTATTTTATTAGTAAGAAACTAAGTAAATGCTATTTAGTTTATTTTAATATTGGGAAACTAATTAAATAAAACATAAATACATATATGACCCACAAATCTTGCAAATGAATAATTCTAACAAAAAATTTGTCGGGAATTCTGTCAGAAATAACAAATATACCAAATCCATATACACAATTTGAAGCATAATCACTTAAAATTAATTAACATAATTAGTCATCACTCACTCAGTATTAAAATAAATTAACATAATCATAATCATCACACGATATCAAACAGTTTAAACATAATCAGTCCTAAAATCAGTGGCAAGTTTAATAAGTGGCAAGTTTAATAAGACAATCCCAAAATCAATGCCAAAATCAATTAATATTCTGATATTCAGTCTCAATTGAGTCTTGAATTAGCATACACTTGATCAATAAAAATCAGTGGCAGTACTCCAAAAACATAATAACAGTCCTAAATTAATTGATATATACCAAATAAGGCAATCCAAGTTAGGCATGAATGTTGACAAATTGAAGCAAAAATTATTCCAACATGGTAGAAAAATAACAATCATAAACACTATTCCACAAAAAAATTGATACAAATAAGTTTTACTTTACTAAATTAGGGTTGTTCATAAAATTTTGATTTACTAAATTAGCTAGGGCACTGATCGATTATTCACTAACTTCTAATTTGGACAGAAAATTTTAAAGGGAAGATGATACCTGAGGATCAGAAGAGGTGGGGTAGCTACACCACTCGAGCCACGACCAAACTCGCCAGAATATAGAGGACGAGAGGTTGTCCGAAAACTTACGAACAGCAGGGAGGAGGAGGAGGAGGAGTAGGTAGAGGGGGAGAACGACGATGATTAATTAGCCGGTTGTAGGGCCTGATGAGATGATAGAGAGGGTGAGAAAAGAAGAGGGTGGGAGAAACTGGGAAATAAAATGACAGCGGCGCTACTGATATGATTTTAGATTTTTTGTTAATTCTGACGGAATCTTCCATCAAGGATAAATCCCTCGAAATTATATTATTTTCGACGGACGTTCCGTTGGAACTACCTGAGTTTCGTCGACTATATTGTTGGCACTAACGAGAAACATTGGCAATAGGAATGCAACATATCTCCGACGAAATTTCGACAATTATATAATAAGTCCGACAGAATTACGTTCGACCGAATATTCCATCAAAGTTATCCCAACTTCTTTAAAGTGTAGTACACAAGCCAAAATAGATCTTCTAGAGTTTGAATTGTTCTTTACGATTATCCGTCTGTTTGGGGATGATATGCAAAACTAAATCGTAGCTCGGTGTCAATAGCTTTTTGTAAGTTAATCAAAAATCGTGAAGTGAATCTAGGGTTTCGATCAGACACTATAGACACGGGCATGCCATACAATCTCACAATCTCACTTATGTATATACTAGCAAGACACTCTAGTGAATAATTTTCTCGTATAGGTAAGAAATGAGCGGACTTAGTCAATCTATTCACAATGACCTAAATTGCATCCAAGCCTTGAGAAACTTTAGGAAGACCCATCACGAAATCTATATTGATGTGTTCCCACTTCCATTTTGGGACCTCGAGTCGTTGCAATGGATCCTTAGGTACTTAATACTCTTCCTTGACACGTTGACAAGTTAAAATTATTAAAAAATTTAAATTTTACATTTTAAATTTAGGAGTACATTTCAATCCTAAGAGATTATAAGAAATAGGAGTATGGGTTATAAGGAAAACTAGAGAAAAATTTAGGAGAAACTTTAAAAAACTTACCTTTAATATAACGTTAGTGCTAACTTTGTGAAGATACTTGGACCTATAACCAAACACAATAAAAGAGAAATTTTATAACTAGTCTATAATTATACAAAATATGAAACATTACAATTATATATATATATATATATATATATATATATATAGAAAGATTATTGACCTCTGTCAATGAGTTTTAACCATGGTAATCAAACACGGACCGACCGTCGGTACGACCGGTTAAAACAGGAATATTCGATCAGCTCTTTGGCCTGGTTCAAACAAAAAACCATTTTTGGTCAAAACTCGGTCAAATCCGGTTACTCGACGGTTGGACTGATCGACCCATTGACCCGGTAACCGAGTCACCGATTTTATCAATTCCCTACCTCACTATTTTTTTTGCTAAGCCTTTGAATTTGATTGAATGAATGTATCATTGATTGAGTTCTGAGTTATGATCATGATTTAATATCTTTCTTTAAATATAGATTTAGTATTTATTGGAATTGTATAAAGTAATCACTGTACAAATAGATTTAGTTTTTTTACCGAATTTGATTGAACGTATCCTAGAGATGTTTATTTTTTCTGTTTGATTCTATCTCTCTTGAGTTTTGAGTTTTGAGTTATAATCATGATTTAATCTTTCTTTTTAAATAGATTTAATATTCATTTGAATTGTAAAAAGTAAATATTATTCAAATAGGTTTAATTTTTTTGGTAGATAAATTGATTAATTTTATATATTTACTATATATTATATATAATATATAATAATTAATATATTTAATTATTTATTATATATTACATATTAATAACGTCACTTGGTCAATAACGGTCCGATCACTGATTAGACCAATAATTTATTCACCCGATAACTTTTCCAATTAAATGAAGGGTCCGAGTATGAAAATATTAGTTTTAGCTATAATGGTATCTCTCTCGTTCTCTAATGCGGAGGTTAGTGTAGGAATCAAATCTTGTTAGGAACCTAACGAAGAAGATATTTTCTTGTTGTAATTATCTCCACTAGTTGAGCATACATGTACATTATATAAATAATTATTTTTATTTTTATTTTTTTATTTTTTAAATATTATTAACCACTTTTTAATTGGTATATATGTTTTATGTATATGCATACTTACTCCGTCCTCAAAAATATAATTAAATGTATAATTTTTTTTTCTACTAAAAAGATGAGATAAAATACATAAAATAAATAATAATTATATCATTTAATGAGATACGTTAGTATAAAAAACTAAAAATATTTATCACTTTATATAATCTTGTAGGCCACTAAGAATAAATTAAACAAATTTTATTCTCTTTCATTTACTTTTATTTTTTTAATATCCGTACAAATTGTACTTTGTTCATTTTTTAGGGATAGAGGGAGTATTATTTTGTAGAATTTTTATTTCCATCTTTTTGGTAATCAAAATTTTCCTTTCCATGGGTAAAAAGATTTTGAAGTAAGAAATGAACATCATTTGAACCATTTTTTGGCTGCTGCATAGATTGTCTTCGGTGATCCACCTTTCAATTTTGTCAAATAGGTAATTAAACTATTAATTTTTTTTACTTTCATTCAATTGGTCATACCATGCAATTTCTGTTGACCAATTGAATGGAAGTTGAAAAAAATTAATAGTTTAATTATTTAATTGACAAAATTCAAATATAAATCACCGAAATAAAATATGGCTCATTATTTAGGATAGTAATTCATGTTTAAGTCCTAATTATTTAGTCCACAGAATATCCATTTATTCACATCTTTTTATTATTTTAATATTTTTTAATTTATTTGAGGGATTGGTGGAGTGGGAGTGGTGGAGCCGTGGAGGGATGGGGGAGCATGTGAATTTAGCTTAAAGTTTTACTCTCTTTCTCTCTCCAAAATTAAGCTGTCCTATTCTAAGGTAGACATGCAAGGTCAAAAGTGAGTATGGGGAAGATACTAGATCACAAAGTACCGGAAAGGTTTGTAGATAAGATAAGCACAATGACTCACAAACCAATCAATAGAATACTTTCCTCCATACAAGGTTGTACGAATCCTGAACCACATTTAACCATCATCCACTCTCTCTCTCTCTCTATATATATATACTAGCTGGGTCCCGTGCCTCCGGCACTGTATGGACAATATGATTTATCTCAAACTTTGAACGACCAAAATAATTTATCGAGTGAGCGAAAAATTTAAAGTCATTTGTATTTTATTAAATTATTATTAGATTATTAGATAGATAGATGTATTTTATTAGATAGATGTATGAACGGTGGGATTTATTTTAAACTTTGGACGTCCCAGATGATTTCTTGAGTGAGCGGAAAATTTAAAATCATTTGTATTTTATTAGATAGATTCTCTCTCCAAATGTCATTTTATCATTATATGACAAATATTCAGGCTCGTGTCCTCACATTCTTTCTTTTATCTTATAATTTATAGAAAGCTATTCAGTTTCGTGTCTTGTCAATAACAATATATTGTCCATAGGTTGGCAACAGGGAGTGCATAGTTGGGGACTCTTTTTCATGAGCAGTTCTACACGGACAGGATAATGAGACAGTGAAATTGGACATTTTGCAATTTTATTTTTTTTATTTTATTTTTTTTATTTGTGATTCTTAAAAAATGTATAATATTTATTTTAATAGAGATTTTTATAAAATATAGAGTTTTATGTGTAATTTGAATACATATACAAAAACAGGGCTATACAGACAGTATAACCCTGTTTTTGTATATGTATCTAAATTACACCTAAAACACTATATTTTTTAAAAATTTCTGTTAGAATAAATACTATATATTTTTTGAGGGTCACAAATAAAAAAATAAAATAAAATAAAATTGCAAAATGTCCAATTTTCCTGTCCGCCAAGACTTTTTCCTTTTTCATTTATCAATTTACAATTATCCCATCATAATATGATGATAAGTGAGTTGATTATTTCGTTTAAAATTTAAATTTTTATTTACAATTTATAATTGGTGGTAATTTTATATCTTACACTTTGTTTACAGACTTCTTAAATTTTAACCCCCGACATAAGCACAGTGAAATTTTTTTCGGAAAATTTTTTTGGATAGGCGCAAATTGTCAGTTTGAGAATTTAGAATTGTTTACATACCTCTCATTTTTTTCAAAAAAAAGAGGACTCTATAATAAATGTTTATATATACACGATATGGATGTTAAGTTTATTTTTTATCTAACATACCTTGCATACCCTCCTTTAACGATAGGTTCGGTCCGTCGCTATAGATTCGGTCCGTCGCTATATGTTGTCCATCGCTAAAAGTTAAGACAATGGTTTTATATAGCGACGGACCGAATTGTCTTCCGATCCGTCGCTAAAAGGGGTATACAAAATATATTAGATAAGGGATAAACTTAAAATTCGGACAGTATATATATATATATATATATATATATATATACTATACTATACCTTACCCGTCCTTGAATAGTTGAATTTATTGTTTCATACCTATTTAACCCCTGAAATATTTAGGTTATACATATAACAAAAAAATATATACAATAAATCATACTCATATACATATATAAATGAACGTACGTTTTAAATCTTGAAAAAATTTACTCCAACACAACAAAAGATATATACAATATTTATCTTCTACATTTATTCACACTATCATAAACATATTAAGTATTTTAGTACATAGGGAATCTACATAATACAGAGATTGGCTCGAAGGAAAGTTCGGGAGACTATATGCATGTTTCATTACACACAAAAATTGGAGTATTTAGTATGTCCGGTCCGGATCAAATGCATATCCCTTATATTATTCATCCGTGCTCACCCCTCTTTAGCGACGGATCTGGTGACGATTCGGTCATACAACCGTCATCTATACTGTTAGCGACGCTATATGTTGTCCGTCACTAAAAGTATAAACGACGGTTGTATGACCGAAACCGTCGTCGGGTCCGTTACTAAAGGAGGTGAGCACGAGTGAGTAAGATAAGGGATATGCACTTCATCCTTGCTCTTAGTATGTCTCAATCATTAGAAGCCCAAATATAGTTAAAATATTATTAATCAAAAAGAAAATTATTTAATTCACAAATATAGTTGTTCGGGAGCGTTTTACCGACCTCCAAGTGGGCCGAAGGCTTTCTGGCAGAAGGGTTTGATAGACCGATGGGATCAAGCCCATGAAGGTGTTATAGGTATTCGGGTCGGCATGTGTGTCGGGGTCGGGCCTCCGAGTACTTTGGGCCGAAGCCCACGAAGGTGTTATAGACCGAACCCATTCTTGTGATTATGAGGGGTCGGGCCTTCGAGTCCTTTGGGCCGAAGCCCAGACCAGATAATAGGACCGTTTGGGCCTGCACAGTGGGCTCTCCTGCGTGCAGAGTCCGGCGGCCTATTCATACACGGTAACTCCAAAGGTAGTGGTGGGATGGGATTCTACTTGCACCTTTTAAGGAGATTGTGTTGGACCCAAGTTATGGTAACTACCATACACTAGGAGTCCTAATCCGACTGGGAGAAGGATTCTAAGGTGGTGAGCTCTATAAATACAAGGCCTAGGTTAACATTATGAGGTAATACCTACTTTTGAGCACTAAATACTTTGCCTCCATTGTTTACCCTTGTAACGGCCTGTACTCATTCTCACACCGGAGCTATCCCCCGGCGGCACAAGCCGTCAAGCTTCTGTGTGATCTGTTACTGTGCAGGTTCTAGCGCGTGAATTCTGTGATTGGACGCGCCGGCGAAACTTGGCGTTAACAATAGTATTTGGGATTTAAAAACAACACACCAAAAATCTCTTTTTTTGCCTTAAGTCTCTAGAACAGTGAAAAAAAAATCAAAAAGAGTAGGTTAACCCTTTTCTGTCACATCCCTTGCTTATAGGCTCCAAAGCCTCTATTACGATGCGTGTAGAGGTCCAACGCTACCGTCACAAATGATACAAATAGGATTGAAAATGAATTCGATTAGTTCGAAACTCGTTTTGGGATCGGTTCGAAAAATTCAAGCGAAACTCAAATTCAATATTTAAACGAGTTGAATTTAAATTTATTTTATTACTCAAACTTATACGAGTCAAATATAAGTCACCTACTGCTCGCTCATTTAGAGTATCAAATTTTCCTTAATTACCTCATTGATACATATTCGATACAAATTCGTTTGATCCTTATTCAGTATCGAGTTACTCAATTTATTTAATATACATTATTTAACAATTAAATTCTTCACATACTTTTAGAATTGAAAATAGCTCATTAATTGTTTCAAGAGTGATAATAATATGTCAATAATTTTTTTACAAGGCTAGAGATCTAATTTGAAGTGTTCAAATTTTAATTATATCAACTACTTGACTGAGTTAATTTTATTTACATTATCATAATATAAATTATTCTGTTTTAATTCGTGTATGTCACAAATGCTCGCGAATAGTTTGATTAAAAAATGAGTCAAGTCGAACTTAAGAACAATAAATTGAGTCAATTCGAATCTGAACAAAAATTGCAAAATATTATTCAAATCCAAGTACGAGTCCGAATACTTTAAAAAAATTGAGTAAAATCTGAGTAAAATATTATTCGACTCAATTCAGGATCATTTTCATCCATAACTGCATATACTAGTAATCAAACAAATCATATATCTCATATCTCACACTAAACCTATTAAAAAGACAAGAATATTCTCAAATTATTATCATCATACACCACTAACAAACTAAAATTTTTTATTTTTGAATATATACATGGAACACATATTTTTTATATTTACAAATTTAATAAAAGTACCTCTTTTTATGAAACAATGTGTAATTATTTATATTTCACCATTTATTATTGAACTTACGGCTTTTAATTTTTAGGATATACATATAACAATTTTGTTTAATATTCATAAATTTTATAAATGTGCCTGGAATGAAGGAGGTCATAAATTTTCTCAAGTAATTTTCTTTTATTTTTTCCAAGTATAAGAAGAGAAATATAATTTAATAAATTTAAAAGGGCAGACCTCATTAATGGTTGAACTTAAAGGGGTGATAAATATTGTTAAAAGGACATTTCTTAACCGAATGAGAGAAATGGTTAAATGAATGTTTTTTTTTCTTTGGATTGAAAATAATGTATTCGGAATCATTAATAATGAAGATATCAAGGAATATTTTCAAGTTATGGAGTCTATAAAAAGGATATTCTAATTTATAAAATATATTATGTTTATTTAATATTTGGATATTTTTTATTAGATAACATTTAGGATTGAACTATTAATCTCAAGTCTTGTTTGTTTTTAAAATTAGACTTACAATTATTAATCCCTAAATAATAAAATAACTTAAAAATGGGACTATATAATACCATGTTCAGCCAAGTATTCTAATCCTTATTATATAGGACTAAAAATTTATGGACAAAACTAACATTTGTCTTTATTTAAAATGACCGTTGTATCATATCATACCATTCTATACTCAAACTATTAGAACCGTAACTTCATAAAATTAATATCATATTAGAACACATGACACGGGTGACCATTGTCCCTTTACGTACCAAGATTGGTTTGTTAAAGGATCAAGACGATATACTTTCGAGATATATGTCAAATTGTTGGTGAATTATTCGTGATAGCAATTCACAAAATAACTTCAATAGAACACTACTTTGTAATAGTTATTTATTTGTAATTAGATATATGCATATATCTTATTATTGAAGCATTCAACTCAAAATTAATTGACAATGAGTGGAGTAGTCTTTTAAGTTATATATTGAGTCTTTAGGTCTTGGTTATCCCATGTGATGCTTTATATCTCAACACGCCCCCTGTTTATGTGTGTCGTAATTTTGAGCCAAACATGTGGATAATTTTAATCGAGTGACGTGGAGCATGTAGGTCGTTGACCCTACAGATGAATTATGTCCGCTCTAATCCCCATAATAGAACAAGCAATTTATTAGTAATCAATTATAAAATTACATTACATCACTACTAATATATAAACATAATTATGAGGTGTTCTATGTGAATACAAAAACTAACAATAGTTATCCTATAATTATTCAACTAATTTTATCCTAACAAAATGATAAACATAACTAAATACAATATTTATTAATGTTTTTTAATACTTGTGTTATATACACACACATATGTACATACAAATTTATAAGTTACATAATATACTATTAAATTCTTTTTTAACAACCATTATCTGTAAGTTACATACTATTATTAAGTTAGTGATTAATTAGAATTTAAATAGTCAATATTTTTCTTTTATTTTAAAATAAAATAGATTACACCTCTTATACGTATAAAGTAATTAATAGTCTTTTTCTAATAAAAGAAACTAAGAAAAATTAGTTTTTATCAAATAATTTTGCACCTTATTAAATGTCTCCCTATAGACACAAATCAAATAAATTTTTTTTTTATTCTCCACATTTGAGAAATAAATTACACATTTATATTTACTTAAATTATGTCTACAAATGGGTTTTATTAAACCCAAACTTGACAATTATTAAGTCTCAAAAATATAAAATAAGGTGCAATTTCTAATAAAAACTAATGAAAATATAATATCTTTGTTATTAGCGGTAAAGGAATAACAGTCCATACAATAAGTTTTTATTCAATTATTTAAATAATTATAGATAAAATAAATATAACATATGATTATTTTAAGTTATTCTATAAATAATCTCATTAAAAATAAACATGTGTCTAAAATTATTTAATTTTAAGATTAAGTTTTAAAATTATAATTTATAAAAATATAATTCTAAAATTATACTCCTCGCAAGAAAACACGAACTTGGAGTTTATAATATTTAAGTTTTATATGTTACACAAAATTTTCATTAAAATCTGCCCTACTTTTGAGGTCCTTGGCAGTTGGCTCCAAGCAATAGTGGAGCATTGTTGATTATTTTGATAAAATAATTAGCAACTTGATCAGTTATTAATTTTGTATTGATTATGCATATTAGAGTTTTTTCAATTTTTTATGCCAAGTATTTTTTGGTGTTTATAATAGTTATAAATACTATGTTTTAAATTAAAAGGAATTACAAATAAAAAGAGAGTTACAAAAAAAGATTTAGTTGTTAGAATTAAGTTTAAATATTCAGTTTTTTGAGACTTCACTATATATATATATATATATATATATATATATATATATATATATATAAGGATCAAGTGCATACCCCTTATTTTATTCACCCGTGTTCATCCCCTTTAGCGACGGACTCGACGACGGTTTCGGTCATACAACCGTCGTCTATACTTTTAGCGATGGACAACATATAGCGTCGCTAAAAATATAGCCGACGGTTGTATGACCGAACCGTCGTCGGGTCCGTCGCTAAATGGGGGTGAGCACAGGTGAGTAAGATAAGGGGTATGCACTTGATCCGAAACGTATATATATATATATATATATATATATATATATATATATATATATATATATATAGGGAATATATCTTAAGCTCACCCCTTATTCAACTCACCCGAGCTCACCCCCTTTTAGCGACGGACACGACGACGGTTCGATCATACAACCGTCGTCTATACTTATAGCGACACTATATGTTGTCCGTCGCTAAAAGTATAGACGACGGTTGTATGACCGAACCGTCGCCGGGTCTGTCGCTAAAAGAGGGTGAGCTCGGGTGAGTTGGATAAGGGGTGAGCTTAAGATTCAGATTATATATATATATATATATATATATACGGTCCGGATCTTAAGCTCACCCCTTATCTAACTCACCCGAGCTCACCCTCCGTTTAGCGACGGACCCGACGACGGTTCGGTCATACAACCGTCGTCTATACTTTTAGCGACGCTATATGTTGTCCGTCACTAAAAGTATAGACGCCGATTGTATGACCGAACTGTGACGCCCCCAAAATAGGTATACATCACTCATCTTGAGTTGCCAAATACATGGTACAAAATTCAAATACAACTCAATTATACAACAGTCATGTAAAATACGACAAAACATAATCTAAGAGTTTTAATACGAATATTGTCATCTAGACAATATCCACACTCAATGGAGTCCTCATTATATTTATTATCACACTATTTTATAGAATAGTGAGGACTACTAATGCTATCATCTGGACCGTCACTCCGTTCCCCGACTAGTCCTGACTATATTATCATTTCCTGAAGAGAACAATGAAAGCAAAAGGGTGAGCTCAACTAGCCCAGTAAGAAATATTATGACTAAGATAATGCAGAATAAGTTATCATTAGCCTTCAACAATGTTAAATTGATAGAATATAATAGGCAACAAGTTTAACTGTAGCGGAACAAGCAATCCATTAGAAGAGTCAAGTAGAACATAAAATCTACTATCTTCTATAATTTAAAAAGGTTTTTCATCACTTTTATCGCTGAGACTCATCTTAATAAATAATCCACATCATCGAATCATCCCTGCACTACGACCAAGGATATTCATTAGTATAACGACCACGAAATATCCCTGCACTACAGGCCAAAGATATTCATGTTTTCATCAATGGTCATGATCATACCAATAACTGTCCATCAATGCACTACGGGCCAATGAGGACTTTTACCACATCATTTGTAACATTACGGTCATGATTATACCGAATAATCCCTGGTCATAATCATACTAAGTCCATCTATGCACTACAGGCCACAGATGACTTTCAACATAATATAAACATGAGGATGATGACAATGATATAAGAATTCAATAAAACAAGTTCAAGGATAAATTTTTAAAGATTTATAATTTAATTTATCCATAAATCAATAACGTCCAAATTGTCAACATGATACTACTTTGTGGAGTAAATTCAAGAATAATATTGTACCAAAAATGATTTGGACCGAAAACGAATCAGTTTTTATCATGAATAGTACCTCGGGTAAATAGTACTCGAGTGAATAGTACCTCAGTAAATAGTAATTTGGGAATAGTATCCCGTGAACAGTACTCCAACATAAAAAAGTTAAAACTTATCAAAATTGCTCAGAATAATATTTCAATGAAAAGATACTGGAAGTAGCGCAAATATCAAGAATATTCTACTAATTTCATGGAGTTTAAAAGCCAAAACTTTAACAAAACGAGTATAGAATTCGAAATTTGAAACGAAATAATATTACTTACATACTACAGAGCATGGTAAGAAAATATTATTTCAAGCGAATATTGAACAAAAATAACATCCCTTACGAATATTAAACGAAAATAATATTCGTTACGTATATTGAACGAAATAATATTCATATTCATATGAAAAATAATATCTCTTCAGAATATAAAATAAATAATACCTCTTACCTTAAAAAGAAGAGTATTCCGACTGGTAGAGCGGGGATATTCTTGAAGAAAACTTATACTATTTTCTACGCTCAAAACTTTCTAAAACTCGAAAGAAATACGCTCAATATTATAGAAGAAGAATTCTCTGATTCTGGTGTGATTTTTAATTCTAACTAAGCATCCTATTTATAGAAGAATGAAAAGGATATTATGCAATAACATATTCTAATAAAACGAAAACTTTTAAATAAAATATAATATATATTATATATATAACATATGGCTATATGCACATTCACGGGATGCATTCCCGTGATTCTTAACTTTATATATATATATAACAACCAACAACTCCACCCGTGAACCAAATCTCCCTCATGCCAATTTCATTTTTCAACACACGTGGGTCCCACATATGGCCCTCACACGTGGCCCCATCTTTATTAAATTAAATAAATTTTTACCGATTATTTTGAAAAATGGGTAAATGGGGGGGTCTATATAATAAGCAAAACTTCATAAAAATCACCTCAATATTTTTAACAAAATTTATCATCATTATTATAATTCGTAATATTTAACGATCAGGTCGTTCCCAAGAAAGAGGGGGCTTTTCAATAAGGATTTCTCCCTATTGGTGTGCAATTAGGTGATCAAACCTCTCCTTGACAGAACTTCTAGACATCATTAATATTGCAAATAATAATATTAATAATTTTGTCGTCTCAATTATTGATTTAATAATATAAAATATTATGCAGATGATACTGTGATAATAATTGAATCAATAATATGAGAGATATGATGCAGCAATTACTGTAGCAATAATTGAGTATAACTGAGTGACTTCTCACAGTAAGCATCAATAATCAATACCGTGTGCTACTATGCAACCATGCGTATTAATGTACTTTTAACACCGGTTATTTCAATAGTTAACGGTAAAACTTCCGCCGTTATTTTCATAAAAAGATATTTCTGTCGTTTTCTCATTCCGACAGTAATTCAGTTGTGGGGTTCCACCAATGATTGCACCGTTGTACGAATATTCCCTGTTAAAATGAATATTCCCCGACCAATCGAATATTTTATAACCACTTGTTTACTTTGAAAAATTTATAAATATTACCCACAACTATAACATTATTTCAAATTCACTCCATAATATTCAAAAATGATTTTTTATAAAAAATTGATCTTTATTCATAAAAGTTGGGGTCTTACAACCTCCCCTTCTTATAAAATTTTACCCTCGAAATTAGGGTACATACCTGGTATGATGAATAGGTGAGGATACCTCGATTTCATTTCAGATTCCAACTCTCAGGTCATTTCCTCAACATCGTGGTTTCTCCACAAAACTTTGACTTGAGGTATAACATTGGAGCATAAAATATGCTCCTTCTTATCCAAGATTTTAACAAGAACCTCTTCATACATTAAATCTTTCGCTATTTCTATCAATCTATTTAACAGAATAGTGAGGACTACTAATGCTATTATCTGGACCGTCACTCCGTTCCTCGACTAGTCCCTGCTACGTTCTCATTTCCCGAAGAGAACAATGAAAGTAAAAGGGTGAGCTCAACTAGCCCAGTAAGAAATATTATGATTAAGATAATGCAGAATAAATTATCATTAGCCTTCAACAGTGTTAAACTGATACAATATAACAAACATCAAGTTTAACTGCAGCGGAACAAGTAATCTATTGAAAGAGTCAAATAGAGAATAAAATCTACTATCTTTTATGATTTAAAAAGGTTTTTCATCACTTTTATCGCTGAGACTTAGCTTAATAAATAATCCACATCATCCCTGCACTACGGCCAAAAATATTCATTAGTATCAAAACCACAAATTATCCATGCACTACGTGCCAAAGATATTCGTGTATTCATCAATGGTCATGATCATGCCAACAACTGTCCATCAATGCACTACGGGCCAATGAAGACTTTTACCACATCATTTGTAATATTACGATCATGATTATACCGAATAATCCTTGGTCATAATCATACCAAGTCCATCTATGCACTACAGGCCACAGATGACTTTCAACAAAATATAAACATTAGGATGATGACAATGATATAAGAATTCAATAAAACAAGTTCAAGAATTAATTTATCCAGGAACCAATAACGTCCAAATCGTCAACATGATACTGCTTTGTAGAGTAAAATTCAAGAATGCTCAGAAGAATATTTCCACGAAAAGATACTGGATGAAGCGTAAATATCAAGGATATTCCACTAATTTCATGGAGTATAGAAGTCAAAACTTTAACCAGCTGAGTATAATAAAGAATGGAATAACAAAAGAAATCACCAGGCATGCGATTGACCATACAGACAGGTTATTCCAACAGAATAATAAATAACGGAACCAGGTCATGCGTAAACGCACAGACAAGATATTCCAACAGAATAATAAATAACGAAACTAGGTCAGGCGAAATTCGCACCGACCGGATGTTCCAACATAATAATAAATAATGGAATAACAGAAGAATTTCACTATGTATGCGGTACTTCGCATAGACAGATTATTCCAACAAAATAATAAAGAATGGAATAACAGAAGAATTTCACCATGTATGCGGTACTTCGTATAGACAGGTTATTCCAACAGAATAATAAAGAATGGAATAACAGAAGAAATTCACCATGTATGCGGTACTTCGCATAAACAGGTTATTCCAACATAATGATAAATAATAGAATAACAGAAGTTCTCTTCATGAATACGAAAGAAATAATACCCCCTACCTTAGAAGAAATTGGATATAGAAGTGGTGAAGTAGCATAACACTTTTCTTCTTTCTCTCTATAGTTTCTCTCTCTAGAATTTCAGTGAATTTGTAAGAAATAATGAAGGAATGAGCTTCTATTTATAGAAGAATGGACTGAATAGTAACTAATTCCTGAACGATCCAGATTGATTTACTTTTAAACGGACGGTCCAGATTGGTTTACAATAAAATATAATATATTCTATTTATAATCTAATAAAACAAATAACTTTATAAAAGTATTCTGTTTTATATAAAAAAAATTTACTATGCAAACACTATGCAAGCACTATGCAAACACTATGCATAATAAAATATAATATATTCTAATTATTGTCTAATAAAACAGATAACTTTATAAAAATATTCTGTTTTATATAAAAAGCTTTTCTGTTTTATTACATTAATAATACTAATAAAACAAAACTTCATCATCATTATTATAATTCACATTATTAATCGACCAAGTCGTTCCCAGGAAAGAGGGGACTTTCTGTGACGCCCCCAAAATAGGTATACATCATCCATTTTGAGTCGTCAATAACATGGTTGAGAAACAACTACAACTTTATTAATACAACATATAAACTGTAAGTTTAAATAAAAATATTGTCATCTAGACAATATCCATACCCAACTAAGTCCTCATTACAATTATTGGTACATTATTTTACAAAAATGGTGAGGACTACTAAAACAACTTCTAGAACCATCATTCCTCACCCCGACTAGTACTCGCTACATTCTCGCCTTCTGAGAAGAAAAATGGAACAAAAAGGAAAAAGGTGAGCTCAACTAGCCCAGTAAAGAATATTATGACTAAGATAATATAGAACAAATTATCGTTAGTCTTCAACAGGGAAAAAAATCTGATAAAATACAATAGACAACAAGTTTTAGATCAATATTCGCAGCGGAAATAATAATTCATAGATGAGTTACGTAGAGAATGAAATCTATTATAATCTATGAATTTAAAAGTCCATCATCAATATTTTATCCCTGTAACATCAATCAATATTCATCTTGAATCAAATATTCGTCTTTGCATTACAGGCCAAAGATATTCATCAGTTGGTCATGTTCATCTCAACACATGTACATCTTTGCATTACAGCCAAAGATATTCATCATAAAATCATTAATCATTGCACTACAGGCCAAAGATATTCAATATTATCTTCATTTAGGACTGAGGATGATGAAAAATATTTTAAAGAAAACGAATCCAGTACTGAAACAAAAGAATAAATATTAAGGATTCATATTTTGGTTTATCCATGACCAAAAAAAATACCTCATAAATAATCATAGTAGAGTAAAATTCAAGAATGATCAAAACATGGATACAATCAAAGCTAGTATCCATAATAGATATTTTGGACGAAAAAGAAAAAAAATTCATTTTTCGATGAATAGTGCTGTATTTGTGAATAGTGCCGTATACGTGAATAGTGTCGTATACGTGAATAGTAACCCTGACACAAAAAGTTCCAAAATTGATTAAAAGTTCAAACCAATATTTTGGCATAATGATATTGAAGAAAATAATATCATTTAAGAAGAAAATAACATCCCTTACCTCGAAAAGACTGTACTTCTGACTGGAATACTGGATATAGTGCTGAAGGGAACTTGCACCGTATAGCAACACTCAAAGTATCAAAATACTCACAAGAATACGCTCAATAATATAGAGAGAGAAAGAGGAGAAAACTTCAGTTTCTGGTGTGATTTTCAATTCTAACCTAAGCACCCTATTTATAGAAAAATGCTTAGAACACCAAAGCAGAAAATTTAATAAATTAATAATATATTTTTTCCAAATCTCCCTACACACACCACTAGCTGAATTCAACCACAAACACATGTCCCAAAAATAAAAAAAATGTTTTTCTTAATTAAAATATTTTAAACTTCAAAAATTAATTATTTCGGTACTTCGGAACTTCAATAATTCATAATAAATAGCCCTTTTGCCAGAAAAATTCGAACCTCATGTCTTGTCCATAGGAAATTCCATTATCTACAACTTTGCAGAAGAAATTTTTTCCAAATTCAAAACAGAAATTGACCGAAATCCACAAACGGACGATTTTACAGACTATAACCAAATTTCAGTCAAGAAATGGGGTCCACCGACACACAAAACATGTGTTAATCATTTAATGCAACAAAAATACTCTTCCTCCTCATATACTCATATATCCCACATTCATTATAAAAATATCACCATTATTATATTATTAAAATATAATAATATATTTAAATCAATTATTTAATCAGAAAAAAATAAAATATTAATTTTCAACAATTGTCTTATTAAAAAATTTCTCCATCTATATCCACATAAAATCAATATTTTTCTCATCATATAAATCAATAATTAATTATTCACAAATAACATTACAGAATCACAATGACAACCAGACAGTTCCCAGAAAAGATGGGGCTTTCCAATAAGGATTTCTCCTTACTGGCGCGCAATTAGATGACCAAACCTCTTCTTAGGCAGAACTTTCTAGACATTGCCAATAATGTTATCTAATAATATTATTCAGATAATATGAATTATTGCTCCGATAATGGAAAATACTGTGTAGTGACAATTATTGAAACAACAGAAATATAAAATATCAAAGTAGAAATTATTGAATCAATAAAATAAAATATTGAACAGTAATTACTGTAACAATTATTGAGTAGTGCCTTCTTACGTAAGAATCAATAATTGATGCAATACCGTGTTTTAACCACCGAGTATTTCAACAGTATAAACGGTAACAACTACGCCGTTATTTATAAACAACTTATATTTGCCATTTTCTTCATCCAATCGCTTTTCGTTATGGGGCCCATACAAGGCTGTGTCGTCGTACGAATATTCCTCGATAGCAAGAATATTCCACGACCAAACGAATATTCTCCAACAACAATATATATTTTATAACCACTTGCTTATTTGAAATATTTGCGCATTTTACCCATAACTAACCATATTAATCAAATTAACCCTTACTATTTCAAAATAATAAATAGAAAAAATTTGATTTTATTTATAATAAGTTGGGGTCTTACAACCTCCCCTCCTTATGAAATTTCATCCTCAAAATTGACGTACGTACCCGGTGTTTCAAAAAGGTGAGGATACCTCGCTTTCATTTCCGTTTCCAATTCCCAGGTCATTTCCTCAATAGCATGGTTTCTCCACAAAACTTTAACTTGTGGTATGACCTTTGTACGTAAGAGATGCTTCTTCATATCCAAGTTCTTGACAGGTACCTCTTCATACGTTAAGTCTTTAGCTATCTCGTCCGGTTTTAACTCAATAACGTGGTTTGGGTCTTTCACATATTTACGAAGCACTGATATGTTAAAATTATTATGAACACGAGACATACTTAGAGGTAACGCGAGTCTATAGGCCACATTTCTTACTCGGTCAAGAATCTGAAATGGACCAATAAATCATGGATTGAGCTTTCCTCTTTTCCCAAATCTTGTAACTCCCTTCCATGGAGCAACACGCAACAATACATGATCCCCAATACTAAATTCCACGTCTTTTCGATGAAGATCCGCATAACTCTTTTGTCGATCTTGTGCCGTTTGTATACGTTGTCGAATCATTTGGATCTTTTATATAGTCATACGTACCAACTCTGGTCCCAACAATGTTGCTTCACCAACCTCATCCCAACATACTAGAGAGCGACACTTACGTCCATATAATGCTTCGAACGGAGTCACACCTATACTTGCCTGATAACTGTTGTTGTAGGAGAATTCCACCAAAGGTAAATATTTATCCCAACTCCCTTTGAAGTCTAGGACACAGAGTCTTAATAGATCTTCAAGAGTTTGAATAGTCCTCTCTGATTTTCCGTCCGTTTGAGGATGATATGCCGAACTGAATCGTAAATCCGTGCCCATAGCTTTTTGCGAACTAACCCAAAATTGTGAAGTGAATCTTGGGTCATGATCCGAAACTATGGATACTGGCATGCCATGCAATCTCACAATCTCATTTACATACATATGAGCAAGATGTTCAAGGGAGTAAGTCTCCCGTATCGGCAAGAAATGAGCAGACTTGGTTAATCTATCAACAATAACCCAAATAACATTTATTCCTTGAGAAACCGTGGGAAGACCCGTAACGAAATCCATGGTAATGTGTTCCCACTTCCATTTTGGAATCTCAAGTGGTTGCAATGGACCCTTAGGCACTTGATGCTCCGCCTTTACACGTTGACAAGTTAAACATCTCGAGATAAACTTCGCGATCTCTTTCTTAATATTGTTCCACCAAAATGTATGTCAAAGATCACGATACATTTTGGTACTTCCAAGATGGATTGCAAATGGTGTATTGTGTGCCTCCATCATGATCTTGTTCTTTAAATCAGAATCGTTAGGAACACAAAGTCTAGAATGGACTTGAAGTATTCTTTCTTCATCGATTCTTGCTTCTGGAATAGCACCCTCTTGTACTTTCTTCTTCATACGCATCAGCTCCGGGTCTGTGGCTTGAGCAACTTTAACTTCATCGATTAAATTTGGTTCTATGTGTATACTTGACATAATCGTACTCGTTCCTGTATATGATCTTCTACTCAACGCGTCAGCTACCACGTTTGCTTTTCCTGGATGGTATTGAATAGTGTGGTCATAATCTTTTAACAGCTTGAGCCAACGTCATTGCCGCATGTTGAGTTCCTTTTGGGTGAAGAAAGATTTGAGGCTTTTATGGTTTGAATATATCTCCACTTTCTCTCCATATAGATAGTGCCTCCAGATCTTTAGCGCGAAAATGACTGCTGCCAACTCTAGATCATGAGTAGGATAATTCCTCTCATATTCTTTAAGTTATCACGAGGTACATGCTATGACTTTCCCACGTTGCATGAGAACACATCCTAACCCTTTACTTGAAGTATCCCTGTAGATAACAAATCCATCCGAACTAGATGGTATTGTCAGAACAGGTGCCGAAATAAGTCTCCTCTTGAGCTCTTGGAAACTCTTCTCGCATTCCTCGCTCCATACGAATTTTGTATCTTTTCGAGTCAGTTGAGTTAACGGAGTAGCGATTCGAGAAAATCCTTCCATGAATCTTCAATAATAACCATCTAAACCCAAAAAGCTACGTACTTCGGTTACCGACTTCGGTTGCTCCCAACTTTGTATTGTTTCAATCTTCGCTTGGTCAACGAATACTCCATGTTTTAACACCACGTGCCCTAGGAATGCTACTTCCTCAAGCCAGAACTCGTATTTTTTCAACTTGGCATACAACTTTTTTCACGAAGCCTTTGGAGAACCAGCTTCAAATGGTGCTCATGATCTTCACGACTTTTGGAATATATGAGGATGTCATCAATAAAGACAACAACGAACTGATCCAAATATTCCTTGAATACTCGGTTCATCATATCCATGAAAGCCGCAGGAGCATAGTCAATCCAAAGACATGACTAAGAATACATAATGCCCATACCGAGTTTTGAAGGCAGTCTTTGGAATATCCTCAGTTTTAATCTTCAGCTGATGATATCCAGAACGAAGATCGATTTTTGAAAAGAATTGCGCTCCTTGCAACTGGTCAAACAGGTCATCAATACGAGGTAGCGGATACCTATTCTTGATAGTGACATGATTTAATTCCCGATAGTCAATACAAAGTCGCATACTCCCGTCTTACTTCTTTACAAATAAAATAGAAGCACCCCAAGGAGATGTACTAGGATGAATGAAACCAATATCCAACAACTCCTGTAGTTGGACCTTTAACTCCTGAAGTTCAATAGGAGCCATTCGATATGGGGTTTTAGAAATGGGCTTTGTACTAGGTTCAAGATCAATAAAGAATTTAACTTCACGATACATTTTGGTACTCCCAGGATGGATTGCAAACGGTGTGGTTTGCACCCCTATCATGATTTTATACTTTAAATCAGGGTCGTTAGGAACACAAAGTCTAGAGTTGACTCGAAGTGTTCCTTCTTCATCGATTCTTGCTTCCGGCATATCACATTCTTGTACTTTCTTCCTCATACGCATCAGCTCCTAGGTCTATAGCTTGAGCAGCTTTAACTTTATCGATTAAAGTCGGTTCTACTCGTATATTCGCCATCATTACGTGGGTCCCTGGAGTCTTTATCTCTATCTCCATCCTTTGCAAGTCATACAAAATGGGCTTTTGCGTTGACAATATCGCACTCGTACCCGCATATGATCTTCTACTCAATGCGTCAACTACAACGTTTGCTTTTCCTAGGATAATATTGGATGGTATAATCATAATCTTTCAACAGTTCAAGCCAACGTCGCTGTCGCATGTTGAGTTCCTTTTGAGGGAAGAAATATTTGAGGCTTTTATGTTCTGTAAAGATCTCCACTTTCTCCCCATACAAGTAATGCCTCCAAATTTTGAAGTACGAAGACAATAACTGCCAACTCTAGATCATGAGTAGGATAATTCCTCTCATATTTTTTAAGTTATCGCGAGGTATAGGCTATGACTTTCCCACGTTGCATGAGAACACATCCTAACCCTTTACTTGAAGCATCCCTGTAGATAAAAAATCCATCCGAACCAGATGGTATTGTCAGAATAGGTGCCGAAATGAGTCTCCTCTTGAGCTCGTGGAAACTCTTCTCGCATTCCTCGCTCCATACGATTTTTTTATCTTTCCGAGTCAGTTGAGTTAACGGAGTAGTGATTCGAGAAAATCCTTCCATGAATCTTCGATAATAACCATCTAAGCCCAAAAAGCTACGTACTTTGGTTACCGACTTCGGTTGCTCCCAACTTTGTATTGTTTCAATCTTCGCTGGGTCAACGGATACTCCATGTTTTAACACCACGTGCCCTAGGAATGCTACTTCCTCAAGCCAGAACTCGTATTTTTTCAACTTGGCATACAACTTGTTTTCACGAAGCCTTTGGAGTACCAGCTTCAAATGGTGCTAATGATCTTCACGACTTTTGGAATATATGAGGATGTCATCAATAAAGACAACAATGAACTGATCCAAATATTCCTTGAATACTCGGTTCATCACATCCATGAAAGCCGCAAGAGCATTAGTCAATCCGAAAGACATGACTAAGAATTCATAATGCCCATACCGAGTTTTGAAGGCAGTCTTTGGAATATCCTCAGTTTTAATTTTCAGCTGATGATATCCAGAACGAAGATCGATTTTTGAAAAGAATTGTGCTCCTTGCAACTGGTCAAATAGGTCATCAATACGAGGTAGCGGATACCTATTCTTGATAGTGACATGATTTAATTCCCGATAGTCAATACAAAGTCGCATACTCCCGTCTTTCTTCTTTATAAATAAAATAGGAGCACCCCAAGGAGATGTACTAGGATGAATGAAACCAATATCCAACAACTCCTGTAGTTGGACCTTTAACTCCTGAAGTTCAATAGGAGCCATTCGATATGGGGTTTTAGAAATGGGCTTTGTACCAGGTTCAAGATCAATAATGAATTTAACTTCACGATACATTTTGCTACTCCCAGGATGGATTGCAAATGGTGTGGTTTGCACCCCTATCATGATTTTATACTTTAAATCAGGGTCGTTAGGAACATAAAGTCTAGAGTTGACTCGAAGTGTTCCTTCTTCATCGATTCTTGCTTCCAGCATAGCACCTTCTTATACTTTCTTCTTCATACGCATCAGCTCCAGGTCTATAGCTTGAGCAGCTTTAACTTTATCGATTAAAGTCGGTTCTACTCGTATATTCGCCATCATTACGTGGGTCCCTGGAGTCTTTATCTCTATCTCCATCCTTTGCAAGTCATACAAAATGGGCTTTTGCGTTGACAATATCGCACTCGTACCCGCATATGATCTTTTAATCAATGCGTTAGCTACAACGTTTGCTTTTCCAGGATAATATTGGATGGTATAATCATAACCTTTCAACAGTTCAAGCCAACGTCGCTGTCGCATGTTGAGTTCCTTTTGAGTGAAGAAATATTTGAGGCTTTTATGTTCCGTAAAGATCTCCACTTTCTCCCCATACAAGTAATGCCTCCAAATTTTGAAGTGCGAAGACAACAACTGCCAACTCTAGATCATGAGTAGGATAATTCCTCTCATATTCTTTAAGTTATCGCGAGGTATAGGCTATGACTTTCCCACGTTGCATGAGAACACATCCTAACCCTTTACTTGAAGCATCCCTGTAGATAACAAATCCATCCGAACCAGATGGTATTGTCAGAACAGGTGCCGAAATGAGTCTCCTCTTGAGCTCTTGGAAACTCTTCTCGCATTCCTCGCTCCATACGAATTTTGTATCTTTCCGAGTCAGTTGAGTTAACGGAGTAGCGATTCGAGAAAATCCTTCCATGAATCTTCGATAATAACCATCTAAGCCCAAAAAGCTACGTACTTCGGTTACCGACTTCGGTTGCTCCCAACTTTGTATTGTTTCAATCTTCGCTGGGTCAACGAATACTCCATGTTTTAACACCACGTGCCCTAGGAATGCTACTTCCTCAAGCCAGAAGTCGTATTTTTTCAACTTGGCATACAACTTTTTTCACGAAGCCTTTGGAGTACCAGCTTCAAATGGTGCTAATGATCTTCACGACTTTTGGAATATATGAGGATGTCATCAATAAAGGCAACAATGAACTGATCCAAATATTCCTTGAATACTCGGTTCATTACATCCATGAAAGCCGCAAGAACATTAGTCAATCCGAAAGACATGACTAAGAATTCATAATGCCCATACCGAGTTTTGAAGGCAGTCTTTGGAATATCCTCAGTTTTAATCTTCAGCTGATGATATCCAGAACGAAGATCGATTTTTGAAAAGAATTGTGCTCCTTGCAACTGGTCAAACAGGTCATCAATACGAGGTAGTGGATACCTATTCTTGATAGTGACATGATTTAATTCCCGATAGTCAATACAAAGTCGCATACTCCCGTCTTTCTTTACAAATAAAATAGGAGCACCCCAAGGAGATGTACTAGGATGAATGAAACCAATATCCAACAACTCTTGTAGTTGAACCTTTAACTCCAGAAGTTCAAGAGGAGCCATTTGATATGGGGTTTTAGAAATGGGCTTTGTACCAGGTTCAAGATCAATAAAGAATTTAACTTCACGATACATTTTGGTACTCTCAGGATGGATTGCAAACGGTGTGGTTTGAACCCCTATCATGATTTTATACTTTAAATCAGGGTCGTTAGGAACACAAAGTCTAGAGTTGACTTGAAGTGTTCCTTCTTCATCGATTCTTACTTCCGCCATAGCACATTCTTGTACTTTCTTCCTTATACGCATCAGCTCCAGGTCTGTAGCTTGAGCAGCTTTAACTTTATCGATTAAAGTCGGTTCTACTCGTATATTCGCCATCATTACGTGGGTCCCTGGAGTCTTTATCTCTATCTCCATCCTTTGCAAGTCATACAAAATGGGCTTTTGCGTTGACAATATCGCACTCGTACCCGCATATGATCTTTTAATCAATGCGTCAGCTACAACGTTTGCTTTTCCAGGATAATATTGGATGGTATAATGATAACCTTTCAACAGTTCAAGCCAACGTCGCTGTCGCATGTTGAGTTCCTTTTGAGTGAAGAAGTATTTGAGGCTTTTATGATTCGTAAAGATATCCATTTTCTCCCTATACAAGTAATGCCTCTAAATTTTGAAGTGCGAAGACAACAACTGCCAACTCTAGATCATGAGTAGGATAATTCCTCTCATAGTCTTTAAGTTATCGCGAGGTATAGGCTATGACTTTCCCACATTGCATTAGAACACATCCTAACCCTTTACTTGAAGCATCCCTGTAGATAACAAATCCATCCGAACCAGATGGTATTGTCAGAACAGGTGCCGAAATGAGTCTCCTCTTGAGCTCGTGGAAACTCTTCTCGCATTCCTCGCTCCATACGATTTTGTATCTTTCCGAGTCAGTTGAGTTAACGGAGTAGCGATTCGAGAAAATCCTTCCATGAATCTTCGATAATAACCATCTAAGCCCAAAAAGCTACGTACTTCGGTTACCGACTTCGGTTGCTCCCAACTTTGTATTGTTTCAATCTTCACTAGGTCAACGGATACTCTATGTTTTAACACCACGTGCCCTAGGAATGCTACTTCCTCAAGCCAGAACTCGTATTTTTTCAACTTGGCATACAACTTGTTTTCACGAAGCCTTTGGAGTACCAGCTTCAAATGGTGCTCATGATCTTCACGACTTTTGGAATATATGAGGATGCCATCAATAAAGACAACAACGAACTGATCCAAATTTTCCTTGAATACTCGGTTCATCATATCCATGAAAGCCGCAGGAGCATTATTCAATCCGAAAGACATGACTAAGAATTCATAATGCCCATACCGAGTTTTGAAGACAGTCTTTGGAATATCCTCAGTTTTAATCTTCAGCTAATGATATCCAGAACGAAGATCGATTTTTGAAATGAATTATGCTCCTTGCAACTGGTCAAACAGGTCATCAATACGAGGTAGCGGATACCTATTCTTCATAATGACATGATTTAATTCCCGATAGTCAATACAAAGTCGCATACTCCCGTCTTTCTTCTTTACAAATAAAATAGAGCACCCCAAGGAGATGTACTAGGATGAATGAAACCAATATCCAACAACTCCTGTAGTTGGACCTTTAACTCCTGAAGTTCAATAGGAGCCATTCGATATGGGGTTTTATAAATGGGATTTGTACCAGGTTCAAGATCAATAAAGAATTTAACTTCACGATACATTTTGGTACTCCAAAGATGGATTGCAAACGGTGTGGTTTGCTCCCCTATCATGATTTTATACTTTAAATCAGGGTCGTTAGGAACAAAAAGTCTAGAGTTGACTCGAAGTGTTCCTTCTTCATCGATTCTTGCTTCCAGCATAGCACCTTCTTATACTTTCTTCCTCATACGCATCAGCTCCAGGTCTGTAGCTTGAGCAGCTTTAACTTTATCGATTAAAGTCGGTTCTACTCGTATATTCTCCATCATTACTGTGGTTCCCTGGAGTCTTTATCTCTATCTCCATCCTTTGCAAGTCATACAAAATGGGCTTTTGCGTTGACAATATCGCACTCGTACCCGCATATGATCTTCTACTCAATGCGTCAGCTACAACGTTTGCTTTTCCAGGATAATATTGGATGGTATAATCATAATCTTTCAACAGTTCAAGCCAACTTCGCTGTCGTATGTTGAGTTCCTTTTGAGTGAAGAAATATTTGAGGCTTTTATGATCCGTAAAGATCTCCACTTTCTCCCCATACAAGTAATGCCTCCAAATTTTGAAGTGCGAAGACAACAACTGCCAACTCTAGATCATGAGTAGGATAATTCTCTCATATTCTTTGAGTTGCCGAGAGGCATAGGCTATGAATTTCCCATGTTGCATGAGAACACATCCTAACCCTTTGCACGAAGCATCACTGTAGATGACAAATCCCTCTGAACCTGATGGTATTGTCAGAACAGGTGATGAAATGAGTCTTCTCTTGAGTTCTTGGAAACTCTTCTCATATTCCTCGCTCCAATTTCTCCGGAATCAAATTTAAACGTTGAGCGCAAGTAGGAGAAATAAAAGAATGGGTAGAACCGGTATCAAATAAGGTATATACTTCACTAGAATTTATGATAAGCATACCCGTGATGACCTCGTTCGGGTTCTTTGCTTTCTGGGAGGTCACGACAAAATGTTCTCCTTTGCACTACTAGCTTTGACTTTTATGGGACGTCCTTTGGTGCCATCATCCTAGCTGAACTTGTCTTCGGTGAACGACAAAATGGGCTAGGTGATCTTCTCTTCCACAATTATAACATGCTTTGGACGGCATCGCGCAATTTGGACTGATTGTTAGAGTTTATGCCCTAGAGGCCAATTATTTGATATAATTGCTTAACGTTTTGATATTATTTGATTGAATAAATATATGATTTTATTAT
Source organism: Panax japonicus (assembly GCA_020205505.1). Lineage (NCBI taxonomy): Eukaryota > Viridiplantae > Streptophyta > Magnoliopsida > Apiales > Araliaceae > Panax > Panax japonicus. The sequence continues at coordinate 61,845,989 of CM035092.1, forward strand.
GGTTTTATTTACTGCGTAATATAATTGTTAACATAATAAAATTGCTTAGAACAGTGATACAAATTATATAGTTTCAAGTATGTGACTTGAACATGAGATTATATATTACCATTAGTATCAGTGTTCTTAAATGTCCCTAGTCGAGTATCATTGTTGATGGGACAACAATGATGCATTGAGACTAGTATGTGGATTGACTGATGACCAAATCTCATTGGTCATAAATATATGAGATATTAAGTCAATGCATAGGTACATGTTAGAGAACGATGTACTGGACAGACCCACCATGAGAATTCTATATGGAGCATTATGCGAAGTGTCATTAGCAATTCTCATAGTGACAATGATGTAATGGTCCTCTGACCTGAAATCGCTATATTACTACACGAGAATTTATGTACTTTGATATCATCAAATGTCACCTTTAATCGGGTGGACTATAAAGGTGATTATTGGGTTCATCATTAATCATGTGAGAAATATGAGTGATCTAGATGGAATTTAACCATCCTATATATTATGGGTGATATCCATAGGCCTCTTGATTGAGTAGGACTATGAAATGCATGGCCATGCTCAAATAGTGATTTGTTTCATATAGTCTACTCATTGATCAAGAAAACTCAGATTAAATTATGAAGAGTATGACACATTCCATGACTCGAGTTTAATCTAGGATATTAAGGTTAAAAGGATTAAATTGCATTGAAACATTGGTCACAAAAAGGTTGCATCGAATCATCGATCTTATTATTACTTGGGTAGCAGTGATGCATTACTAGATGCCGCTCACTGTTTATAATTTTATAATATGATTTTAAAATTATTGCCAACGTAATAATAACCTATAGGGTCACACACATAGAACGTTATTTAAAAGGGAATTAATTTAAATTTTAAGGATTTAAATATATTAATATGATTAATAGTATTTAAATCACGAATTTAAATTAAAAGGAGAATTTGTATATATGTATATTAATTAAGTAAGACTTAATTAAGAGATATATATATATATACATATATATATATATATATATATATATATATATATATATATATTCGGAATTTTATATAATTAGGTTTTGATTTTAATTAATTCCTTTTAACTACTATATATAAGATATATAGCAGCTACTTAGGGTAAGATATCAGAATAGAAAAACCCTAGCCGCTCTTAGAGAGAGACTAGAGAAAAAACAGTTTCAAAAATCCATTCCTTTTGGTGGCTAGTACCGCAAGTCCTTCTTATTGCAGAATCGTTCGACGGTTCGTGCGGCGTTCGTGTGGATACCGTAGAGGCGCAATCGGTTTGTATTGCGTTGGAGATTCGAGGCGCAATCGGTTTCAGATTCTCGTTTTTGTTTATATCTGGTATAATCTCTAAACCTCTGAATTAATTGATTTTCGCATGGATCCTGTTTTAGGGTTTCGGAAATTGCTTTAAAATTTTAATTTCCGCTGTGCGTTTCTGTGCCGAAGCCCAACAGTGGTATCAGAGCTACTTGCGAAAAGATTAATTCAGATTACGTGTTTTAATTGTATTCGATATATATGATATATGATGATGCATGTTTACCGATATAAAATTGAATATATGATATTCCGTTGTATGTGTATTCTGGTAATATATATGATGATACTGTTAATCGTATCTTTAATCGGTGGAATAACAATATAACTATTCTAATCGGATTAGAAGCATGAAGAATCGTTTTAATATGATTAATCGAAACTGGAAATATATGATAAATTATGGGTGTACTGTTATTCGTTTTAATATGATTAAATCGAAACTGGACATATATGATTTGTTATTATGGGTGTTTTGGTGGATTAAAATGTATGATTCTGAAACTGTTTCAGAGATTCGTATGGAAAAATTCTGCAATACAGAATGTAGTTCGAAATTTTTTTTCCAGGGGTGCTGCCCCGACCCCGCTCGCTGACCGGTCAGCGAGACCACCTGCCGGCTGATCGGTCAGCCGGACCACCGCCAGGGGGAGACCCCCCTTGGACCCCCCCGTGGTAGCGCACGATGGTCGTGTCCCCTATATTTTATATATAGCTTTCTTTAATTATATATAAATTGTTATGTGCTTATTGTGATATGCATGGTGCACAGTTATGGCCTTTTGACCCATAGGTTAGTGGTTTTTGGTTTTGAAATACGACTTGCATGTCGTGCCTTTCTATAAATTCTAATGTAATATTCTCTTCTCATCTAAATCCCCTCGAATGTAACTCGAGGTTTCTTTATGTCATGTAATAATCTGTAATTGATGAAGATGTCAAGATGGAGAACACAATGGAAAGATGATGATGGAGAGGAGGCGCATGCTAGAGGAAGATCCAAGGAAGTTATTTATTTTAAGATCTTTTACCACCTTAGATTGACCTTCAATCTTTCATTAGCTTGAAAAGATTGACAGTGGATTGGGCCATAACTGTGACACATTTAATTTTGCACTTTATTTATGCTTGTATATGATATGATATGATTAATAATGTGCATGCTTAACAAGATTAAAATTGGTGAGATCTAAATTAATAAAATCCCTCATTAAATTATTAAGTCTAAATCAGATGCCTTCCAATGAATAACACTCATCTAGACCTTGATCAATAGATGTAGGTTTGCCAAAGCAAAGTACCCTATTTATCTAGGTAAGATGCGAAAGGATAATTGTGATATCCAAACTATTAAAATCATTGGGCCCGACTTAACTAAGTTATCTCAATAGAATTGTGGACTTAGAGGCATAGAGTTTGGTTGGTACCATTAGATGGACTAGAAACAAATGTTGTTTACCAAACTATCCAGGAGTTATATATGATATAATTGACAAAGGGTTGTCTACCTAAATAATTATGTTTTGAGAGAATAGCCAAAGCTAACTTAAGGCATAATGAAATATGGATCTTGGCTCACTAGAAAGATTTAATAGAAAATGCTTTCCGAATTAATGGTGAGGGCTATTAATTTGAATAAAATAGTGGGAGGTATATTTTGAATGTACTATTATCAATTATATAATATCAACTCTGTAATTTGACTTATTATTGTTGCACTTATAAATTGTAGATATCAAATGGCAAACAACAACAACACAAATAGTCTTTCATTACGATCAGTCCTTGAAAAGGACAAGCTAAGTGGAATTAATTTCCTTGACTGGCATAGGAACTTGAGGATTGTCCTCAAACAAGAGCGTAAGCTATATGTCCTTGATGGGCCCATTCCTGCAGCACCAGCTGTCACTGCACCACGTGCGGAGCATAATGCTTACAAGAAGCATCAAGATGATGCTCTGGATGTGAGTTGTGTCATGCTAGCAACCATGAACGCTGAGCTTCAGAAGCAACATGAGTTGATGGATGCTTATGAGATGATCGAGCATCTCAAGAAATTGTTCGAAGGGCATGCTCGACAGGAGAGGTATGATACAAGCAAGGCGTTGTATCACTGCAAAATGGGTGAACGTAATCCAGTTGGTCCACATGTGCTGAAAATGATTGGGTATATTGAGTACCTTGATAGGTTGGGTTTTCCAATCACTCCGGAAGCCCAAACTGACCTTGTTTTGCAATCTTTGAACAACAGCTACTCTCAATTTGTTATGAACTATCTTATGAATGAAATTGAGAAGCCCATTACTGAGTTGTTGAACATGTTAAGAACTGCCGAGAACAACATGAAAAAGGCAGGACCCGCTCCCATAATGATGGTGCAAAAGGGGAATGCTAAGGGAAATTGGAAAGGCAAGAAGAAGATAGGATCTAAATCTTTTGCCAAACCCAATTCCAAAACCAAACAGGCTTTAAAACCTAAAGGTGGGGTGGCTAAAGAAGGTGAATGTCACTTCTGTGGAAAACCTGGACACTGGAAAAGGAATTGTCATGCTTATCTGGAAGAAGTGAAGAAAAGAAAAGGAAGTACGACTTCTGATTCAGGTATATATGTTATAGAAGTCAGCTTATCTACTTCTACATCATGGGTATTGGATACTGGATGTGGTTCTCACATTTGTGTTAATGTGCAGGGACTCCGAAGGAGTAGAACTTTGGCGAAAGGAGAGGTTGACCTACGAGTTGGAAATGGAGCAAAAGTTGATGCACTGGCCATAGGAACTTATCATTTATCTTTGCCCACTGGGCTAGTTTTAGAATTAGAAGATTGTTATTTTGTGCCTGCTATAAGCAAAAACATTATTTCTGTTTCTTGTTTGGACAAGAAAGGTTTTTCATTTATAATAAAGAACAATCGTTGTTTGTTTTATTTAAATGATATTTGTTATGGTGTTGCACAATTGTTTAACGGTCTCTATATTCTTGATTTAGAAATGCCTATCTATAACATAAATACAAAACGATTTAAATCAAATGATTCAAATCCGACATATCTCTGGCACTGTCGTTTAGGCCATATAAATGAGAAACGCATATCCAAACTCCATAAAGATGGGTTCTTGGATTCATTTGATTTTGAATCATATGAGAAATGCGAGTCTTGTTTATTAGGCAAGATGACTAAAGCCCCTTTCACTGGACACAGTGAACGGGCTAGCGATGTATTGGGACTTATACATAGTGATGTATGTGGACCCATGAGTTCGTTAGCAAGAGGTAGGTTTTATTACTTCATTACATTTACTGATGACTTTAGTAGATATGGATATGTGTATCTTATGAGACACAAATCCGAATCCTTTGAAAAGTTCAAGGAATTCAAGAATGAAGTTCAAAACCAATTTGGCAAAAGCATAAAAGCCCTTCGATCCGATCGAGGAGGTGAATACTTAAGCCAAGACTTTGATGACCTTCTAAAGGAGTGTGGTATTATATCACAGCTCACTCCACCTGGAACACCGCAATGGAATGGTGTATCTGAGAGGAGAAATCGAACCTTGTTGGACATGGTACGATCAATGATGAGTCATGCAGATCTTCCAATAAGCTTCTGGGGTCATGCCCTAGAGACAGCTGCATTCACACTTAACCGTGTTCCTACAAAGATGGTTCAGAAGACACCATATGAAATGTGGACTGGGAAACGTCCTAGTATGTCGTTCATGAAGATTTGGGGTTGCGAGGCGTTCGTAAAACGTCTGAATTCTGACAAGCTCGGACCCAAATCTGACAAATGTAATTTTGTGGGATACCCAAAGGAAACAAAAGGGTATTATTTCTACAAACCTTCTGAGAACAAAGTGGTTGTTGCTCGAACTGGTATTTTTCTAGAAAGAGAATTTGTCTCTAAAGGAAACAGTGGGAGGAAAGTAGAACTCGAAGAAATTCGAGAACCACAAAATATCATTGAACCTGAGTTGGAACATGAGCAGGAACCACAAGAAATTGTGGAAAGTGAACCTGCTCAAATTACACAAGTCATTCGTAGATCTGGTAGGACACGCCAAGAGCCTGAGAGATATTATGGATATCTTGTGACTGAAAACAGCGATGTGATGCTCATAGATCAAGATGAGCCTGCTTCCTACCAAGAAGCTATGAATGGACTAGATTATGAGAAATGGCTTGAAACCATGAAATCTGAGATGGACTCCATGTATACTAACCAAGTATGGACTCTGGTTGATCCACCCGAAGGGGTAAAACCAATCGGGTGCAAGTGGGTTTTCAAGAAGAAAACCGACATGGATGGTAATGTACAAACCTATAAAGGCCGACTGGTAGCAAAAGGTTTCAAACAAATTCAAGGTGTTGACTATGATGAAACCTTCTCTCCAGTGGCAATGATTAAATCCATCAGGATCTTACTTGCTATTGCAGCTTTTTATGATTACGAAATCTGGCAGATGGATGTCAAAACTGCTTTCCTTAACGGAAATCTCCTTGAGGATGTGTATATGACACAACCTGAGGGTTTTGTCACTCCAAAGGATGCTGGAAAGGTATGTAAGCTGCATCGATCCAGTTTATGGATTGAAGCAAGCTTCTCGGAGTTGGAATCTTCGATTTGATGAAGCAGTCAAAGAATTTGGCTTTATTAAAAATGAAGATGAACCTTGTGTATATAAGAAGGTTAGTGGGAGTCACATTGTATTCCTATTATTATATGTTGATGACATATTAATTATTAAGAATGACTTTCCTTCCTTACAGGCTGTAAAAACATGGTTAGGAAAATGTTTCTCCATGAAAGATTTGGGCGATGCTGCCTACATTTTAGGTATCAAGATCTATAGAGATATATCAAGAAAAATGCTCGGCCTAAGTCAAAGTACATATATTAATAAAGTGTTGAAACGGTTCAGCATGCAAGAGGCGAAAAGAGGAAACTTACCCGTGACTCATGGTGTAAAGATCTCTAAGGCCCAATGTCCTAAATCACAAGATGATGAGGAAGCGTATGAGAAAGATCCCTTATGCTTCGGCAATTGGATCTATCATGTATGCAATGATATGTACTCGTCCAGGATGTCTCGTATGCTTTGAGCATGACGAGCAGATACCAGTCGAATCCAGGTGAAGGTCACTGGACAGCAGTCAAGAATATCCTCAAGTACCTGAAAAGGACTAAGGATTCATTCTTAGTATATGGAGGTGAAGACGAACTAGCAGTAAAGGGTTACACAGATGCTAGTTTCCAAACTGACAATGATGACTATAAGTCTCAGTCAGGTTTTGTGTTTTGCCTTAATGGTGGTGCTGTTAGCTGGAAAAGTTCGAAGTAAGAGACAGTAGCTGATTCTACAACAGAGGCTGAGTATATTGCTGCTTCTAGTGCAGCCAAGGAGGCTGTATGGATTAAAAAGTTCATCACTGAACTTGGTGTTGTTCCAACCATTGTTGATCCGGTTGCTCTATACTGTGATAATAATGGAGCCATTGCACAGGCTAAGGAACCCAGATCTCACCAACGATCCAAGCATATACTTAGGCGGTACCATCTCATCCGTGAAATCATTGATAGAGGAGATGTACATATAGGAAGAGTGCCAACAGATGATAATGTTGCAGATCCACTAACCAAGGCTTTGTCGCAGCAGAAGCACGACGGTCACACTAGTTCCATGGGTATTAGATACATGAGTGATTGGCTCTAGTACAAGTGGGATACTGTTAGAGTTTATGCCCTAGAGGCCAATTATTTGATATAATTGCTTAACGTTTTGATATTATTTGATTGAATAAATATATGATTTTATTATGGTTTTATTTACTGCGTAATATAATTGTTAACATAATAAAATTCCTTAGAACAGTGATACAAATTATATAGTTTCAAGTATGTGACTTGAACATGAGATTATATATTACCATTAGTATCAGTGTTCTTAAATGTCCCTAGTCGAGTATCATTGTTGATGGGACAACAATGATGCATTGAGACTAGTATGTGGATTGACTGATGACCAAATCTCATTGGTCATAAATATATGAGATATTAAGTCAATGCATAGGTACATGTTAGAGAACGATGTACTGGACAGACCCACCATGAGAATTCTATATGGAGCATTATGCGAAGTGTCATTAGCAATTCTCATAGTGACAATGATGTAATGGTCCTCTGACCTGAAATCGCTATATTACTACACGAGAATTTATGTACTTTGATATCATCAAATGTCACCTTTAATCGGGTGGACTATAAAGGTGATTATTGGGTTCATCATTAATCATGTGAGAAATATGAGTGATCTAGATGGAATTTAACCATCCTATATATTATGGGTGATATCCATAGGCCTCTTGATTGAGTAGGACTATGAAATGCATGGCCATGCTCAAATAGTGATTTGTTTCATATAGTCTACTCATTGATCAAGAAAACTCAGATTAAATTATGAAGAGTATGACACATTCCACGACTCGAGTTTAATCTAGGATATTAAGGTTAAAAGGATTAAATTGCATTGAAACATTGGTCACAAAAAGGTTGCATCGAATCATCGATCTTATTATTACTTGGGTAGTAGTGATGCATTACTAGATGCCGCTCACTGTTTATAATTTTATAATATGATTTTAAAATTATTGCCAACGTAATAATAACCTATAGGGTCACACACATAGAACGTTATTTAAAAGGGAATTAATTTAAATTTTAAGGATTTAAATATATTAATATGATTAATAGTATTTAAATCACGAATTTAAATTAAAAGGAGAATTTGTATATATGTATATTAATTAAGTAAGACTTAATTAAGAGATATATATATATATATATATTCGGATTTTATATAATTAAGCTTTGATTTTGATTAATTCTTTTAACTACTATATATAAGATATATAGCAGCTACTTAGGGTAAGATATCAGAATAGAAAAACCCTAGCCGCTCTTAGAGAGAGACTAGAGAAAAAACAGTTTCAAAAATCCATTCCTTTTGGTGGCTAGTACCGCAAGTCCTTCTTATTGCAGAATTGTTCGACGGTTCGTGCGGCGTTCGTGTGGATACCGTAGAGGCGCAATCGATTTGTATTACGTTGGAGATTCGAGGCGCAGTCGGTTTCAGATTCTCGTTTTTGTTTATATCTGGTATAATCTCTAAACCTCTGAATTAATTGATTTTCGCATGGATCCTGTTTTAGGGTTTCGGAAATTGCTTTAAAATTTTAATTTCCGCTGTGCGTTTCTGTGCCGAAGCCCAACACTGATGTGTCCCTCCCCTCCGCATTTGAAGCATATGATTGGTGGTCGTTCTCCTTCCTTAACAACGGGTGTTGGTGCTGACGTCTTTCCATCATTGTTGAATCTCCTCTTCTTTAAATGCCCATTCTTATTGTTTTGGGCATGATTACCACCGAAGTGGTTACCATTTCTGGCATGTTGATTTCTTCCACGCTTATTGTCACCGCTTCGATGACTGCTATCACTATTATTATCATTTTGTCGGCTAGCTCTCTTTTGGTTGGGTTAACTCATTATCGCGCTCCAATAACTGAGCCCTATTAATAACATCTTAATACAAACACAGTTTATAAGAGATAAGATATTGACATATCTCAGACCTCTTAGAAACATTCGCATCATTCTCTCCTCATTATCAACCAAATGGGACGCAAACTAGGATAACTCGGCGAACTTGGCTTCGTACTGCGACACGGTCATGTTGTTTTGCTCCAGCTTGATGAACTCTACCTCTTTTATGTGATGAATACTTTCGAGAAAGTACTTGTCGTTGAACAATTATTGGAACTTCTCCCAAGTCATCTTCAGTAGCGGCAGGTTGAGTACATTTTACATATTCCCACTAGTAATCTGCCTCTGTACGCAACATGAAGGTGGTAAAGGGAACCTTTTGCTCCTTGGAGCATCCCAAGACATCAAATATCTTGCAGATCTGCTTTATCCACGTCTCCGCCTTAAGTGGTTTTGGCTCTCTAAAAAACTCCGGTGGTCCCAGCTCCTTGAACTGCTTAGCGGTGACCGTCCGAGAGTTGCCAGTGTTTCCACCTGCATTTTGGACAGAAGCAGCTCTTGCCTGATGTTGCATGAAATGCATAAAGCCTCTGAACATTCCATCGTCCATCATCTGGTCAGTGTTGTTGTTTACCTGAGGATTGTCACCTTCCTGATGCACATTATCCTGATTATTAATCTGTGGAGACTCAACGGTCTCTTGTGCTCCATTGATGTTCTCAACATTCTCGGATGCCATTTTCAAACACTGCCACAGAAAAAGGGTTAATTAATATATCACATATTATCCCTATATTTTGACCGACCAATTAAATACCAAATAAACTTAGGTAGGTCATACTAGCGAAGGAATTCCCCGTCTCTCCCCTTATAGTTCTTATCTTACATCTTAGCCAGGGATCATATCCCTAAGCTTTAATACCAACTGTGATGCCCCCAAAATAGGTATACATCACCCATCTTGAGTCGCCAAATACATGGTACAAAATTCAAATACAACTTAATTATACAACAGTCGTGTAAAATACGACCAAACATATGTTGTGAGTTTTAATACAAATATTGTCATCTAGACAATATCCATACTCAATTGAGTCCTCATTATATTTATTATCACTCTATTTAATAGAATAATGAGGACTACTAATGCTATTATCTGGACCGTCACTCCGTTCCCCGACTAGTCCCTGCTACGTTCTCATTTCCTCGAAGAGAACAATGAAAGGAAAAGGGTGAGCTCAACTAGCCCAGTAATAAATATTATGACTAAGATAATGCAGAATAGATTATCATTAGCCTTCAACAGTGTTAAACTGATACAATATAACAAACATCAAGTTTAACTACAGCGGAACAAGCAATTCATTAAAAGAGTCAAGTAGAGAATAAAATCTAATATCTTTTATGATTTAAAAAGGGGTTTCATCACTTTTATCGCTGAGACTCAGCTTAATAAATAATCCACATTATCCCTGCACTACGGCCAAAGATATTCATTAGTATCACGACCACAAATTATCCATGCACTATGAGCAAAGGATATTCGTGTATTCATCAATGGTCATGATTATGCCAACAACTGTCCATCAATGCACTACGGGCCAATGAGGACTTTTACCACATCATTTGTAACATTACGGTCATGATTATACCAAATAATCCCTGGTTATAATCATACCAAGTCCATCTATGCACTACAGGCCACAGATGACTTTCAACAAAATATAAACATGAGGATGATGACAATGATATAAGAATTCAATAAAACAAGTTCAAGAATTAATTTATCCAGGAACCAATAACGTCCAAATTGTCAACATGATACTGCTTTGTAGAGTAAAACTCAAGAATGCTCAGAAGAATATTTTCATGAAAAGATACTGGATGAAGCGCAAATATCAAGGATATTCCACTAATTTCATGGAGTATAGAAGTCAAAACTTTAACCAACTGTGTATAATAAAGAATGGAATAACAAAAAAAATCACCAGGCATGCGATAGACCACACAAATAGGTTATTCCAACAGAATAATAAATAACAGAACCAGGTCATGCGTAAACGCACAGATAGGATATTCCAACAGAATAATAAATAACGGAACCAGATCAGGCGAAATTTGCACCGACAGGATGTTCCAACAGAATAATAAATAATGGAATAACAGAAGATTTTCACCATGTATGCGGTACTTCGCATAGACAGGTTATTCCAACAGAATAATAAAGAATGGAATAACAGAAGAATTTCACCATGTTTGCGGTACTTCGCATAGACAGGTTATTCCATCAGAATAATAAAGAATTGAATAACAGAAGAATTTCACCATGTATACGGTACTTCGCATAGACAGGTTATTCCAACATAATGATAAAGAATGGAATAACAGAAGTTCTCTTCATGAATACGAAAGAAATAATACCCATTACCTTAGAAGAAACTGGATATAGAAGTGGTGAATTCTTCTTTCTCTCTATAGTTTCTCTCTCTAGAGTTTCAGTGAATTCGTAAGAAATAATGAAGGAATGAGCTTCTATTTATAGAAGAATGGACTGAATAGTAACTAATTCCTGAACGGTCCAGATTGATTTACTTTTAAACGGACGGTCCAGATTGGTTTACAATAAAATATAATATATTCTATTTATAATCTAATAAAACGAATAACTTTATAAAAGTATTCTGTTTTATATAAAATGATTTTACTATGCAAACACTATGCAGACACTATGCAAACACTATACATAATAAAATATAATATATTCTAATTATTGTCTAATAAAACAGATAACTTTATAAAAGTATTCTGTTTTATATAAAAAGCTTTTCTGTTTTATTACATTAATAATACTAATAAAACAAAACTTCATCATCATTATTAGAATTCACACTATTAATCGACCAGGTCGTTCCCAAGAATGAGGGGCTTTCCAATAAGGATTTCTCCCTATTGGCGCGCAATTAGGTGACCAAACCTCTCCTTGACAGAACTTCTAGACATCGTTAATATTTCAAATAATAATATTAATAACTTTGTCGTCTCAATTATTGATTTACTAATATATAAAATATCGACAATAATTGAATCAATTAAAGTGAGATACTATGCCATAATTACTGAATGCAATAATTGAACAAAACTGAGTGACTTCTCATGTAATCATCAATAATCAATACCGTGTGCTACTATGCAACAACGCGTATTACTGTACTTTTAACACCGGGTGTTTCAACAGTTAACGGTAAAACTTCCGCCGTTATTTTCATAAAAATATTTTTGTCGTTTTCTCAATCCGACAATAATTTTCATTGTGGGGTCCACCAATGATTGGACAGTCGTACGAATATTCCCCGACCTAATCGAATATTATATAACAACTTGCGTACTTTGCAAAATTTATAAATATTACCTACAACTATAACATTATATCAAATTCATTCCATAATATTCAAAAATGTCCCTCATAAAAGTTGGGGTCTTACAGTTACCGTACAATTCAATCCTTCGACCATACAATGTCCCAATTAAATATAAGACATGAAATTACTGTCAAGTCTTATTTTATTTAATTATATGTATTTCGACTCTTAAATGCACAACTCCAAATAATGAAAATTATAAACTACTTTCTAATTTCATTCTGCTTTAGCCAAGGACTACTGGGTTGTCATTTATCGAATCACATAGGACATTTCTCTTCTTTTACTAGAAGTGGTAGATTCTTTATTGATCATACATTATCTCCATGTACAACTTATTATATCCAAGCAGACCCTTTGATATACCCTAAGAGTCTTAAGGAATAAGTCAAAGTATAACTCATCATACACAAGATATTATGATGATCTCAAGTCCAAGGATCACTTGTACTACTATCACTACAGGAATTCCTATTGACAGGCAAGTAAAACTCCATTAGGTATTCCTTAGCGAGCCACGTTCAGTGAACTTATTCTCTAATAAGCACCTACATACTTGCTTTAGTGTCTCCACATAAATGATCATGAGATCAATCATCCTCATCCAATGAGCAAGCAACGTATGTACAAATCTATCCGGATTCACTAATCCAATGATTGGGAACTATTTTAGTTTTAAGCTTTCTAAGAATTTAGATCTCATTAGAATGATCATTATCATTATTCTAAAAGCATTGCTTAAAACTATGGGTTTATCATATATTATAAAACAGCATCATGTAGATAATTAAAAGTCTTTAATAAATTAATACTTTTTATTAATAAATGAATAAGATTGTTACAAAGTATATGCTTTATCATCAAACATGATTGGCTTGTGTGCATACTACTTTCAAACTTCAGTAAATGGATATGTAATGTTGTTCTTGAGAGTCCACTATTTCTATAGTGATTTACCATCTTTCAATGATATCTATAATCAAATGAAAGTGCCACAACACATGTTTAGATCCAAGATGAGACTTAAGAACTATTCCTAGTTCTGTAATGAACTTTTCATCCAAACAATCAACTTGCAGCTTCATTTATAGCTATATACTTTGTCTTTATCACTAAACCAGCAACTCTTTGCTGTTTAAAACCTTTCTAATTTCACTGCACCACCGTTCAAGGTAACACTTTACCTTAAAGTGGATTTTCTGTCGTCTTGGTCTGTTTAAAAAACTTGAGTCTGTTAAGCCCTGTAGTTTTAATTCCGACCCACCATGAATATGATCACATCCTTAGTGCCAGTTAAGTACTTTAAGATGTTTTTCACTAACTCATAATGAACTTCTCCAGAATATGACTGATCATTATCAGGTCTCATACATTTCATTACATACATGATAGTTACTTATGCGATCTCTCTTTTGGAGTCTTTGGGAACTATTAAGAGAGATACACTCCATGGCTCATCAACGTGAGACATCCCATGGAGTTTGCCATGTTAAACGACTTTAGCATCAAATGAATATACGTTCCTTGGGTTAAGTTGAGCATCCTATTAAATCTATCAATATAGATTTATATCCCCAATTAAGATACTTTTCTCAAATCATTCATAGAGGAATGTCTAGACAACTTTATCTTTACTGATTATAGCATTTGTATGTCATTCCTTATCCACAGTATATCAACATATAATACTAGGAATGTCGCGACGCTCTCACTGACCCTTTTGAATGCACTAGGTTCATTCTTGTTTTTGATAAAATCAAACTCTTTTGATTCTCTCATCAAAACGAATGTTCCATATTTGAGAAGCTTGCTTCAATCCATTTCTCTGAGTGTCTACAACTCTTACCTCATCGTATGTAACTGGATCATCATCTTCTATGATACGTACCTCATCATCATCATCTATGATGAATCCATACCTCCTAGGTATCTTCGGTAATTTCTAAATTTACGATTCAGTTGTGGTACAATTGGTCTATCTACAGGTTCCTCTTATTTAACTTATAGTGTTTTATGGTTCTTGAACTCTTCAAGATCTATTATTGTAAGACCCCGAATTTTATGAAATAAAAGTATTCAATTTTTCTTATAATTACTATTCAGTAAATGGTTAAATTGATAAAAAGTTAAAGTTAAGGGTGATATATGAAATTTTTTCAAAATACGCAAGTGGTTATAAAATATCATTGTTGTCGGAGAATATTCGTTTGGTCGTGGGATATTCTTTCTGTCGGGGAATATTCGTACGACGGCGCAACCATTTGTGGGCCCCATAATAGAATAACTGTCGGATGAAGAAAACGACAAAATTAAGTTTTTATAAATAACGACGTAATCGTTACCGTTAACACTGTTGGAATACCCGGTTGGTAAAATAAAGTAATACGCGTTGTTGCACAGTAGCACACGGTATTTTTGAATTATTGATTCTTACGTAAGAAGGCACTAATCAATAATTGTTACAGTAATTTACTGTTCAATATTTTATTTTATTGATTCAATAATTGCTGCGTTGATATTTTATATTATTGTTGTTTCAATAATTATCACTGCACAATATTTCTCATTATTAGATCAATAATTCGTATTATTTGAATAATATTATTAGATAGCATTATTGACAATGTCTAGAAAGTTCTGTCAAGTTGAGGTTTAGTCACCTAATTGCGCGCCAGTAATGAGAAATTCTTATTGGAAAGCCCCCTCTATCCTGGGAACGGCCTGGTTGTCAGTACTGTGATTCTGTAATATTATTTTTGAATAATTAATTATTGATTATTATGATAAAGAAAATATTTATTTTATGTGGATATAGATGGAGGAAATTTTTAATGTGATAATTGTTGAAAATTAATATTTTATCTTTTTCTGATAAAATAATTCATTTAAATATATATTTTAATAATATATTGATGGTGATATTTTTACAATGAATGTGGGATATATGAGTATATGAGGAGGAAGAGTATTTTGATGGCATTAAATGATTAACACATGTTTTGGGTGTCGGTGGACCACAATTCTTGACCGAAAATTTATTATAGACTGTAAAATCGCCCGTTTGTGGATTTCGGTCAATTTCTGTTTGGAATTCGGAAAAACTTCATTCTACAAAGTTGTAGATAATTTAATTTCCTATAAAAACTCGCGAGATTCGAATTTTCTGATAACAGAGCTATTTATTGTGAATTATTGAAGTTTCGGAGTTATGAAATAATTGATTTTTGGAAATTTTAATTATTTTATTTAAGAAAAACGTTTTTGTGGTTGTTGGCACATGGGTGGCTGATATTTTTGACCAAAGATTGCTTTCAAAAATGGTTGGTGAAGGTTGGTGTGGAATAAGAAAAAGAAAATGATATTTTATTATTTTAGTCTCCTTTGGCGTTCTAGCATTTTCCTATAAATAGAGGGCTAAGTTAGAATTGAAAATCACACCAGAAACATAAGCTTTCTCTCTACTTCTCTCTCTATATATCAAGTGTGTTCTTGTGAGTATACTTTGAGTGTTGCTATACGGTGCAAGGTTCCTTCGGCTTTATATTCCAGTCAGAAGTACTGCTCTTTTGAGGTAAGGGATAGTAAGGGGTATTATTTTCTTCTTAAATGATATTTTTTTCTTCAATATCATTATGCCGAAATATTGGTGAACTTTTTAATCAAATTTGGAACTTTTTCATGTCGGGGTTACTATTCATGAGTTACTATTCACGAGTTACTATTCACGAGTACTATTCACGAAACGTGATGATGTTTTTGTGAAATTTCTATCTTTTGGTGTCGGAGTTACTATTCACGTATACGGCACTATTCACGAATACTACACTATTCATCGAAAAATAAAATTTCTTCTTTTTGTCCAAAATATCTATTTTGGCTACTATCTTTGATTGTATGCATGTTTTGATCGTTATTTTTGAGTTCTGCTTCAAAATCAGTTGTTATGAAGTATTATTGATCTGTTGTTTGATATCATTGACCCGTAGTGCAAAGATAAATTATTGATGAATATCTTTGGCTCGTAATGAAAAGATGACTTGTTGATGAATATCTTTGGCCTGTAGTGCAAAGATGACTTGTTGATGAATATCTTTGGCCTGTAGTGCAAAGATGACTTGTTGATGAATATCTTTGGCCTGTAGTGCAAAGATGACTTGTTGATGAATATCTTTGGTCTGTAGTGCAAAGATGACTTGTTGATGAATATCTTTGGCCTGTAGTGCAAAGATGACTTGTTGATGAATATCTTTGGCCCGTAGTGCAAAGATGACATGTTGTTGAATATCTTTGTCTAGTTGTGCAAAGATGAACATGTGTTGAGATGAACATGACCAACTGGTGATACAAATGAATATCTTTGGCCGTAGTGCAAAGATGAAATTATTAGTATGATTATGAACAGGAAATGTGATTTGGTGTAACCATGATCTTTGATGTTTCAGGTAAAGACAGGTGATGTAAATTATCTTCGTCCTAGATGAGAAGAGGAATTTTTAAGCACACTTATGGTTATGAGTTATTCATATGATTGTGGAAAGGAATTGTTGATTGATGTTACAGGGATAAAACATTGTTGGTGGACTTTTAATGTGGAGAAGATAATAGACTTTATAGTCTATTTGACTCTTTTAATGGATTGCTCGTTCCGCTGCAACTATGGTTGAAAAGTTTTATCATCTACCATATGTTCTAAATCTCTGATTTATTACTGTTGAAGGCTATTGATAATATATTTATCTTTAGTCATGATATTCTTTACTGAGCTAGTTGTGCTCACCCTTTTGCTTTACAATTCCTTTCAGGTAATAAAAGTGTAGCTGGGTCGAGCGGGGAATAACAGGGGAATAGAACGGTGGTCTACAGATGTTGAGGGTGAGGTAAATTCAACTTTGGAAGGGTATTTTGTCATACAAAATGTCTAATGACATACAACCTCGAGTCATCATAAGACAGGGATGTGCTCATCCACTTGCTGAGTATATTTACGAGCACTACCTATATAATCTTGGTGTTTGTTTGAAGTATAATTCTCAATTTGAGACAGTGGAGATAATGATAAGTCAAGAGAAGACTCACCATTGGGAAGAATATGATAGTAATCTTCTCGTATTTCTTTGGGGTCTATTGGGTCAACCAAGGATAATTCTGTGGCCATATGATATCTATCATAACCTAGACGCATGGTCTCCCATGTACGAAGGTTTCCTTGAGCACTTCCCAAAGATTTTAGTTTCTAAAATAGTTTTTGACTATACCTTTATGTAAGGTGTCACTGTGAGGTGCTATGGTTGAAGCACCATGAGGGTCACATTTGGTATATATTTGTATCCAAACTCACAGTATATGTGTTGTTGTATTTTGCACGACAATTGTTGTAATAAAGTTGTAGTTGTTTTCTGTACCATGTATTTGGCGACTCAGAATGGGTTGGATTGAATGGACCTATTTTGGGGTCGTTACATTTTGGTATCAGAGCTTAGGGATATGGTCTCTGGCAGAGATCGGGGAATAGGACTAGAAGGGGAGAGATGAGTAAATCCTTCGCTAGTGTGTCCTACCTAAGCTTATTTGTTGGTCAGTCGTAATATGGGGATATTATGTGATATGTTAATTTGTTCAATTAACCCTTGTTTTGAAGTTGTATTGTAGAATGATATCTGAAATACAGGAGATGAGCATTGGAGAAATCATGATGACAGGAAAGATGGAATCTGAAATGAAAGCAAGGTATTCTCAACTCTTTGAAATACCAGGTATGTAAATTTCGGGGACGAAATTTCATAAGGAGGGGAGATTGTAAGACCCCGAATTTTATGAAATAAAAGTATTCAATTTTTCTTATAATTACTATTCAGTAAATGGTTAAATTGATAAAAAGTTAAAGTTAAGGGTGATATATGAAATTTTTTCAAAATACGCAAGTGGTTATAAAATATTCATTGTTGTCGGAGAATATTCGTTTGGTCGTGGGATATTCTTTCTGTCGGGGAATATTCGTACGACGGCGCAACCATTTGTGGGCCCCATAACAAAATAACTGTCGGATGAAGAAAACGACAAAATTAAGTTTTTATAAATAACGACGTAATCGTTACCGTTAACACTGTTGGAATACCCGGTTGGTAAAATAAAGTAATACGCGTTGTTGCACAGTAGCACACGGTATTACACAGCATTTTTGAATTATTGATTCTTACGTAAGAAGGCACTAATCAATAATTGTTACAGTAATTACTGTTCAATATTTTATTTTATTGATTCAATAATTGTTGCGTTGATATTTTATATTATTGTTGTTTCAATAATTATCACTGCACAATATTTCTCATTATTAGATCAATAATTCATATTATTTGAATATTATTATTAGATAGCATTATTGACAATGTCTAGAAAGTTTTGCCAAGGAGAGGTTTGGTCACCTAATTGCGCACCAGTAAGGAGAATTCTTATTGGAAAGCCCCCTCTATCCTGGGAACGGCCTGGTTGTCAGTACTGTGATTCTGTAATATTATTTTTGAATAATTAATTATTGATTATTATGATAAAGAAAATATTTATTTTATGTGGATATAGATGGAAGAAATTTTTAATGTGATAATTGTTGAAATTTAATATTTTATCTTTTTCTGATAAAATAATTCATTTAAATATATTATTTTAATAATATATTGATGGTGATATTTTTACAATGAATGTGGGATATATGAGTATATGAGGAGGAAGAGTATTTTGATGGCATTAAATGATTAACACATGTTTTGGGTGTCGGTGGACCACAATTCTTGACCGAAAATTTATTATAGACTATAAAATCGCCCGTTTGTGGATTTCGGTCAATTTCTGTTTGGAATTTGAAAAAACTTCCTTATACAAAGTTGTAGATAATTTAATTTCCTATAAAAACTCGCAGAGATTCGAATTTTCTGATAACAGAGCTATTTATTGTGAATTATTGAAGTTTCGGAGTTATGAAATAATTGATTTTTGGAAATTATAATTATTCTATTTAAGAAAAACGTTTTTGTGGTTGTTGGCACATGGGTGGCTGATATTTTTGACCAAAGATGGCTTTCAAAAATGGTTGGTGAAGGTTGGTGTGGAATAAGAAAAAGAAAATGATATTTTATTATTTTAGTCTCCTTTGGCGTTCTAGCATTTTCCTATAAATAGAGGGCTAAGTTAGAATTGAAAATCACACCAGAAACATAAGCTTTCTCTCTACTTCTCTCTCTATATATCAAGTGTGTTCTTGTGAGTATACTTTGAGTGTTGCTATACGGTGCAAGGTTCCTTCGGCTTTATATTCCAGTCAGAAGTACTGCTCTTTTGAGGTAAGGGATAGTAAGGGGTATTATTTTCTTCTTAAATGATATTTTTTTCTTCAATATCATTATGCCGAAATATTGGTGAACTTTTTAATCAAATTTGGAACTTTTTCATGTCGGGGTTACTATTCACGAGTTACTATTCACGAGTACTATTCACGAAACGTGATGATGTTTTTGTGAAATTTCTATCTTTTGGTGTCGGAGTTACTATTCACGTATACGGCACTATTCACGAATACAGCACTATTCATCGAAAAATGAAATTTCTTCTTTTTGTCCAAAATATCTATTTTGGCTACTATCTTTGATTGTATGCATGTTTTGATCGTTATTTTTGAGTTCTGATTCAAAATCAGTTGTTATGAAGTATTATTGATCTGTTGTTTGATATCATTGACCCGTATAGTGCAAAGATAAATTATTGATGAATATCTTTGGCTCGTAATGCAAAGATGACTTGTTGATGAATATCTTTGGCCTGTAGTGCAAAGATGACTTGTTGATGAATATCTTTGGCCTGTAGTGCAAAGATGACTTGTTGATGAATATCTTTGGCCTGTAGTGCAAAGATGACTTGTTGATGAATATCTTTGGCCTGTAGTGCAAAGATGACTTGTTGATGAATATCTTTGGCCTGTAGTACAAAGATGACTTGTTGATGAATATCTTTGGCATGTAGTGCAAAGATGACATGTTGTTGAATATCTTTGTCTAGTAGTGCAAAGATGAACATGTGTTGAGATGAACATGACCAACTGGTGATACAAATGAATATCTTTGGCCGTAGTGCAAAGATGAAATTATTAGTATGATTATGAACAGGAAATGTGATTTGGTGTAACCATGATCTTTGATGTTTCAGGTAAAGACAGGTGATGTAAATTATCTTCGTCCTAGATGAGAAGAGGAATTTTTAAGCACACTTATGGTTATGAGTTATTCATATGATTGTGGAAAGGAATTGTTGATTGATGTTACAGGGATAAAACATTGTTGGTGGACTTTTAATGTGGAGAAGATAATAGACTTTATAGTCTATTTGACTCTTTTAATGGATTGCTCGTTCCGCTGCAACTATGGTTGAAAAGTTTTATCATCTACCATATGTTCTAAATCTCTGATTTATTACTGTTGAAGGCTATTGATAATATATTTATCTTTAGTCATGATATTCTTTACTGAGCTAGTTGTGCTCACCCTTTTGCTTTACAATTCCTTTCAGGTAATAAAAGTGTAGCTGGGTCGAGCGGGGAATAACAGGGGAATAGAACGGTGGTCTACAGATGTTGAGGGTGAGGTAAATTCAACTTTGGAAGGGTATTTTGTCATACAAAATGTCTAATGACATACAACCTCGAGTCATCATAAGACAGGGATGTGCTCATCCACTTGCTGAGTATATTTACGAGCACTACCTATATAATCTTGGTGTTTGTTTGAAGTATAATTCTCAATTTGAGACAGTGGAGATAATGATAAGTCAAGAGAAGACTCACCATTGGAAATAATATGATAGTGATCTTCTCGTATTTCTTTGGGGTCTATTGGGTCAACCAAGGATAATTCTGTGGCCATATGATATCTATCATAACCTAGACGCATGGTCTCCCATGTACGAAGGTTTCCTTGAGCACTTCCCAAAGATTTTAGTTTCTAAAATAGTTTTTGACTATACCTTTATGTAAGGTGTCACTGTGAGGTGCTATGGTTGAAGCACCATGAGGGTCACATTTGGTATATATTTGTATCCAAACTCACAGTATATGTGTTGTTGTATTTTGCACGACAATTGTTGTAATAAAGTTGTAGTTATTTTCTGTACCATGTATTTGGCGACTCAGAATGGGTTGGATTGAATGGACCTATTTTGGGGTCGTTACATTTTGGTATCAGAGCTTAGGGATATGGTCTCTGGCAGAGATCGGGGAATAGGACTAGAAGGGGAGAGATGAGTAAATCCTTCGCTAGTGTGTCCTACCTAAGCTTATTTGTTGGTCAGTCGTAATATGGGGATATTATGTGATATGTTAATTTGTTCAATTAACCCTTATTTTGAAGTTGTATTGTAGAATGATATCTGAAATACA
This sequence comes from Panax japonicus, assembly GCA_020205505.1. Classification (NCBI taxonomy): domain Eukaryota; kingdom Viridiplantae; phylum Streptophyta; class Magnoliopsida; order Apiales; family Araliaceae; genus Panax; species Panax japonicus. Next base: position 61,867,722 of record CM035092.1, read on the forward strand.
GGAGATGAGCATTGGAGAAATAATGATGACAGGAAAGATGGAATCTGAAATGAAAGCAAGGTATTCTCAACTCTTTGAAATACCAGGTATGTAAATTTCGGGGACGAAATTTCATAAGGAGGGGAGATTGTAAGACCCCGAATTTTATGAAATAAAAGTATTCAATTTTTCTTATAATTACTATTCAGTAAATGGTTAAATTGATAAAAAGTTAAAGTTAAGGGTGATATATGAAATTTTTTCAAAATACGCAAGTGGTTATAAAATATTCATTGTTGTCGGAGAATATTCGTTTGGTCGTGGGATATTCTTTCTGTCGGGGAATATTCGTACGACGGCGCAACCATTTGTGGGCCCCATAACAAATAACTGTCGGATGAAGAAAACGACAAAATTAAGTTTTTATAAATAACGACGTAATCGTTACCGTTAACACTGTTGGAATACCCGGTTGGTAAAATAAAGTAATACGCGTTGTTGCACAGTAGCACACGGTATTACACAGCATTTTTGAATTATTGATTCTTACGTAAGAAGGCACTAATCAATAATTGTTACAGTAATTACTGTTCAATATTTTATTTTATTGATTCAATAATTGTTGCGTTGATATTTTATATTATTGTTGTTTCAATAATTATCACTGCACAATATTTCTCATTATTAGATCAATAATTCATATTATTTGAATATATTATTAGATAGCATTATTGACAATGTCTAGAAAGTTTTGCCAAGGAGAGGTTTGGTCACCTAATTGCGCACCAGTAAGGAGAATTCTTATTGGAAAGCCCCCTCTATCCTGGGAACGGCCTGGTTGTCAGTACTGTGATTCTGTAATATTATTTTTGAATAATTAATTATTGATTATTATGATAAAGAAAATATTTATTTTATGTGGATATAGATGGAAGAAATTTTTAATGTGATAATTGTTGAAATTTAATATTTTATCTTTTTCTGATAAAATAATTCATTTAAATATATTATTTTAATAATATATTGATGGTGATATTTTTACAATGAATGTGGGATATATGAGTATATGAGGAGGAAGAGTATTTTGATGGCATTAAATGATTAACACATGTTTTGGGTGTCGGTGGACCACAATTCTTGACCGAAAATTTATTATAGACTATAAAATCGCCCGTTTGTGGATTTCGGTCAATTTCTGTTTGGAATTTGAAAAAACTTCCTTATACAAAGTTGTAGATAATTTAATTTCCTATAAAAACTCGCAAGATTCGAATTTTCTGATAACAGAGCTATTTATTGTGAATTATTGAAGTTTCGGAGTTATGAAATAATTGATTTTTGGAAATTATAATTATTCTATTTAAGAAAAACGTTTTTGTGGTTGTTGGCACATGGGTGGCTGATATTTTTGACCAAAGATGGCTTTCAAAAATGGTTGGTGAAGGTTGGTGTGGAATAAGAAAAAGAAAATGATATTTTATTATTTTAGTCTCCTTTGGCGTTCTAGCATTTTCCTATAAATAGAGGGCTAAGTTAGAATTGAAAATCACACCAGAAACATAAGCTTTCTCTCTACTTCTCTCTCTATATATCAAGTGTGTTCTTGTGAGTATACTTTGAGTGTTGCTATACGGTGCAAGGTTCCTTCGGCTTTATATTCCAGTCAGAAGTACTGCTCTTTTGAGGTAAGGGATAGTAAGGGGTATTATTTTCTTCTTAAATGATATTTTTTTCTTCAATATCATTATGCCGAAATATTGGTGAACTTTTAATCAAATTTGGAACTTTTTCATGTCGGGGTTACTATTCACGAGTTACTATTCACGAGTACTATTCACGAAACGTGATGATGTTTTTGTGAAATTTCTATCTTTTGGTGTCGGAGTTACTATTCACATATACGGCACTATTCACGAATACAGCACTATTCATCGAAAAATAAAATTTCTTCTTTTTGTCCAAAATATCTATTTTGGCTACTATCTTTGATTGTATGCATGTTTTGATCGTTATTTTTGAGTTCTGATTCAAAATCAGTTGTTATGAAGTATTATTGATCTGTTGTTTGATATCATTGACCCGTATAGTGCAAAGATAAATTATTGATGAACATCTTTGGCTCGTAATGCAAAGATGACTTGTTGATGAATATCTTTGGCCTGTAGTGCAAAGATGACTTGTTGATGAATATCTTTGGCCTGTAGTGCAAAGATGACTTGTTGATGAATATCTTTGGCCTGTAGTGCAAAGATGACTTGTTGATGAATATCTTTGGCCTGTAGTACAAAGATGACTTGTTGATGAATATCTTTGGCCTGTAGTGCAAAGATGACATGTTGTTGAATATCTTTGTCTAGTAGTGCAAAGATGAACATGTGTTGAGATGAACATGACCAACTGGTGATACAAATGAATATCTTTGGTCGTAGTGCAAAGATGAAATTATTAGTATGATTATGAACAGGAAATGTGATTTGGTGTAACCATGATCTTTGATGTTTCAGGTAAAGACAGGTGATGTAAATTATCTTCGTCCTAGATGAGAAGAGGAATTTTTAAGCACACTTATGGTTATGAGTTATTCATATGATTGTGGAAAGGAATTGTTGATTGATGTTACAGGGATAAAACATTGTTGGTGGACTTTTAATGTGGAGAAGATAATAGACTTTATAGTCTATTTGACTCTTTTAATGGATTGCTTCGTTCCGCTGCAACTATGGTTGAAAAGTTTTATCATCTACCATATGTTCTAAATCTCTGATTTATTACTGTTGAAGGCTATTGATAATATATTTATCTTTAGTCATGATATTCTTTACTGAGCTAGTTGTGCTCACCCTTTTGCTTTACAATTCCTTTCAGGTAATAAAAGTGTAGCTGGGTCGAGCGGGGAAATAACAGGGGAATAGAACGGTGGTCTACAGATGTTGAGGGTGAGGTAAATTCAACTTTGGAAGGGTATTTTGTCATACAAAATGTCTAATGACATACAACCTCGAGTCATCATAAGACAGGGATGTGCTCATCCACTTGCTGAGTATATTTACGAGCACTACCTATATAATCTTGGTGTTTGTTTGAAGTATAATTCTCAATTTGAGACAGTGGAGATAATGATAAGTCAAGAGAAGACTCACCATTGGAAATAATATGATAGTGATCTTCTCGTATTTCTTTGGGGTCTATTGGGTCAACCAAGGATAATTCTGTGGCCATATGATATCTATCATAACCTAGACGCATGGTCTCCCATGTACGAAGGTTTCCTTGAGCACTTCCCAAAGATTTTAGTTTCTAAAATAGTTTTTGACTATACCTTTATGTAAGGTGTCACTGTGAGGTGCTATGGTTGAAGCACCATGAGGGTCACATTTGGTATATATTTGTATCCAAACTCACAGTATATGTGTTGTTGTATTTTGCACGACAATTGTTGTAATAAAGTTGTAGTTGTTTTCTGTACCATGTATTTGGCGACTCAGAATGGGTTGGATTGAATGGACCTATTTTGGGGTCGTTACAATTATCCTCCCACTAGCCCCTTCAATGATAAACATCTTTATCTTAGAAGCCAGCGTGTTTTGCAATAAACACCTTTTTGCTAAGTAGAATTATAGAACATATACCCTAAACTTACTTTAGCATGTCCCACAAATCTGTACTTGTCAAATCTTGTCACAAGCTTATCCTTTGAAACCTTTTCACATAAGCTGGATAACCCCTTATCTTAACTTACTTAAAATTAGGAATCCTTCCTGTCTATAACTCTTATGAAGTTTTGTGGCCGGATTTTGAGGTTACCTTTTTCGTAGATATACAGCCATTTCTAGGAAATTATCCCAGAAGGATACTGGAATGTTGGTAAAATCATTATAGACTGCACCATGTCCAACAAGGTATGATTTTTCCTTTTAGATACATCAATCAATTATTGCGTATCAGGAGGCGTCCATTGTGAGAAAACCATTTGAGATAATTTGGAAACTTATTGCACAAGTATTTATTCCTTGATCTAATCAAAGAATCTTAATACTTTGCCAATTTGTTTCACTTCTGAATTCTTTGAACCTTTCAAATAATTCACACTTGTATTTCAGTAAATACACACATTCAACTCTTTGAATAATCATATACTTTTCTTATACTAGTTTGTTCAATTTGTAAAATATATTTTCACGTAAGTCAAAGTACACAATCCATTAAGTAATATTTCAGTTCTATACCAAACATTATTATTATAAATAGAACAACAATTGTTCTTAATTATATTACCAAAGATTTTATTGTCCAATAATAAAATGGAAATAATGTTTCTAACAAGAACTGAAATACAATAACAACTTATTGACATAATCAATAGATTTGCCCGTAGGCATTGCTAAACTATATGTTTCTATAGCTAATGTAGCAACATTTGCTACATTTCCCACACATAGGATTACTTATATTTGTTTAGCTTTCTATTTCTGCTTGGTCCCTTCATAAATCTATATTTATGATAACCAAAGTCGGTATCTAATACCCAAGTAGAACCTTGACTTAAAGAAAAATTTATTTTAAATCATTAACAAATTTGTATTTGTATCCGAAACTTCACTAAGCTTCTTTGGTTAGCCTCTGCAAGATGCTTCTCGCAGTTTTTCTCCAGTGTCCAGGCTTATTGCAGTGGAAACAAACTCCTTTGTTATCCGTATCAGTTTTGTTCTTATTATCCTTTGTTTTTACCTTTCTATTACCTTCTTTGAATCATTCTTCTTTTCAGAAGATCCTTTGGCCCCTACCAGTAAGACATTGTCTTTCTTGGTTGGAAAGTGACTCTCAACATTTTCAACATGTTAAGAAAATCAGCGAGGCTGATATCTAGCTTGTTCATATAAAAAATTCACAACAATTGTGAAAGGAGTCCGGGAGTGAGTGCAAGATCAAATATTGGCTCAACTCTCCATCCATGACAAAAACATGTTATCCTAATAGATCAATTAAATTGATAATGTTAAGGACTTTTATCTGTACTGTAGTGTCATCGATCATTCTAGATTGGAAGAGCTCTTTAGATATCTGATATCTACCAGTCCTACTTTCCTCACCATCAACTACTTGATGTGCAGGAATATAGTAAGAGCATCCATAGTTTCATGCTGATGCTGAAGCTCGTTACTCATGGATGTGAGCATGATGCATAGAGCCAACTTTGCATCATCTTGCCACTTTCTAAAAGTAGCAATCTCTTCCTCAGAGGCATTATCTGCAACCATTGCAGGGATAGGCGTATTAAGGACATAAGATAGCTTTTCAGCCATGAGAACTATTCTCAAATTCCTTAACCAATCCGTTTAATTCGGTCCGATTAATTTAGCATCTAATATGCTACGTAGTGATAGTAATTTTAGACATTGTAAAATTCTTTAAATAAATATGTAAGTAACAATATTTTAGCATACATTCTTTTATTAATTACCAAAATAATTTAGGTCTCGTTTTAAATTGGTATCTCTCACTATTTTCTTCAAACTATATTACCCTCACTTATATAGTTCGACAAAATCTAATTAAAGATTTGCTAGTGAGAATAAGGATCCCATTTTAAATGTATATAGCCTTGTGTGTGCACAACAAACTATATATAAATAAATAGGTAGACAACTCTTGTCAATTACATAAATTATGTAACTCCTTGTATTTTGCCTCTTAAATCATAATGGTCAAGTATGTGCACATTCGAACTAAAATGATTAAAGTTAAGTTAGACCCAACATTTCTATATAAGTGAAGAGAAAACTACAGCCCTTGTGTGTGCACAACAAACCAGTAATGTTCAATTCCTTATAAACATCATATGTAATAAAAATAACATCTTAAATATTTAATATTTGCCATGTGTGTGCACAACAAACTCATATTAAATATTCAGTACTCTATTGTTTCTATCATGCTAGAAGGCGACGTTAGATATTCCAAATATCTTTGAACGTTACAACTTAATATAAAATATTTGAGGGGTTTGTTATTAATTTGTCTCATCTTGTTTAGCGCGCATGAACATATATATATAAAATACGCGTCATATTATTAAACATGCGAAACATGTTTGCATAATATATAATATATATATATATATATATATATATATATATATATATATATATATATATAATACTAGCATGCATATATAAAATACTATATTCTACCCGGATTGATTATGGACTTTTATTCTAGTTTGGTTAACTAGAGCCACCAAGTGAACCAAAAGGTTAAACCCTAGGGGTGCAAGAATTAATATTTAAATATAACAATTACATTTAAACCCGGGCTCCATTGCAAACGGGTCTTCACGCGCTCCTTGTTCCTTGATCTCCAATTCTTCAAAATTAATTTTAACTATTCCTATTACAAAACTATTTAAAATAAATAGAAACCTTGATCAGCAGTCAAGGGGAAGTAGATAGGAGTAAGATATAATTTACATTAAGAAAAATTAGAGAAGATGAGGTACGCAGACCCCATTTTAATAAAACTCATACATTTATGCATCTAACTAAAATAAAATTCAATCACATTGGTCAAGTAGTCCATAATCAATCCCATTTATTATCATACACATCATCATATGCATCAATAAATAATATTCATCTTATGAACAATAAACATTCTATATATATATATATATATATTGATATCATTTAATGGGCAAATTTAGTTAGTATAAAATCTAATTTTGAATCAAAATAAACTCCTTTATTTTGATCCAAAATTAAATCAAAATAAACCTCTTTTATTTTAATTTATCCAATTTTGAATAAAATAAACTATTTATTTAATCAAAATCTTTAATCAAAATAACTCATTTATTTTAATTAATTATGGAATTCAATTTCAAGTAAAAAAAAACTCTTTATTAAAGGAAACACAGATTCTCTTTCCTATTCACAAATAAACTCCTTTATTTTGAATAATATGAAATCTTATTTCATATCTAAATAAACTCCTTTATTTAAGGAAAGATGGTTCACTTTCCTATTCACAAATAAACTCCTTTATTTTAGGAAACATAAAATCCAATTTCAACTCCAATTAGTTATCATGGAATTCAATTTCAACTCTAATTAGTTAGCATGAAATCCAATTTTAAAATTAAAATAAACTTTTATTTTAAGATTAAAATAAACTTTTTATTTTAATTATACAATTATTAAGAATATTATATATATATATATATATATAGAGCGAGAGCAAGGATCAAGTACATACCCCTTATCTTACGCATCCATGCTCACCATTCATACAACCGTCATCTATATTTTTAGCGACGGACAACATATAGCGTCGCTAAAAGCATAGACGACGGTTGTATGATCGAACCGTCGCCGGGTCCGTCGCTAAAGGGGGGTGAGCACGGGTGAGTAAGATAAGGGGTATGCACTTGATCCGGACCGTATATATATATATAATAGATTAGTAATATGCTTTCCAAAAGCAAATCCTGTAACCATGATTGCAAATATATATTATTCCTAATCTCTGCATCCACATGTGCTTGAGAGTAAGTAATTCCTAAATGCACATCTTTAGGAGCAGAGATTATTCACGTGATTCACGGAAAATGGTATTATATATATATATAATATAATATAACGTGAATCACATGGAATCACTGATTTCCTAATAAACCGAACAGTCATGCAAACTGATTATATATGATTATTTCGGTTAATGAGCAGGATCAACCTCCTAAACAATTAATTAAAACACGGAACAACGAGGAAAAAAAATACCATTTTTTTAATTTTATACAAAAAAATTATGTCCAATTAAATTGTTCTAAACACATATCAATATACATATCAAATTAAATAATTAATAATTCACATAAAGGTTTGGCTTTGATGTTACTGTTAGGTTTGTAACATTCAAGAACGCAATCAAATTGCATAAAATAAACGGAAACGTGAAAAATCAGAGTTTTAAAATTTTACAAATCATATACCCGAATCACCCTTTAAGTACAATTATTAATTAAACGAAAAAGAAAGAACAAGGATTATACCCTTGAAGATTTGAGCTTCCTCAGGTACAGATTCACCTCCAATCCTTTTCGGGTTCAACTTGAATCCACCGGGTTTGGTTCCTTTTTTTGATCAATGTTAGCCACCCAAGTGTTTGGCCACTAGAAATGATCCACCAAGGAAGAAGAAGGATTCAAGAAGATGGATATTTGGCAAAACCCTAATTTTTCTATCTCTCATAGAAAATGGTGTACTCTCCCAACTATTGGAATTACGTATTCTATGAAAACGTCAACAACCACCTCACCCATAATAAGACTCCTCTTATTTATAGATGTAGGCAACCCTCCTTAACAATTAAGGAATTGGATTTTTATTTTAATTAATTAAACTCCTTTAATTAATTAGGCTCCTAATCTTATTAGGAATAATTAATTAAACTCTTTTAATTAATTTGTCACCTAATCTTATTAGGATATTTGAGAGTATTTTTGTTAATTAATTCCCAAACTCCTTTAGAAATTACATAATAATAATAGTAATAATAATAATAAGACTCTTCTTATTAATTTATATTTAATATTTCTAAAATATTAAATAATAAATATTAAGCTATTTAATTTATTTTATCACCATAGATTAAATTAAATATACTTAACTTATTATTAATATTATGTCATTAACTTCTTAAATAATTATTCTTCCTTTTATGGTGCGACCCTTTAGGTTCTCCATATTAAACCAGTTGTGAATAAATCAATTAGAACAATTCTAATCTTATTTAAATAAATAAATTAAATTATTAATTTATTTAAATAAATAATATTTATTCTACAATAGGGATAAGCCTCCCTAGCAATCAACGACTTTCCAGATAATATAGATTTCAACATTAATCATAAAAGAACCTTTGAGTAAATAGTTACCGTACAATTAAATCCTTCCACCATACAATATCCCAATTAAATATAAGACATAGAATTACTGTCAAGTCTTATTTTATTTAATTATATGTATTTCGACTCTTAAATGCACAACTCCAAATAATACAAATTAGAAACTCCTTTCTAATTTTATTCTGCCTTGGCCAAGGACTACTGGGTTGTCATTTATCGAATCACATAGGACATTTCTCTTCTTTTACTAGAAGTGGTAGATTCTTTATTGATCATACATTATCTCCATGTACAACTTATTATACCCGAGCATACCCTTTGATATACCCTAAGGGTCTTAAGGAATAAGTCAAAGTATAACTCATCATACACAAGATACTATGATGATCTCAAGTCCAAGGATCACTTGTACTACTATCACTACAGGAATTCCTATTGACATGCAAGTAAAAGTCCATTAGGTATTCCTTAGAGAGCCACGTTCAGTGAACTTATTCTCTAATAAACACCTACATACTTGCTTTAGTGTCTCCACACAAATGATCATGAGATCAATCATCCTCATCCAATGAGCAAGCAACGTATGTACCAATCTATCCCGATTCACTAATCCCCAATTTAGTAATCTAACGATTGAGAACTATTTTAGTTTTAAACTTTTTAAGAATTTAGATCTCATTAGAATGATCATCATCATTATTCTAAAAGCATTGCTTAAAACTATGGGTTTATCACATATTATAAAACAGAATCATGTAGATAATTAAAAGCCTTTAATAAATTAATACTTTTTATTAATAAATGAATAAGATTGTTACAAAGTATACGCTTTATCATCAAACATAATTGGCTTGTGTGCATACTACTTTCACTTATTGCAAAATAACCCAAAATCTTGAAGTGAATCTTAGGTCTCGATCAGAAACTATGGATACTGGTATACCATGCAGTATTACAATCTCATTATGTATATACGAGCAAGACGTTCAAGTGTATAAGTTTCTCATATAGGTAAGAAATGAGCAGACATGGTGCATCTATGCTTTGAGAAACTTTGGGAAGACCAGTAACGAAATCCATGGTAATGAGCTCCCACTTCCATTCTGGAATTTCAAGTGGTTGCAATGGACCTTTTGGAACTTGATGCTCAACCTTGACTCGTTGACAAGTTAGACACCTTAAGATAAACCTCGCTACTTCTCTCTTCATATTGCTCCACCAAAATGTATGTCAAAGATCATGATACATTTTGGTACTCCCAGGATGGATTGCAAACGGTGTGTTGTGCGCCTCCATCATAATTTTATACTTTAAATCAGGGTCGTTAGGAACACAAAGTCTGGAGTTGACTCAAAGTATTCCTTCTTCATCGATTCTTGCTTCCGGAATAACATCTTCTTGTACTTTCTTCCTCATACGCATCAGCTCTAGGTCTGTGGCTTGAGCAACTTTAACTTTATCGATTAAAGTCGGTTCTGCTCATATATTTGCCATCATCACATGGGTCCCTGGAGTCTTTAACTCTATCTCCATTCTTTATAAGTCATACAAAATGGGCCTTTACGTTGACAATATCGCACTCGTACCCGCATATAATCTTCTACTCAATGCGTCAGCTACTACGTTCGCTTTTCCAGGATGGTATTAAATAGTATGATCATAATCTTTCAATAGTTCGAGCCAACGTCATTGCCGCATGTTGAGCTCCTTTTGAGTGAAGAAATATTTGAGGCTTTTATGATCCGTATAGATCTCCACCTTCTCTTCATACAGGTAATGCCTCCAAATTTTAAGTATGAAGACAATAGCTGCCAACTCTAGATCATGAGTATGATAATTTCTCTCATATTCTTTGTGTTGCCGAGAGGCATAGGCTATGACTTTCCAATGTTGCATGAGAACACATCCTAACCCTTTGCCCGAAGCATCATTGTAGATGACAAATCCCTCCGAGCCAAATGGTATTGTCAGAATAGGTGCTGAAATGAGTCTTCTCTTGAGTTCTTGGAAACTCTTCTCACATTCCTCGCTCCAACTGAACTTTGTATCTTTCTGAGTCAGCTGAGTTAATGGAGTAGCGATTCGAGAAAACCCTTCTACGAATCTCCGATAATAACCAGCTATGCCGAGAAAGCTACGTACTTCGGTCACTGATTTAGGTTATTCCCAGCTTTGAATAGCTTCAATCTTTTCCAGGTCAATAGATATTCCATGACTTGATACTACGTGCCCAAGGAATGCTACTTCCTCAAGCCAGAACTCGTATTTCTTCAACTTGGCATAAAGCTTGTTTTCACGAAGCTTTTGGAGTATCAGCCTCAAGTGTTGCTTATAATCTTCACGACTTTTGGAATATATAAGAATGTCATCAATAAAGACGACCACAAAGTGATCCAAATATTCCTTGAATACTCGGTTCATCATGTCCATGAAGGCAGCAGGAGCATTAGTCAATCCAAAAGACATGACTAGGAATTCATAATGCCAGTACCGAGTTCTGAAAGCCGTTTTTGGAATGTCATCGGTTCTAATCTTTAACTGATGATATCCGGAACGAAGATCCATCTTTGAAAAAAAATTGGCGCCTTACAACTAGTCAAACAGGTCACCAATACGAGGCAACATGTATCTATTTTTGACAATGACATGGTTCAACTCCCGATAATCAATACAAAGTCGCATACTTCCATCTTTCTTCTTCACGAATAGAACAGGAGCACCCCAAGGAGAAGTACTAAGACGAATGAAACCGATGTCTAATAATTCCTGCAGTTGGGTCTTTAACTCATGAAGTTCAATAGGAGCCATTCGATATGGGGCTTTGGAAATGGGTTTTGTACCGAGTTTAAGGTCGATACAAAATTCAATTTCACGCTCTGGGGGTAGGCCAGGAAGTTTTTCAGGGAATACGTTAGGAAATTTATTAACAATAGAAATATCATTCAAAACTGACGTATTTTTGTTTAAATACGTGACATGAGATAAGAAAGCTTGACATCCGGTTTTTAATAAATGAATAGATTTATGGCTTGAGATGACAGTAATTGATTTTAATGGTTTGGTTACTTTAATTCGCATAATAGGTTGGTTAGGAATATGAAAGCTAACAACCTTACGAAAACAATCAATTTTTACTTGATGAGTAATTAACCAATCAATCCCTAAAATCACATCAAATGCAAGTATTTTCAAAGAGATAAGGTCGACAGATAATGTAAGGGTACCGATTTGAACCAAACAAGACTTACAAATAGTGGATGTAATGAAGGATTCTCCTAACAGAGTTTCAACAGATAAGTCAAAGTCTAATTTCTCCGGAGTCAAATTTAAATGTTGAGCACAAGTAGGAGAAATAAAGAATGGGTAAAACCGCTAGAGTTTATGATAAGCTTACCCGTGATGACCTCGTTCGGGTTCCTCGCTTTCTGGGAGGTTACGACAAACGCTCTCCCTTGAACTACTAGTTTTGACTTTTTTGGAACAGCTTTTGGTGCCTCCATCCCAGCTGGACTTGGCTTTCCTGAATGACAAAATTCAAGCTAGGTGACCTTCTCTTCCACAATTATAACATATTTTGGACTACTGCGCACAGTTTGGACTTATATGTCCCTCCCTTTCGTATTTGAAGCATGTGATAGGTGGTCGTTCTCCTTCCGTAACAACGGGTGCTGATGCTTACGTCTTTCTATCATTGTTGAATCTCCTCTTCTTAAAATTTCCACTCCTATTGTCTTGGCCATGATTACCACCAAAGTGGTTACCATTTCTGGCATGTTGATTACCTACATGTTTGTTGTCACCACTTCGATGACTGCTACCACTGGTATTATCATTTTGCCGACTGCTCTCTTTTGGTTGGGTTGACTCATTATTGCGCTCCAATAACTGGGCCCTATTCACAACATCTGAATACAAATAAAGTTTATGAGAAATAAAGTATTGACTATCTTGGGATTTAAACCTCTAAGAAACATCCGCGTCATTCTCTCATCATTATCAACTAAGTGGGATGTAAACCGGGACAACTCAGCAAACTTGGCTTCGTACTGCGACACGGTCATGTTGTTTTTCTCTAGTTTAATGAACTCTACCTCTTTCATGTGACAAATACTTTCATGAAAGTACTTGTTGTTGAACAGTTCTTGGAACTTCTCCCAAGTTATCTTCAGTGCGGCAGGTTGAGTACGCTTTACAGATTCCACCAATAATCTGCCTCTGCTCGCAACATAAAGGTGGAAAAGGGAACCTTTTGCTCCTTGGAGCATCCCAAGACATCAAATATCTTATTGATCTGCTTTATCCACGTCTCTGCCTTAAGTGGTTTTGGCTCTCTAAAAACTCCGGTGGTCCCAGCTCCTTGAACTGCTTAGCGGTGACCGTCCGAGAGTTGCCAGTGTTTCCACTTGTATTTTGTACAGGAGCCGCCCTCGCCTGATGTTGCATTAATTGCATAAATCCTATGAACATCACATCGTTCATCATTTGATCGTTGTTGTTTAGCTGAGGATTATTGTCTTCCTGTTGCACATTATCCTGGGTATTCATCTGTGGTGACTCAACGGTCTCCTGTGCTCCATTGCTATTCTCAACATTCTCAGATGTCATTTTTAAATACTACCACAAAACAAGGGTTAATTGACATGTCATATATTATCCCTATACTCTGAACGACCAATTAAATACCAAATAAACTTAGATAGGTCATACTAGCGAAGGAATTCCCCGTCTTTCCCCTCCTAGTTCCTGTCTCACATCACCCATCTTGAGCTGCCAAATACATGGTACAAAATTCAAATACAACTTAATTATACAACTGTCGTGTAAAATACGACAAAACATAATCTAAGAGTTTTAATACGAATATTGTCATCTAGAAAATATCCACACTCAATGGAGTCCTCATTACATTTATTATCACACTATTTTATAGAATAGTGAGGACTACTAATGCTATCATCTAGACCGTCACTATGTTCCCTGACTAGTCCCGGCTACGTTCTTATTTCCTGAAGAGAACAATGAAAGAAAAAGGGTGAGCTCAACTAGCCAGTAAGAAATATTATGACTAAGATAATGCAGAATAAGTTATCATTAGCCTTCAACAATGTTAAACTGATAGAATATAATAGACAACAAGTTTAACTGCAGCGGAACAAACAATCCATTAGAGGAGTCAAGTAGAGAATAAAATCTACTATCTTCTATGATTTAAAAAGGTTTTTCATCACTTTTATCGCAGAGACTCAGCTTAATAAATAATCCACATCATTAAATCATCCATGCACTACGGCCAAGGATATTCATTAGTATAACGACCACGAAATATCCCTGCACTACAGGCCAAAGATATTCGTGTTTTCATCAATGGTCATGATCATGCCAACAACTGTCCATCAATGCACTACGGGCCAATGAGGACTTTTACCACATCATTTGTAACATTATTGTCATGATTATACCGAATAATCCCTGATCATAATCATACCAAGTCCATCTATGCACTACAGGCCACAGATGACTTTCAACATAATATAAACATGAGGATGATGATAATGATATAAGAATTCAATAAAACAAGTTCAAGGATAAATTTTTAAAGATTTATAATTTAATTTATCCAGAAATCAATAACGTCCAAATTGTCAACATGATACTGCTTTGTGGAGTAAAATTCAAGAATACTAATGTACCAAAAATGATTTGGACCGAAAACAAAACAATTTTTATCATGAATAGTACCCCGAGTGAATAGTACTCGAGTGAATATTACCCCGTGAATAGTAATTTGGGAATAGTATCCCGTGAACAGTACTCCGGCATGAAAAAGTTAAAACTTATCAAAATTACTTAGAATAATATTTCCATGAAAAGATATTGGATGAAATGCAAATATCAAGGATATTCTACTAATTTCATGGAGTTTAAAAGCCAAAACTTTAACAAAACGAGTATAGAATTCGAAATTTGAAACGAAATAATATTACTTACATACTACAGAGTATGGAAGAAAATATTATTTCAAGCGAATATTGAACAAAAATAACATCCCTTACGAATATTAAACGAAAATAATATTAGTTACGTATATTAAACGAAATAATATTCATATGAATATGAAAAATAATATCTCTTCAGAATATGAAATAAATAATACCCCTTACCTTAAAAAGAAGAGTATTTCGACTGGTAGGGCGGGGATATTCTTGAAGAAAACTTATACTATTTTCTACGCTCAAAGCTTTCTAAAACTCGAGAGAAATACGCTCAATATTATAGAAGAAGAATTCTCTGATTCTGGTGTGATTTTCAATTCTAACTAAGCATCCTATTTATAGGAGAATGGAAAGGATACTATGCAATAAAATATTCTAATAAAACGAAAACTTTTAAATAAAATATAATATATATTATATTATATATATATATATATATATATATATATATTATATATAACATATGGCTATATGCACATTCACGGGATGCATTCCCGTGATTCTTAACTTTGTATATATATATATATATATATATATATATATAAAACAATATGTCACACCCCCAAAACATGTATACATCGCCTATCTTGAGTCGCCAAATACATGGTACAAAATTTAAATGCAACTTAATTATATAATAGTCGTGTGAAATACGACAAAACATAATCTAAGAGTTTTAATAAGAATATTGTTATCTAGACAATATCCACACTCAATGGAGTTCTCATTACATTTATTGTCACTATTTAACAAAATAGTGAGGACTACTAATGCTATAATCTGGACCGTCACTCCGTTCCCCGACTAGTTCCGGCTACGTTCTCATTTCTGAAGAAAACAGTGAAAGAAACGGTGAGCTCAACTAGCCCAGTAAGAAATATTATGACTAAGATAATGCAGAATAAATTATCATTAGCCTTCAACAATGTTAAACTGATAGAATATAATAGACAACAAGTTTAACTGCAGCGAAACAAGTAATCCATTAGAAGAGTCAAGTTGAGCATAAAATCTACCATCTTCTATCATTTAAAAAGTTTTTCATCAACTTTATCGCTGAGACTCAGCTTAATAAATAAAATCGAATCATCCCTGCATCACGACCAAGGATATTCATGTAATCATCAATGGTCATGACTATACCGAATAATCTCTGGTCATAATCATACCAACAACTGTCCATCAATGAACTACAGGTCAATGAGGACTTTTAACACATCATTCATCACATTACGGTCATGATTATACCGAATAATCCCTGGTCATAATCATACCAAGTCCATCTATGCACGTAAGCCAAAGATGACTTTCATCACAATATAAGCATGAGGATGATGACAATGACATAATAATTCAATAAAATAAGTTCAAGGATAAATTTTAAAGATTTATAATTTTAATTTATCCAGAAATCAATAACGTCCAAATTGTCAACATGATACTTCTTTGTGGAGTAAAATTCAAGAATGCTCAGAAGAATATTTCCATGAAAAGATATTGGATGAAGCACAAATATCTAGGATATTCTACTAATTTCATGGAGTATAGAAGCCAAAACTTTAACCAACTGAGTATAATAGAATATATGAAATTGCAAGTGGATTTTTGCCCGCTATGCGGTAATCCACGTGGACAGATCATTTTCACAATTTAATAAGGAATGAATACAAAGGATCATTCACCATGCATGCGGTAATCCACATAGACAGGTTATTCCAACAGAATAATAAAGAATGCAATAACAGAAGAATTCACTGTAAGACCCCAACTTTTATGAATAAAGATGATTTTTCTATAAATATCATTTTTGAATATTATGGAATGAATTTGAAATAATATTATAGTTGTGAGTATTATTTATAAATTTTGCAAAGTACGCAAGTTGTTATATAATATTCGATTGGTCGGGGAATATTCATTTTAACAGGGAATATTTGCACGACGACACAATCATTAGTGGACCCCACAACGGAATTATTGTCAGGATTGAGAAAACTGACAAAAATATTTTATAAAAATAACTGGCGGAAGTTTTACTGTTAACTGTTGAAACACCCGGTGTTAAAAGTATAAGAATACGCGTGGTTGCATAGTAGCACTACGGTATTGATTATTGATGCTTACCTGAGAAGTCACTCAGTTTTGTTCAATTATTACTACAATAATTGTTACATAGTATCTCACGTTATTTGATTTAATTATTATCGATATTTTATATAATCAATAATTGAGACGATAAAGTTATTAATATTATTATTTGCAATATTAACGATGTCTAGAAGTTTTGTCAAGGAGAGGTTTGGTCACCTAATTGCGCGCCAATAGGGAGAAATCCTTATTGGAAAGTCTCATGTTTCCTGGGAACAACCTGGTCGATTAATATTGTGAATTATAATGATGATAAATGTTGTTAAAAATATTAAGGAGTTTTATGTTGTATTTTTTGTAAGTTGGTTTATTATTCGGACCCCCACTTATTCATTTTTGAAAATAATCGGTAGGAAGTTATAAAGTATACATATATTATGTGTGTGCCGTGTGGGTGTGCGCAAGTGTGATTATATATATATATATATATATATATATATATATATATATATATATATAAATGATATAATGGCTATCTTACTTATTTTTTTTGTGAAAGTTGCTCACAGACTTAATCTATTGTTATATGAAAACTAAATTGGTGAGATTCTCATTTCCTCAATGCCGTATATGGCAGGGAAAATATATATATATATATATATATATATATATATATATATATATATATATATATATATATATATATTATATAATTTTTGTTTTACTTGAATATTATATTCTTAATTTGAAAAAAACGGGCGTATGTAAAGTTACAGAATTCAACCCATGAAATTTTTTCGATTGTTCGTCCATGAAACTTTTTAACAGTACCCATTCCATTCTCCTATAAATAGGATGCTTAGTTAGAATTGAAATCACACCAAAAATTCAGAGATTTCTCTTCTATAATCTTGAGCATATTTCTTTAGAGTTTTAAGAAGCTTTGAGCGTAGTGCAAGTTTTCTTCAAAAATATCCTCGCCCTACCAGTCGGAATACTTTTTTTTTACAGTAAGGGGTATTATTGCTTTCGTATTCATGAAGAGAACTTCTGTTATTCCATTCTTTATTATTCTGTTGGAATAACCTGTATACGCGGATTACCCTATACTTGGTGAAATTCTTCTGTTATTCCATTATTTATTATTATGTTGGAATAACCTATCTATGCGAAGTACTGCATACATGGTGAAATTATTCTGTTATTCCATTCTTTATTATTCTGTTGGAACATCCTGTCTGTGCGTTTACGCATGATCTGGTTTCAGTTATTTATTATTTTGTTGGAACATCCTGTCTGTGCGAATTTTGCCTTACCTGGTTCCGTTATTTATTATTTTGTTGGAATATCCTGTCTGTGCGTTTACGCATGACCTGGTTCCGTTATTTATTATTCTGTTGGAATAACTTTTCTGTGCGGTCTATCGCATGCCTCGTGATTTCTTTTGTTATTCCATTCTTTATTATACTCAGTTGGTTAAAGTTTTGGCTTTTATACTTCATGAAATTAGTGGAATATCCTTGATATTTGCACTTCATCCAGTATCTTTTCATGGAAATATTCTTCTGAGAATTCTTGAGTTTTACCCCACAAAGCAATATCATGTTGACAATTTGGACGTTATTGGTTCCTGGATAAATTAATTCTTGAACTTGTTTTATTGAATTCTTATATCATTGTCATCATCCTCATGTTTATATTATGTTGAAAGTCATCTATGGCCTGTAGTGCATAGATGGACTTGGTATGATTATGACCAGGGATTATATGGTATAATCATGACCGTAATGTTACAAATGATGTGGTAAAAGATCTCATTGGCCCGTAGTGCATTGATGAACAGTTGTTGGCATGATCATAACCATTGATGAATACACGAATATCCTTGGCCCGTAGTACATGGATAATTTGTGGTCGTGATACTAATGAATATCATTGGCCGCAGTGCAGGGATGATGTGGATTATTTATTAAGCCGAGTCTCAGCGATAAAAGTGATGAAAAACCTTTTTAAATCATAAAAGATAGTAGATTTTATTCTCTACTTGACTCTTTAAATGGATTGCTTGTTCTGCTACAGTTAAACTTGATGTTTGTTATATTTTATCAGTTTAACACTGTTGAAGGCTAGCGATAATTTTTTCTGCATTATCTTAGTCATAATATTTCTTACTGGACTAGTTGAGCTCACCCTTTTACTTTCATTGTTCTCTTCAGGAAATGAGAACGTAGCAGGAACTAGTCGGGGAACGGAGTGACGGTCCATATGATAGCATTAATAATCCTCACTATTCTATGAAATAATGTGATAATAATTGTAATGAGGACTTATTCTGAGAGTGGATATTGTCTAGAAGATAATATTTGTATTAAAACTTACAACTCTTGTTATATATTTTAGATTGTATTTGTATTCTGTACCATGTATTTGGCGACTCGGAATAGGTGATGGTATCTATTTTGGGGGCATCACAGTTGGTATCAAAACTTAGGAATATCATCTCTGGCTGAAATGTGAGATAAGAACTTGGAGGGGAGAGACGGAGAATTCCTTCGCTAGTATGACCTACCTAAATTTATTTGGTATTTAATTGGTCGGTCAGAGTATAGGGATAATATATTGCATGTCAATTAACCTTTGTTTTGTGGTAGTATTTGAAAATGGTATCTGAGAATGTTGAGAATAGCAATGGAGCACAAGAGACCGTTGAGTCTCCACAGATCAATAATCAGGACAATGTGCATCAGGAGGGCTACAATCCTTATGCAAACAAAAACACTAATCAAATGATGAACGATGGAATGTTCAGAGGGTTTCTGCAATTCATGCAGCATCAGGCAAGAGAGACTCTGTCTCAAATACAGGTGGAAACACTGGCAACTCTCGGACGGTCACCGCTAAGCAGTTCAAGGAACTGGGACCACCAGAGTTTTTTGGAGAGCCAAAACCATTTAAGGCGGAGACATGGATAAAGCAGATCTACAAGATATTTGATGTCTTGGGATGCTCGAGGAGCAAAAGATTCCCTTTGCTACCTTCATGTTGCGATCAGAGGCAGATTACTGGTGGGAATCTGTAAAGCGTACTCAACCTGCCCCACTGAAGATGACTTGGGAGAAGTTTCAAGAATTGTTCAACGACAAGTACTTTCCCGAAAGTATTCGTCACATGAAAGAGGTAGAGTTCATTAAACTGGAACAAAACAACATGACCGTGTCGCAGTACGAAGCCAAGTTTGCCAAGCTGTCCCGATTTGCGTCCCATTTGGTTGATAATGAGGAGAGAATGACACGGATGTTTCTAAGAGGATTGAAACTCGAGATACGTTAATACCTCATTTCTCATAAACTTTGCTTGTATTCAGATGTTGTTAATAGGGCTCAGTTATTGGAGCGCGATAATGAGTCAACCTAACCGAAAGAGAGCAGCTGGAAAAATGAAATACCAGTGATAGTAGTCATTGAAGTGGTGACAACAAGCGTGGAGGGAATTAATATGCCAGAAATGGTAACCACTTCAGTGGTAATCATGGTCAAAATAATAAGAGTGGACATTTCAAGAAGAGGAGATTCAATAATGATGGAAAGACGTCAGCATCAACACCTGTCGTTAAGGAAGGAGAACGACCACCTATCATATGCTTCAAATGTGGAGGGGAGGGACACATCAGTCCAAACTGCATGATGTCATCCAAAGCATGATACAATTATGGAAGAGAAGGTCACCTGGCCCGATTTTGTCGTGCACCGAAGATAAGTTCAGCTGGGATGGAGGCAGCAAAGGCCGTCCCAGAAAAGATAAAACCGGTAGTTCAAGGGAGAGCCTTTGTCGTGACCTCCCAGAAAGCAAGGAACCCGAACGAGGTTATCACGGGTAAACTTATCATAAACTCTAGTGAAATATATACCTTATTTGATACCGGTTCTATCCATTCTTTTATTTCTCCTACTTGCGCTCAATGTTTAAATTTGACACCAGAAAAATTAGACTTTGACTTATCTGTTGAAACTCCGTTGGGAGAAACCTTCATTACATCTTCGTTTATTAAACAATGGATGTCAAGCTTTCTTAGCTCATGTCACGGATCTAAACAAAAATACATCAGTTTTGAATGATATTTCTATTGTTAATGAATTTCTGACGTATTCCCTGAAGAACTTCCTAGCCTACCCCCAGAGCGTGAAATTGAATTTTGTATCGACCTTGAACCTAGTAAAAAACCTATTTCCAAAGCCCCATATCGAATGGCTCCTATTGAACTTCAGGAGTTAAAGACCCAACTGCAGGAATTGTTAGACATCGATTTCATTCGTCCTAGTACTTCTCCTTGGGGTGCTCTTGTTCTATTCGTGAAAAAGAAAGATGGGAGTATGCAACTTTGTATTGATTATCGGGAGTTGAATCATGTCACCATAAAAAATAGGTACCCATTGCCATGTATTGATGACCTATTTGACCAGTTGCAATGCGCCAAATTCTTTTCAAATATTGATCTTCGTTCTGGATATCACCAATTGAAGATTAGAATGGATGACATTCCAAAGACGGCTTTCAGAACTTGGTACGGGCATTATGAATTCCTAGTCATGTCTTTTGGATTGACTAATGCTCCTGCTGCCTTCATTGATATGATGAACCGAGTATTCAAGGAATATTTGGATCACTTTGGGGTCGTATTTATTGATGACATCCTCATATATTTCAAAAGCCGTGAAGATCATGAGCAACACTTGAGGCTGATACTCCAAAAGCTTCGTGAAAACAAGCTTTATGGCAAGTTGAAGAAATGCGAGTTCTGGATTGAGGAAGTAGCATTCGTAGGGCATGCGGTGTTAAAACATGGAGTATCCGTTGACCCAGCGAAGATTGAAACAATACAAAGTTGGGAGCAACCGAAGTTGGTAACCGAAGTACGTAGCTTTTTGGGCTTAGATGGTTATTATCGAAGATTCATGGAAGGATTTTCTTGAATCGCTACTCCATTAACTCAACTGACTCGGAAAGATACAAAATTTGTATGGAACGAGGAATGCGAGAAGAGTTTCCAAGAGCTCAAGAGGAGACTCATTTCGGCACCTGTTCTGACAATACCATCTGGTTCGGATGGATTTGTTATCTACAGGGATGCTTCAAGTAAAGGGTTAGGATGTGTTCTCATGCAACGTGGGAAAGTTATAGCCTATACCTCGCGATAACTTAAAGAATATGAGAGGAATTATCCTACTCATGATCTAGAGTTGGCAACAGTCGTTACGACAGCGACGTTGAGATATTTACGGATCATAAAAGCCTCAAATATTTCTTCACTCAAAAGGAACTCAACATGCGACAACGACGTTGGCTTGAACTGTTGAAAGATTATGATCATACCATCCAATACCATCTTGGAAAAGCGAACGTGGTAGCAGACGCATTGAGTAGAAGATCATATGCAGGTACGAGTGCGATATTGTCAATACAAAGGCCCATTTTGTATGACTTGCAAAGGATGGAGATAGAGATAAAGACTCCAAGGACCCACGTGATGATGGTCAATATACGAGTAAAACAGACTTTAATCGATAAAGTTAAAGCTGCTCAAGCTACAGACCTGAAGCTGATGCATATGAGGAAGAAAGTACAAGAAGGTGCTATGCCGGAAGCAAGAATCGATGAAGAAGGAATACTTCGAGTCAACTCCAAACTTTGTGTTCCTAATGATCCTAAGTTAAAGTATAAAATCATGATGGAGGCGCACAACACATCGTTTGCAATCTATCCTGGGAGTACCAAAATGTATCATGATCTTCGACATACATTTTGGTGGGGCAATATGAAGAGAGAGAGATAGCATTGTTTATCTCAAGGTGTTTAACTTGTCAACGAGTCAAGGCAGAGCATCAAGTACCAAAAGGTCCATTGCAACCACTTGAAATTCCAGAATGGAAGTGGGAGCACATTACCATGGATTTCATTACTGGTCTTCCCAAGGTTTCTCAAGGCATAGATGCAATTTGGATCATTGTTGATAGATTGATAAAGTCTGCTCATTTCTTACCTATACGAGAAACTTATACACTTGAACATCTTGCTCGTATGTACATAAACGAGGTTTTAAGATTGCATGGTATGCCAGTATCCATAGTTTCTGATCGAGACCCAAGATTCACTTCACGATTTTGGGTTAGTTTTCAAAAAGCTATGGGCACGGATTTACGATTTAGTTCGGCATATCATCCTCAGATGGACGGACAATCAGAGAGGACTATTCAAACTCTTGAAGATTTATTAAGACTCTGTGTCCTTGACTTCAAGGGAAGTTGGGACAAGTTCTTACCATTGGTGGAGTTTTCCTATAACAATAGTTATCAAACAAGTATTGGCATGGCTCCATTCGAAGCATTGTATGGAAAAAAGTGTCGTTCTCCAGTATGCTGGGATGAGGTGGGTGAAACAACGTTGTTGGGACTGGAGTTAGTACATATGACTACGGAAAAGATACAAATGATCCGACAACGTATAAAAGCCTCACAAGATCGACAAAAGAGTTATGCTGATCTTCATCGAAAGGACGTGGAATTTGATATTGGAGATCATGTGTTGTTACGTGTTGCTCCATGGAAAGGAGTTACGAGAATTGAAAAGAGAGGAAAGCTCAATCCTCGATTCATTGGCCCATTTTTAATCCTCGATCGAGTAGAAACTGTGGCGTATAGACTCGCTTTATCGCCAAGTATGTCTCGTGTTCATAACATTTTTCATATATCCGTGTTATATAAATATGTGAAAGACCCGAACCATATTATTGAGTTAGAATCGGACAAAATTGCGGAAGATTTAACGTATGAAGAGGTTCCTGTTCAAATCTTGGATAAGAAGGAACATATTCTATGCTCCAAGGTTATACCTCAAGTCAAATATTTGTGGAGAAACCACGATGTTGAGGAAATGACCTGGGAGTTAGAATCTGAAATGAAATCAAGGTATCCTTACCTCTTCGACATACCAGGTACGTACCCTAATTTCGAGGGCAAAATTTTATAAGAAGGGAGAGATTGTAAGACCCCAACTTTTATGAATAAAGATGATTTTTCTATAAATATCATTTTTGAATATTATGGAATGAATTTGATATAATATTATAGTTGTGGGTATTATTTATAAATTTTGCAAAGTATTCAAGTTATTCTATAATATTCGATTGGTCGGAAAATATTCGTTTTAACAGAGAATATTCGTACGACGGCATAATCATTGGTGGAACCCACAACAGAATTATTGTCGGATTGAGAAAATGACAAAAATATTTTATGAAAATAACGACGAAAGTTTTACTGTTAACTGTTGAAACACCCGGTGTTAAAAGTACAGGAATACGCGTGGTTGCATAGTAGCACACGGTATTGATTATTGATGCTTATGTGAGAAGTCACTCAGTTTTTTTCAATTATTGTTACAATAATTATTGCATAGTATCTCACGTTATTTGATTTAATTATTGTCGATATTTTATATATTATTAAATCAATAATTGAGACGAAAAAGTTATTAATATTATTATTTGCAATATTAACGATGTCTACAAGTTCTGTCAAGGAGAGGTTTGGTCACCTAATTGCTCAATAGGGAGAAATCCTTATTGGAAAGCCTCCTCTTTCTTGGGAACGACCTGATCGATTAATATTGTGAATTATAATGATAATAAATATTGTTAAAAATATTGAGGAGTTTTATGATGTATTTGTTGTAAGTTGGTTTATTATTCGGACTCCCGCTTATTCATTTTTCAAAATAATCGGTAGGAAGTTATAAAGTATATATATATATATATATATATATATATATATATATATATATATATATATATATATATATGTGTGTGTACCGTGTGGGTGTGTGCAAGTGTGATTAATATATATATATATATATATATATATATATATATATATATATATATATATATTTATATATATACACACACACACACACACACACACACACATATATATATATATGATATAATGGTTATCTTACTTGTTTTTTTTTTGTGAAAGTTGCTCACGGACTTAATATGATGTTATATGAAAACTAAATTGGTGAGATTCTCATTTCCTCAATGCCGTATATGGCAGGCAAAATATATATATATATATATATATATATATATATATATATATATATATATTATATAAGTTTTGTTTTACTTGAATATTATATTCTTAATTTGAAAAAAAACGGGCGTATGTAAAGTTATAGAATTCAACCCGTGAAATTTTTTCGATTGTTTGTCCATGAAACTTTTTAACAGTACCCATTCCATTCTCCTATAAATAGGATGCTTAGTTAGAATTAAAATCACACCAGAAATTCAGAGATTTCTCTTCTATAATCTTGAGCGTATTTCTTTAGAGTTTTAAGAAGCTTTGAGCGTAGTGCAAGTTTTCTTCAGGAATATCCTCGCCCTACCAGTCGCCCTTTGAACTTCTGTTATTCCATTCTTTATTATTCTGTTGGAATAACCTGTATAAGCGGATTACCCTATACTTGGTGAAATTCTTTTATTATTCCATTCTTTATTATTATGTTGGAATAACTTGTCTATGCGAAGTACCGCATACATGGTGAAATTCTTCTGTTATTCCATTCTTTATTATTCTGTTGGAAAATCCTGTCTGTGCGTTTACGCATGATCTGGTTCTGTTATTTATTATTTTGTTGGAACATCCTGTCGGTGCGAATTTTGCCTAACCTGGTTCCGTTATTTATTATTCTATTGGAATATCCTTGTCTGTGCGTTTACGAATGACCTAGTTTCGTTATTTATTATTCTGTTGGAATAATTTATCTGTGCGGTCTATCGCATGCCTGATGATTTCTTTTGTTATTCCATTCTTTATTATACTCAGTTGGTTAAAGTTTTGGCTTTTATACTCCATGAAATTAGTGGAATATCCTTGATATTTGCGCTTCATCCAGTATCTTTTCATGGAAATATTCTTCTGAGCATTCTTGAGTTTTATCCCACAAAGCAATATCATGTTGACAATTTGGACGTTATTGGTTCCTGGATAAATTAATTCTTGAACTTGTTTTATTGAATTCTTATATCATTGTCATCATCCTCATGTTTATATTATGTTGAAAAGTCAGCTGTAGCCTGTAGTGCTAGATGGGGACCTTGGTAAATGATTATGACTACCAGGGATTAATTCGTATAATCAATAACGTAAATGTTACAAAGATGTTGGTAAAAGTCATCATTGGCCCGTAGTGCATTGATGGACAGTTGTTGGCATGATCATAACCATTGATGAATACCTGAATGCCTTCGCCCGTAGTGCATTGATAATTGTATGGTCGTGATACTAAGGAATATTCTTGCCGTAGTACAGGGGATAGTGGATTATTATTAAGCTGAGTCTCAGCGATAAAAGTGATGAAAAAACCTTTTTAAATCATAAAAGATAGTAGATTTTATTCTCTACTTGACTCTTTTAATGGATTGCTTGTTCCGTTGCAGTTAAACTTGATGTTTGTTATATTTTATCAGTTTAACACTGTTGAAAGCTAACGATAATTTTTTCTGCATTATCTTAATCATAATATTTATTACTGGGTAAGTTGAGCGCACCCTTTTGCTTTCATTGTTCTCTTCAAGAAATGAGAACGTAGCGGGGACTAGTCGGGGAACGGAGTGACGTTCCATATTATAACATTAGTAGTCCTCACTATTCTATAAAATAGTGTGATAATAATTTTAATGAGGACTTATTCTGAGAGTGGATATTGTCTAGAAGATAATATTTGTATTAAAACTCACAGCTCTTGTAAAATCCCAACTTATTATAAATAAAATTGAATTTTCTCTATTAATTATTCTAAATTAATAAGGTGTTAATTTGATATAATGCTTTCATTATGGGTAAAATGTGCAAATTTTATAAAATAAACAAGTGGTTATAAAATATTCATTTTTGTCAGGGAATATTCTTTTGGTCGTAGAATATTCTTTTTGTCGGAAAATATTTGTTCGACGGCGAAGCCATTCGTGGGGCTCATAACAGAATAACTATCGGATGAAGACAACGACAAAGTATGAGTTTTTATAAATAACGGCGTAATTATTACCGTTAACACTGTCGGATTACCTGGTGGTTAAAATACAGTAATACGCGTGGTTGCACAGTAGCACACGGTATTGCACAGTATTGTTGAATTATTGATTCGTACGTAAGAAGGAACTACTCAATAATTGTTACAGTAGTTACTGTTCAATATTTTATTTTATTGATTCAATAATTATTGCGTTGATATTTAATATTATTGTTTTTTCAATAATTATCATTGCACAGTATTTCCCATTATCAGATAATAATTCATATTATTTGAATAATATTATTAGATAGCATTATTGGCAATGTCTACAAAGTTCTGTCAAGGAGAGGTTTGGTCACCTAATTGCACGCCAGTAAGGAGAAATCCTTATTGAAAGCCCCCTCTTTCCTGGGAACGGCCTGGTTGTCATAATTGTGATTCTGTAATATTATTTGAGAATAATTAATTATTAATTTATATGATAAAGAAATATTTATTTGATGTGGATATAAATGATGGATTTATTTATTTTATGTGGTTATAAATGAAGGAATTAATGCTGAGGTATTTTATCAGTATTTTTTCAGAATGAAGGTATTAAAAATCATCCGTTTGTGGATTTTGGATATTTTTGGTTTGGAATTTGGAGAAACTCAAAACTACAAAGTTGTAGAGAATTCGATTTCGTGTGGAATGGACATAAAATTCGTATTTTTCTGATAAACGGGCTATTTTCTAAAAATTACTGATGTTTCGGAAAATAAAATAATTTTTATTAAATTATGGGTGGGACCCACTTTTTGGTTGGTGTTGAATGCACATGGGCTACTAATTTTGTTTAAAGATGGATGATTGTCCAACCTAGCATGCGTAGAGAAAAGATAAGAATTATTAATATTTTATTAATTTAGTCTCCTTTGGCGTTCTAGCATTTTCCTATAAATAGAGGGCTAAGTTAGAATTGAAAATCACACCAGAAAAAAGTTTTCTCTCTTTCTCTCTCTATATTATCGAGCGTATTCTTGTGAGTATTTTGATACTTTGAGTGTTGCTATACGGTGCAAGTTTCTGTCAACACTATATCCAAAATTCAGTCAGAAGTACGGTTATTTTGAGGTAAGAGATGTTATTTTCTTTCGAAATGATATTATTTTCTTCAATATCATTATGCCGAAATATTAGTTTGAACCTTTTAATCAAATTTGGAACTTTTGTGTCAGGGTTACTATTCACTGTATACGGCACTATTCACGTATATGACATTATTCACGAATACGGCACTATTCACCAAAAAATGAAAATTTTCTTTTTTGTCCAAGATGTCTATTATGGTTACTATCTTTGATTGTATCTATATTTGATCTTTATTTTTGAATTCTGCTTCGCAATTAGTTATTATGGAGTATTATTGATCTTGGATAAACTGTTATACGAATCCCTAATATTTGTCCTTCTGTCTCACTGGATTCGTTTTCTTTAAAATATTTTTCATCATCCTCAGTCCTTAAATGATGATATTATTGAATATCTTTGGCCCGTAGTGCAAAGATGAACAGGTGTTGAGATGAACATGACCGACTGGTGATATAAATGAATATCGTTGGCCTGTAGTGCAAAGATGAATGATTAACTGATGAATATCTTTGGCCTGTAGTGCAAAGATGAATATTTAATTAAAGATGTATATTGATTGATGTTACAGGGATAAAATATTGATGATGGACTTTTAAATCTTAGAAGATAGTAGAATTCATTCTCTACGTGACTCTTCTAATGGATTGTTGTTTCCGCTGCATTGTTGATCTAAAACTTGTTGTCTATTATATTCTATCAGATTTTTCCCTGTTGAAGACTAATGATAATTTGTTGTATATTATCTTAGTCATAATATTCTTTACTGGGCTAGTTGAGCTTACCCTTTTCCTTTTTGTTCTATTTTTCTTCTCAGGAGGTGAGAACATAGCAGCATCGAGTCGAGGTATGGAGTGATGGTTCTAGAAATATGTTTTAGCAGTCCTCACTATTTCTGTAAAATAGTGTATGAATAATTGTAATGAGAACTTATATGAGTGTTGATATTGTCTAGAAGACAATATTTGTATTTAAACTCACAGTATGTGTTGTCGTATTTTGCACGACAATTGTATTATTGAAGTTGAAGTTTGCTTTCTGTACAATGTATTTGGCGACTCAGAATGGGTGTTGTATACCTATTTTGGGGGCGTCACAGTTGGTATCAAAGTTTAGGGATATGGTCTCTGGCGGAGATCAGGGAATAGAACTAGGAGGGGAGAGATGAGTAAATCCTTCGCTAGTGTCTCCTAACTAAGCTTATTTGTTGGTTGGTCATAATATAGGATATTATGTATTATATTAATTTGTTTAATTAACCCTTGTTTTATGGTAGTATTTAAGAATGGCTGCTGAGAACGTTAACAATGGAGTGTATGAGACTGTGGAACAACCTTTAGTCATAAACCAGGAGAACGTGCAACATGATGGCAATATTCCTCCTGTAAACAACATTACCGAGCAAACGATGAAAGATGGAATGTTTAGGAGCTTTTTGTAGTTCATGCAAAATCAAACGAGGGAGACTCGTGTACAAAATACGGGTGGAAATGATGGCAACGTACGGTCTGTCACAGCCAAGCAGTTCAAGGAGTTGGGACCACCAGATTTCTAGGGGAAGCCCGATCCGATTAAGGCGGAAAACATGGGTCAAGCAAATTACCAAGATATTCGATGTCTTGGGATGCACGGAGGAACAGAAGGTTCCATTCGCCACCTTTATGTTCCGTGGAGAGGCAGATTACTGGTGGGAATCTGTGAAGCGTACCCAGCCAGCCGCACTCAACATGTCTTGGGAAAGATTTCAGAAACTGTTCAATGACAAGTACTTTCCTGAAAGTATTCGTCATATGAAGGAGGTAGAGTTTATTAGAATGGAACAGAACAACATGACGGTGTCTCAGTACGAGGCGAAGTTCACAGAGTTATCTAGGTTTGCTCCTCATTTGATAGAGAATGAGGAACGTATGACGCGGATGTTTCTGAGAGGTCTAAAACCCGAGATTCGTTAATACCTTATCTCTCATAAATTTTCTCTATATTTAGATGTTGTCAACATGGTACAGTTATTAGAACGAGATAATGAGTATACTCAACCGAGGGACCACAACCAGGGTCATACCGGTGACAGCAGTCATCAGAGCAATGATAACCAGCGAGGAGGGAAAAATACGAACAAATGCGGTAACCACTCGGGTGGTAATCGTGGCCATGATAATAGGAGAGGTGAGTTAAGTGGAAATTTTAGAAAGAGGAGATTCAACAATAACGGGAAGACATCAGTAGCAGCACCAGCATTAACAACAAATTCTAGGGGAGGAGAACGACCGCCAGTTAGATGTTACAAATACGGAGAAAGAGGGACATATCAGCCCAAACTGTCCACAATAATCCAAGGTATGTTATAACTATGGAAAGGAAGGTCACATAGCTCGGGATTGTTCTGTAGCAAAACCAAGTTCAGCGGGGATGGTGACTCCAAGGGCTGTCCCGGATAAGTCGAAATCAGTGGTTCCTGGAAGAGCGTTTGTCATGACTGGCCAAAATGTGAGGAACCCGAACGAGGTGATCACGGGTAAGCTAATCTTGAATTCTTGCGAAGTGTATACCTTACTAGATACCGGTTCTACCCATTCTTTTATCTCTCCTGCTTATGCTTAACGTTTAAACTTGACTCCGGAGAAATTAGACTTTAACTTATCTGTTGATACTCCGTTGGGTGAAACCTTCGTTACATTTACAGTTTATAAATCTTGATTGATCCAAGTTGGCACTATCACATTACATGTTGATCTTATCTCTTTAAAGATACTTGCTTTTGATGTGATTTTAGGAATTGATTGGTTAACCACTCATCATGCCAAAATTGATTGTTTTCGTAAGGTTGTTAGTTTTCATATTCCTAACCAACCTGTTATGCGAATTCAAACAACTAAACCACTAAAATCAGTCACATGTCATATCAAGCCACAAAGATATTCGTTTATTGAAAAATGGATGTCAAGCTTTCTTAGCCCAGTGTTATGGATTTGAATAAAGACAAGTCAGATTTGGATAATATTTCTGTTGTTAGAGAATTTCCTGAAGAACTTCCCGGTCTACCCCCAGAACGTGATATTGAATTCTTATTGACCTTGAACCGGGTACAAAGCCTATTTCTAAAACCCCATATCGAATGGCTCTTATTGAACTTCAGGAGTTAAAAGTCCAACTACAAGAATTGTTAGACATCGGTTTCATTCGTCCTAGTACATCTCCTTGGGGTGCTCCTGTTTTATTCATAAAGAAGAAAGACGAAAGTATGCGACTTTGTATTGACTATCGGGAATTAAATCACTGTGCACTATCAAGAATAGGTATCCGCTACCTCGCATTGATGACCTGTTTGACCAGTTACAAGGAGCACAATTCTTTTCAAAGATCGACCTTTCGTTCTGGATATCATCAGCTGAAGATTAAAACTGAGGATATTCCAAAGACTGCATTCAAAACTCGGTACGGGCATTATGAATTATTAGTCATGTCTTTTGGATTGACTAATGCTCCTGCTGCTTTCATGGATATGATGAACCGAGTATTCAAGGAATATTTGGATCAGTTCGTTGTTGTCTTTATTGATGACATCCTCATCTATTCCAAAAGTCATGAAGATCATGAGCACCATTTGAAGCTGATACTTGAAAGACTTCATGAAAATAAGCTTTATGTCAAGCTGAAGAAATGCGAGTTCTGGCTTGAGGAAGTAGCATTCCTTGGGCACGTTGTGTCAAAACATGGAGTATCTGTTGACCCAACGAAGATTGAAGCAATACAAAGTAGGGAGCAACCGAAGTCGATGACTGAAGTACGTAGCTTTCTGGGCTTAGCTAGGTTATTATCGGAGATTCCGTGGAAGGATTTTCTTGAATCGCTACTCCATTAACTCAGCTGACTCAAAAAGATACAAAATTCGTATGGAGCGAGGAATGCGAGAAGAGTTTCCAAGAACTCAAGAGGAGACTCATTTCGGCACCTGTTCTGACAATATCATCTGGTTCGGATGGATTTATTATCTACAACGATGCTTCAGGCAAAGGGTTAAGATGTGTTCTCATGCAACATGGGAAAGTCATAGCCTATGCCTCACGACAACTCAAAGAATATGAGAGGAATTATCCTACCCATGATCTGGAGTTGGCAGCAGTCAGTTTTTGCGTTGAAAATCTGGAGACAGTACCTGTATGGGGAGAAAGTGGAGATTTATACGGATCATAAAAGCCTCAAATATTTCTTCACCCAAAAAGAACTCAACATGCGACAACGACGTTGGCTTGAGCTGTTGAAAGATTATGATTACACTATTCAATATCATCCTGGAAAAGCAAACGTAGTAGTTGACGCATTGAGTATAAGATCGTATGCGGGTACGAGTGCAATGTTGTTAACACAAAGACCCATTTTGTACGATTTACAAAGATGGAGATGGAGATTGAGTTAAAGACTCCAGGGACCCACATGATGATGGCGAATATACGAGTAGAACCGACTTTAATCGATAAAGTTAAAACTGCTCAAGCTACGGACCTGGGGCTGATGCGTATGAAGAAGAAAGTGCAAGAAGGTGCTATTCCAGAAGAAATAATCGATGAAGAAGGAATACTTCAAGTCAACTCTAGACTTTACGTTCCTAACGATCCTGACTTGAAGCATAGAATCATGATGGAGGCACACAACACCCCGTTTGCAATCCATCATGGGAGTACCAAAATGTATCATGATATTCGACACACATTTTGGTGGAACAATATGAAGAGAGAGATCGCGGAGTTTATCTCGAGGTGTTTAACTTTTCAACGAGTAAAGGCGGAGCATCAAGTGACAAAAGGTCCATTGAAACCACTTGAGATTCCGAAATGGAAGTGAGAACACATTACTATGGATTTCGTTACAGGTCTTCCCAAAGTTTCTCAAGGCATAAATGCGATTTGGGTTATTGTTGATAGATTAACCAAGTCTGCTCATTTCTTGCCGATACTTGAAACTTATTCCCTTGAACGTCTTACTCGTATGTATGTGAATGAGATTGTGAGATTGCATGGCATGCCAGTATCCATAGTTTTAGATCGTGACCCAAGATTCATTTCACGATTTTGGGTTAGCATTGCAGAAAGCTATGGGCACGGATTTACGATTCAGTTCGGCATACCATCCTCAAACGGACGGACAATCAGATAAGACTATTCAAACTCTTGAAGATTTATTAAGACTCCGTGTTCTAGACTTCAAAGGGAGTTGGGATAAGTATTTACCATTGGTGGAATTCTCCTACAACTAATAGTTATCAAGCAAGTATAGGCATGGCTCCATTTGAGGCGTTGTATGGACTGAAAGTGCTGTTCTCCAGTATTCTAGGACGAGGTGGGAGAAGCAACGTTGTTGGGACCAGAATTAGTACGCATGACTACAGAAAAGATCCAAATGATTCGACAACGTATTCAAACCTCACAAGATCGACAAAAGAGTTATACTGATCTTCATCGAAAGGACGTGAAATTTAATATTAGAGATCATGTACTATTACGTATTGCTCCATGGAAGGGAGTTACAAGATTTGGGAAGAGAGGAAAGCTCAATCCACGATTTGTTGGTCCATTTGAGATTCTTGACCGAATAGGAAATATGGCTTATAGACTCGCATTACCTCCAAGTATGTCTCGTGTTCACAATGTTTTCCACATATCTATGCTTTGTAAATATGTGAAAGACCCGAACCATATTATTGAGTTAGAACCAGACTGAGATAGCCAAAGATTTAATGTACGAGGAGGTACCTACTAGGATCTTGGATAGAAAAAAACATGTCCTACGCACCAAGGTTATACCACAAGTTAAGGTTTTGTGGAGGAACCATGATATTGAGAAAATGACCTGGGAGTTGGAATCGGAAATGAAAGCGAGGACACCCTCACCTGTTCGAAACACCAGGTACGTACATCAATTTCGAGGACGAAATTTTATAAGGAGGGGAGGTTGTAAGACCCCAACTTATTATAAATAAAATTGAATTTTCTCTATTCATTATTCTAAATTAATAAGGTGTTAATTTGATATAATTCTTTAGTTATGGGTGAAATGTGCAAATTTTATAAAATAAGCAAGTGGTTATAAAATATTTATTTTTGTCGGGAAATATTCTTTTGGTCGTGGAATATTCTTTTTGTCGGGAAATATTCGTACGACGGCGCAGCCATTCGTGGGGCTCATAACAGAATAACTATCGGATGAAGACAACGACAAAGTATGAGTTTTTATAAATAACGGCGTAATTGTTACCATTAACACTGTTGGATTACCTGGTGGTTAAAATACAGTAATATGCGTGGTTGCACAGTAGCACACGGTATTGCACAGTATTGTTGAATTATTGATTCGTACGTAAGAAGGCACTACTCAATAATTGTTACAGTAGTTACTGTTCAATATTTTATTTTATTGATTTAATAATTACTGCGTTGATATTTAATATTTTTGTTTTTTCAATAATTATCACTGCACAATATTTCCCATTATCAGATCAATAATTCATATTATTTGAATAATATTATTAGATAGTATTATTGGTAATGTCTAGAAAAGTTCTATCAAGGAGAGGTTTGGTCACCTAATTGAGCGTCAGTAAGAAGAAATCCTTATTGAAAAGCCCCCTCTTTCCTGGGAACGGCCGGGTTGTCATAATTGTGATTCTGTAATATTATTTGTGAATAATTAATTATTGATTTATATGATAAAGAAATATTTGTTTGATGTGGATATAAATGATGGTTATTTATTTTATGTGGTTATAAATGAAGGAATTAATGCTGAGATGTTTTACCAGTATTTTTGTCAGAATGAAGGTATTAAAAATCATCCGTTTGTGGATTTTGGATATTTTTGGTTTGGAATTTGGAGAAACTCAAGCTACAAAGTTGTAGAGAATTCGATTTCGTGTGGAATGGACATAAAATTCATATTTTTCTGATAAACGAGCTATTTTCTATGAATTACTGAAGTTTCAAAAAATAAAATAATTTTTATTAAATTATGGGTGGGACCCACTTTTTGGTTGGTGTTGAATGCACATGGGCTGCTAATTTTTTTCAAAGATGGCTGATTGTCCAACCTAGCATGCGTAGAGAAAAGATAAGAATTATTAATATTTTATTAATTTAGTCTCCTTTGGCGTTCTAGCATTTTCCTATAAATAGAGGGCTAAGTTAGAATTGAAAATCACACCAGAAACAAGTTTTCTCTCTTTCTCTCTCTATATTATGGAGCATATTCTTGTGAGTATTTTGATAATTTGAGTGTTGCTATACGGTGCAAGTTTCTGTCAGCACTATATCCAAAATTCAGTTAGAAGTACGGTTATTTTGAGGTAAGGGCTGTTATTTTCTTTCGAAATGATATTATTTTCTTCAATATCATTATGCCGAAATATTGGTTTGAACTTTTTAATCAAATTTGGAACTTTTTTGTGTCGGGTTACTATTCACGTATACGACACTATTCACGTATACGACATTATTCACGAATACGGCACTATTCACCAAAAAATGAAAATTTTCCTTTTTGTCCAAGATGTTTATTATGGTTACTATCTTTGATTGTATCCATATTTTGATCTTTACTTTTGAATTCTGCTTCACAATTGGTTATTATGGAGTATTATTGATCTTGGATAAACTGTTATACGAATCCCTAATATTTGTCCTTCTGTCTCACTGGATTCGTTTTCTTTAAAATATTTTTCATCATCATCAGTCCTTAAATGATGATATTATGAATATCTTTGGCCCGTAGTGCAAAGATTAACAGGTGTTGAGATGAACATGACCAACTAGTGATATAAATGAATATCTTTGGCCTATAGTGCAAAGATGAATGATTAACTGATGAATATATTTGGCCTGTTATGACGCCCCCAAAATAGGTATACATCACCCATTCTGAGTTGTCAATACATGGTACAGAAACAACTTACAACTTTATTAATACAACATAAAAATTGAGAGTTTAAATACAAATATTGTTTTCTAGACAATATTTATACCCAAATAAATCCTCATCACAATTATTAATACATTATTTTACAAAAATGGTGAGGACTACTAAACAACTCTCTCTAGAACCATCATTCCATTCCCCGACTCGTACTCTCTACATTCTCACTTTCTGAGAAGAAAAATGGAACAAAAATAAAAAGGGTGAGCTCAACTAGCCCAGTAAAGAACATTATGACTAAGATAATATAGAACAAATTATAGTTAGTCTTCAACAGGAAAAAATCTGATAAAATACAATAAACAACAAGTTTCATATCAATATTCGCAGCAAAAAATAATAATTCATAGAAGAGTTACGTAGAGAATGAAATCTACTACTATCTATGAATTTAAAAGTCTATCAAAAGTATTTTTATCCCTGTAACATCAATCAATATACATCTTTAATCAAATATTCATCTTTGCACTACAGACCAATGATATTCATCAGTTGGTCATGTTCATCTCAACACGTGTTCATCTTTGCACTACGAGCCAAAGATATTCATCATAAAATCATTAATCTTTGCACTACAGGCCACAGATATTCAATTATATCATCATTTAGGACTGAAGATGATGAAAAATATTTTAAAGAAAACGAATCCAGTGAAACAAAAGAACAATTATTAAGGATTTGTACTTTAAACAATTCGAGTTCAAAAATACTTCATAAATAATCATAGTGAAGTAAAATTCAAGAATGATCAAAATATGGATACAATCAAAGCTAGTATCCATAATAGATATTTTGGACAAAAATGAAAATTTAATTTTTTTGTGAATAGTGCCGTATTCGTGAATAGTGTCGTATACATGAATAGTGTCGTATACTTGAATAGTAACCCTGACACAAAAAGTTCCAAATTTGATTAAAAGTTCAGATCAATACTTCGGCATAATGATATTGGAAGAAATAATATCATTTTAAAAAAATAATATCCCTTACCTCGAAAGAATAGTACTTCTAGCTGAAACACCGGATATAAGCTATGACTTGAACTCGCACCGTATAGAAACACTCAAAGTATTAAAATACTCAAAGAATACGCTCAATATATCGAGAGAGAAAGAGAGAGAAAACTTCAGTTTCTGGTGTAATTTTCAATTCTAACTTAAGCACCCTATTTATAGGAAAATGCTTAGAATACCAAAGCAGAAAATTTAATAAATTAATAATATATTTAACAAAATTTCCTATGCACACTAGATTTGCCCAAAAACATCAGCTACCATGTGGGCTCACCTCATCAAACTTAAAAAAAACGTTTTTGTTAATATAAATATTTAAAACTTCCAAAAATCAATTATTTTGGAACTTCAGAACTTCAATAATTCATAATAAATAGCCATTTTGTCAGAAAAATTTGAACCACATGTTTCTTTCATAGGAAATTTCATTTTCTACAACATTACAGAAGAAAGAAATCCACAAACGGGCGATTTTACAGACTATAATCAAATTTCAGTCAAGAAATGGGCCCACAGACATGCTTAACATGTTTTAAATATTTTTAGTAACAAAAATACTCCTCCTCCTCATATACTCATATATCCCACATTCATTGAAAAAAATATCACCATTATTATATTATTAAAATATAATAATGCATTTAAATGAATTATTTTATCAAAAAAAGATAAAATATTAATTTTCAACAATTGTCACATAAAAAAAATTCTCCATCTATATCCACATAAAATCAATATTTTCCTCATCATATAAATCAATAATTAATTATTCACAAATAATATTACAGAATCACAATACTGACAATCAGGCCATTCCCAGGATAGAGGGGGCTTTCCAATAAGGATTTCTCCTTACTGGCGCGCAATTAGATGACCTAACCTCTCCTTAGACAGAACTTTCTAGACATTGCCAACAATGTTATCCAATAATATTATTCAGATAATATGAATTATTGCTCCGATAATAGGAAAATATTATGTAATGACAATTATTGAAACAACAGTAATATAAAATATCAATGCAGCAATTATTGAATCAATAAAATAAAATACTGAACAGTAATTACTGTAACAATTATTGAGTAGTGCCTTCTTACGTAAGAATCAATAATTGATGCAATACCATGTGCTACTGTGTTTTAACCACCGAGTATTTTAACAGTATTAACGGTAACAACTACGTCGTTATTTATAAATAACTTATACTTGTCATTTTCTTCATCTAATCGCTTTCCGTTATGGGGCCCACACAAGGCTGCGCCGTCGTACGAATATTCCCCAACAGTAAGAATATTCCACGACCAAACGAATATTTTATAACCACTTGCTTATTTGAAATATTTGCGTATTTTACCCATAACTATCCACATTAATCAAATCAACCATTACTATTTCAAAATAGAGAAAATTTAATTTTATTAATAATAAGTTGGGGTCTTACACCTGTAGTGCAAAGATGAATATTTGATTAAAGATGTATATTGATTGATGTTACTGGATAAAATATTGATGATGGACTTTTAAATCTTAGAAGATAGTAAAATTCATTCTCTACGTGACTCTTCTAATGGATTGTTGTTTCCGCTGCATTTGTTGATCTAAAACTTGTTGTCTATTATATTCTATCAGATTTTTCCCTGTTGAAGACTAATGATAATTTGTTGTATATTATCTTAGTCATAATATTCTTTACTGGGCTAGTTGAGCTCACCCTTTTCCTTTTTGTTCCATTTTTCTTCTCAGGAGGTGAGAACATAGCAGGATCGAGTCGGGGTATGGAGTGATGGTTCTAGAAAGATGTTTTAGCAGTCCTCACTATTTCTGTACAATAGTGTATGAATAATTGTAATGAGGACTTATTTGAGTGTTGATATTGTCTAGAAGACAATATTTGTATTTAAACTCACAGTATGTGTTGTCGTATTTTGCACGACAATTGTATTATTAAAGTTGTAGTTTGCTTTCTGTACCATGTATTTGGCGACTCAGAATGGGTGTTGTATACCTATTTTGGGGGCATCACAGCTCTTATTGTATATTTAAGAATGTATTTTTATTCTGTACCATGTATTTGGCGACTTAGAATAGGTGATGTATACCTATTTTGGGGGCGTCACATTCACCATGCATGTGATAGACCGCACAGACAGGTTATTCCCAACAGAATAATAAAGAATGGAACCAGGTCATGCGTAATCCACACAAACAGGATATTCCAACAAAATAATAAAGAATGGAACCAGGTTATGCGTAATCCGCACAGATAGGATGTTCCAACAGAATAATAAAGAATGGAATAACAACAAAATTCACAAGGCATGTGATAGTCCGCACAGACAGGTTAATCCAACATAATAATAAAGAATGGAATAACAGAAGAATTTCACCATGTATGCGGTATTTCGCATAGACATGTTATTTCAACATAATAATAAAGAATGGAATAACAACCCTTACGAGTATTAAAAGAAAATAACTCTTTTCATGAATACGAAAGAATAATACCCCTTACCTTAGAAGAAGTCTGGATACTGGAATAGTGAGGTAGCATTCTTCTTTCTCTCTATAATTTTTCTCTATAATAATTGCTCTATAGCTTTAGTGAATTGGTGAGAAATGAAGGAAGAATGAGCCTCTATTTATAGGAAAATATAGTTTTGATAATTGCACGTTTTAGGGCTCAAAATATTACATTATAATACCTTCCTCTTTTTCTTTATTTTTAATTTAGTCTTGTAAGTATTATCAAAGTTGCACCACCTCCCCTAATAGTAAATAATGTGAATCAATAGTTCAATCATGTGAATCAATAGTTATAATCATGTGAAAATACGAATTACATTATAGTAGCTTCAACTATACCTCTATTTTTAACTTAGTCATGTAAGTATTATTAATCTTGCACCACTTGCCCTAATAGTACAAGAATGTGAATCAATTGTACACACATGTGAACAAATAGTTATAATCATGTGAATTAATAGCAATTAATTGCTCATTTATTCAGTTAATTACCCGATTGATCAGTATAACCTCCAGACATCAATTATTATCATAGTAAATGTCGAGTTCCACTAACACTAATAATTCCAACACAATGGAATTATCAATTTCATCCTTAATCAACACGAACTTATTCATCATTAATATTATAATTCATAATATTTAACAATCAGGTCGTTCCCAGGAAAGAGGGGGCTTTCTGATAAGGATTTCTCCTTATTGGCACGTAATTAGGTGACCAAACCTCTCCTTGACAGAACTTCTAGACATTGTCAATATTGCAAATAATAATATGAATAACTTTGTCGTCTCAATTATTGATTTAATAATATATATTATGCAGATGATACTGTGATAATAATTGAATCAATAATATGAGAGATATGATGCAGCAATTACTGTAGCAATAATTGTGTATAACTGAGTGACTTCTCACGTAAGCATCAATAATCAATATCATGTGCTACCATACAACCATGCGTATTACAGTACTTTTACTACTCGATAGTTCAACAGTTTTAACGGAAACATTTTCGCCGTTATTTTTAATAAAAGATAATTCTATCGTTTTCTTACTATGACAATACTTCCGTTATGGGGTCCACCAATGATTGTGCTGTTGTACGAATATTCCTTGTTAAAACGAATATTCTCTGACCAATCAAATATTATATAACCACTTGCTTACTTTGCAAAATATGTAAATATTACCCACAACTATAACATTATATCAAATCCACACCATAATATTCAAAAAAAAATATTTTTGAGAAATTTAAATCTTTATTCATAAAATCTGGGGTCTCACAATCTCCCCTCCTTATGAAATTTTGCCCTCAAAATTTACGCACGTATCTGGTATGCCGAAGAGGTGAGGATACCTTAAATTCCTTTATCGTCGAAAACATTACACGTTGCATACGTGCATGCCCGATGTCCTTTGATTGCCTCTAAATGATCATCAGTCCCTAAAATAGCCATTTTAGGCCTTGATAACGACCTCAAATATCAAAATATAAAGAATGAAAGTTTTAGGTCTACTCGTTATCTTTCCGAATCATCCTGAATCACCTCAATCGGAGTTTGTATGAAAAAGTTATGCCCAATTTACTAAAGGACGTTTGGACAAATTTTGGCTTAACACTTGACCAGCGCCTAGGCGCCCAAATTTGGCCTTGGGCAAGCGCCTAGGTGCCCAAGAACAGATTCTAAGCACCGAGCCTAGTGCCTAGGCACTCGACCTTTGGCACTTAACTCTACTTTTCTAGCTTTTGCAACTTTTGACACATATACTTCAAATCTTCATAATTTCTTCATCCGTTATCGAAATTAGTCCATTTTTGAGGCTATGGAAAGCTTGTAACACGCTCTATAAAACCCCCATGATTTCATAATTTTTCAGATTCATTAATTATTCTGAAATTTGGCTCCAAAGTCCCCCAAGACTAAGTTTTTACTAACAACGATACGTGAAAAACGTTATAAACACGCGACATACTTGGTGGTAAAATGAGTCTATAGGCCACAGTTCCTACTCGATCGAAGATTTCAAATGGGCCAATTAAATCAAGGGTTGAGATAAAGCCTTCTTGAACCTTCTTCTTCATATTCATCAGATTTGGGTGTGTAGCTTGAGCGGCTTTAAATTTATCGATTAAAGTTAATTCTACTTGTATATTCATTATCTTCACGTGGGTTCCTAGAGTCTTTAACTCTGTCTTCATCATTTGTAAGTTATACGAAATGGGTTTTTGTGTTAACAACATCTCACTCGTAAATGCATACGATCTTCTACTCAATACGTCAACTACCACATTCTCTCTTCCACAATGATATTGAATGGTATGATCGTAATCTTTTAACAGCTCAAGCCAATGTCTTTGGCGCATGTTACGTTCATTTTATTTGAAGAAATATTTGAGGGTTTTAGAAATGGGTTTTGTACTGGGTCAATACAAAATTCAATTTCACGCTCTAGGGTTAGACTAAGAAGTCTTCAAGAATATGCCAAGAAATTTATTAACAATAGAAATATCATTTAAAACTATGACCATCATCCAAGACTTGGA
The DNA here is from genome assembly GCA_020205505.1 of Panax japonicus. NCBI lineage: Eukaryota > Viridiplantae > Streptophyta > Magnoliopsida > Apiales > Araliaceae > Panax > Panax japonicus. The sequence goes on from CM035092.1 coordinate 61,909,936, forward strand.
TAACACGTCACATTGATACCTATCAACTTGCCATCGTCATTCATACCGTCGCCTACAGAAAGTCTGGCTTCGGTGCATCCCAAGACTTGGAAGTCACCAGCGAAAGGCTCGGGGATCTTTACTTATGGATTGATATAACAGTGATTAACTTTAGTGGTTTGGTTGCTTGAATTTGCATAACAGGTTGGTTAGGAATATAAAAGTTAACAACCTTACGAAAATAATCAATTTTGGCAATGATGAGTAGTTAACCAATCGATTCCTAAAATTACATCAAAGCCAAGTATTTTCAAAGAGATAAGATCGACAGGTAACATGAAAGTGTCGATTTGAATCAACAAGATTTATAAACAGTGGGGGTAACGAAGGTTTCTACTAACGAAGTTTCAACCAATAAGTCAAAGTCTAACTTCTCTGGGGTCAAATTTAAATGTTGAGCGCAAGAAAGAGAGATAAAATAATAGGTAGAACCGGTATCTAATAAAGTATAGACTTCGCAAGAATTTATAATTAACTAACCCATGATAACTTCATTTGGGTTCCTCACTTGTTAGGAAGTCAGGACAACCGCTCTCCCTTGAACTACTTGGCTTTGACTTGTCTGGGGTAGCATTTGGTGTCATCACTACCGTTGAAATTGACTTTTCTATAGGGCATATTCCACCCTCAACTGCTTCATCATACTTCGATTTCATGATCTGAATCATTAATCTTCGATCCATATCAAATTGGGGTTGACCGCCATGTACCGGGTAATTCAAAACTTGATGTTGGGTTCTCTCAATTGCTGTCCAAAAAGAGAAATACATATAATCTATTTTAGCCTTCTTAGATCAGACATCTCTTTCCACAATATCAACGCGTCGTGCGGCTTTTACCCATGCATCACTCATTCTCACTCGTTTAGTTGTTTCTTCTTTCAGCTCAGATTCCATCTTTATCATCTTATACTCTGCCAAAGAATGCTTCTGTTCAAGCATCACATATCGGGTAACACAAGCTTGAATTGTTACATCCTTTTATTTCACGACCGTCTGTCATTCTTCAGCCTGCTCTTCTAACTCTTGAACACAATTTTGCAATTCTAAATTTCAATCATAAAATTCTTCTAATAAATTCTCCTCAGGTTCCTCTTCTTCCTCACTCTCAGCTGCTAACTCTGCGACTATCTCGGGTGTAACTATCAATTCTTCACTCACCACATGTATATCTCTAATTCCTTCTTCGCCTAACATCACATTATTCTGGTTGGTGATTAGAGGTGTCTCCACGATCTCATTCACTCCATTGTTAACATTTTTAGCTGCCATTTTCCAATACTGCCACAAAACAAGGGTTAATTAACATATCACATATTATCCCTATACTCTGACCGACCAATTAAATACCAAATAAACTTAGGTAGGATATACTAGCGAAGGAATTCCCCGTCTCTCCCCTCCTAGTTCTTATCTCACATCTCAGCCAGGGATCATATTCCTAAGCTTTGATACCAACTGTGACGCCCCCAAAACAGGTATACATCACTTATCTTGAGTCGCCAAATACATGGTACAAAATTCAAATACAACTTAATTATACAACAGTCGTGTAAAATACGACAAAACATAATCTAAGAGTTTTAATAAGAATATTGTCATCTAGATAATATCCACACTCAATGGAGTTCTCATTACATTTATTGTCATACTATTTAACAGAATAGTGAGGACTACTAATGCTATCATCTGGACCGTCACTCCGTTCCCCGACTAGTCCCGGCTACGTTCTCATTTCCTGAAGAGAAAAGTGAAAGAAAGGGTGAGCTCAACTAGCCCAGTAAGAAATATTATGACTAAGATAATGCAGAATAAATTATCATTAGCCTTCAACAATGTTAAACTTATAGAATATAATAGACAATAAGTTTAACTGCAGCGGAACAAGCAATCCATTAGAAGAGTCAAGTAGAGCATAAAATCTACTATCTTCTATAATTTAAAAAGTTTTTCATCAACTTTATTGCTGAGACTCAGCTTAATAAATAAAATCGAATCTTTCTTGCATCACGGCCAAGGATATTCATGTAATCATCAATGGTCATGACTATACCGAATAATCCTTGGTCATAATCATACCAACAACTGTCCATCAATGAACTACAGATCAATGAGGACTTTTAACACATCATTCGACACATTATGGTCATGATTATACCGAATAATCATACCAAGTCCATATATGCACGTAAGCCAAAGATGACTTTCATCATAATATAAGCATGAGGATGATGATAATGACATAATAATTCAATAAAACAAGTTCAAGGATAAATTTTAAAGATTTATAATTTTAATTTATCCAGAAATCAATAACGTCCAAATTGTCAACATGATACTTCGTTGTGGAGTAAAATTCAAGAATGCTCAGAAGAATATTTCCATGAAAAGATACTGGATGAAGCGCAAATATCCGGATATTCTACTAATTTCATGGAGTATAGAAGCCAAAACTTTAACCAACTGAGTATAATAGAATATATGAAACTGCAAGTGGATTTTCGCCCGCCATGTGGTAATCCACGTAGACAGATCATTTCCACAATTTAATAAGAAATAAATACAAAGGATCATTCACCATGCGTGCGATAATCCACATAGACAGGTTATTCCAACAGAATAATAAAGAATGGAATAACAGAAGAATTCACCATGCATGCGATAGATCTCACAGACAGGTTATTCCCAATAGAATAATAGAGAATGGAACCAGGTCATGCGTAATCCGCACAGACAGAATGTTCCAACAGAATAATAAATAATGGAACTAGGTTATGCGTAATTCGCACAGACAGGATGTTCTAATAGAATAATAAAGAACGAAATAACAAAAAATTCACCAGGCATGCGATAGACCGCACAGACAGGTTATTCCAACATAATTATAAAGAATAGAATAACAGAAGAATTTCACCATATATGTGGTACTTCATATAGACATGTTATTCCAACATAATAGTAAAGAATGGAATAACAACCCTTACGAGTATTAAAAGAAAATAACTCTCTTCATGAATACGAAAGAATAATACTCCTTACCTTAGAAGAAGACTGGATATTGGAATAGTGAGGTAGCAAACTTCTCTTCTTCTTTCTCTCTATAATAATTGTTCTATCGCTTTAGTGAATTGGTGAGAAATGAAGGAAGAATGAGCTTCTATTTATAGAAAAATATAATTTCGATAATTGCACGTTTTAGGACTCAAAATATTATAGTATAATACCTTTCTCTTTTTCTTCATTTTTAATTTAGTCCTGCAAGTATTATCAAACTTGCACAACCTCCCCTAATAGTAAATAATGTGAATCAATAGTTCAATCATGTGAATCAATAATTATAATCATGTGAAAATACAAATTATAGTATAGTACCTTCAACTATACCGCCATTTTTAACTTAGTCATGCAAGTATTATCAATCTTGCACCACCTTCCCTAATAGTACAAGAATGTGAATCAATAGTACACACATGTGAACAAATAGTTATAATCATGTGAATTAATAGCAATTAATTGCTCATTTATCCAGTTAATTACCCGATTGGTCAGTATAACTTCCAGACATCAATTAATATTGAAATAAATATCGATTTCCACTAACACTAATAATTCCAACACAATGGAACTATCAATTTTATCTTTAATAAACACGAACTTATTTATCATTAATATTATAATTCACAATATTTAACAACCAGGTCGTTCCCAGGAAAGAGGGGGCTTTCCGATAAGGATTTCTCCTTATTGGCGCGTAATTAGGTGACCAAACCTCTCCTTGACAGAACTTCTAGACATTGTCAATATTACAAATAATAATATGAATAACTTTGTCGTCTCAATTATTAATTTAATAATATATATTATGCAGATGAAATTGTGACAATAACTGAATCAATAATATGAGAGATATGATGCAGCAATTACTGTAGCAATAATTGAGTATAACTGAGTGACTTCACACGTAAGCATCAATAATCAATACCGTGTGCTACCATGCAACCACGCGTATTACTGTACTTTTACTACAGGGAAGTTCATCAGTTTTAACGGTAACACTTTCTCTGTTATTTTTAATAAAAGATAATTTTGTCGTTTTATTATTACGACAATACTTCCATTGTGGGGTCCACCAATGATTGTGCCGTCGTACGAATATTCTCTGTTAAAACGAATATTCCCTGACCAATCGAATATTATATAACCACTTGCTTACTTTGCAAAATTTATAAATATTACCCACAACTATAATATTATATCAAATTCACGCCATAATATTCAAAAAATATATTTCGAGAAATTTAAATCTTTATTCATAAAATTTGGGGTTTTACACAATATATATATATATATATATATATATATATATATATATATATATATACAAAACAACCAACAACTCCACCCGTGAACCAAATCTCCATCTTGCCAATTTCATTTTTCAACACACGTGGGCCCCACATGTGGCCCCACCTTTATTAAATTAAATAATTTTCTACCGATTATTTTGAAAAATGGGTAAATGGGGGGTCCATATAATAAGTAAAACTTCATAAAAATCACCTTAATATTTTTAACAAAATTTATCATCATTATTATAATTCTTAATATTTAACGACCAGGTCGTTCCAAGGAAAGAGGGGGCTTTCCAATAAGGATTTCTCCCTATTGGCGCGCAATTAGGTGACCAAACCTCTCCTTGACAGAACTTCTAGACATCGTTAATATTCCAAATAATAATATTAATAACTTTGTCGTCTCAATTATTGATTTAATAATATAAAATATTATGCAGATGATACTGTGATAATAATTGAATCAATAATATGAAAGATATGATGCAGCAATTATTGTAGCAATAATTGAGTATAATTGAGTGACTTCTCACGTAAGAATCAACTATGCAACCATGCGTATTACTATGCAACTATGCAACCACGCGTATTACTATAACCGTGTGCTACTATGCAACCACGTGTATTACTGTACTTTTAACCCCGGTTATTTCAACAGTTAACGGTAAAACTTCCGTCGTTATTTTCACAAAAAGATATTTATGTCGTTTTCTCATTTCGACAGTAATTCAGTTGTGGGGTCCACCAATGATTGCGTCGTTGTACGAATATTCCCTATTAAAACGAATATTCCCCGGCCAATCAAATATTTTATAACCACTTGCTTACTTTGCAAAATTTATAAATATTACCCACAACTATAACATTATTTCAAATTCACTCCATAATTTTCAAAAATGATTTTTATAAAAATTCATCTTTATTCATAAAGTTGGGGTCTTACACGAACCGTCGCAGGGTCCGTCGCTAAAGGGGGTGAGCTCGGGTGAGTTAGATAAGGGGTGAGCTTAAGATCCGGACCGTATATATATATATATATATATATATATATATATATATATATATATATATATATATATATATGGGAGCCCTTCCATAGCAACCGGTTGCTGTGAGTACTGTGCAACACCCCCTTTTTGTACTGTTGATAAACTTATTGGAAGGCTGAGATGAAACATAAATACACCAAGCCGGCACAACTTGTACCGACTTTTATTTTAATATGAGGACCCCACCATAGTCAACATGTTGTCAGTTTATTGAAATAAAATGAATTTTTAATATTAAATAATGTCCGACCAGCACAGCTTGTACCGGCTGTGCCTTTTTTATAAAATACTCCCAGTCGCTACAAGCTCTTACGGCTGTAAAAAAAATACCAACCGGGACAAGCTCATACGGCTGTAAAAAAATAAAAAAAAATTACAAACCGGGACAAGCTCATCTGGCTTGTCCTTTCAATAAAAGAAATAGGCTCAATCTCTCTAGTCATTGACTTGCTTGACTAATTATACAATGAATTTTTATTTTTATTTTGATACCCACCTATAAGATATATTCCTTTTTCCGGAAGTGGGATGTGAGGCTTTTAATTATACCTCTTGTAATTATCTCTTCATTTTATTAGTTTGCCTCTTACTCATTTAATTTAGGTAACAATTAGTAAGATGATTAGTGATGATCATTTGCCCGCCGCTTTTTTTAAAATATATTTTTTAAAAAGTATTTGAATAATAATAGAGTTATTTTTCATGCATCAAGTTTTTACGCTCATGGTTTGTATTTTTTAGATTGAGCCTATTTCTTTTATAGCAAGGACAAGCCGGATGAGCTTGTCCCGGTTTGTATTTTTTTTTACAGCCGTATGAGCTTGTCCCGGTTGGTATTTTTTTTACAGCCGTAAGAGCTTGTAGCGGCTGGGAGTATTTTATAAAAAAGGCACAATCGGTACAAGCTGTGCCGGTCGGACATTATTTAATATTAAAAATTCATTTTATTTCAATAAACTGACAACATGTTGACTATGGTGGGGTCCTCATATTAAAATAAAAGCTAGTACAAGTTATGCCGGCTTGGTATATTTATGTTTCATCTCAGCCTTCCAATAAGTTTATCAACGGTACAAAAAGGGGGTGTTGCACAGTACTCACAACAACCGGTTGCTATGGAAGGGCTCCCTATATATATATATATAGACACGATCCAAATCTTAAACTTCCCTTATCTAATATACCTAGCATACGTCCTTTAGCGACGGACCAGGCGACGATTCGATTCGTCACTATATATAGAACTGTCGTTTTAACTTTTAATGATGAACCGAACCTATAACGACGGACCGAATCGTCGTCCGGTCTATCGCTAAAGTGAGGCATGAAAGGTATGTTAGATAAGGGATAAACTTAAGATCTAAACCACACACACACACACACACACACACACACATATATATATATATATATATATATATATATTATACTCTCTCCATTCTTTAATATAAGTTATTTTAGAGAATTATTTTTGTTCCTTAATATAAGTCATTTGAGAATTTCAAGTAATCATTAATTGCTTAGTTTCCAATATTACCCCAAGTAATAAATATAACTTCGGTTCTCTCAATATTTTTTGCCCAATAAATAACATTTTTTTAATACAAGGGTAATATAGACAATTGATATTATATTTAATGTTATACAATTATTTTCTTAATACTTGTGCACAACTCTCACTACAACAAAAGGCTTATTTCTGACGGAATATTCCGTCGATAATTAGGTTATTCCGTCGAGGACAACCTTATTTACGACGGAATATTCCGTCGAAAATTCGGTCATATTTAAGCACGTCGAAATTAAGTCCGTCGATTTTTCGGTCGGGATTACTTAGAGTTGACAAAATTATTATCGACCGAATATTCTGTCGGAGTTAATATATCCCCGACTGAAAAGTGTCGGCCAAGGATATTCGGTCGATGATAAGCATGCTACGTGGCAGCCTAATAAGATTGGAAAACAACTTACACTCGACGGATTTCCGTCGAGTATACCACCATTACGTCGAGGTTATTTGGTCAAGGATATTCGGTCGATGATAAGCATGTCATGCGGCAGTCTTATAAAAATGGGAAACACCTTAACCTCGACGGATATCCGTCGACAATACCACCATTCCGTTGAGGATAGTGTTTTTTATTAAATATTTTATTTATTTTTGCAATATCCAGGGATTTAACCCACATCTTGTACCTGTACCTATTTTCCCAACATCACATACACAAGCTAACAATATGGCCAATAACATGAATTACAATTACAATCACCTCATCCAACAATATATCAAAACCTAACTAATTAAATGAGAAGTAAAAAGGTCAAAAACATCCCATTAATCTAAACTAAACTATAACAAACATCCCATTAAGCTAAATTAAACTAAGTGTCAAACCGCAACAAAACCAAAGTAATGATAAGGTTTAAACTACAATATGTACGTCAAAAATTATGTAAACTATAAAAGAATTTAAACTACAAAAAAATGTAAACTAAGTCAAGCTAGTAGAGCCCCCGGTGTGAGGAGGATCATCGGTCGGGCGTTGACACTACTCTGGAGTATGAAAATCACCCTCATCGTCATCCCGTTCGTCAGTCCATTCGTCACCCTATTGATACAATATAATATAACTCATTAGTCCATATATATGATTCAGTTAAAGATAAATAAATGAAAATTAAAACGAAGTATACCTAAGCAGTCGAGCGCTGACTCAACATCAGCCTAAACACGTCCTCGACTAAGGTAACCACCATCCGAACAATCTCATCGCGCATCGCAGCCCACTGCTCCGGAGGGATACCCATACTCCCGGTGGTGGCACCAGCTGCAACGTCCTGCGCAAGCTGATGGAGGCGAGAATGGCTGGGCGAGTCCTGACGATGGAACAACGGATCAGTCTCAAACCTCTCCGACACCGCAGCCATAACACGCTAGAACAAAGCATCATCTAAGCCAACGCCTGTATGTGATGGTCCCACGGGGGCTCTCGGACGCAGACGCTGGCTAGAGCCTATAAAAATAAATATAATAGGAATAATATTACAAGTTTACTTTATTCATAAACACGAAATAAACACAAATAATATACCTCCTGGCAGTGTACAGGCTGGTATCCTTGGTAACCCCAGCACTCGATACCGGGAGTATCCTAAGACGCGACCCAAAGAGCCATCTACTCGTCCTAAGATAAACTAATCTCGGGCGGAGGGACGGTGGAATCTAACGTCTCAGCATCGCCCCTAGCAGCCTACAACTCTACTATACGCTGGTTGCGGAGCTTCTTAAACCACTCCTGTAATTTGATATATAAGTGAGTTATCTTGGAATCATCATATAAATTACGTAATATTATCCTAAATAATATTTATTATAGTAAATGTATTACCCGTATAGCTAGTGTTGCTGGAGATATGGTCGGCCCCAAAGTAGAGCCCTTCGACGTATGGACTCTATCCCAGAGCTCTATCATAATAAGAGGTCGGCCCAAGCTACTCCGCATGGCCTAAATCATATACATTAAATAATATCACCTTAATTTACTATAGTTGCAGTATAATATTCAACTAAACTAAAGAGAAATACATACCGACTTAACCTCCTGAAACGACTGCGAGCCAAAAGTATGTACAACTCGCAGCTTGCCACGATTCTTCTTCATCTGCTCTGACTTGGTCTTGAACGCCGCATCATCCCAATACGCACACATCGCAGCACATGCTGTGTTGATCGATTTCGCAATCAATGAATACGTGCAAGTATACACGGTCAACAAGTAATAAAGTGAAAGTAGAGTATCGTTCCCACGAGAATTATTTAATAAAAATCACCAAGTACTAATTCTTAACCAAACTAATTTTATTTAAACAATCTCAAATCGTTATTTTTCTAATTAAGAAAACTAAATTAATCAATTAAAACTAAATTACTCTAAAATTAATTCAAATAAATAAATAATTCAAATAAATCAATTATCCAATTATCCCAATTATTATGCCTATTGAATTGTTAACAGGAATTCTTAAATGCCAAAAGTCCTTTTCCAAGTGATCAATTACCTTCTATTTAATCCAGATTAATTTTGCTATATTCCTATGCAAAACAAATTGAATTAAACTCCTTCAATTCCAATTCCTTATGTGTTACATGCGGTGAACAGATATTTCCATTCAATTCACAAACCTAATTATTCACTTTGCAAATAACTAAGTCACATGATATCATGCCCAGTTCTAACCCTAGAATTCCTTTTCCAATTCCTTCTAGAGTAACAAAGTAATTGCTGATCAGATAATTAAGCAATATGCACAAGACAAGATAAACAACTCACTTTAACATAAATAACTGGAATATAATGAATAACTAATTCATAGCCATAAAAAGTTCAATTGAAATCTTAATAAAAAAAAGTTAGTTCATAATTAATGAATGAAAACCAAGAATCCAAAACTGAATAGATATTAAAAGATAAAAGTATGATAAGAGAAGAGAATAGAATCTGTTGTCAGCAAATCGGATGCTCCCCTCTTGCTCTTGCTCTTGATCTTCAATGATCTCCAAGTTGCTTCAATCTCCAAAACTAATAAGAACTAGGGTTAATGTTCTAATCTAATAGAGTGTATATCTAATCTAAGCTATGTAATCTCCTTTTATTTATGTCTTACATCATGTATTTATAGGTTACAAGTCTAATTTTTAGTTTAGGAACAAACCCAATCCAATTTGGAGTCAAAAAGGTGTTAAAATTCGCCCAAAACGCGTCCAGGACCATCACCAAGCCCTTCCCCAGCCCCCCAGCGCTGGGCTTGACACTCAGACTCTGCCTTATAGTGCCCCAGGCGCTGGAAAATTGACTAAGAATAGCTCCCCGGCGCTGTCCCAAAATCTGACATTTTCTGCTCTGACGTCCTTTGGGAAAACGGCCATAACTTCTTCGTCCGAACTCCGAATTATGATGATTCAAGATGTTCTGGAAAGAGGAAAAGTAGATCTACAACTTTCATTCTTGAAGTGCTTCGAAATAATGTCCGGAGCTATAGTCAAATTGGCTTTGAAGTGACTGTTGTGTAAATGGCAAGCTGAAAACGCGAATCTAGCCACCCCGAACGTTGATCCATGCAACTTTTGTCCCAAATCCTACAAAACAATATAAAACATGCTTGACTAGACACAAACACATAAAAACATCCTAAAAGACTTGAGAACAACTATAAATTAAGCCCGAATGTATCCAATTCATGTGTATAAAACTCACTCATCAAATACCCCCAAACTTAAACCTTTGCTTGTCCTCAAGCAAAAACACAAAAATGTTATGCAATGCAATGTAATGAAACTAATCTATATGCCTACGAATCCAACAGTAATGACAGAAACAAGTCTATTTAACCAGCCTTAGAGAAATCAAGTAAACATGATAATACATCATATTAAAACAAATCAGTAATTTTCCAATCAATCATCAAATCTTAGATTGTTATCACTGATATAGTGCGTGTGTGCTCCACAACAATGTTAACTGATATAAAATCAAATTTAAGACATAATAGATATCTTCGAAGGCATCATACAGTGAAAACTCACAAAATTCACGAACAAGCTAGATCCAACTAAAGTCAAACATCCACCTAGTTCAAGAGTCCAATCTGGGATACTTATGCTTTACTTTTCATTACGGGGGCTTTTTGCTCTTTTCCCGTTTTATTGTTTTTTTTTACTTTTTTTTCTTTTTTTTAACCATGACTGTGCAATGTCTCATTCCATTAGGCTAACAGTGTCACCCCTTAGTGAGCTTTCGACCAACGACTCCCAGACCATATAAGACCTTAGGGCGCTAGGTTTTAAGATAACCCTTCGGGCATACTTACTCAAGTAACAAAGGCCCCGAAACAAAACTAGCCACAGTAATTTTTTTTTCTTTTTCTCTTTTTTTTTTGATAGATGGTTGGTGAGTGCGTTTTACTGCTCCATCTCACGCTTGTGTTTATGGGGAGTGTTTCTCCTCAACCCACCACAAGACTCAACATGTTTTTTTAAAAGCTTATATACCCCAAAATTTCCCCCCAAACTTAAGTTTTTATCAAAATTTAGCCATCTCCGCCTATTCATGTCTTTCATTCCTTCACACTAGTATTATCCTTAAGAAATCCATTATGTATCAATTTAAACTTAATCAGTCAACCTAGATGTTATTAACGTGCTAACCTTGGTTATACCAGTTTCAAACAGGAAAAGATTCAATTCATAACAAGAAATCACATCAAAGCCTGAATATTCAATACTATACTTATCTACTTAACTCCAGTCTCATCATTGGCCAAAATAGACTTTTACTATCTAACAGATGGAATCATACAAATATAAACTAACTGCAACAAACATAGTAAACTAACTACTATTTTTGCGATTTTTAAATTTTTTTTTTAAACAAAAAACTGAATGCAAAAACTAAATGTAAATAACCCGAAAACATAACGAACTTACAATGTAAATAACTAACTATATGCAATACGACACTAAAATGCCCCCAAACTTAAACTAGACATTGTCCTCAATGACTGAAATAGAAAAAAATTAAAGCAGAGGACTTCCCTAAAATATAGCAATCTTCCTCCTTGTCCGCTAAGTTTGGAGAATAGGCTTAAGCACATGGAACAAATTGGGCACCACACTTGAATTTGACTTGAATAACCTGTAAAACCATGATAGAAGCAATTTTATTAAATCCTAAATAAATGCAAATTCAAAACTAATAATATAAAACTTAATAAAAACTAAAAATAAAAAATAAAAATTAAACTTGGGTTGCCTCCCAATAAGCGCTTGTTTTATAGTCTCAGCCTGACTTTGTCTGGTCAATGCTATCCAATTCCTCTTCGAAAGTTGAGGAACCCTCCATCCATCAGAAATAATATAGCTTTTGATAGGTTCCCATTTACGATACCCATTGTATTAAAGTCACCTAGCATGCTTTCTTTAGATAAGATCACATTCAAGAACGTCCAACATCTAGGTGGTTTCTCCATTGTGTCTGCGAATATATTCTGGCATTGAGGCTTGTCAGACACAACAATTTCTCCTTCTATCTTCTCCAGCTCATCGCACCATGGTTTCGAGGTGTACTTGCTTTTACATCACAAAGAGTATTGCCGACGACATGACTACCAATCGGACAAGGTTTTGCAAATCTAACCGGACTATTGAACTTGTTGTCATTATCCCCACTTGTCTCCTCTTTTTCATCTCGTGGCTCATCCAGTTGTAGATTTGGCTCGGGCTCACCATCAAGCTCGGAATCTGTGTCATAGGGCCAGGTGTATTGAGGACGGTTGTTCAACTTATGTGCTATCTGTTCCAATTGATTTTCCAAATTCTTTAACGATGCCCCATGGCTTTGCAAAGTAAGATCTACTCGACTCAATTTCTTATCTTGTTCCTCGTTCTTTTTATCAGAAGCTCTAATGAATTTTTCTAAGGCTTCTTCCAAACTTGATATCCTCTCTGGTTGTTGAGTCGGATTTTGAAATCCGGAGGTGTGTTGTTGTTTAGGTGGTTGAGCTGCAGCTTGATTGTTACTCCATGAAAAATCCGGGTGATACCCCCAATCCTGATGATAGTTGTTGGGATAGACATAATTATTGGGGTAATCACCGCTATACTGTACCGGCTCGAAACTGATGGCGCATTGATGACTCATATGATTTCCAGCATAATAATCACAAGTAACCGCCATACTTTGACGACGCTGAGCTTCAAAAGCTTCAAACATCCTCGAAAGTGTCTCAATCTGTGCAGACAATGCATAAAGTTTCTCGAGTCTTTCAATCTCCGCTCCCCTTGGTTGAGTCATGTTCGTGTATGGCCATTGATACACAAAGTCATCCATGGTACCTGAAAAGAGAGAATTATAGAAAGAGAATTAATAAATAAAAATAAAAATATTTAAATTATGACTAATTTGATTGAAATTAATATTGGACAATAATTATTAAATTAATTCCCCGGCAACGGCGCCAAAAACTTGTTGATCGATTTCGCAATCAATGAATACGTGCAAGTATACACGGTCAACAAGTAATAAAGTGAAAGTAGAGTATCGTTCCCACGAGGAATTATTTAATAAAAATCACCAAGTACTAATTCTTAACCAAACTAATTTTATTTAAACAATCTCAAATCGTTATTTTTCTAATTAAGAAAACTAAATTAATCAATTAAAACTAAATTACTCTAAAATTAATTCAAATAAATAAAGATTAAGACTACAATATCCCCAATTATGAACTATAAATCAATTATCCAATTATCCCAATTATTATGCCTACTGAATTATTAACAGGAATTCTTAAATGCCAAAAGTCCTTTTCCAAGTGATCAATTGTCCTTCTATTTAATCCAGATTAATTTTGCTATATTCCTATGCAAAACAAATTGAATTAAACTCCTTCAATTCCAATTCCTTATGTGTTACATGCGGTGAACAGATATTTCCATTCAATTCACAAACCTAATTATTCACTTTGCAAATAACTAAGTCACATGATATCATGCCCAGTTCTAACCCTAGAATTCCTCTTCCAATTCCTTCTAGAGTAACAAGGTAATTACTGATCAGATAATTAAGCAATATGCACAAGACAAGATAAACAACTCACTTTAACATAAATAACTGGAATATAATGAATAACTAATTCATAGCCATAAAAAGTTCAATTGAAATCTTAATAAAAAAAGTTAGTTCATAATTAATGAATGAAAACCAAGAATCCACAACTGAATAGACATTAAAAGATAAAAGTATGATAAGAGAAGAGAATAGAATCTATTGTCAGCAAATCGGATGCTCCCCTCTTGCTCTTGCTCTTGATCTTCAATGATCTCCAAGTTGCTTCAATCTTCAAAACTAATAAGAACTAGGGATAATGTTCTAATCTAATAGAGTGTATATCTAATCTAAGCTATGTAATCTCCTTTTATTTTATGCCTTACATCATGTATTTATAGGTTACAAGTCTAATTTTTAGTTTAGGAACAAACTCAATCCAATTTGGAGTCAAAAAGGTGTTAAAATTCGCCCAAAACGCGTCCAGACCATCACCAAGCCCTTCCCCAGCGCCCCAGCACTGGGCTTGACGCTCAGACTCTGCCTTATAGCGCCCCGGCGCTGGAAAATGCACTAAGAATAGCGCCCCGGCGCTGGCCCCAAATCTGACATTTTCTACTCTGACGTCCTTTGGGAAAACGGCCATAACTTCTTCGTCCGAACTCTGATTTTGATGATTCAAGATGTTCGGGAAAGAGGAAAAGTAGATCTACAACTTTCATTCTTGAAGTGTTTCGAAATAATGTCCGGAGCTATAGTCAAATTGGCTCTGAAGTGACTGCTGTGTAAATGGCAAGCTGAAAAATGCGAATCTAGCCACCCCAAACGTTGATCCATGTAACTTTTGTCCCAAATCCTACAAAACAATATAAAACATGCTTGAATAGACACAAACACATAAAAACATCCTAAAAGACTTGAGAACAACTATAAATTAAGCCCGAATGTATCCAATTCATGTGTATAAAACTCACTCATCAAATACCCCCAAACTTAAACCTTTGCTTGTCCTCAAGCAAAAATACAAAAATGTTATGCAATGCAATGTAATGAAACTAATCTATACTGCCGGCGGCTGATGATCTCGTAATGTAGTCCTGGGCGATTCTTCTATCGCCCGGACTGCCCTATGTCGCATCTCGTACAACCAGCCGGCATAATTCTTCAAGATGTGGGCAATGATAACAGCATCACCATCCGCCTCAGTGATGTCGGCTTCGTATTTGTAGTATCTCTATCAAACAAACATAACATACGTATAATTTATTATTTGAACAATATATAAATAACATGCATGGACCTTGATTTAATATATGTAATTCAACTTATGTGAAACTCCCGCAACACTATTACCATGAAGTCGGCATCGTAGCGTGCGTACTGACTAAATCGCATGTAGCCAATAGGGAGATGTGCCAGGCAGATGGCATGTACAGGTCGCCTTAGCGACAGGATCCATAATATTAGAATACAAAATTTATTAAGAACAATTTAATTTATTAATCACATGATAATATCATTCTAATTTAACATAAGTGATATATTAAAGTTGAAACCTACACAGACGAGCCGACATCAACTGGAACTGTGTCAGGCACTGCCGGTGGATGACCTAATCGACCGAGGTTAGGTCCTCGCGAATGCCGACGTCTAGCATCTGTATGTTTAATATAATTATGACATTGTCAAAAAATAGTAAATGGATGTATAATATAGTTATGAAAATAATGTTACTGAGCCAAAAAAGAAATTAACTCACTAGCATCTGAAGATGACCCTCCCTGGGAGCAGTCCCCCGATCCAGAGCGGCCGCCACCACGGCCACCTCCACCGCTATGTCGAGGCATATATAGCTGTACTACTGAAATAACAGACATAGATACGATGAAATTAATTAAATTTCAAGTCTTTTATTATATATAATGATTGATTTTAGTTGTATAGTATTTATAAAACACCAATTTTTGAAGAAGTAGTACGTCGTCAAACCCGTCAGAATCAAAATCATTTTCATCCTTTGATTCTGCCTCTTCCTCTTCTGTATCAATTTCTTCCTCAATATCATCTTTTACCATCACATACGGACTAACAACCACATCTTCCTCCACTTCGTTAACATCGAGTACGTCAACGACATCATCACCCACCACATCGTCATCATATAGCACAACGTGGCAGGGATTGCTAACTTGTTCTTGTAACTGGTCATCCGTTCCAGACAAATTAGTTCCATTAAATGACCGAGTCTTCGTTGTCACAACTGTATACCAGGGGGTTCTAGTGTGAACGACATTAGGGGCGTAGTACACTTGAGTTGCTTGGCTGGCTGACACAAATACATCATCAGACTGTAAATTCAATTTTATATCTACTGTGACGATTCTATTACGATCAACTTTAACACCCTTTGCAGTATCAAACCAGCGACACTTAAATGTAACGACCTTTTTAGCCCCTGGATAATTGAGCACAACCACTTCCTTTAATCTTCAATAGTAATTGGATTCAGAATCTCCATAACAACTTCCCAACACGACAACGCTGGAGTTGACTGATGTCAATTCATTCAAGTCATCAACCTTGAATCTATACTCATTCACGATACAACCTGGAAATGAACTAATAAGTATGTACAGGGCCTAAAATGACATCTCTAAAATGCTCATACGCATTCTCTTCTTCGACCCTTCTCTTAAACCACTGGTGAAAATTTGCATTAGTGAATGCTTCCATCTGTGATTCTGTCAACCCCGGGTTAGAAGCATGTGCTTCCAATTCGAATGAACTGCGTACAATAATTTGGCAATTAATTAATTGTTGATTAAGGATAGATAAATCATTTTCAATTTATAATACATACTTGATGTCAAACGATACTTCAGGCATATTTAGAAGCACGTATGTAAAGACAATCTTTAAATCTTTATCGGTTAGGTAAGTCTTCGTCTCATGTCCAAATGGTTTAGCTGGATAAGTGAATACAACCAACTCATCATCAGCACGACCAGACGGATCCCCGACCTCATTCCGACTTAGACGGTTATGCTTCGTTGCGACTACATCGTCAAAGTACAACAAGCAGAAGTTGACAAGCTCTTCCTCCGTATAGCGTTCAGTAATAGAACCCTCTACGCGCGCTTTGTTTTTAACTTTCTACTTTAATCGACGCATATACCTGAAATATGAAAGTATGTAATGTATTAGTTTCGATTTTATTTTATTTTATTTTATTTTATTTTTTTATTATATTATATTATTTAAATTAATTAATTTTAATATATTCTAGTTTATTATTAAATTTATTTTATTTATTTTAAAATTAATTTATTATTATAATTTTATTTATTTAAGTATTTTAATTTATTTATTTTGTATTATTTTATTTTATTTTTATAATATTATATTAAATAATAAAGTATACTTATTTTATTTTATTAAATTTATTTTATGTTATTAAAATAATTTTATTTTAAAGTTTATTATATTATATTATATAATTTATTGAAGTTATTTAAATTTCTTAGTATTTTTTAATATTAATGTATTAATTTATTTAATTTTTCTAGAATTAATACTTAGTTTTAGTGGGAAACTAAGTCCTAATTGTCTTTTATATAGTTAATTAAATAATTATTTATTACCATCCCATAACTTCCATAGAAATTCCGTTAGAAATTCCGTCGGAAATAATATTCAACACCAAAAAAAAAGGACTTCAATTGATTCACAAATTAAAATTCTCAATGTTGGAAAAGGTAGAAATCACAACACTGCAAATTATAAGTCTTCAATTTGATGACAATAACACTACATTTCACTTCATATATATTAACAAAAGGCATAAAAAATCAACAACATACATATTAACCCTATAACCAATTCCAGATTCATATATTAACCATATATATTAACCAATTCCAGATTGAAAATTAACTCAAGCTACCATAATAATAAATTAACCATATAACTCAAACTAAATTTCAGTCAAAATCAGCATATATATATTAACCCTAGCTAAAAAAATTAGGAATTACAGTATATGCCTTGAATTACAAAAGGAGAAATGAGGAGGGAAAGAGAGAATCGGAGGGGGAGCTAGCTGCCGACGCTGGTATGCCAAGCCTGTCACCGGCGGTGTGGTGGTGGTAGGGCGCTGGGGATGAGAACGGAGGTGCATGGCGGCCGAGAACGAAGGTGTGGTGGTGGCAGGGCAGGAGGGTTGGGCTAAAAGAGAGGGCGAGAGGAGTTATTGTGGCTGAGAGAGAGAGATAGATAGAAAGGGCGAGAGAGAATAGTCTGATAAAGAAAGGGAGAGCAGCGTTTGAAATGAATCGACAGATCTGTTTTTATTTAATATTTTTGACGGAATTTTGTCGCCATCATATCCATCGAGGATAATTTAACGTCGACGGACATTCAGTCGACAATATTAGTATTTAGTCGAGAAAATAATTCGCACTGGCGGGCTTTTTTAGCGCTTTTACTAGCACTTATTTTCGACCGAATTCGGTCGTATTTACATTATTTCTGAGGGAATTAATTTCAACAGAATAGTCCGTTGGGATTAGTCTACGACCGACTGAATTCCTTCTGTCGACAATATATCTGTCGAAAATAAGCCTTTTTATTGTAGTGTCTAAAACGACTTATATTAAGTAACGGATGGAATAGTGTTTTATGAAGGATAGAGATATATGTGCATGTAATCATGAAGCACTAAAAGAGAGATGAATTAGCTAGTTTTTACTAAAAAGTTTTTTGTTCTATATTTTTACAATATTTTTGAGTTTTGATAAGATATCGTGTGAAATTTCATTTTATTCGATTAGTGTAGTTTCGAATGAAAACAATAGTGGAGCTGGGCTGTTGTATTTTGAAAACATGTCAAAAAAAATTTGCACCTATCTCAATTTAAGATAAGATGTAAATCGTCTTAAGAGAACGGCCTATTCCACGACTCACCTAACTTAAATATTTTTTAAGAGATTATATTATTTGTTATTTCCAATAGAGCTCAAATAGGAAATAGGAATGCTAATCTAGTTATTACCCCTCAGAACCTTTTTTCTACCAAAAAAACAAAAATAGAAAAGTAAAATTGGTAGTGATGTGTATGTTACCCGAGTACAGAGAGAGTTTGGCTGTCAGTGATAGGGATGCGGAAATCAGAAAAAGAGGGAACCCGTGAAAATATCACTACTACTCTATAGTACTTTTTCTTCATAGGGATGAAGATTGAAGGGTACCTCTATTGAAATGATTGATTGAATCTAATTCCTTTCTGACTTTACTCATCATCTACTCATTTTTCAATATATATATACTAGCTGAGTCTCGTGACTCCGGCACTGTATGGACAATATGATTTATCTCAAACTTTGAACAACTAAAATAATTTATTGAGTGAGCGGAAAATTTAAAGTCATTTGTATTTTATTAAATTATTATTAGATTATTAGATAAATAGATGTATTTTATTAGATAGATGTATGAACGGTGGGATTTATCCCAAACTTTGGACGGTCCAGATGATTTATTGAGTGAGCGAGAAATTCAAAATCATTTGTATTTTATTAGATAGATATACACGATCCGGATCAAGTTTATACCCCTTATCTTACTCATCTGTGCTCACTCTCTTTAACGACGGACCCGGCAACGGTTCGGTCATACAACCGTCGTCTATACTTTTAACGACGCTATATGTTGTCCGTCGCTAAAAGTATAGACAACGATTGTATGACCGAAACCGTCGTCGGGTCCGTCGCTAAAGGGGGGTGAGCACGAGTAAGTAAGATAAAAGATATGCACTTGATCCTTGCTCTATATATATATACTCCCTCCATAACAAAATTTAAAACTATTATTAATATTTTACTTACGGTTAACTTATTTTCTTAATTTAATGTATTAATTATGAGAATTGATATTTTTTCAAATAAAAATAATAATTTTATAAAGCTCATCTCACATGAATAATAGATGTATCTCACAATCGTATAAGATAGACCATATAAAAGTATCAAATTTTAATACTTACGAAAATATCAATTTCCTTAATTATTTGAGTAAATTATTATTGAAGCCAGATTTTGTTTACGTCAATAGCCGAGACAGAGTTTGTAAGTTAGACTTTCAGAGAAAAAAAGGAAATTTTTAAATCCACAACAGAAAATATTATTTTTACAATAAAAGTGTCGTTATAAATCATATAGCGACAATTTTCATCGTCGTTATACATCTATAATAATACTTTTATTATCAAAATAACAAAAAAGTGTTATAAATTTAATAATTCCTAAAAAAATACACAAAGGGTTGTCTTTTAAATTTGTCTCTGATTGTTAATGCTCTAAACAACACAATATAGAGGTAAAATATATAAAAATGTGAAAGAATCTTACCAATAGTTCGGACCTCCATATATATTTTTAATTTGATGTGTTAATTATTTGAGTAGATTATATTTGTGCTTTTTTTCAAAAAATATGATTATTATTAATTTTTGAAAATTAATTTAAGTTGATTCATTACCCATCACGAAACAACATATTTTATTTTATAATATTAATCATAATTATACAGTGATATAGACATTTTTTCCTTCCATCAACTGAGAAAGACGCATGAAACATAGATCACAATTAAATAAATTTATATTAAATTTGAATTTAAAAAATATTTATATTAATTTTAATTAATAATAGTTTTATAATTTAAAATTAAATGAATGTATTAATATATATATATATATATGGACTATATGTATATACACAACTGTGTAGTACATAATCGTCTATGACAACGATTTTTTTGGGCTATAGCGACGGTTCACCCGTCGTTATAGACCAGAATAGTTATAGGCTTATAGCGACAGGTGAACCGTCGTTATAGTCTAAGAAAATCGTCGTCATAAGCGACTGTGTATTACACAGCTGTGTGTGTGTGTATATATATATATATATATATATATATATAGGGGTTCCATCCACAGCAACCGGTTGTTGAGAGCAACCCTTTTTTGTCCAGCCGGTACAGCTTGTACCGGCCTTAGAATTTTTTTTTATAAGCCGTAACAAGCTGTACTGGCTGGCCAAAAAGGGGTTGCTCCCCAACAACCGGTTGCTGTGGATGGAACACCATATATATATATATATATATATATATATATATATATATATATATATATATATATATATATAGAACACGGATCAGGTCCGGGAGTCCGGACCTGATCCAAAATCCGGACCCTATATTTTTTATTTTTTTTGTAGAACAACTAAAAAAAAATTATGGAACTAAAATTTTTCCATAATACAGTGTTTTTGGTGTGTTTTTAATACCTACACCAACCAATGTATGTACAGTCTGCCTAGACTGTACAGACATATTTTGTTATACGTATTCAAATCACACCCAAAACACTGTATTATATAAAAATTCAAGTTCCATAATTTTTTATTTTTTTTAGTTGTTTTAAAAAAAAGCAAAAAAAAAGGTCCGAATTTTGTTAAAATTCGGGAGTCCGGACCTGATCCAGACTCATATATATATATATATATATATATATATATAGTCCGGGTGAGCTTAAGATCCGGACTATATATATATATATATATATATATATATATATATATATATATATAGTCCGGATCTTAAGCTCACCCGGGAGTCGTCAGGTCCGTCGCTAAAGAGAGTGTGAGTTCGGATGAGTTAGATAAGGGGTGAGCTTAAGATCCGGACCGTGTATATATATATATAGAGAGAGAGAGAGAGTGATTCCACATGTATATATATAGAGAGAGAGTGATTCCACATGTATAAATATATATATATATATATATATATATATATATATATATATATATATTGAGAGAGAGATTCCAATTTTCATGTGAAACATTCAGAAAGGGAGGGGCATGGCATTTGCTGCACTTATCTAAGCGTGGTTGTGAGTGGTGACAAATTATGAACCTGGGACCATTTTATTATATGTTGAGTGCTCTCCCTCTTTATATCCTGATGTTATCTGTCCACCTTCTTCTTCCTACTCCCTAGGCCCTACGGACATATATTTGGAATTATATGTCCGCATGTAGCTTTTAGTTTTAATTCAGACTAGTTTTTTTTTTCTTTTTTTCCCAATGTCTACTTTAGAAGGATTTTAATATAGATTAAATCAAAATTTACACCTTAAATTTTAATCTTAAAATCTATTTATATCATAAATTTTATTTTATATTAAATACATCTTAAACATTTGGCTATGTTTATTTACAAGAATTATAATTAAAATATAAATATTAATTTCAAATGTCTTCTTTGTTTTTAAATTTAGATTTGAGACTATTGGTCCATGAATTATAAAAGGGAATTGATATTTCCGCACGTAAAAATATTAGTTCCACAAAATCCTTCTAGATGAATAGTAAGTGGAGTATACGCTCATGTGAGAAAGAACCTTGTGAAACTAACATTTTCTCTTGTGGAAATATCAATTCCTTTATAAATAGCTTAATATGGAGAATTATTTAATATCATGTTTAATCAAGTATTATAATTCTAAAATTATAATCTTAGGTTATGATTGTTTGCAATGATTATAATCTCAATAAGATTATAATCTCAAGACTATTAATCCTAGGATTATAATCCCGAGATTATATATAATCCCAAGACTATTAATTCTAAGATTATAATCACATGATTATAATTATAATCTTAAGACTATTAAGTCATTTTATAATTTCTAGACTAATAGTCACAAATCTAAATTTGAAAACAAACAAGATAGTACTTGAGATTAATATCCTTATCCCAAGTATAATCTTTGGAAACAAACATAGTTGTGACGCCCTCTAAAATAAGTATACATCACCCATTCTGAGTCGTCAAATACATGGTACAGAAATAAATACAATTTCATTAATACAATTGTCGTGCAAAATACGACAACACATATACTGTGAGTTTAAATACAAATATTGTCTAATAGACAGTATTCAAACTCAAAAGGAGTCCTCATTATAATTATTGATACACTATTTTATAAAAATAGTGAGAACTGCTAAAACAACTGTCTAGAACCATCACTACATACCCCAGCTAGATCTTGTTATATTCTCACCTCCTGAGAAGAAAAATGGAACAAAAAGGAAAAGGGTGAGCACAACTAGCTCAGTAAAGAATATTATGACTAAGATAAAGAACAACAATTTATCGTTGGCATTCAATAAATCAGATAAAATATAATGGACAACCAGTTTTAGATCAATATTCGCAGCAGAAATAATAATTCATTAGAAGAGTTAAGTAGAGAATGAAATCTACTATCATCTATGAATTTAAAAGTCCATCATCAATATTTTATCCATGTAACATCAATCAATATACATCTTGCATCAAATATTCATCTTTGCACTACGGGCCAAAGATATTCATTTGTATCACCAGTTGGTCATGTTCATCTCAACACCTGTTCATCTTTGCACTACGGGCCAAAGATATTCATCAGGTAATCATTCATCATTGCACTACAGGCCAAAGATATTCATCAAGTATCACCATTAAGGACCTGGGGATGATGAAAAATATTTTAGAGAACGAATCGAGTGAGATAAAAGGATAAGGATTAGAGATTCATACTTTAGATAATTCAAGTTTAAAAATATTCCATAATAAATCATAATGGAGTACAATTCAAGAATGAAGATCAAAACATGGATACAATCAAAGATAATAACCATAATAGACATCTAGGACAAAGAAGAGAAAATTTCATTTTTCAGTGAATAGTGTCGTATTCGTGAATAGTGTCGTATACGTGAATAGTGCCGTATATATGAATAGTAACCCTGACACAAAAAGGTAGAAATTCCACAATAAAATTTATACCAATATTTCAACATAATGATATTGAAAGAAATAATACCATATACGAAGAAAATAATATCTCTTACCTCAAAAGAACATTACTTTTGACTAGAATATCGGATGTAATACTGAAAGAAACTTACACTGAATAGCAACTCTCAAAGTATCTAAATATTCACAAAATACGCTCAATAATATAAGAGAGAGAAAACTTATTTCTGGTGTGATTTTCAATTCTAACTAAGCACCCTATTTATAGAAAAATGCTAGAACGCCAAAGCAGACTAAATTAATAAAATATTAATATTTTATAACAAATGTCACGCACACCCCATGACCAAGACCAACCCTCCACTTTTGAAAAATCTCAGCCCATTTTTCCACCAAAAACTAAAAGTGGGGCCCACCCATATTTTTAATAAAAATATTTATATCTGAAACTTCAATAATTCATAATAAATAGCCCTTTTATCAGAAAAATATGAACTTTATGTCCATTCCATAGGCAAATCGAATTCTCTACAACTTTGTAGCTTTAAGTTTTTTCAAATTGCAGACGAATAATGCCCGAAATCCACATACGAACGATTTTTAATACTTCCATTCTGATAAAATACTGAAAAAATAGCCTCAGCATTAATTCCTTCATTTATATCCACACAAAATAAATATTTCCCTATCCATCCACATAAAATAAATATTTTCTTATCATATAAATCAAAAATTAATTATTCACAAATAATATTACAGAATCACAATTATGATAACCAGGTCGTTCCCAGGAAAGAGGGGGCTTTCCGATAAGGATTTCTCCTTACCTGGTGCGTAATTAGGCGACCAAACCCCTTTCCTAGACAGAACTTCCTTAGACATTGTCAATAATTCTATCTAATAATATTATTCAAATAATATGAATTATTGATTTGATAATGGAAAATATTGTGCAGTGACAATTATTAAAACAACAATAATATAAAATATCAACGCAGCAATTATTGAATTAATAAAATAAAATATTGAACAATTATTACTATAACAATTATTGAGTAGTGCCTTCTTACGTAAGAATCAATAATTCAAAAATACCGTGCAATACCGTGTGCTACTGTGCAATCACGCGTATTACTGTATTTTAACCACCAAGTAATCCAACAGTGTTAATGGTAACAATTACGCCGTTATTTATTTAAACTTGTCATTTTCTTCATCCGACCGTTTTTCGTTATGGGGCCCACAAATGGCTGCGCCGTCGTACGAATATTTCCCGACAACAAGAATATTCCACGACCAAACGAATATTCCCCGACAAAATGAATATTTTATAACCACTTGCTTATTTTGCAAAATTTGCACATTTCACCCATAACTAAAACATTATATCAAATTAACTCCTTATTATTTCAAGATAATGAATAAAAAAATTCAATTTTATTTATAATAAGTTGGGGTCTTACAATAGTCCTAGGATTGATAGTGTTAATTGAGATTATAATCCAGGAATTATAATACTTACAAAAAAACATGACTAACAAATAAAATAAAATGCACACTCCACATCATTTTTCGGTTAAATATTCACCAAAAAATGCAAGTGTTTGGAATATTAAGGTTATGTTTGTTTACAAGAATTATAATCTCGGGATTATAATTCATGAGATTATAATCCCGGGATTATAATTATAATCGTAAGACTATTAAAGAGTTGTTTGTTTAGGATTGAATACATCTGAATGGCTGAATCGGTCAGCCATTAAGTGCGTTTGTTTTAGGAAAAAATCATTCTGAATGGTTGAATTAGTCAGATGATTGAGCTGAATAGCTAAGTTAGATTTTTTTGGCTAAATGACTGAATGAGCAGCTGAATAATTTAGTAAAAAAAATTAACAAATTAAAAAAATATTAACTATTATATTAAATAAATTTACAACAACTTTGAATTTTTTTCAGAGGGATAAAATAATAAAATTACGTCATTCAGATTTTTCAAACATGTTAATTATCAAACAATTTTTTTCATTCAAATTCAGATTCAGCTCATTCAGATTCGGATTCAGATTCAGATTCATTTAGTTTTTATCAAACACCCCCTAAGCCATTTTATAATCTCTAAACTAATAATCTCAAGTATAAATTTGAAAACAAACAAAACACTTCGGTTATATTTATTTGCAAGGATTATAATCTCAAAATTATAATTCATGAGATTATAATTCCAAGACTATTAGGTCTAGGAATATAATTATAATTCCAAGACTATTAAGCCATTTTATAATCCCTAGATTAATAGTCACAGTCTAAATTTGAAAACAAACAACATTACAAGAAAAAGGCCCAACAGCGACCAATACTATCAGCGACTACACATGTGGTCGCTGATATTAGTAATAGCGACCGACATCTGCGACCGTACTGAGCTATCGTTAGCACAAATTTGCCTCCCAAAATTTGGTTGGAAATGTTGGCGTGAAGGTTTTGTGCGACCACTTAACATCAGCGGCCACATGCGGTCGCTGATAAGTCCATGTCATTAAAAATTAGCGACCGCAGGCGGTCACTGATGGCAGTCGCTGATCAAACTTAATGTAATCAGTATAAGGCATTCGCTCGACACAGCAGATGAAAAGAAAAAAAGAGAGAGCGTAGAATAGAGAGAAGAGTGAGAAGGGGGAGAAGAGAAGAAGGAGAAGAAGGACACCACCGCCGCCACCACTGCCATCGCCGCCGCCACCGCTGCCATCGCCGCCGCCACCGCTGCCCAAACCACCACCACATGTAATATCATACTATTGAAGGTATCATTTAATTTGAGTAATTGAAGGGTTCTTCTACAACATTTATATTATGTATGTGGTCTATTTAATTAAAGGGTAGCATAAATTTACCATATTGTCTGTTTATGTAATATTGATCCATTTATCGGGTGTTTCATCTGTAAAATATTGTAACTACATTTAGAAAAACAATAATAGGTCATGTATTTACTGGCTACTAAATTGATATGGACAATAACATAGGTCATGTATTTGCTGCTACTAAATCTATCGCATACCCTGTTAGGAAAACTGGAATAGGAATGGCAGTGATTGATCCAAACAACAGTTTGAGCTCCTTCAATATTTCTAATGTTCTGCAAAGTGAAAATAAAGTATGAAATACATATTTAGTGCATTACAATGTTGTGTCTGATTCTGTTCAAGTATGCCATTCAAACAGATTATATGTATGACCAGACTAGTATTGATAGAAATTTAGGATATGAACCATTGATCATATGTATGCCATTGATCACATGTTTGTTTCCCTTTTGTTTTTGCTTTCACCTTCTTCTATATTCCTTTTTTGTAAATCGTAGGCTATAATATTAAACCTCAATGGACAACACTGAACAAACAATCAAACTTAAATAATATTAAACTTATTAAACTCAATAGAAATAGTTGCAAACAATCAAACCTCAATGGACAACACTGAACAAACAGTAATAGAAGTCATGACAAGAAAAATTTACGGTTTTGAAGAATATATTATTAAACTATAATATTAAACTTAAATAATATAAAATATATTATTAAAATACAATACAATATAGTAAAATATTATATTAAAATAAAATATAATAAATTAAAATATAATATAATATAAATATAATAAATTATAATATTAAACTTAAATAATATAAAATATATTATTAAAATACAATGCAATGCAATATAGTAAAATATTATATTAAAATAAAATATAATAAATTAAAATATAATATAATATCATATAAATATAATAAATTATAATATTAAACTAAAATATAATATCATATTAAATATATTAAAATATAATATTAAATGGTAAAATAATAAACTAAGTAGCATTGCTTAGTTCCACTACTAAATATAATTAAAATAATAAAATATAATAAATGATATAATAAATAAACTAAGCAGCATTTAGGAAGTTTTTCATTGCTAAAATAAACTAACTTCAATTTCGTTAGATATTCACCGTTAAAATAAACTAAGTAACACGTGCTTAGTTTCTCACCGAACCCATAAAGATAATAATGAACAAAAGCAATATCATACTCCTAAGTTAAAGAACTAAGAGATAAGTGCTCTAATCAGAAGTAATTTAATTATTTAGCCCATGTGTAAAGTAAAGAAAGAAGCTTGCAAAAATGAAAGTGCGAGTTTTTGGAACTCTGAATTTGTAATATGCTCCTGAACTTTTTACTGCTTCAATTTGCATTCATTCGTTATTGTTTTGGTCTTATTATATTTGGAATTTGTATATTTCTCTTGGTTTGTGTTTTGGGTGCCTAGAAATGACCATATATACATGTCTTCGTGCATGTGGCTAGTCCATATTATAGGGGAGACTTTGGCAAAATTTTTTATTGGTCGGGTAGTTGCAAACATTTATAATATTAATGAGCTCTTTATGTGCTTACTAGTATGCTCAAGTTATATGCTTACTAGCTAGTATACTCAAGTCATATGCTTACAAGTATGCTCAAGTCATATACTTACAAGTATACTTAAATGTTAATCATATGCTTACAAGTATGCTCAAGTCATATGCTTACAAGTATGCTCAAGCCATATGGTTACAAGTATGCTCAAGTCATATGCTTACAAATATGCTTAAATTTTAATGTTTATAACATTGTATAGATTGTATGATGATGAGTTAAAAGTGAAGCATCCCGACATAACTGATAAAGATATTGAAATCAATCGTGATAAAAAAAATTCCCTTTGGCTAAAGGACAAAGTAAGTTCAATTTCTTAAGCACGATATATATATATATATACACTCCATATTAACTATGACTTCATTTAATAAGATGGAGTTTTTGTAGGCTTTGACGGAGGGATTAACGATTTCGGCTAATATACAAGTCCTAGCTATGGGACCAGACAGGGACCAAGTCAGCCGCAATGGTTACAAAATAAATGGTTGTGAATTTCATACAAAAGCATATGGGCGCGGTAAAAGAATAACGAACTCTGGAGTGTGTGTCCAAGGAGATTGTTACAATGAGCTTGGTCGTGCCCTTTATGCGGAGTTGGAGGAAATCGTAGAGTTGTCGTACAAGGCACGTATGGGGGTCATATTAACTTGTTCAAGTGTCGTCGGTTTGATTCAGAAAAAAGGATACGTGTTGACAGACATGAAATTTTCGATCATGACCTCTATAGGTCTGCGTACTCCAACGAACTATTTGTTTTACCAACTCAAACAATACAGACATACTACACTCTTAGTCATGTTAGGAAAAGGGATAGACTTCCTATAGATTGGCAAGTTGTAATTCATACTCCCGCGCATAGTAGTGTAGAAGTAGTTGATGAAGAGATTTACCTAGAGTAGATGCTTCATAGATAAACTATAGTAAATGTGGAGGATGACAATGAAGTAATCCATTTAGATAGTGGAGATGAACCACATGAATTAGATCGTGAGTCAATACTTGTGTCAGATGACATTGATAC
The DNA here is from genome assembly GCA_020205505.1 of Panax japonicus. NCBI lineage: Eukaryota > Viridiplantae > Streptophyta > Magnoliopsida > Apiales > Araliaceae > Panax > Panax japonicus. The sequence continues at coordinate 61,939,337 of CM035092.1, forward strand.
TAAGGAGGAAGAGTTATTGACTGAATCTGACACTGAATCTGAAGCAGATGATGGTTATGAATCTACAATACGTATACAAGATGATTTCGAATCAGACATTGACACTTGAAAAAATGAAATGTATGTTTAGCATTACATGTTTTTATATCATTGTCATGTTTATGTACTTAACTATTTAAATGCAATTTTCTGTCATTATTGTCATTTTATATTCATATATATATATATATATATATATATATATATATATATATACATGTAATCAAATATAACTCATACTAACATCTTTATATCACTGTCATGTTTATGTACTTAACTATTTAAAATGAAATTTTCTGTCATTATTGTCATTTTATATTCATATATATATATATATATATATATATATATATATATATATATATATATATAATCAAATATAACTCATATTAACATCTTTATATCACTGTCATGTTTATGTACTTAACTATTTAAATGTAATTTTTGTCATTATATTGTCATTTTATATTTATATATACATGTAATCAAATATAACTCATATTAACATCTTAAATTTATAATATATAGATAGGCTTCTGAAGCAGCGCAAAAAAAGCGCGGCTTGGGTAGAGGGCCTAATCGTGTGCCCAAGGCCCCTACTAATCCGGATGATCAGATTCTTATTCAGATTCATCCTCCTCCGAATAGCACGTACATCCCATATCATTTATATATAAGCATTTTAGATTCCATGTATACAAGATATATAACTAATGTAAATTGCTTTAATATATCTACTTATCTTGATGTAAATTATTGTATATTATAGTAATTTTTCAGATAATAGGATCGTCAAGTGCATATCACAGTTGTGCTTATAGAATTGGCCCACACCTGTGATTACATGGTGAGCACACCTATCGCCCACAAGGATGCAATTTGGGATGAATCTCAGGTATGTTTTTTTTAATTATGACAAACAATATAATATTCCAAGGATAATTATTTAGTAGTGTTGGATTATATGTTAAAAGTAACGTTTTAATATTAGTATTATTGTTTTATTTGCAGAAGAGGTATAGATGGGAGGATGCGCAAGCTTCAGTGATACAAACATTATTCTGGCAGAAGTGTGTCGTCCACACCAAAGACAATTTGAACAAAGAACGACAAAAAGCCCTTCACAATGCATTGATCGACCATCCAGGCCAGGGAGAGGATTACATGCACGAGCATAGCCCCTGGTGGTGCACCCAGTCTATATAGGCTGAGATGTGTGCCGAATGGAAAACTGAGAGCTGGGTCAAAAGACGCAAGACTACCGCCACTAACAGATCCTCGGGTGTACCTGATGGCAAAAAGGCTAAAGGAACCTATAGGGGCGGCAATATTTCACAGTTGCAACATATCATTGCTAGGGTACGTATTAATATTTTTACAATCATGAATTGTAGAACATATATCACATTTTTACTTAGTAATATTGGAATATGTTTTGTATAGAAGTCTCAGTTCAAGGTCAGCCTATCCATTGGTTGGATGTGTACGTGGCCACCCGTGATGGTTTTCCTGATGCTATCCAGATAGCGGTAATAAGTTTTAACAACTTGATCTTTTGATCAAGTTTTATGTCATTCTTTAGAATTTTACCAATTTATTTTTAACTATTTAATTGTTAACATGATGACATGATACTTATAAGCGTTTATTGAATGAGCGTTATCCTGAAGGCACCCCACGTCCGCCAATTGATCAAGAATTATGGGAGAGGGCACCTGTTGTAAAGAAGAACTGCGTCAAAGGTCAAGGACAACGACGACGTCCCATCCTTCAGTGGCTCAGGCAGCTCTGCTACCCAGTCTTTATAGTCATCGAGTCATCTAGCTATTCATACTCTTACTGACTGTGTGAGAGCTATATGTCGAGATCACGATCTTCTAAAGATATTGGGCAGGCATCTGGCGGCTCTGAGTCCTGATGAGTTAACTGATGCAGTGGCGACAGCAGCAGTAACAGCACATCGTGGGGATAGGCGACGAGGTAATCAATCTTATTGATTGCAATCAAAATAATGACTTATATATATTGTGTTGTGTTTAATTTGTTGTATATTTTCGTAATACCAGTATCAACATATATACTACATATGTAACTTGTTTTATTATTTTGTTAATTACAGGGTGATCAAGGAGAAACTAATTTGGGCAATGACTGCTTGACGGTCGATTTAGTGTTGTTTTGTAGTTATTTAAGAATCTTGTACTTTTATATTCATTCATTGGATGTCTGTATGTTACTTAAAGAATAGATTTGTTTATATTTATTCAATTCATATTGGTTTTTAAAGGTTTATATACTAGTTTGGTGTATGTGTTGGTATATATGGACGATAGTTGTTTATATTGTTGTGCATGCTGTGTTGGGATACAGCAGGTACAAAACAGGTATAATTTTTTGGGAATTCTGCAAAATAGGAAAAATTTGGTTTCCAGGTTTTGTTACATCAGCGACCACCTGCGGTCGCTGATACTTATTAGCGACTGCTAAGCACATGAGGCTATTAGTGACCTCGTGCGGTTGCTGACACGTGGCCCACGTCAAACTTTGGCCCTGCACAATGCTGACTTAGCTTAGCGACGATTTTGGTCGCTAATAGTGGTCGCTGATGTGCATTCCAGCGACCAAATTTTATGCGACGTCTATCTGCGACCGGGTCCAATCGCAAATGATTATCAGCGACCGACTGCGGTCGCAGATAAGCCTTTTTCTTGTAGTGCAAAATACTTGAGATTAATAATCATATTTCCAAGTATAATTCTTATAAAAAATATAACATTGGGATTAATAGTCATATTCCAAGTATAATCCTTACAAATAAACATAACCAGAGTATTTCTTTAGACTTTTACATTATCGAAATAGTTAATATGAAGATTCGAGAGATAAGGTGTGCATTTTCAAGTGAATATTTGGCTAAAAAATGATGTAGAGTATGTATTTTGTTTTCTCGTTAAAAATATAAGGTGCATTTAATTTAAAATAAATTTTAGAGTGTAAATCGATTTCAAGGTTAAATTTTAGGGTTCAAATTAAAATTTAGTATATCAATATATTTCATAAGTAATAAAAAAATATTTTAAATACTTCAAAATCTCCCACTTTATGGATGATATTAACAAAATTTTATAATAAGTAAAAAAGAAAGTCTTACAATTTATAATTAAAACAGAAAATATAACGATAAAAAAGAAATACAAATTTATATAGAACCGATGAGAATCAAATGGTATGAAGTCATAATCTTAAACATCAGATTAATATCTTATTTATTAGAATTTTTTAATCGTCTTTATTAATTGAATCAAGTGTGTTAAAATTTACTTTAGCCTAGTTCGACATCACATACTCCTTCAATTTTAAAACCAGAATTACTTGCACTTTTAATTATTTATGTTTTAACTTGTGTAATGATTATTTGCGACCCATTTACTCGTATTTTAAAAAAAAAATCTTGTAGAGCGAGTATTTTTTTAAGGGAATTAATATTTTCACATGATTCTCTTTCATATGAGCATGTAGTATGGTCTATAGATTTTTATCTCTCTAGCCGTTGTGGGATAATACTGGATAACTTCATGTCCGCACCTCTGAACCTCCATCTCCATTGTGTACAATAACACCAGTCTTCGTGTCCCCACCTCCGACAACCCGATCAGATGATCCGACCTGAACTTTCGAGAGTCGGCTCTGATACCATATGAAATAACTCGGTTTAAATATCAAGTCCAAATCGAATCCAATCCATTCAAACTTAAACCATTGACCCAATAATATCTTCTTGGGCCATCTTAGTGAAAGTAGTAGGCTCTCAAGCCAATCACATTGGATGTGATAATCATTTACTTTGTAATTTTGTTCATTTATTAATAAAAGAAATTATTTAATTAAAGACATTCGTTATCCATATTAAATTAGTTGAATTAAATAAATGTGATAAACTCAAACTTTTAAAATCATGATGTTGATCATGATAATGAGATCTAAATTCAAGATACTTCAAAATTAAAATGTTCCTAATCGTTGGATCACTAATACGGGGTTATTGATTCCGAATAGATTAGTACATACTATGATTGCTCTATTAAAAATGATGATTGATCTCATAATCATTTGTGTGGAGACACTAAAGTAAGTATGTAGATGTTTATTGGAGAATAAATTCACTAAACGTGACTCAGTTAAAAAAACACCTAATAGAGTTTTACTTGCTAGATAATAGGAGTTCCTAAAGTGATAGTAGTACAAGTGATCCTTGAACTTGAGATCATCATAGTACCTTGTGCTTTGTCATAGCGCTTAATACTTTAGAATATATCATAGGGTATGTTTGAGTATAATAAAATATACATGGAAGTAGGTGAGTGATCAACAAATGATCTACCACTTCTAGTAAACGGAGAGAATGTCTTATGTGATTCGATAAATGACAAATCAAAAATCTTTGGTCAATGTGGAATGAAATTAGAAAGAAGTTTCTAATTTGCATTAATAAGAGTAGTGCATTTTAGAATCGAAATGCATATGATTAAATAAATAAGACTTGTTAGTAATTCGTCTTATGTTTAATCGGGACATTATATGATAGAAAGATTGAATTATACGATAACTATTCACGGAATATGTTATTTGTGATTAAACGTTGATTTTATATTATTTGGATAGTTATAATGATAGACTAACGTAAGGTGCACTCTTGATGTAAAACAAATATTATTTATTTATATTTGAATTAAAGAATTTAATTCATTATAAATAATATTATAATGATTATAATTTATTTATTATACTTACCGATTTAATATTGAACATAAATGGTACACATCACAAAAAGAGAAATATAATTTTAGAAGTAATTAACTTAATAATAGTAAGAAATTAAGTATATTTAATTTATTGGTGGAATAAATTAAATAGCTTAATATTTAAAATTAAGTATTTAGAGAAATACTAAATGTAAGACCCCAACTTTTATGAATAAAAAATAATTTTTCTCGAAATATATTTTTGAATATTATGGTGTGAATTTGATATAATGTCATAGTTGTGGGTAACATTTATGAAAGTTTGCAACAACAGAAATATTGTGACAGAAATATTGTCAGAAATATTGTGACAGAAATATTGACAACAGAATTATTGTCAGAGTTAGAAAATGACAGAAATATCTTTTTATAAAATAACGACAAAAGTTTTATCATTAAAACTGTTGAAATACTCGTTGGTAAAAGTACAGTAATACGCGTGGTTGCATAGTAGCACACGGTATTGATGCTTACGTGAGAAGTCACTCAGTTATATTCACTTATTGCTACAATAATTTCTGCATAATATCTCACATTATTGATTCTATTATTGTTATAGTATCATCTGCATAATATTTTATATTATTAAATCAATAATTGAGATGACAAGTTATTCATATTATTATTTGCAGTTATTGACAATGTCTAAAAAATTTTATTGAGGAAAGGGGTTTGGTCACCTAATTGCGCGCCAATAGGGAGAAATCCTTATCGGAAAGCCCCCTCTTTTCTAGGAATGTTCTGGTTGTTAATATTACAAGTTATGTTATTGATGAATAAATGTTGTTAAAAATATTGAGGAGATTTTTATGGAAGTATTTGTTATAAATTTTGCTTATTATATGGACCCCCACTTACCTATTTTTCAAAATAATTGGTAAAAAATTATTCAATATATATATATATATATATATATATATATATATATATATATATATATAATAAAGGTAGGGGCCACATGTGGAGGCCACGTATGGAAGAAAAATGAAATGTGTGACAGAAATGGAGTTCACGGGAGGGGGGGGATGGATTGCTTGGTGGGAAGGGAATTGTATTATTATTATTATTATTATTATTATTATTATTATTATTATTATAAGTTTTGTTTTTTTATAAAAAATAGAATATATTATATTTTATTATGCATAGTGTTTGCATAGTAAAAAATGAAAATTATTAAACGAATTTGAAATAAGCCCGTGAATCCCACTGTTGCGTCCGTGATTTCTTTTTCAAATAGTATCATTTCCATTATCCTATAAATAGGATGCTTAGTTTAGAATTGAAAATCACACCAGAATCAGAGAATTCTTCTTCTATAATCTTGAGCGTATTTCTTTAGAGTTTAATGAAGTTTTGAGCGTAGAAAACAGTGAAAGTTTTCTTCAAGAATATCCCCGCTATACCAGTTGGAATACTCTTCTTTTTAAGGTGAGGGATATTATTTTTGTTCAATATTCGTATGAAATAATATTTTCTTCTATACTCTATAATATGTAAGTAATATTACTTCATTTTAGATTCAGAATTTTACACTCATTTTGTTAAGTTTTGGCTTCTATACTCCATGAAATTAGTAGAATATCCTTGATATTTGCGCTTCATCCAGTATCTTTTCACGGAAATATTATTCTGAGTATTCTTGATAATTTATAACTTTTTCTTGCCGAAGTACTATTCACGGGGTACTATTCACTCGGTTACTATTCACCCGGGGTACTATTCATGACAAAAATTGATTCTTTTCGATCCAAATCATTTTTGATACAATATTATTCTTGAATTTTACTCCACAAAGCAGTATCATGTTGACAATTTGGACATTATTGAATTCTAGATAAATTAAATTATAAATCTTTAAAATTGTACCCCTCTCTTTCTTTTAATTGAATTCTTATATCATTGTCATCATCCTCATGCTTATATTATGATGAAAGTCATCTTTAGCTTACGTGCATAGATGGTCTGTTGATTGGTATGATTATGACCAGAGATTATTCAATATAATCATGACCATAATGTTATAAATGATGTGGTAAAAGTCCTCATTGGCCCGTAGTGCATTAATTGACAGTTGTTGGCATGATCATGACCATGGGTGAAAACACGAATATCCTTGGCCCGTAGTGCATGGATAATTTGTGGTCGTGATACTAATGAATATCCTTGGCCCGTAGTGCATGGATAATTCAGTGATGTGGATTATTTATTAAACTGTGTCTTAATAATAAAATTGATGATAAACTTTTTAAATTATAGAAGATAGTAGATATCATGATCTACTTGACTCTTTTAATGGATTGCTTGTTCCGCTGTAGTTAAACTTGATGTTTATTATATTTCTTACTGGGCTAGTTGAGCTCACCCTTTTGCTTTCATTGTTCTCTTCAGAAAATGAGAACGTAGTCGGGACTAGTTGGGGAATAGAGTGACGGTCCGAGATGGTTGTTTTAGTAGTCCTCATTTTTTAGTGTGATAATAAATATAATGAGGATTGAATTTGAGTTTGGATATTGTCTATGAGACAATATTCGTGTAAAAACTCTCAGCTCATGTTGTATACTTAAGTTTGTATTTGTATTCAGTACCATGTATTTGGCGACTCAAGATGAGTGATGTATACCTATTTTGGGGGCGTCACAGTTGGTATCAAAGCTTAGGGATATGATACCTGGCTAAGATGTGAGAGTAGAACTAGGGGGGAAAGACGGGGAAATCCTTCGCTAGTATGACCTATCTAAGTTTATTTGTTATTTAATTGGTCAGTCAGAAGATAGGGGTTTTATGTGATATATCAATTAACCCCTATTTTGTGGCAGTATTTAAAAATGGCATCGGAGAATGTTGAGATAAACAACGGAGCATAGGAGACCGTTTAGTCACCACAGACCAATAACCAGGATAACGTGCATTCAGGAAGGCAATAATCCTCAAGTAAATGCCAACACCGACCAAATGATGAATGATGAAATGTTCAGAGGCTTTTTGCAATTCATGCAGCATCAGGCGAGAGAGACTCCTGTTCAAAATGCAGGTGAAAACACTGGAAACTCACGGATGGTCACCGTAAAGCAATTCAAGGAGCTAGGACCATCAGAGTTTTAGGGAAAGCCAGAACCACTTAAGGTGGAGACGTATATAAAGATGATCACCAAGATATTCGATGTCTTGGGATGCTCCGAGGAGCAAAAGGTTCCCTTTTCCACCTTCATGTTGCGAGGAGAGGTAGATTACTGGTGGAATCTGTAAAGTGTACTCAACCTGCCACACTGAAGGATGTCTTGGGAGAAGTTCCAAGAATTGTTCAATGACAAGTACTTTTCTGAAAGTATTCATCACATAAAGGAGGTGGAGTTTATCAAGCTGGAGCAAAACAGTATGACCGTGTCGCAGTATGAGGCTAAATTTGCCGAGTTATCCCGATTTGAATACCATTTGGTTGATAATGAGGAGAGAATGACACGAATATTTTTGCGAGGTTTGAAATATGAAATACATCAATACCTCATTTCTCACAAACTGTGTTTGTATTCAGATGTTGTAAATAGGGCTTAGTTGTTGGAGCACGATAATGAGTCAACCCAAGCCAAGAGAGAGTAGCCTGGCAAGTCGATAATACTAGTGATAACAATAATCGAAGCGGTGACAACAAACGTGGACGAAATTAACATACCAGAAATGGTAACCACTTTGGTGGTAATCATGGCCAAAATAATAGAAGTGGAAATTTAAAGAAGAGAAGATTCAACAACGATGGAAAGACGTTGGCACCAGCACCCGTTGTTAAGGAAGGAGAACGACCACCTAATCGCATGCTTCAAATGACGAGGGGAGGGACACATCAGTCCAAATTGTACGCAACAGTCCAAAACATGTTATAATTACGGAAGAGAAGGTCACCTAGCCTGATTTTGTCGTACAGTGAAGTCAAGTCCAGCTAGGACAGAGGCACCAAAGGCAGTCCCAGAGAAGTCAAAGCTGGTATGTGACGCTCCCAAAACAGGTATACATCACGCATCTTGAGTTCACCAAATTACATGGTACAAAATTCAAATACAAACTTAAATATACAACTGTCGTGTAAAATACGACGAAACATAATCTAAGAGTTTTAATACGTATATTGTCATTTACACAGTATACAAACTCAATGGACTCCTCATTACATTTATTGTCACACTATTTAACAGAATAGTGAGAACTAATAATGCTATCATCTGGACCGTCACTCCGTTCCCCGACTCGTCCCAGCTATATTCTCATTTCCTGAAGAGAACAGTGAAAGAAAAGGTGAGCTCAACTAGCCCAATAAGAAATATTATGACTAAGATAATGCAGAATAAATCATCGTTTAGTCTTCAACAATGTTAAACTGATAAAATACAATAGACATCAAGTTTAACTGCAGCGGAACAAATAATCCATTAGAAAAGTCAAGTAGAGAATACAATCTACTATCTTCTATGATTTAAAAAGGTTTTTCATCAATTTTTATCGTTGAGACTCAGCTTAATAAATAAACAATATCTTCGAATCATTCCTGTACCACGGGCCAAGGATATTCATTAAATCATCAATGGTCCTGACTATACTGAATAATCCCTAGTCATAATCATACCAAGTCCATCTCTACACGTAAGCTAAAGATATAAAACTATAAAACAAATAACCAACAATCCATCTTTGCACGTAAGACAAAGATATATAATTCAATAATCCACAGTCCATCTTTGCACGTAAGCCAAGATACCTTTTATCACCATATAAGCATGAGGATGATGACAATGATATAAACATTAATCAACTGAAAACAAGGATAAATATTCAAGACTTTAAATTTATCCAAATATTATCAACCACATAATAAATTCATAATCTAATATTATTAATATCATAACAATATTTTAATTACGTCTTAAACTTATAAACAATTTATTTCAATTGTTTATACTTTACCAAATAATGCATTTAATCATTCAAAAATGTCATACTCATAAGATTTCATCACCAATGATCAAATCCCTTATCAAAAATCTGCATATACATTATATAGGATTTCCAAGCCATAAAATTCTATTTTCGAACTTTGTTACTTCACATAACATATTTAACTCATATGTTCGTAACTAAACTATTTTCATGAAAAATACCAAATCAGTCCCAAAAATATTTCTTTTCTGAGATTTAGTAGAATATAGTCCCAATATGAACTTATATTTTTCTCGAAATTTTTAAAATTCATTTACTATTTTTCAAAAATCAATTTCTAAATAATTCCTTAAGAAATTAGCTACCTCAATTTTAACTCCAGAAACTTCCAAATCTTGGCAGGATCTTACACATGTTAACGTGAGCTTCCAGTTTAAATTTCATGGTCATCGGAGATATAGAACTCCGGTTATAGCGTCTTTCGTCAAAAAAAACCTAAATATTGAAATGGTCATAACTTGTTCATTTTAAGTCGGAATGAGCTCATTTTTGGACAGGAGGTACCTTATACCATATACTTTAATGTCCCAAAGGGCCGGAATTTTTCTCACAAATTAAGTGGCCGAAACTGCCCTTTTAAAAATCTGGTCAGTAGCAGTTTTCAGGTATTTGCAGCTTTTGACTCCTTTGCTAAAATCAGTCCACACGAAAATCTACAACACCTTTTACAGTGATTCCACTTGGAGATGCTATAAAACTCATAGATCTAACTCTAGAACTTTACCACACTCAAAAATTCGAAATATAATAGGAGATATGATCAATTGAATTTTATGTTCCATTTCACCAAAATCAGATTTTCCACCCTTTGTGTTTTCTAAGAAATTTTCATGTTTTCACATAATAACCAACATAACTTATCATAACACTTACTAATACTTCGTATACCCATGATTTTCATTAGTGCAATGCTTTTATTATGACTCTCATCATAATCAACGTAACCAGATTATTTCCACAATTTAATAAGGAATGAATACGAAGGATCATTCACCATGCATGTGGTAATCCACTTATACAGGTTATTCCAACAGAATAATAAAGAATGGAATAACAGAAGGATTCACCATACATGTGATAGAGACCGCACAGACAGGTTATTCCCAATATAATAATAAAGACGGAACCAGGTCTGGCATAAAACGCACAGACATGATATTCCAACAGAATAATAAAGAATGGAATAACAACAGAAATCACCATGCATGCGGTACGTCGCATAGACAGGTTATTCCAACAGAATAATAAATAACGAAACTAAGTCAGGCAAAACTCACATCAACAGGATGTCCCAATAGAATAATAAAGAATGGAATAACAACAGAAATCACCATGCATGCGGTACTTTGCATAGTCAGGTTATTCCAACAGAATAATAAATAACGGAACCAGGTCCGGCGTAAAACGCACAGACAGGATATTCTAACAGAATAATAAATGCGGAATAATAAATAAAGGAACCAGGTCCGGCGAAATTCGCACCGACAGGATATTCCAACAGAATAATAAAGAATGGAATAATATAAGAATTTCACCATGTATGCGGTACTTCGCATAAACATGTTATTCCAACATAATAATGAAGAATGGAATAACAACTCTTACGAGTATTGAAAGAAAGTAATTCTCTTCATGAATACGAAAGAATAATACCCCTTACAGGTACACCAAATAATATCCCTTACGAGTACAACAAATAATATCGCTTACCTTAGAATGAAGCTGGATACTGGAATAGAAATGTAGGCAGACTTCTCTTCTTCTTTCTCTCTCTAATTTCTCTCTATAATAATGGCTCTAAAGCTTTAGTGAATTGGTGAGAAATGAAGGAAGAATGAGCTTCTATTTATAGGAAAATATAGTTTCGATAATTGCAAGTTTTGGGGCTCGAAATATTACAGTACAATACCTCCAACTTTTCTTTTATTTTTAATTCAGTCATCCAAGTATTATCAAACTTTCACCACCTCCCCTAATAGTAAATAATGTGAATCAATAGTAAATTATGTGAATCAATAGTTTTAAACATGTGAAAAAAATAATTACAGTATAGTACTTCCATCTATACCTCCATTTTTAACTTAGTCATGCAAGTATCATCAATCTTGCACCAACTCCCCTAATAGTACAAGAATATGATTCAATAGTACACACATTTGAAAAAAATAGTTATATGAGCATTTGAATTAGTAGCAATTAATTGCTCATTTACCCGATTAATTACCCGGTTGGTTAATCTAACTTTCCAGACATCAATTACTATCGAAATAAATGTCGATTTCTACTAACACTAACAATCCCAACACAATGGAAATATTTTTCTCAAAAAATTCATTTTTGAAATTTTGAAGTTTGACTTTTTTTTTTGAAAAAGTCAACTGTTGACTTTTTTTTAACTAAAAGTCAACCTCAGAAAATTTTGTGTTTATAGTCTATTTCTACTAATTTCATCATTTCGGACTCAAATATCACGTCCGCGTCTCCTAAATTCAACTTCGAACACAAATTTGATTATAACAACATTCATCATTAATATCATAACTCACAATATTTAACAACCAGGTCGTTCCCAGGAAAGAGGGGCTTTCCAATAAGGATTTCTCCCTATTAGTGCGCAATTAGGTGACAAAATCTCTCCTTGACAGAACTTCTAGACATTATAAATATTACAATTTAATAATATGAATAACTTTGTCATCTCAATTATTGATTTAATAATATATTTGATAATGCAGATGATGCTGTGACAATAATCGAATCAATAATATGAGAGATATGATGCAACAATTACTATCGCAATAATTGAGTATAACTGAGTGACTTCTCACGTAAGCATCAATACTCAATACCGTGTGCTACAATGCAACCACGCGTATTACTGTACTTTTACTACCGGGTAGTTCAACAGTTTTAACGGTATAACTTCCGCCGTTATTTTTATAAAAATATTTTTATCATTTTCTCAATCCAACAATAATTCCGTTGTGGGGTCCACCAATGATTATGCCGTCGTACGAATATTCCCTGTTAAAACGAATATTCTCCGACCAATCGAATATTATTTAACAACTTGCATACTTTGTAAAATTTATAAATATTACCCATAACTATAGCGTTATCTCAAATCTACACCAAAATTTTGAAAAAAATATTTCGAGAAAATTAAATCTTGATTCGTAAAATCTAGGGTCTTACAATCTCCCCTCCATATGAAATTCCGCCCTCGAAATTTACGTGCGTACCTGGTATGACGAAGAGGTGATGATACCTTGAATACCTTTATCAGTCGAAAACATTAAATTCATCTTTGCAATACGGCCAAAGATATTCATTAACAATTCATCTTTGCACTACAGGCCAACTGTATAACCAATAATCAACAGTTTATCTTTGCACTACAGGCCAAAGATATACAACTGTAAAACCAATAATGCTGAGACTCAGCTTAATAGTATCACGACCACTGAATTATCCATGCACTACGGGGCCAAGGATATTCGTGTTTTCAATTACGGTCATGATTATACTGAATAATCTCTGGTCATAATCATACCAAGTCCATCTATGCACTACGGGACCAAAGATGACTTTTACCACATCATTTGTAATATTACGATCATGATTATACCGAATAATCCCTGGTCATAATCATACCAAGTCCATCTATGCACTACAGGCCACAGATGACTTTCAACAAAATATAAAAATGATGAGTAGTTAATCAATCGATTTCATAAAATCACATCAAAGGCAAGTATTTTCAAAAAGATAAGATCGACATGTAACATGAAAGTGTCGATTTGAAATAAGATTTATAAATAGTGGAGGTAACGAAAGTTTCTCCTAACAAAGTTTCAACCAATAAGTCAAAGTCTAACTTCTCATGGAGTCAAATTTAAACGTTGAACACAACTAGGTGAAATACAAGAGTGGGTAGAACTAGTATCGAATAAGATATAGACTTCAGAAGAGTTTATAATTAACTTACCTGTAATAACTTCGTTCGGGTTTCTTGACAAACGCTCTTACTTAAACTACCGGATTTGACTTTGTTATAGGGTACATTCCACCCTTAAGTGCTTCGTCACATTTCTGATCCATGATTTGAATCATTATTCTATGATCTATATCGAATTGGGGTTGACCTCTCTGCACAGGATTATTCCGAATTCGATGTTGGATTCTCCCAATTGTTGTCCAAAAAGAAAAATCCATTTCATTTATTTTGACTTTATTGGATTGGACGTCTTTTTCGACAATATCAACGCGTCGTGCGGGTTTTACCCACGCATCATCTATTCTCCTTCGTTCAGTTGTTTCTGCTTTCATTAGATCTTTGATCAAAGCATTCTCAGATTCCAGCTCTAATATCTTATACCCTACCAAAGAGTGCTTCTGTTCAAGCATCGCACATCGGGTAACACAATTTTGAATTGTTGCATCTCTTTGCTTTACAATCGCCTGCCATTCTTCCGCTTGCTCTTCTAACTCATGAATACGATTTTGTAATTCTAAATTTTGATCATAAAATTCTTCTAATAAATTTTCCTTAGGTTCCTCTTCTTCCTCACTCTCAACTGCTACCTCTGCGACTAGCTCGGGTGCAACTATTAGTTCTTCACTCACCACGTAGATATCTCTAATTTCTTCTTAGTCTGACATCACATTAACCTGGTTAGTGATTAAAGGTGTGTCAATGGTCTCATTCACTCCATTGCTAACATTTTCAGCTGCCATTTTCAAACACTGCCACAAAACAAGAGTTAATTGACATATCACATATTATCCCTATACTCTGACCGACCAATTAAATACCAAATAAAATTAGGTAGATCATACTAGTGAAGGAATTCCCGTCTCTCCCCTCCTAGTTCTTATCTCACATCTCAGCCAGGGATCATATCCCTAAGATTTGATACCAACTGTGACACCCCCAAAACAGGTATACATCACCCATCTTGAGTCGCCAAATACATGGTACAAAATTCAAATACAAACTTAAATATACAACTGTCGTGTAAAATACGACGAAACATAATCTAAGAGTTTTAATACGTATATTATCATCTAGACAATATACAAACTAAATGGAGTCTTCATTACATTTATTGTCACACTATTTAACAGAATAGTGAGGACTACTAATGTTATCATCTGGACCTTCACTCCGTTCCCCAACTCGTCCCAGCTATATTCTCATTTCCTGAAGAGAACAGTGAAGGAAAGGGTGGGCTCAACTAGCCCAGTAAGAAATATTATGACTAAGATAATGCAGAATAAATTATCGTTTAGTCTTCAACAATGTTAAACTGATAAAATACAATAGACATCAAGTTTAAATGCAGCGAATAAATAATCCATTAGAAAAGTCAAGTAGAGAATAAAATCTACTATCTTCTATGATTTAAAAAGGTTTTTCATCAATTTTTATCGCTGAGACTCAGCTTAATAAATAAACCACATCTTTGAATCATTCCTGTACCACGGGCCAAGGATATTCATTAAATCATCAATGGTCCTGACTATACTGAATAATCCCTAGTCATAATCATACCAAGTCCATCTCTACACGTAAGCCAAAGATATACAACTATAAAACCAACAACCAACAGTCCATCTTTACACGTAAGCCAAAGATATATAATTCAATAATCCACAGTCCATCTTTGCACGTAAGCCAAGATACCTTTTATCACCATATAAGCATGAGGATGATGACAATAATATAAACATTAATCAACTGAAAACAAGGATAAATATTTAAGACTTTAAATTTATCCAAATATTATCAACCACATAATAAATTCATAATCTAATATTATTAATATCATAACAATATTTTAATTACGTCTTAAACTTATAAACAATTTATTTCAATTGTTTATACTTTACCAAATAATGCATTTAATCATTCAAAAATGTCATACTCATAAGATTTCATCACCAATGATCAAATCCCTTATCAAAAATCTGCATATACATTATATAGGATTTCCAAGCCATAAAATCCTATTTTCCAACTTTGTTACTTCACATAACATATTTAACTCATATGTTCGTAACTAAACCATTTTCATGAAAAATACCAAATCAGTCCCAAAAATATTTCTTTTCTGAGATTTAGTAAAATATAGTCCCAATATGAACTTATATTTTTCTCGAAATTTTTAAAATTCATTTACTATTTTTCAAAAATCAATTTCTAAATAATTCCTTAAGAAATTAGCTACCTCAATTTTAACTCCAGAAATTTCCAAATCTTGGCAGGATCTTACACATGTTAACGTGAGCTTACAATTTAAATTTCATGGTCATCGGAGTTATAGAACTCCGGTTATAGCGTTTTTCGTCAAAAAAACCTAAATATTGAAATGGTCATAACTTGCTCATATTAAGTCGGAATGAGCTCATTTTTGGACAGGAGGTACCTTATGCCATATACTTTCATGTCCCAAAGGGCCGGAATTTTTCTCACAAATTAAGTGGCCGAAACCGCCCTTTTAAAAATCTGGGCAGTAGCGTTTTCGGTATTTGCAGCTTTTGACTCCTTTGCTAAAATCAGTTCACACGAAAATCTACAACACCTTTTACAGTGATTCCACTTGGAGATGCTACAAAACTCATAGATCTAACTCTAGAACTTGACCACACTCAAAAATACGAAATATAATAGGAGATATGATAAATTGAATTTCATGTTCCATTTTCACCAAAATCAGATTTTCAACCCTTTGTGATTTCTAAGAAACTTTCATGTTTTCACATAATAACCAACATAACCTTCCAAGTATACAGTACATAATAACCAACATAACTTCTAAGTGAAGTTGGATACTGGAATAGAAATGTAGCAGACTTCTCTCCTTCTTTCTTTCTATAATTTCTCTCTATAATAATGGCTCTAAAGCTTTAGTGAATTGGTGAGAAATGAAGGAAGAACAACTTCTATTTATAGGAAAATATAGTTTCGATAATTGCACGTTTTGGGGCTCGAAATATTACAGTACAATACCTCTAACTTTTCTTTCATTTTTAATTCAGTCATCCAAGTATTATCAAACTTGCACCACCTCCCCTAATAGTAAATCGTGTGAATCAATAGTAAATCATGTGACTCAATAGTTCTAAACATGTGAAAAAATTAATTACAGTATATTAACTCCATCTATACCTCCATTTTTAACTTAGTCATGCAAGTATCATCAATCTTGCACCAACTCCCCTAATAGTATAAGAATGTGATTCAATAGTACACACATGTGAATAAATAGTTATATGAGCATGTGAATTAGTAGCAATTAATTGCTCATTTACCTGATTAATTACTCGGTTGGTCAATATAACTTCCAGAAATCAATTACTATCGAAATAAATGTCGATTTCCACTAACACTAACAATCCCAACACAACGGAAATATTTTTCTCAAAAATTTCACTTTTGAAATTTTGAAGTTTGACTTTTTCTGAAAAAGTCAACTGTTGACTTTTTTTGATAAAAAAGTCAACCTCAGAAAATTTTGTGTTTATAGTCTATTTTTACTAATTTCATCGTTCTGGACTCAAATATCAAGTCTGCGTCTCCAAAGTCAACTCCGAACACAAATTGGATTATAACAACATTCATCATTAATATCATAACTCACAATATTTAACAACCAGGTCGTTCCTAGGAAAGAGGGGCTTTCCAATAAGGATTTCTCCCTACTGGCGCGCAATTAGGTGACCAAACCTCTCCTTGACAGAACTTCTAGACATTGTAAATATTACAATTTATTAATATTAATAACTTTGTCATCTCAATTATTGATTTAATAATATATCTTATAATGCAGATGATGCTTGTGATAATAATCGAATCAATAATATGAGAGATATGATGCAAGCAATTACTATAGCAATAATTGAGTATAACTGAGTGACTTCTCACGTAAGCATCAATACTCAATACCGAGTGCTACTATGTAACCACACGTATTACTGTACTTTTACTACCGTGTAGTTCGACAGTTTTAACGGTAAAACTTCCGCCGTTATTTTCATAAAAATATTTTTGTCGTTTTCTCAATCCGACAATAATTCCGTTATGGGGTCCACCAATGATTGTGTCGTCATACGAATATTCCCCGACCAATCGAATATTATTTAACAACTTGCGTACTTTGTAAATTTATAAATATTACCCACAACTATAACGTTATCTCAAATCCACACCAAAATTTTGAAAAAAAATTTCGAGAAAATTAAATCTTTATTCGTAAAATCTGGGGTCTCACATGGTAGTTCAACGGAGAGCATTTTTTGTGACCTCCCAAAAAAGTGAGGAATTCGAATGAGGTTATCACGGGTAAGCTAATTATAAACTCTAGCGAAGTCTATACCTTATTTGATACCGGTTCTACCCATTCTTTTATTTCTCCTACTTGTGCTCAACGTTTAAATTTAACTCCGGAGAAATTAGACTTTGACTTATCTGTTGAAACTCCATTGGGAGAAACCTTCATTACATCCACTATTTATAAGTCTTGTTTGATTCAAATCAGCAACCGCACGTTACCTATCAATCTTATCTCTTTGAAAATACTTGCATTCGATGTGATTTTAGGGATTGATTGGTTAACCATTCATCATGCTAAAATTAATTGTTTTCGTAAGGTTGTTAGTTTTCATATTCCTAGCCAACCTATTATGTGAATTCAAGCAACCAAACCATTAAAGTCAATTACAGTTATATCAAGTTATAAAGCTATTCGTTTATTAAAAAATGGTTGTCAAGCTTTCTTAGCCCATATCACAGATTTAAACAAAAATATGTCAGATTTGAATGATATTTCTATTGTTAATAAATTTCCTGACGTATTCCCCGAAGAACTTCCTGGCCTACCCTAGAGCGTGAAATTGAATTTTGTATCGACCTTGAACCCAGTACAAAACCCATTTCTAAAGCCCCATTATGAATGACTCCTATTGAACTTCAGGAGTTAAAAACCCAACTGCAAGAATTGTTAGACATCGGTTTCTTTCGTCCTAGTATGTCTCCTTGGGGTGCTCCTGTATCTTTCGTAAAGAAGAAAGATGGAAGTGTGCGACTTTGTATTGATTATCGGGATTTGAATCATGTCACCATCAAAAATAGGTATCCTTTGCCTCGCATTGATGACCTGTTTGACCAGTTGTAAGGCGCCAAATTCTTTTCAAAGATCGATCTTCATTTCGGATATCATCAGTTAAAGATTAAAACTGATGACATTCTAAAGACTGCTTTTAGAACTCGGTACGGGCATTACGAATTTCTAGTCATATCTTTTGGATTGACTAATGCTCCTGCTGCCTTTATGGATATGATGAACCGAGTATTCAAGGAATATTTGGATCACTTTGTGGTCGTCTTTATTGATGACATCCTCATTTACTCCAAAAGCCATGAGGATCATGAACAACACTTGAGGCTTATACTCCAAAAGCTTTGTGAGAACAAGTTATATGCCAAGTTGAAGAAATACGAGTTCTGACTTGAGGAAGTAGCATTTCTTGGGCTTATGATATCAAATCACGGAATACTTGTTGACCTGACAAAGATTGAAGCAATTCAAAGCTGGGAGCAACCTAAGTCAGTGACCGAAGTATGTAGCTTTCTTGGCTTAGCTAGTTATTATCGGAGATTCGTAGAAGGGTTTACTCGAATCGCTACTCCATTAAATCAGAAGACTCGAAAATATACAAAATTTGATTGGAGCGAGGAATGTGAGAAGAGTTTTCAAGAACTCAAGAGAAGGCTTATTTCAGCACCTGTTCTGACAATATAATCTGGTTCGGAGGGATTTGTCATATACAACGATGCTTCAGGCAAAGGTTTAGGATGTGTTCTCATGCAACATGGGAAAGTCATAGCCTTTGTCTCACGACAACTCAAAGAATATGAGAGGAATTATCCTACCCATGATCTAGAGTTGGCAGCAGTCGTTTTCCGCATTAAAGATCCGGAGGCATTACCTGTATGGGGAGAAAGTGGAGATCTATACGGATAATAAAAGTCTCAAATATTTCTTCACCTAAAAGGAGCTCAACATGCAACAACGACGTTGGCTCGAGCTGTTGAAAGATTACGATCATACCATTCAATATCATCATGGAAAAGTGAACGTGGTAGCTGACACATTGAATAGAAGATCGTATGCGGGTACGAGTGCGAATATTGTCAACACAAAGGCCTATTTTGTATGACTTGCAACGGATGGAGGTAGAGTTAAAAACACCAGGGACCCACGTGATGATTGAAAATATATGAGTAGAACTGACTTTAATCAATAAAGTTAAAGCTGTTCCAAGCTAAAGACCTTGAGCTGATGCTTATGAAGAAGAAAGTGCAAGAAGGTGCTATCTTGGAAGCAAAAATCGACGAAGAAGGAATACTTATAGTCAACTCCAGACTTTGTGTTCTTAACGACCCTGATTTAAATTATAAAATCATGATGGAGGCGCACAACACACCTATTTGCAATCCATCCTGGGAGTACCAAAATGTATCATGATATTCGACATATATTTTGGTGGAGAAATATGAAGAGAGAGAGAGAGATAAAGGAGTTTATCTCAAGGTGTTTAACGTGTTAACGAGTCAAGGCGGAGCATCAAGTGCCAAAAGGTCCATTACAACCACTTTAAATTCTAGAATGGAAGTGGGAGCACATTACCATGGATTTCGTTACTGGTCTTCCTAAGGTTTCTCAAGGAATTGATGTAATTTGGGTTATTGTTGATAGATTAACCAAGTCTGCTCATTTCTTATCTATACGAGAAACTTATTCACTTGAACGTCTTGCTCGTATTACATAAATGAGATTATAAGACTGCATGGTATGCCAGTATCCATAGTTTCTAATCGAGACCCAAGATTTACTTCACAATTTTGGGTTAGTTTGCAAAAAGCTATGGGCTCGGATTTACGATTTAGTTCGGCATATCATCCTCAAACGGACGGGCAGTCGGAGAGGACTATTCAAACTCTTAAAGATTTATTAAGACTCTGTGTCCTTGACTTCAAAATAAGTTGGGACAAATTCTTGCCATTGGTGGAATTCTCCTACAACAACAGTTATCAAGCAAGTATTGACATGGACTCCATTCGAGGTGTTATATGGACGCAAGTGTCGTTCTCCAGTATGCTGGGATGAGGTGGGTGAAGTAACATTGTTGGGACCAGAATTGCTACGTATGACTACGGAGAAGATTCAAATAATTCGATAATATATAAAAACCTCATAAGATCAATAAAAGAGTTATGCTGATCTTCATCGAAAGGACGTGGAATTCAATGTTGGTGATCATGTGTTGTTACGTGTTGCTCCATGGAAAAGAGTTACGAGATTTGGAAAGAGAGGAAAGCTAAATTCGCGATTCATTGGTCCATTTAAAATTCTCGATCGAGTAGGAACTGTGGCCTATAGACTCGCCTTGCCGCTAAGTATGTCTCGTGTTCATAACATTTTTTACATATCTATGTTTCGTAAATATGTGGAAGACCCAAACTATATTATTGAGTTAGAACAGGATGAAATAGTGAAAGATTTAACGTATGAAGAGGTACCTGTTAAAATCTTGGATATGAAGGAACATATTCTACGCTCCAAGGTTATACCTCAAGTCAAAGTTTTATGGAGAAATCACGATGTTGAGAAAATAACCTGGGAGTTAGAATCTGAAATAACATAAAGGTATCCTCAGCTCTTCGACGTACCAGGTACGTACCCTAATTTCGAGGGCAAAATTTCATAAGAAGGGAAGGTTGTAAAACCCTAACTTTATGAATAAAGATTAATTTTTCTCGAAATATATTTTTGAATATTATGGTGTTAATTTGATATAATGTCATAGTTGTGGGTAACATTTATAAAGTTTGTAGAGTCAGAAAGTTGATATAAAATATTCGATCGGTTGGGGAATATTCATTTTAACAGGAAATATTCGTACGACGACGCATTCATTGGTGGACCCCATAATGGAATTATTGTCGAAGTTAGAAAATGACAAAAATATCTTTTTATAAAATAATGGCGAAAGTTTTACCATTAAAACTGTTGAAATACCCGGTGGTAAAAGTAAATTAATATGTGTGGTTGCATAAT
This sequence comes from Panax japonicus, assembly GCA_020205505.1. Lineage (NCBI taxonomy): Eukaryota > Viridiplantae > Streptophyta > Magnoliopsida > Apiales > Araliaceae > Panax > Panax japonicus. The sequence goes on from CM035092.1 coordinate 61,961,289, forward strand.
AGCACACGGTATTGATGATTACGTGAGAAGTCGCTCAGTTATATTCAATTATTGTTATAGTAATTGCTGCATAATACCTCACATTATTGATTCTATTATTGTCATGGTATCATCTGCACAATATTTTATATTATTAAATCAATTATTGAGATGACAAGTTATTCATATTATTATTTGCATTATTGACATTGTCTAGAAAATTCTATCGAGGAAAGGGGTTTGGTCAACTTATTGCACGCCAATAGGGAGAAATCCTTATCGGAAGCCCCCTCTTTCCTGAGAATGATTTGGTATATATATATATATATATATTAAAAGTGGGGGCCATATGTGGGGCCCACGTGTGGAAGAAAAATGAAATGGGTGGGAGAAATGGAGTTCACGGGTGTGGGGGGGGGGATGGATTTCTTGGTGGGAAGGGAATTATATTATTATTATTATAATAAGTTTTGTTTTTTATGAAAAATAAAATATATTATATTTTATTATGCATAGTATTTTCATAGTGTCTGCATAGTATTTTCATAGTAAGAAATGAAAATTATCAGACGAATTTGAAATACGCCCGTGAATCCCACTATTGTGTCCGTGATTTATTTTCTTTCAAATAGTATCCTTTCCATTCTCCTATAAATAGGATACTTAGTTTATAATTGAAAATCACACCAGAATCAGAGAATTCTTCTTCTATAATCTTGAGTGTATTTCTTTAGAGTTTAAGAAAGCTTTGATCGTAGAAAATAGTGAAAGTTTTCTTCAAGAATATCCCAGCTATGCCAGTTGGAATACTCTTCTTTTTAAGGTAAGGGTTATTATTTTTGTTCAATATTCGTATAAAATAATATTTCTTCCATACTATGTAGTATATAAGTAATATTATTTCGTTTCAGATTTAGAATTTTACACTCATTTTGTTAAGTTTTGGCTTCTATACTCCATGAATTAGTAGAATATCCTTGATATTTGCGCTTCATCCAGTATCTTTTCATGAAATATTATTCTGAGCATTCTTGATAAGTTTTAACTTTTTCATGTCGGAGTACTATTCACAGAGTACTATTCCAAAGTACTATTCATGGGATACTATTCACTCGATTACTATTCACCCAGGGTACTATTCATGACAAAAATTAATTCTTTTCGGTCCAAATTATTTTTGATACAATATTATTCTTGAATTTTACTCCACAAAGCAGTATCATGTTGACAATTTGGATATTATTGAATTCTAGATAAATTAAATTATAAATCTTTAAAAATTATCTTTTTCTTTCTTTTAATTGAATTCTTATATCATTGTCATCATCCTCATGATTATATTGTGATGAAAATCATCTTTGGCTTACGTGCATAGATGGACTGTTGATTGATATGATTATGACCAGGGATTATTCGGTATAATAATGACCGTAATATTACAAATGATGTTGTAAAAGTCCTCATTGGCCCATAGTGCATTGATGGACAGTTGTTGGCATGATCATGATCATAGGTGAAAACACGAATATCCTTGGCCCGTAGTGCATGGATAATTCGTGGTCGTGATACTAATGAATATCCTTGGCCCGTAGTGCATGGATAATTCAGTGATGTGGATTATTTATTAAGCTGAGTCTAACCGATAAAATTGATGATAAACTTTTTAAATAATAGAAGATAGTAGATATCATGCTCTACTTGATTCTTCTAATGGATTGCTTGTTCCACTACAGTTAAACTTGATGTTTATTATATTTTATCAGTTTAACACTGTTGAAGGCTAACGATAATTTATTCTTCTATAATCTTGAGCGTATTTCTTTAGAGTTTAAGAAAGCTTTGAGCATAGAAAATAGTGAAAGTTTTCTTCAGAATATCCTAACTATACCAGTTGGAATACTCTTCTTTTTAAGGTAAGAGATATTATTTTTGTTCAATATTCGTATGAAATAATATTTTCTTCAATACTCTGTAGTATGTAAGTAATATTATTTCATTTCAGATTCAGAATTCTACACTCATTTTGTTAAGTTTTGGCTTCTATACTCCATGAAATTAGTAGAATATCCTTTATATTTGCGCTTCATCCAGTATCTTTTCATAGAAATATTATTATGAGCATTCTTGATAAATTTTAACTTTTTTATGTCGGAGTACTATTCCCAAAGTACTATTCATGGGGTACTATTCACTCAATTACTATTCACCCAGGGTACTATTCATGACAAAAAGTAATTCTTTTCGGTCCAAATCATTTTTGATACAATATTATTCTTGAATTTTACTCCACAAAGTAATATCATGTTGACAATTTGGACATTATTGAATTCTAGATAAATTAAATTATAAATCTTTAAAAATTCATCATTTGCTTTCTTTTAATTGAATTCTTATATCATTGTCATCATCCTCATGATTATATTATGATGAAAGTCATCTTTGGCTTACGTGCATAGATGGACTGTTGATTGGTATGATTATGACCAGGGATTATTCGGTATAATCATATGACCGTAATGTTACAAATGATGTTGTAAAAGTCCTCATTGACCTGTAGTGCATTGATGGACAGTTGTTGACATGATCATGTACCATGGGTGAAAACATGAATATCCTTGGCCCGTAGTACATGGATAATTCGTGGTCGTGATACTAATGAATATCCTTGGCCCGTAGTGTATGGATAATTCAGTGATGTGGATTATTTATTAAACTGAGTCTCAGCGATAAAATTGATGATAAACTTTTTAAATCATAGAAGATAGTAGATATCATGCTCTACTTGATTCTTCTAATGGATTGCTTGTTCCGCTGCAATTAAACTTGATGTTTATTATATTTTATCAGTTTAACACTGTTGAAGGCTAACGATATTTTATTCTGCATTATCTTAGTTATAATATTTCTTACTGGGCTAGTTGAGCTCACTCTTTTGCTTTCATTGTTCTCTTTAGGAAATGAGAATATAGTCGGGACTAGTCGGGGAATGGAAGTGACGGTCCGAGATGGTTGTTTTAGTAGTACCCATTATTTAGTGTGATAATATATGTAATGAGTATTGAATTTGAGTTTGAATATTGTCTGTGAGACAATATTTGTGTAAAAACTCTCAGCTCATGTTGTATACTTAAGTTTGTATTTATATTCAGTACCATATATTTGGCGACTTAAGATGGGTGATGTATACCTATTTTGGGGGCTTCACACTAAATTATAAATTAATAAGAGTATTCTTATTATTATTATAATAATAATTACTATTATTATAAATTAATTAGGCTTAATAATAATAATAATGAATTAAGTGTATTTTATTTATTAATGGAACAAATTAAATAACTTAATATTTAAAGTTAAGTATTTGGAGAAATACTAAATTATAAATAATTAAAGGAGTCTTATTATTATTATTATTATTAATTTAGTTCCTAATTAAATTAAAACCCTAATTTTTAAAATGTTTATGAGGGAGGGTTAGTCTATAAATAAGATAGATCGTATTGTGGAATAGACTAATATCAAGATTTATGCATCTAATGCTACTCTTGCAAGTATTCTTAAATTCTTAAATAGTTAGGAAAGAGAAAATTAGGGCTAGTCACCCAAGGTCTTGTAGAACCTAAAAATTATTTTTTTAATCAATACTCTTGGTGGATCACCTTTGGGCGTTGCACACTTTGATTAGCGAATGTTTGATTCGAGGAATTGGAGAAAAGCGAAGGTGCAAATGATTGGAGCTTGAAGATTACATCAAAGAGTTGATCATCTTCAAATGTATACCTTTTATCCTTGTTCGAATAATAATATTGCATAAGGTAATTCATGGGACTGCATAAAAAATTTAAATACGATTTATGTCATGCTTCCACTATTTTAAAATGTTGATTAATGTATATCTTGTATCTGCAAACCAACAGTGGCAATAGAGCCATCCTTTTTTGAGTTAATAATTGTTTTTGATTTATGTATATGTTGATATATATTTAGAAAAATTTAATTGGACATAATTATTGGTATACAATCAAGTTTTTTGGAGAAAAAAATAATAAAAAATCCCTATCTGGTGTGCAGTGCCGGCTGCGTCAGCCGGCTAGTATTATTACAGTGCACTACTAGCGCCTGACCCCAGAAAACGTTTCTAGTGTCTTAGCGCAGGTCGAACCTTTGGCCAGTACTATTATAGCGCGGCTGCACCGATCATCAGAAAATAATTTTTTTAAAATTAAGATAAAAGGTTTATTTTGATTTTAAATTTGATTAAAATAAAGATGTTATTTTAATTGAAATTGGATTCCATGGTAATTAAAATAAATGAGTTTATTTCGATTTGAAACTGAATTCCATGTTAACTAAAATAAAAGAATTTATTTTGACTTGGAATTGGATTCCATGTTAATTAAAATAAAGGAGTTTATTTTGATTTGAAATTTGATTAAAAATAAAATAATTTATTTTTATTCAAAATTTGATAAATTAAAATAAATGAGTTTATTTTGATTTAGAATTGATTTAAAATAAAAGAGTTTATTTTAATTCAAAATTGGATTTCATGCTAACTAAAATTGTAATGATATCAACATATATATATATATATATATATATATATATATATATATATATATATATATATATTGAATTTTTATTTTCATGGGATGAATAATTTATTGATACATATGGTGATATGATAATAAAGGCGATGATTATGGACCATTGACCAATGCGATTGAATTTAATTTTAATGGATACTTGAATCAATGTGATTTTCATAAATGGAGTCTGCGTACCTCTCCTATATATATAAACTTTCGATGTAAATTTTATCTCTCTCCTATGTACTTCTCATTGACAGTTGATCAATGTTTCTATTTTAAATAAAAAAGTTTGTAATAAGATTTTATAGAACTACTCAAGAAATTGAAGCTGAAGAGCATGAGCATTGAATACCTATTTGTAATGAAGCCCGAGTTGAATGTAATAGTTATATTCAAATTTTATTCTTACACCCTAGGTTTGACTTTTTGGTTCATAGTGACTTCAGTGGACCAAATTAGAATTAAGTTCATAATCATCCCAAGTAGAATATAGTATTCTATATATGCATGCTAATTATATAGTAAATATATTATTATACATGTTGATGTATGTTTAATATGATGCTTATATATATATATATATATATATATATATTTGCATTTGCGCTAAAAAAGATGAGATAATTAATAACAAAACTCTAAAAAGATAATATATTAAGTTAATTACGTTCAAGGACATTGAAAAAGGTCAAACGTAGCCTTCTAGCATGGTAAAGCGATAGAGTATTGAGTATTTAATATGAGTTTGTTGTGCACACACAAGGCTTGTATTAAATATTTGAGGTGTTTCTTTATTACATTGGATGCTTATAAGGAATTGAATAATATTGTTTTGTTGTGCACACACAAGGACTATATTTTTCTCTTCACTTATATGAAAATGTTGGGTCTGACTTAACTTAGATAATTTTAGTTTGGATGTGCACACACATGATAATTATTATCTAAGAGGCAAAATTATAATGAAATTACATAGAGATGTAATTGACAAAAGTTGTCTACCTTTTGAATAAATATGTAGTTTGTTATGCACACACAATGCTATATATTTATTGTAATTGGATTAAGTAGATTTTATAAAGTCACAAATACAAAATTTGTTGAATTGTATATAAATAAGGTTATATAGTTTGAAAGAAAATAGGGCAAGACACCATTTTAATAAATACCTAAATTAATCGGGTGGTTAAAATGAATGCACGCCAATGTTGTTAAATTACAAATTTGACTTACAGAACTTTACTATGCTTAATTTACTATCACTGTGAAGAATATTGGATGCTAATAATTTAACTAGACCAAACTATACAGATTAGTTAAGGAATCTGAGAATAGTTCCCAAGGCTGAAAAGTTGTCTTGTGTCCTTTAATTTGCTTGTTCCTGCAATGGTTGCAGAAAATGCCTATGAAAAAAAGCTTACTACTTTTAGAAAGTGACAAGATGATGCACAGTGAGCTCATTGCATCATGTTGGCATCCACAAATAACGAGTTACAGCTTCAACACAAGAAAATGGATATACCTACTATGTTGTTGCACCTTCAAGATTTGTATGGTGAGCAAAGTAGGGTGGTTAGATATCAAATATCTAAGAAGCTCTTCTGATCTAGAATGACCAATGACACTATGGTACAGACACATGTCCTTAAGATGTTTTGTAATGGATGGAGAGTTGAGTCAAGATCAAATCTTGCAGTTATTCTCAGGCTCTTTCTCACAATTTGTTATGAATTTTCACATGATTATGCTAGATGTCAGCTTCCCTGAGTTTCTTAACATGTTGAAAACAACTGAGAGTCACTTTTCAACTAAGAAAAATCAAGTCTTACTGGTAAATACATCTTCCAAGAAAAGACAGCGGGCCAAAGGATCTTCTAAAAAGAAGAAGAATTCAAAGAATGCAAAAGGAAATGCACAAACTAAGGATAATAAGATGTAAACCGATGTGGATAACAAATGAGTTTGCTTCCACTGCAATAAGCTTGGACACTAGAAAAGAAACAGCAAGAAGTATCTTGTAAAGACTAACCATAAGAATTATATAGAAACTTCAATTATAGATAAAGGTTTGTTCATGATTGAAATAATTTTTTTTGTACGTCAAGAAACTACTTAGGTATTGGATATCGGCTATATTTGTGACACCCCCAAAATAGGTCCACACAACCCATTTTGAGTCGCCAAATACATGATACATAATTCAAATACAAACTTCAATTATACAACTATTAATTGTCGTGTAAAAAATGACAAAGCATAAGCTGTAAGTTTTAATACAAATATTGTCTCGTAGACAATATCCAAACTCAAATAAAGTTCTCATTACAATTATTGTCACACTATTTTACAAAATAGTGATGACAACTATGATAACCATCTTGGACCATTACTCCACTCTTCGACTAGTCCCAGCTACATTCTCGCCTCCTAAGAAGAACAATGGAATCAAAAGGAAAAGGGTGAGCTCAACTAGCCCAATAAAGAATATTATGACTAATATAATGTAGAAAATATTATCCTTAGTCCTCAACAGGGAAAAGGTTTGCACATTAACCCAGTGATGTGACACTGCTAAACGGGTCTGTGAAACCGAGATTCATTTAGGTTCGGGGGCTTGATTATGCGGAGGGAAGGTGTTAGGTACCCCTCAACATCCGTGTTGCCACGGTGACCGCCACTTCTCAAAGAAACTGTTATATGAATGTGTGTGTGTGTGAGTCAATGTGCAATTATTTGAAAGTAGTGCGAGGCCTCGTTTGCACCTATATACAAAGGGTTTGAATTTATAGAAAAATTCAATTTTAAGCAAGATATAGCAATGAAGTTTTGTAAAAAATAGGTTTTTCAAACCATGTGCTCAATAGGAATTGAGACCTTTTCATACTTCCATTTTATTATTAAAATGTTCGGCTTGTTTGCTTTTATTTCTGAGATGCGAGGCATCTTCGAGAAAATAATATACAGCAGTGCCGAACTCCTCATGGGCATGACAGCCATCCAAGGAAATTCGTACACTGTGAATAATGTACAAGCTGCTTATAACTGAAAAATGTCCATCACGGGAACCGAATCTAGATTCAGTAGACTGAATCTGTGATCACATGATTCCTAGGCTCACATGAAACTGTAGTTTATATGGAAAGCAGTAAGCAGTTGTATATATATAAAAGCTATAAATATATATATATATACAGACATGATCAACCACCACGAAGCAACTCCATAGGGGATCAAAAATGTTAATAAAGCAGTAAATGCTATCAACCACCACGAAGTAAACTCATGGCTGGACGAAATGTAAATAAAGCTGTAAAAGCGATCAACCGCTACGAAGTAAACTCCAAGCGGGACGAAATGTAAATAAAGCTGTAAAAGGCCACGAAATAAACTTCAGGCCTGACAGAAATATATATATATATATATATATATATATATATATATATATATATATATATAAAAGCAATAAACGCACCGGATGTAAAATCCAGGCTCATCGGATATGTTCGACAACAATTATATATATATAAGCAATAAACGCTCCGGATGTAAAATCTAGGCTCATCAGATATGTCTGACAACAGTTATAAATATATATATATGCAAATATATATAAAAGCAATAAACGCTCCGAATATAAAATCCAGGCTCATTAGATATGTCTAACAATAGTTATATATATATATATATATATATATATATATATATATATATATATATATATATATATATATATATATAAGCAAGTAAATGGTCCAGACATAAGTCTAGGCTAATCGAGGCATAACTCGATAATGTTAGTCCATATATAAATATAAACATATATAGGTATATATATACAGACAGAAATGAAAACCATGGACCGAGGTCCGGGCATACGCACACCACACGACTCTCAATGTGTAGAATAGTGTGTGCAAAGATGAAGAGAAAGGCTTTATAGAGTGTGAGAAGGCTTATAGTGGGCTGCCAATGAAGACTTCTATGACTCTATATTGATAAATACTCAGCTCCCGCCGGTAAATGTATAGTTATATGTGAGCTAACAAGTGTTTAAAAAAGAGCATACACTCAATATAGGTGTGTACAAAGCAAATTGTGCAGGGTTTCCTTGCCTTTTCTTTTTATTAAAAAAAAAAATGTCTACGCCAAGTCCTCTATTTATAGAAGGGGGGAGCCACAGGTGTTCCTACGGCAGCCACAGGTGTACCTACGGCAGTCGTAGATGCACCTGCGGCTCCCCGGGGTGCCCCGGGTTCTGCGGGTCATATCATCTCTAAGTACGTGCACTCATGCACTGTAATGTCCTCTCTAACTTGCAGAACTGCAATCTGAGCATCCGAACGAGGTATATACGACCTTCTTCGGGCTGCTTGTGTCGAGAGTTACGCAATGACATAGATTAGAGGTTATACGAAGTTAGGAAGAGGGAACCATGCCCATAGTTTTCAAGCTTTAAATTCTATCCGGTATGCTGCCACGCGTAATAGTCACTCGGGATTGGAACTCCTTGGTTCTTGTAGGATATTGTTGTATGCATGTATGTCTGAAGTGTTGAGAAGACGCACAAGTGTTGAGGTAGCAAGATGACGTGTGACTCTTTACCGGGGTTATCACCGTTTTGAGTTAAAAGCAGACGTTGCTCAAAGTTACATCTGATATTGGACTGCTTGTTTGAATGCCACAATGTCATCTGTAAGTGTGTCTGTCTAGCCGATGTTAGCTCCGTGTCTGATGTATGAGTGCCTCGGTGGTAGGTCTGATTGAAGCTGATCGCATACAGAAACAAGCATTTTCAGAGTTATCGCCGGAACCGTAACAACATTCCTTGGTGTTATCGCCAAGGATAAAACTTAGGGTTATCTCCGAGGTTGGAAATGATCCTTCCGGTGTGTGTTCTGGGGTTGAGGCTGAACTTCTGGTAGTATCCAGAATGGATGTGAGCTGTCTTCAAGGGTTATGTCTGAAAGACGAATCTACCCTCCTGTAATGTTAGTAACAGGTGTGCAGAAAATTTAGAGTGTCTACAATCATGACAAGAAATCACATCAAAGTCTTAACAGTCAATACTATACTTATCTACTCAATTCCAATCTCATCATTGGCCAAAACAGACTTAAACTATCTAATAGTTGGAAACATACAAATACTTGAATTTTTTTTAATTCTTTTTAAGGAATTAGAATGAAAACTACGTGAAAAACTATAAAATGAATAAGTTATACTAAATGAATGCAACTAAATGAATGTAATGCAACTGCAAGAATGCACCCCCAAACTTAACATATGAAATGTCCTCATTGTATATTAAAAACATATGAAATTAGGCACTGAGGACTTCTGTGAAAGATTGAAGCTTTACTCTTCATCAGCATCATCTACTTCTTTTGTATTAGCATCATCCTCAGGAGCTAAGTCAGCCGGGGGGGTACATGGACAAGGGTGGAGGTGGTGGGAACTGGTATGAAGTGACAATCACTTGTAGGCTTAGACCCCTATGTGAACCTCCCCCAAACTTGGTTTAGAGAAAATCTTGAAGTTTGAACCTTGCTTTGAATTGTTGTAGTTGTAATCCAAGTTGGAGATAAAGAAGTTGACTTTAGCTTAAATTTTTCTTGATTGTGGTTTGGAGAAGATGAATTAGATTTTGATTGGGAGAGTGCAAGAGTTGGTGTTATTGAGGTGCAAGGGCTTGGAAGGAGTTGCTTTTGAATTATGAGTGAAAGGAATTGGGTTTGAATTAGAATTTCCTTACTTAGGGCTTTATTTTTTTCAAGTGCACAGGTAGAGCGCCTAGGCGTTTGAAATTATGAAGTTTGGAGTGCCTAGGCTCTTGGGAACAAAATTTGATGGTGTTAGTGAGCGCCTAAGCGCTTGAAAATAGTTTAAAGTGAGCGCCTAGGCGCTTGGGCGTGTTTGGGCATTCTGCAGTTGAGCGTCTAGGCACTTGGAATAGGCTTGTTTTGGGTGCCTAGGCGCTTGGGCCAGCCTTCACCAAAATTTTGCTCTTTTATGCTTCTAACCTTACATGTCATGAGCCCAATTCTCAGTTATCAGTTGCAAGGAGATTACAACTGAACATACAACCCTAAAATAATATAAAATATATAGCTAAATGAAATAAAATACTAAAATAAACTAATGAACTAAAATTTAAAGAGATAAAATGTAAGTTTAGGTTGCCTCCCAGTGAGCACTTAGTTTAACGTCCTCAGTCCGACTGCTTCAACTATCTATATCCAATTCCCCTTCGAAAATTGTGGAACCCTCCATCTATTAGTAATAACGTAACTTCTGAGAGTTTTCCCATCAGTAAGGGTTATTTATTCAAATTCACCTAGCTTGTTCTTTATAGGTAGATTCTCTTTTATAACCTTCAAATAACTAGGCATTTTCTAAGTTGTATCTGTGAATGAATTTTTACAGTTGAAGCTTTTCCTAGAACAACTGGTTCTTCATCTCTCTTCCCATTTTCTTCACACCATGACACCAATTTTAAGCTAGCTTCCATGTCATATATAGCTTTATCAAAAAAATGACTACCAATTGGACACATGATTGCAAATCTAGCAGGATCCTTAAACTTTGGTGGAGAAGATATATGGGGCACTATCAAAATTGGTTCATCTATGTCGGAACTCAAGGATAGATCTTTGGCAACCTTCTTTTCCTGCTCCTCACTTGTCTCCTCCCTTTTAACATCCTTTTTCTTTTGGCACATCTGGTTCCAGATTTAGAGTGGGCAATCCATCAGTCTCGGGAACCACGTTGCTTGACACTTCACCTTAAGGGCGATTGATGATGGTGTTGAAAATTTATCCCACCTAGTTCTCAAGATTTTGAATCGACATCTCATGACTATTCGTTTGCTCCTTAATCAAAACCATGATCTTGGAAATAAGTCCTTCCAAGTTTAAAATCCTTTCTTCTTCATGATTAAGAGCTTGAACTTGTAATTCAGGAGTGTATGATTGGCATGGAGCAAAGGGTTGGGCTAGATTGTCATCGCTCCATGAAAAATTTAGCAGATTCCCCCACTTATTATGATAATAACTAGAATATTCATAATTGTTGGGGTAATCACCGAAGTTGCCACTATATTGTAACGACTTGAAACTGATGGCGCATTGATGACTCTGATGGTTTTCACCACAATACTCACATATCACCGCTACACTTTGAATAAGTTATGCTGATAAAGCATCAATCTTCCTCGAAAGAGTCCCAAGTTGTGCTGAAAATTCATCGAGTCCATAATTCTATGCCTCCCTTAGCCGAGTCATTCTCGAATATGGCCAATGATAGTCATAGTTGTCCATGGTACCAGAAAAGGAATTAGAGTAGAGACAAAAATAAAATAAAATAAAATAAATGTTTAAATTAAGATTAATTTCATTGAATTTAATAATGACAAAATATTAAACTAATTTCCCCGGCAACGGCGCCAAACACTTGTTGCTAAATTTCTTAATAGTATTTAATAGTATTCAGCAAGCAAGGATATCGTTCCCACAAGAAAATAGACTAATAATTATCAATTACTAATTCCAATACAATTAATCCTATTTTAAACTACGAAATATTGTTTGTGATTTGAAAATTAAACTTAACAAAACTAATAATTAAAATCAGAATTTCACAAGAGTAACGACAGATTTATCAGGTTAAGATTACAACTTCCCTTGGTATTTTATTTAAACCAATTTACTTCCCATTTAAATCAATTAATTAATATGAATCATTATCTAAGAATATTTTATAATGCTCATGCACTTCTTCCAAAGACACGTGAACAAATCCTCCTAAATCCAATCCTTAAGACACAGAATTACAAGGAACACCCTATTTAATTAATTCACTATATTCCTATGTGAATCAAGTTAATTAGGGTTTTACACACAAATTCTTTCAATGGATACAAAAGACGCATAGGTATATTCCTATCCTACATGCTAATCATATTAACCCTAATTAGATTATATGAATAGATGTTATCATATCCAGATCTCAATCTATACTCCATCTTCCAATTTTATATAGATTATCACAGTAATAGTTGGCCAAACATTTAATCAATAAGTAAAAGATATAATAAACAATTAAATAAAAACCAACATTCATTCAATGGAAAGATTTAATTTGACTACATACTAAGTTCCGTTGCAATCTTAATTAAAATTTAGTTCATGATAATAATAAAGAAAAACGTCATCTAGATTAATAATCTAAACATCCCAGATAATTACAAAAGGTAAAACTAGAGAAGAGAATAAGAAACTCTGAATTTTCTCCAATACTCTCTCTTTGATCTTCAACTCTAGCAATCCTCTTTCATGTTTTTCTTCGTTGTTCTCTCTCCAATTGTCTTGATAAATTGAGTGATACGTCTTTTCTAAAGTCTTCTCCTAGTTGTATTGGTCTCAGCCCTCATTCAGATTCCTTTTTGGCTTCAAAAACCCACTCAGCAGTAGAAAAAAATCCATCTTTAGCCGCACATAAGCGCCTAGGCGCTCAACCCAGGTCATTTCCAAGCGCCTAAGCGCTTGACCAGGACCACGTAATTACAAAAATGCCACGGATATCAAGATGTCAAGCTTTCTTAGCCCATGTCACGGATTTAAATAAAAATAAGTCAGATTTTAATGATATTCCTATTGTTAATAAATTTCCTTACGTATTTCCCGAAGAACTTCCTGGCCTACCCTCAGAGCGTGAAATTAAATTTTGTATTGACCTTGAACCCGATATAAAACCCATTTCCAAAGCCCCATATCGAATGACTCATATTGAACTTCAGGAGTTAAAAATCTAAATATAGGAATTGTTAGACATCGGTTTCATTCGTCCTAGTAAGTCTCCTTGTGGTGCTCCTATTCTATTCGTAAAGAATAAAGATGGAAGTATGCGACTTTGTATTGATTATCGGGAGTTGAATCATGTCACCATCAAAAATAGGTATCCGTTACCTCGCATTGATGACTTGTTTGACCAGTTGTAAGGCGCCAAATTCTTTTCAAAGATCGATCTTCATTCCGTATATCATCAGTTAAAGATTAAAACTAATGACATTCCAAAGACTGCTTTCAAAACTCGGTACGGGCATTATGAATTCCTAGTCATGTCTTTCGGATTGACTAATGCTTCTGATGCCTTTATGGATATGATGAACCGAGTATTTAAGGAATATTTGGAGCATTTTGTTGTTGTCTATATTGATGACATCCTCATCTACTCTAAAAGCTGTGAAGATCATGAACAACACTTGAGGCTGATACTCCAAAAGCTTCGAGAAAATAAGTTGTATGCCAAATTGAAGAAATACGAGTTCTGGCTTAAGGAAGTAGCATTCCTTGGGCAGATGATATCAAATCACGAAATATCTATTGACCCGACAAAGATTGAAGCAATTCAAAGCTGGGAGCAACCTAAATAAGTGACCAAAGTATGTAGCTTTCTAGGCTTAGCTAGTTATGATCAGAGATTCGTGGAAGGATTTTCTCAAATAGCTACTCCATTAACTCAGCTGACTCGAAAAAGATATAAAATTCGGTTGGAGCGAGGAATGTGAGAAGAGTTTTCAAGAACTTAAGAGAAGACTTATTTCAGCACCTGTTCTGACAATACCATCTGGTTCGGAAGGATTTCTCATCTACAACGATGCTTCAGGCAAAGGGTTAGGATGTGTTCTCATGTAACATGGGAAAGTCATAGCCTATGCCTTATGACAACTCAAAGAATATGAGAGAAATTATCTTATTCGTGATTTAGAGTTGGCAGCAGTCGTTTTTGCACTAAAAATTTGGAGGCATTACCTGTATGGGGAGAAAGTGGAGATCTATACGGATCATAAAAGTGTCAAAAATTTCTTCTCCTAAAAGGAAATCAACATGCGGCAATAACTTTGGCTCGAGCTGTTGAACGATTATGATCATACCATTCAATACCATCCTGGAAAAGCAAATGTAGTAGCTGACGCGTTGAGTAGAAGATCATATGCGGGTACGAGTGCGATATTGTCAATGCAAAGGCCCATTTGGTATGACTTGCAAATGATGGAGATAGAATTAAAGATACAAGGACCCACGTGATGATGTCAAATATATGAGTAGAACCGACTTTAATCGATAAAGTTAAAGCTGCTCAAGCTACGGACCTGGAGCTGATGCGTATAAAGAAGAAAGTACAAGAAAGTGTTATCCCAGAAGCAAAAATAAATGAAGAAGGAATACTTCGAGTCAACTCCAGACTTTGTGTTCCTAACGACCCTGATTTAAAGTATAAGATCATTATGGAGGCCCAAAACACAACGTTTGCAATCCATCTTGGGAATACCAAAATGTATCGTGATCTTTGACATACAATTTGGTGGAGCAATATAAAGAGAAAGATAGCGAAGTTTATTTCAAGGTGTCTAACGTGTCAACGTGTCAAGGCGGAGCATCAAGTGCCAAAAGGACCATTGCAACCACTTGAAATTCCAGAATGGAAGTGGGAATATATTACCATGGATTTCGTTACTAGTCTTCCCAATGTTTCTCAAGGCATAGATGCGATTTGAGTCATTGTCGATAGACTAACCAAGTCTGCTCATTTCTTACCTATACGAGAAACTTATTCACTTGAACGTCTTGCTAATATATACATAAATGAGATTGTAAGACTGCATGGTATGCCAGTATCTATTTTTAAAATATTTATTAATTTGAATAAATATTTTATTGAATATTTTCTTGATGTGTTTGTTGTTCGTAGATAATTGCGAATTAAATTCATTAGATAATACTCTAATTTAATTTAATAGTTAAAGAGTTGTTAAAGATAACATGAAATGCTATATTGCTGTTTTAATTTAATAATTTAAAATGGTAAGTTGAGTTATTAAATAAAATTATAATGAGATTATAATTTTGTGATATTTGGATTAAGTGAAAAATTTATTTAGTATGTTGTAATTAGTTTATTTAACTAATGTTGGATATGGAGATCCAAATAAATAATATGAGATTATAAACTATAGTGTAAAGTATTTA
Source organism: Panax japonicus (assembly GCA_020205505.1). Lineage (NCBI taxonomy): Eukaryota > Viridiplantae > Streptophyta > Magnoliopsida > Apiales > Araliaceae > Panax > Panax japonicus. The sequence goes on from CM035092.1 coordinate 61,976,887, forward strand.
TTAAAATAAATTAAAGTAGTTTTAAATTTATTTAACCAAACAAGGCTTAAATACATTAATTCTTTATTTTAAAAGTGTGTTTGTCAAACAAGCCTTATGGCATTTGAATTTTGAAATTTAATTATAATAAATAAAATAAAATAAATAATAAATAAAATATATTTATAACTGATATACATTTACATTTTTTAACTGTTAATTAGTGACTAATTATAATGGCCATATCAGTTTTTTTTTCTCTTTACGCAGAAGGGGTTAGTTAGTTTTACGTAAGAAGAGAGTTGGCCTGAGAAAGGAAGAAGAGAATTACAGAGAGAAATTGAGAGAGTTTGAGAGAGACTTGAGAGATTCTGTGTTTCTAAGCAAATTCTGTGTTGTAGCAAGGATTGTTCAAGCAAAAGAAGGTATATTTTCATAACCTTAGTATTATATATATATGTATATATATATGTAATGTATATGTATATTTATATGTATGTTTTACGACATAAATTTCCAAGTTTCTGTGAACTCAAGTTGGAGGAATTGTTGTTATATGACTGAGTTGTTGCATTTGAGAGTAGCTGTGATGTTAAAATTTATATTTGGACAAAGAATTAGTATGTTAATTCTTTGGACAAAGAGGTCACCGGTATGACCCTGGTTGTGATCCCCTCGGTTGAGTATACTCATTATTTCTCTCTAATAATTGAGCCCTATTGACAACATCTGAATACAGAGAAAATTTATGAGAGATAAGGTATTGACGAATCTCAGGTTTTAGACCTCTCAGAAATATCTGCGTCATACGTTCCTCATTCTCTACCAAATGAGGTGCAAACCTAGATAACTCCGCGAACTTCGCCTCGTACTGAGACACTGTCATGTTGTTCTGTTCAAGTCTAATAAACTCTACCTCCTTCATATGACGAATACTTTTTGGAAAGTACTTGTTATTGAACAGTTTCTGAAATCTTTCCCACGACATCTTAAGTGTGGCTGGCTGGGTACGCTTCACAGATTCCCACCAGTAATTTGCCTCACCACAGAACATAAATGTGGCGAATGGAACCTTCTGCTCCTCCGTGCATCCCAAGACATTGAATATCTTGGTAATTTGCTTGACCCATGTTTCCGCCTTAATTGGATCGGGCTTTCCCCAGAAATCTGTTGGCTGCTTGGCTGTGACAGACCGCGCGTTGCCATCATTTCCACTCGTATTTTGTACACGAGTCTCCCTCGTCTGATTTTGCATGAACTGCAAAAAGCTTGTAAACATCCCATCATTCATTGTTTGCTCGGTAGCGTTGTTTACAGGAGGACTATTGTCTTCCTGTTGCATGTTCTCCTGGTTTGTGACTAAAGGTTGTTCCACAATCTCATACACTCCATTATTAACGTTCTCAGCAGCCATTCTTAAATACTTCCATAAAACAATGGTTAATTAAACAAATTAACATATCACATAATATCCCTATATTATGACCGACCAACAAATAAGCTTAGATAGGACACACTAGCGAAGGATTTACTCATCTCTCATCTCCTAGTTCTATTTTTCGATCTCCGCCAGAGACCATATCCCTAAGCTTTGATACCAACTGTGACGTCCCCAAAATAGGTATACAACACCCATTCAGAGTCGCCAAATACATGGTACAAAAAGTAAACTACAACTTCAATAATACAATTGTCGTGCAAAATACGACAACACATACTGTGAGTTTAAATACAAATATTGTCTTCTAGACAATATCAACACCCAAATAAGTCCTCATTACAATTATTCATACACTATTTTACAGAAATAGTGAGGACATCTAAAACATCTTTCTAGAACCATCATTCCATACCCCGACTCGATCCTAGTTATGTTCTCACCTCCTGAGAAGAAAAATGGAACAAAAAGGAAAAGGGTGAGCTCAACTAGCTCAGTAAAGAATATTATGACTAAGATAATATACAACAAATTATCATTAGTCTTCAACTGGGAAAAATCTGATAGAATATAATAGACAACAAGTTTTAGATCAACAAACACAGCGAAAACAACAATCCATTAGAAGAGTCACGTAGAGAATGAATTCTACTATCGTCTAAGATTTAAGAGTCCATCATCAATATTTTATCCCTGTAACATCAATTAATATACATCTTTTAATCAAATATTCATCTTTGCACTACAGGCCAAAGATATTCATCAAGTATCACCAGTTGGTCATGTTCATCTCAACATCTGTTCACCTTTGCACTACGGGCCAAAGATATTCACTAATCATTCATCTTTGCACTACATGCCAAAAATTATCAGTAATATCATCATTTAGGACTAAGGATGATGAAAAATATTTTAAAGAAAACGAATCCAGTGAGACAGAAGGACAAATATTAGGGATTCGTATAACAATTTTATCCATGATCAATAATACTCCATAATAACCAATTTTGAAGCAGAATTCAAAAATAACGATCAAAACATGGATACAATCAAAGATAGTAGCCAAAATAGACATCTTGGACAAAAGGAAAATTTTTATTTTTTGGTTAATAGTGCCGTATTCGTGAATAGTGCCGTATATATGAATAGTAACCCCGACACAAAAAATTCCAAATTTGATTAAAAAGTTCACCAATATTCCGGCATAATGATATTGAAGAAAATAATATCATTTATGTAGAAAATAACATCCCTTACCTCAAAATAACCGTACTTCTGACTGAATTTTGGGTATAGTGCTGACAGAACTTGCACCTTATAGCAACACTCAAAGTATCAAAATACTCACAAGAATACGCTCGATAATCTAGAGAGAAAGAAAACTTATTTCTGGTGTGATTTTCAATTCTAACCTAGGCGTCTATTTATAGAAAAATGCTAGAACGCCAAAGGAGACTAAATAATAAAATAATATTATTATTAATTATAATTCCTATGCATGCTTTGAATTTTGGGGCAATCATGATGGAAGAATTCAGCAGCCCATGTGCTTATTCCACCAACCAAAAGTGGGTCCCCCCATAAATTTAATAAAAAAATTATTTTATTTATCGAAACTTCAATAATTCATAGAAAATAGATCATTTATCAGAAAAATACAAATTTTATGTCCATTCTTCCTGAAATAGAATTCTCTACAACTTACATACAACTTTACAGAAGAAAGTTTTTCCAAATTCCCAACACAAAATATCTGAAATCCACAAACGGATGATTTTTAATATCTCCACTTTGATAAAATACTGATAAAATACATCAACATTAATTCATTCATTAATAAACACATAAATAAATTCATCATTTATATCCACGTCAAATAAATATTTTCTTATCATATAAATCAATAATTAATTATTCATAAATAATATTACAGAATCACAATTATGACAATCAGGCCGTTCCCAGGAAAGAGGGGGCTTTCCAATAAGGATTTTTCCTTAATGGCGCGCAATTAGGTGACCAAACCTCTCCTTAAACAGAACTTTCTAGACATTGCCAATAATGTTATCTAATAATATTATTCAAATAATATGAATTATTGATCTGATAATGGAAAATACTGTGCAGTGACAATTATTGAAATAACAATAATATAAACTATCAACGCAGCAATTATTGAATCAACAAAATAAAATATTGAACAGTAACTACTATAACAATTATTGAGTAGTGCCTTCTTACGTACAAATCAATAATTCAATAATACTGTGCAATACCGTGTGCTACTGTGCCACCACGCATATTACTGTATTTTAACCACCAGGTATTTTAACAGTGTTAACGGTAACAACTACGTCGTTATTTATAAAAACTCATACTTGATCATTTTCTTCATCCGACAGTTATTCTGTTATGAGCCCCACGAATCGAAAAAGAATATTCCACGACCAAAAGAATATTCCACGACAAAAATGAATATTTTATAACCACTTGCTTATTTTGCAAAATTTGCACATTTCACCCATAACCGAATCATTATATCAAATTAACACCTTATTAATTTAGAATAATGAATAGAGAAAATTTAATTTTATTTATAATAAGTTGGGGTCTTACAATGTTCACAACGTTTTTCATGTGTCGGTGTTACAACCGTACAAACCCCATTACAAACATGTGATTAAGTATGAACCGTTACAATTCAATAAGGATTTATCTTATTAAGAGGTTCCTATCCAGATAATCGACAAGAAAGAATAAATGCTCAGGAATAAGGTGATACCTTCTGTGAAGATCATATGGAGAAACCACAATGTCGAACAGGCTATACGTAGGAACTCGAAGCTAAATGATGAAGAATTATCCTGAGTTATTTGTTTAATATGTGTCTTCGATTATGGGGACAGAATCTTTGTAAGGAGGGAAGAATGTGACGAATGAGTTATTTGAGTTGTGATTCTGGGACAGAATCCTTGTAAGGAGGGAATGATGTAACAATCTAAGATTTTATTTGTAATTTAAAATATTTATTAATTTGAATAATATTTTATTGAATATTTTATTAATGTGTTTGTTGTTCGTAGATAATTGTGAATTAAATTTATTAGATAATACTCTAATTTAATTTAATAGTTAGAGAGTTGTTAAAGATAACATGAAATGCTATATTGTTGTTTTAATTTAATAATTTAAAATGGTAAGTGGAGTTATTAAATAAAATTATAATGAGATTATAATTTTGTGATATTTGGATTGAGTGGAAAATTTATGTAGTATGTTGTAATTAGTTTATTTAACTAATGTTGGATATGGAGATTCAAATAAATAATATGAGATTATAAACTATAGTGTAAAGGATTTATTAAAATAAATTAAAGTAATTTCAAATTAATTTAACCAAACAAGGCTTAAATACATGAAGTCTTTATTTTAAAAGTGTGTTTGCCAAACAAGCCTTATGGCTTTTGAATTTTGAAATTTAATTATAATAAATAAAATAAATCAAAATAATAAATAAAATATATTTATAACTGATATACGTTTACATTTTTTAAACTGTTAATTAGTGACTAATTATAATGGACATATCAGTTTTTTTTCTCTTTACGCATAAGGGGTTAGTTAGTTTTACGTAAGAAGAGAGTTGGCCTAAGAAAGGAAGAAGAGAATTACAGAGAGAAATTGAGAGAGTTTGAGAGAGACTTGAGAGATTCTGTGTTTCTGAGCAAATTCTAGTGTTGTAGCAAGGATTGTTCAAGCAAAAGAAGGTATATTTTCATAACCTTAATATTATATATATATATATATATGTATGTTTTACGGACATAAATTTCCAAGTTTCTGTGAATTCAAGTTGGAGGAATTGTTGTTATATTAACTGAGTTGTTGCATTTGAGAGTAATTGTGATGTTAGAATTACATTTGGACAAAGAATTAGTATGCTAATTACATTAAAAAGAAAGTAAATTGTTTACAATGTATGTTTATGCATATGGCTTGTGAAAGTACCAAATTTGGTGGTTAATTTGTAAACTAATCTGTAAATTGAGCATTCAATATGTTAATTCGGTAAGAAACGAAGAGAACGTACTTTGAATGAGTTAATTTGGACAAGAATTGTGATCACGATGATAATTTTTGTGAAGGATGTCAAAAATGGATTTTTAGGTATAAAACATGGAATTTAAAGAATTTAAATTGGTTGTGGTATTTTTTAATTGTTTTAAGTTGGCAAATATGTGAGGAATCATGTTTGTATGAGTTCTATGTCAATTGGATATGTTAAATTTACTGTTTTAGTGGATGAAATTCATGTAAGTTGGGTTAAACATATTACTGTTAAAAAGACTGTGTAGTTTCTGTCTATGCACCAGTTCAGTTGCGCTGGTGTCAAGGCCAAAAATTGCGCAGCTGCGCCGGTCCCAGGCTTATGTATGGCACAATTGTGCCATACCCTGATCTGAGGCAGTGATGCCTGTTATTTATACAGACCTTGGAGACCTATTATAACTTAGTATAATGATGTGTTAATGTGACAAACATGTTATGAAAAGGTTAAAATAGATTTGTATCATGTCATTAATAATTTCAAGATTGTTAAAATATTATGAAGTTATGAACGCGATACGTTATAATTTAAGGTACACAACAAATAGTGAATAATTGTTGTGAGGTTAACACTTGTGATTTCTGATGTAAATATGGTGTAAAGTAAAACTTGTACTAAAGTAACAAGTTTAACTAAAAGTGAGTTATATTCTGGAAAGTATATGTTATTATATCTAATAGATATTGTGATTCTAGTACTATGTGTAGGTGAACGTGAGTTGTAAATTTATAGCTTACGTACGAGGCAAGTTCCTTACTCTAAACTTTTATTGAGCAAGTTCTTTTATCGTTAAACTTTATTTGTGCAAGCTCTAACCCTAACTTTATTCGAGCAAGTTTTGAATTCTAATCATTCTTGATTTACTCTTTTCGCAGGTTTCTTTAGTTTCAATCTTTTATAGTGAATGCAACTTCTTGAACTCTAATATCGAGCTATCAGATTTCATTTACTTTGCACACGTTATTAACATGTTGAGCAAGCTTTGTTTCCAGCTTGTAATCAGTTAATGTATGTTCAGTAATTTAATTCTTTATTTGACAAGGTCATGGCCTTAGCTTACTATTGTCCAAGCAAGGTTCATTGTTCTATTCAATGCTTATGCTTTGTAGTTATTTCTAAGCATGAGTTTAATGTATAGTTGGTTCACCTTTACTTCTTAATCATTTTACATTAAATTATTGTTGATCACTCGTAGTGTTGTTAAGACTTATTGATTCAACTAATTCCTTAGTTGATGATCGTGAAACTCCAAATTACCCTTGAAGCTTATCCAAACCAAACCTTTTTTGGTGCGGACTTGTACTTTAAAACTAAGATGAACAACCCTATAACAGGGATTATTTTAGAGCTACACAATGGCGTTAAAATGTTTGCGTAATACATAGTACAAAGGGTTGATCACCTAGAGTACTAGATGATAGTCCACATAGTCGTTTAGACTGTTAAAGGTTACAGTAGAAACACATGTTAACCTAGGACATAGATGATGATTATGGTCTTTTAGACTGTTAAAGGTTAAAGTAGAAATACTTGATAACCTAGAGTATAGTTTGTGGTCTTGTGACCCTCAGTTACATTTTGTATATTGATATAAATTTTTGATTATCATTGACAGAGTATTATTCAACTCTGATGAGCTTATTCGTTGACATTTATTATGCTATTGTTATTTATTGTTATTTCCAGTGAGCATTTATTTTGCTCACTCTTGCATATATATACTCATTGCAGCTAAGGTTGAGAAGGTTGATGAACCTACCACTAGCAAGGAAAAAGGGATAAATGAACAAGTGATAAAGACTTGTAATTTATTTATTGTCATGATGATAGAATTTATATTTAATGATGTGATGTAATTATTTTATTTCCACATTTAATTTATGTTAAAGGTTAAATAACCTGGGAGACTTTTGAATTACTGATGTAACCCTTTTAACGGAAGGATTTGTGGTTTAATTTTATTATAATTGGGTAGTTAGATATGAATGAATAGGAAAATGAACACCAAATCTTGAGGGAAAGAAGTACCCAGATTTGGGGGTGTCACAATATCCATAGTTTCTAATTGAGACCCAAGGTTCACTTCACGATTTTGGGTTAGTTTACAAAAAGTTATGGGCATGAATTTACGATTTAGTTTGACATATCATCCTCGAACGGACGGGCAGTCGGAGAGGACTATTCAAACTCTTGAAGATCTATTAAGACTCTGTGTCCTTGACTTCAAAGGAAGTTGGGACAAGTTCTTGCCATTAGTGGAATTCTCCTATAACAACAGTTATCAAGCAAGTATTGGCATGGCTCCCTTCGAGGCGTTGTATGGACGTAAGTGTCGTTCTCCAGTATGTTGGGATGACGTGGGTGAAACAACGTTGTTGGGACCATAATTGGTACGCATGACAACAGAAAAGATTCAAATGATCCGACAACGTATAAAAACCTCACAAGATCAATAAAAGAGTTATGCTAATCTTCATCAAAGGAACGTAGAATTTAATGTGGGAGATCATGTGATGTTACATGTTGCTCCATGGAAAGGAGTTACAAGATTTGGAAAGAGAGAAAAGCTCAATCCTCGATTCATTGGGTCGTTCGAAATCCTCAATCGAGTAGGAACTGTGGCCTATAGACTCGCCTTACCGCCAAGTATGTCTCGTGTTCATAACATTTTTCACATATCTATGTTATGTAAATATGTGGAAGACCCAAACCATATTATTGAGTTAGAACCGGATGAAATAGTGGAAGATTTAACGTATGAAGAGGTACCTGTTAAAATCTTAGATAAGATGGAACATATTATATGCTCCAAAGTTATACCCCAAGTCAAAGTTTTGTGGAAAAACCATAATATTAAGGAAATGACCTGAGAGTTAGAATCTGAAATGAAATCAAGGTATCCTCGCCTATTCAACATACTAGGTACGTACCCCAATTTCGAGGATGAAATTTTATAAGAAGGGGAGGTTGTAAGACCCCAGCTTTCATAAATAAAGATTAAAATTTTCTCAAAATATATTTTTGAATATTATGGTGTGGATTTGATATAATGTTATAGCTGTGGGTAATATTTATAAATTTTGCAAAGTATACAAGTTGTTATAAAATATTCGATTGGTCGAGAAATATTCGTTTTAATAGAAAATATTCGTACGATACAATCATTGGTGGACCCCACAACGAATTATTGTCGGAGTTAGAAAACGACAGAAATATCTTTTTATAAAAATAACAGCGAAAGTTTTACCATTAATTGTTGAAATACCAGGTGATGAAAAGTATAGTAATACGCGTGGTTGCATAGTAGCACACGGTATTGATTAATTATGATTACGTGAGAAGTCACTCAATTATACTCAATTATTACTACAGTAATTACTGCATAGTATCTCACATTATTGATTCTATTATTGTCATAGTATCATCTGTAGAATATTTTATATTATTAAATCAATAATTTATATAACAAGTTATTCATATTATTATTTGCATAATTACCAATGTCTATAAAATTCTGTCAAGGAAAGAGGTTTGGTCACCTAATTGCGCGCCAATAAGGAGAAATCCTTATCGGAAAGCCCCCTCTTTCCTGGGAATGATCTTGTTGTTAATACTGCAAGTTATATTATTGATGAATAAATGTTGTTAAAAATATTGAGGAGATTTTTTATAAAGTATTTGTTGTAAGTTTGGCGTATTATTTGGACCCCACTTACTTATTTTTCTAAATAATCGGAAGGAAGTTATAAAGTATAAATATATATATATATATATATATATATATATATATATATATATATATTTGGCATGTGTGTGTGCCTTGTATGTGTGTGTGCGCCTTGTGTGTGAGTGTGTTTGTGTGTGGTGGGAGTGTTGGGATAAAATCTAGTTACGCACAACACGCAAGTGCACATGGTCAACAAGTAATATAATGATAAGTCGAGTATCGTTCCCATAAAGATTTAGTAAGATATTAGCCCTCACAATTACCAGCCTTATATTATTCCAAATTTTATTAAACTATCCAATTTAATAAGTATAACTATAAAAGCTGAAAATATTAAAAATACTAAAGATACCGACCAAGCAACAAATTTAAAAACTGAAATTTCAAACAAATATTAGAGAATTAGGCTTACAACTTCACTCTAAGTATAACTCTGATTATTACACCTGATTCCAGTTTAATGCATTATCCCAATTTATTAATCAAGAACACTCAACTAGAACTAGTCATCTCTCGATGCACTAATACCGTATTAACTTAAATCCATAAATTAGATAGAATTAAGCTAAACACTTAATTAACTAATTCACTATATCTCTATGTGAATTACAATTAAAGAAGATTTAAGTTCAAGTTCTCTATCCGATCACATGCGACACTAGGCATAACTCTACACTAACATTCATCAAGGTTCCATTCAATCGCAGAATTCAAGAACACGTGCTATAATGACTAGGTCTAGACACATATTTCCTCTCTCGAATCTATACAAGTACACATAGAATTGGTGATCAAGCAATTCATAGATTCAAGCACAAATTAATATAGATAAACTGAAAGATAGATTATTAAATTGAAAATCAAAGCTACATAATCATCGTTCAACCCAAAGATCCGTCATAAGCCTAACAAGTAAATTAGTTCATCATAATTTAAATAAAAACTGAATTCATCAAAGTAAACATCATCCCAATTATAATTATTGAACTAAAGAAAAAGAATGAATCCAGAACCACCCTTCTCTCTAGCCTCAATATGTAATTATCATGAATTTTCCTTTAAATCCTTCTTCCAATGCTCTTGCTCAAAATAAGTCTTCCAAATTCTCCAATTGATTGATTGTTATCTTCCTTGTTCTTGTTTATAAGCAGCCTAGGACCTGTATCCTGACCATAATTCGACGCCCCATTAAGTTCCACACCATGTCAACCACTAGCCTTCATGTCACTGCAGCATTCCAACTAAACCAGGAGATTCAACCTTTCCCGTACCCCCGCCCCGACGTGGGTTTGTACTCAATAATGTCCGCCCCAATGGGCTACACTTCTGTTAATGGACTAAGTACCCCTGCCCCAGCGGGGGTTTGGCCTTTATAATGTCCGCCACAACGAGGGTCCAGTCTATTTTTGTCCAAGTTAAGCTCATTTTCTTGCATAAGTTCGCCATGACTCCACCTTTTAAGTCCAAATGCTATGCCACCACACCTAAACATAAAACAACACTAAACAAGTAAAATGAAACATAAAATTAAAGAATTAACACAGTTTAAGCTTGAATTAGAGGCCAATTCGTAGGTATAAAACCCACTCATCAAATTCCCTCAAACTTAAACTTGTGCTAGTCCTCGAACACAAAACAAAACAAACATGCAATACAATGCAATGCAATAGAATGTAATGCAACTAATCTATATGCCTATGAATCTAGTAGTAATTATAGAATCAAATCTATTCAATCGGCCTCAGAGAAATCAAGCAAACACAACAACACTTTATATCAAAACCAATTAATAATTCATATCATTCATCAAATCTTAAGCTGTTATTACTGGTATAGTGTGTGTGCTCAACATCCATGCTAGCTGATGCAAATTCAAATTTAATACATAACAAATCTCTTAGAAGGCATCGTATAGTGTAAACTTAAGAATTTCAAAAACAGACGAGATCCAACTGAAATCAAAAAATTTCCAATATTAAGGGTCCAAATAGGGTACTTACGCTTTATTTTTCAATCACGGGGGCTTTTTGCTCTTATTTCCCATTTTATTCTCTTTGTTTTTTTCTTTTTTTTACACATGGCTTTTCAGTGCTACCTTAACGAGCTTTCGACCAATAACTCCCAGACCATTAAGACCTTAGGGCGCTAGGTGTAAAGACAATCCCCTCGGGCTTACTTACTCAAGTAACAAAGGCCACAAATCTAGATAAGCATACCACAGTGTTTGTTTTATTTTTTATTTTTTAGATAAAAGCTTATATACCCCATTTCTTCCCCCAAACTTAGGTTATTGCCTAATTCTTCGCCTTCACTGCCTATCCTTGTCATTCTCTTATTTAAACTAGCATTATCCTTTAGATGTTCCTTATGTATCAATTTGAACTAAATCAGTCCACATAGGTGTTATTAACGTGTTAACCTTATTATATCAGTTTCAAACAGGCAAAAGATCCAATTCATAACAAAGAATTACATCAAAGTTCTAATAGTCGGTATTGTACTTATCTACTAAATCCCAATCTCATCATTGGCCAAAATAAACTGAACTATATCAAACCGCTGGACATATGCAATATAACACAATACTTAACTAATTTTTTTTATATGTGGTAAACATAACATTATTGAAAACTAATAAAAACTATTTACAATACTACTCTATTATGCAACTAAATCACTACATGAATGCAAACATCTAATAATCCTAAAACTACACATGAAACTAACATATGCAAATCTAACTAATAAAATTAAACATGCAAACATAAAAATTAAACATACTCCCCCAAACTTAAAAATTACAATATCCTCATTGTAAAGATAAAGTAGTAAATAAATTAGGACTTCCCTATAATCGCCTAAGCTTGGGGTGGTGGTGGATGTTGCTCTTCATTATCTGAATCAGAGGGTGGGAACCTTGGCATCAGGGAAGGCTGCTGGTATCGGAACTGAGCGATGAGGGTAAAACTCTGGAGCATCGCGTTCAATGAGGTAAAGGACATATTCATGGCCTTAAACATATGGTCCTTCCTGGCCGTGAGACTCCTTATTTGTTTTCTGGCGTCTTTGTTATACTCATCCACTTATCTTTGGAGGCTCTAAAATTAAGGGCTAAATATATCATCGATTTACTGCATCCACTCAGTTCCTTGCTCTCCCATCATCTCATCCACCTGGTACTCGTCGTCATTCGAGGTGTCCTCAGCATCAACCTCATCCTCTGAGGCTAGTGGAAATATGAGCTCGACTCCTCTAGGGTGCGACTCACCCCCAAGCCACACTGAATATCGTGCAATTATCCTCGTGTCCAATGTTTGTAGTGGCATCTGGATGGTCTCATCATCGGACCATCTAACTCCCGACTTCCTACACAACCCACAAATGAGAGTTGAGTGTGGCAAGCTGCCAGAAAATGGTCCTCGTAGGCATCTTCAGATAGAAAAACTAATAATGGCACCCACGTCGATGAGAAAGTCTTGGACGATGACATATAAGAGAAGTATTTTCTCCTTTGTAACCTCTGTCATGTGTGTGGATGGGAATAGCTTAGCGCACATGAACGCGTACCATATCTTTCCATACCAGTTGAGATCCTTACTATGGAAGATAGTGCCTCCTTTTCGGCCCTTGACCCATTTGGTACTCGACTTTGTGATTTCAGTCAAAATGGCCTCATAATCGGGATCATGGTCACGCAAGTACGCATACTGACACTCTCTAGGAACTTGTAATTGGTAGTACTGGTTAATAGTGTCAGCACCAAAAGGAACCTGCTTGCCCCTCACAAATGATGTGAATGGGGCCTTATCCTCCGCGTTGGCATATAATTCCTTCACTATATTAACAATTTCTGGTTTCGGTTCTTTAGTGAACCTATTCCATCCTTTTTCATAAATTTGTTGTATCATTTTGCCATCCATGTTTTCGGTTGCTAAGCCGCGTTCTAGGGTTAGTGCCTTCGTCACTAGGTAGTCATTGCGATCGGCTGTGGCGCCACTTATGAACTTTCTCCTGTTAAAAGCTCTAGTTGGTGGTGTGGACCCTGAACTTTCACCTCGCTATCATTTTGCTACTGCTTTTGTTGCCATTGGATTTGAATGGATGAACTTCAAGCCAATTTCTCCCCCAAACTTCACTCAAATAAATCATCGAACACTTAGGCGTGCTTAACTCATAATTCCCCCAAACTCAGTAATTTGCCTTCAAGTATGGTTGTATGTGATGAGAAATTGTAGGAACAACCACTTACCCTTAATGTATGATAAAATTGTTGAATTTCCCTCTCTTTTGGCTTTCAAAATTCGCATTATATGAACCCTAACTTTTGTGAGAACTGAAATTATATGGGATGGAGTGGAAGTACTATGTAGTTGGAGGTTTAATTTATAGGGAGTGATATAGTGTATGTATGTAGTGGGTTAATGGAGTGGAAAAGTGGGGATTAAGTGAGGTAATGGGTAGTAACTGAGGAAATCATGGGTTATGTGGATAAATTGTGTATCTGTTTTGGTTAGAGGAAGTAGGAGTGGAAGAAGGTGTGATATCATGATATGACTACTGACTTGAGCCTGTTCAAATCTCGCACCCCCGCCGCGGTGGGGGGTAATGAATTGTAGAGTCCTGTCCCAGCAGGGGGTGGGGGGTGTACAGCAATTGGGTCAAGACCCCTGCCCCGGCGGGGTTATGCTGTGCAAATTGTCCGCCCCAGTGGGTGAGGCTACTGTTATTGGGTTAAAACCCCCACCTTGGTGGGGTTTCCTTCTTACAGAGTCTGCCCCAGCAAAGGGGTCTATTGTAATTGCACTTGATTTTTCCAAATCTTTGTTTCCATCACATATCCATGCACTTCCCATGTACCTGAAACACCATAACATTGTAAGTTTAAGATAACAACATGAACATTGAACATTGAAAGTTGAATTTACTAAAATGACTAACTACCTACTAATTCAACTAAAATTATACTTTAAACTAACTACTAAACTTATACTTTGAACTAAGAATTAGTTAAGATGCTTAAAAATAAAAAGAAAATACTTAGAATAAAAGTAAAATTGGGTTGCCTCCCAATTAGCGCTTGATTTTAAGTCTTTCAGCCTGACTACTCCCTGTTTATGATGCATCGACAAGTGTAATTGAGGTGCCTTCATTGTCAATGTCGCCACCCCAGTAATGCTTCAGACGATGACCGTTGACTTTAAATGTCTTCAATGGATTTCTACTGTATAACTCAACGGTGCCATGTGGGAAAATTCTTTTAATTGTGAATGGCCCCGACCATCTTAATTTAAGCTTTCCCGGGAACAATCTCAGTCGTGAATTAAACAGTAATATTGATTGCCCCGATTCAAACTTCCTCTGTATAATCTTTTGGTCGTACCATTTCTTAACCTTTTCCTTGTAAAGCTTTGAATTCTCGTATGCTTGCAGTCGAAATTCATCTAGTTCATTTAGTTGATGCAATCTTTTCACTCCTGCGGCTGCTTGGTCAAAATTAAGTTTTTAAATGGCCCAATAAGCTTTATGATGTAATTCCACCGGGAGGTGACACACTTTTCCATAGACTAATTGATACGGAGACATTCCAATTAGTGTCTTATATGCTATTCTATATGCCCATAGTGCGTTATCTAATTTTAGAGACCAATCTTTTCTGCTTGGGTTCACTACTTTCTCTAAAATCTTCTTCACCTCTCTGTTCAAAACCTCAGCTTAACCACTTGTTTGGGGGTGATATGTCGTAGCCACTCAATTATTGACCACATATTTTGCCAAAAGAGCTATAAACAATCTGTTGCAGAAGTGACTACCCTCATCACTTATAATAGCTATTAGCGTGCCAAATATTGTAAAAATATTCTTTTGTAAGAACTTGAGTACCACTTTAGCATCATTTGTAAGGAGTGCTATGGCTTCAACCCATTTTGACACATAATCTATCGCAAGCAAGATGTACTGATTATTGAAAGATGGAGGAAATGGCCCCATAAAATCCATTCCCCATACATCAAAAACTTCCACTTTTATGATAGTTTGTAGTGGCATCTCATTCTGCTTCGATATGTTACCCACCCTTTGACATCTATTGCAAGTCTTTACAAACTAATGGGCATCCTTAAACACGGTAGGCCAATTAAATCCTGACTGAAGAAATTTGGTCGATGTCCGCTCACTACCATAATGTCCCGCATATACAGATGTATGACACTCATGTAGGATATTCTTCACCTCATTGTATGGAACACATCTTCAAATCATCTTATCGGCGCACTGTTTAAATAAGTATGGCTCATCCCACATGTACCACTTGACGTCATGTAGGAATTTCTTTTTCTGCCTTCTTGTTAGATCAAGGGAAGGATGTTGCTCATAAAATAGTTATCAAAATCCGCATAACATGGAAATTCTGAATTAACCCCAAATAGTTGTTTGTCCGCGAATGACTCATTGATTACATAATTATTCGCTTCATCTTTACCCGGATTTTCCAGCCTTGATAGATGATCTGTTACTTGATTTTCTGTCCCTTTCCTATCCTTTATTTCCAAGTCAAACTCCTAAAAAGAAGGATCCATCTGATTAGTCTAGGTTTAGCATCCTTCTTCGAAATCAAATAGCAAATTTCAGAGTGATCCGTGTACACCACCACCTTTGTTCCAATCAAATATTCCCAGAATTTGTCAAAGGCATATACTACTGCAAGTAATTCCTTTTTTGTAGTTGTGTAGTTCATTTGTGTATTCGTCAAGGTTTTACTTGCATAGTATATAGCGTGGAATATCTTCTCTCGGCGTTGACCTAAAACAGCTCCTACCACATAGTCGCTAGCATCGCACATTAATTCGAATGGCATAGTCCAGTCTGGTGCGACGATCACTGGGGTCGTGGTCAACTTCATTTTCAACTACTCAAATGTTGTTTTACACTCATCATCAAATTTGAACACTGCGTCCTTCTCTAAAAGACTGCACAATGGCTTTGCAATTTTATAGAAATCCTTTATAAATCTTATGTAGAATGCGACATGTCCAAGAAAACTGCGGATTCCCTTTACTGAATTCGGCGGTGGAAAATTCTCGATCGTGTCCAACTTTGCCTTATCAACCTCTAAACCTCTAGCAGAAACTTTATGCCCAAAAATTATCCCTTCTTCAACCATAAAGTGGCATTTCTCCTAGTTGAATAACAAATTCGTTTCCACACACCGCTTTAACACCATGACCAAATTTTCCAAACACTTATCAAAAGTATTTCCATAGACCGAAAAGTCATCCATGAAAACTTCTACCAGTTTTTCCACCATGTCTGAGAAGATTGCCATCATGAATATTTGGAATGTCGCTGGTGTGTTACATAGCCCAAATGACATCCTTCTAAATTCAATGGTACCATATGGGCATGTAAAAGTGGTATTCTCTTGATCCTCAGGAGCTATGGCAATTTCGTTGTAGCCCAAGTATCCATTCAGTAAGCAGTAGTACTCATGTCCTGCCAGTCAGTCCAACATCTGATCAATGAAGGGTAGTGGAAAGTGATCCTTCCGGGTTGTCTTATTTATCTTGTTGTAGTCCATACACACCCTCCATCCGATCACTGTCCTTGTCGGAATTAACTCATTATCTTCATTTTGAACCACCGTCATTCAACCCTTTTTTGGTACACACTGTACTGGGCTGACCCGTGCATTGCTTGAAATTGGGTAAATAATTCTCGCATCCAACCACTTTAGTATTTCTTTCTTCACCACTTCTTTCATGATTGGATTTAATCTTCTCTGCTGCTCCACTATTGGCTTCACATCCTCTTCTATTAGAATCTTGTGCATGCAAAAGGAGGGGTTGATCCCCTTTATATCGGCAATGGTCCATCCTATTATAGACTTGTATTCTCTTAAGATCCTCAGCAACTTACTTTCCTGTAATTCATTAAGTGCAGATGCAATAATAAAAGTAAAGTATTTAAATCACCCAAATAAGCATACCTGAGGTGTTTAGGAAGTGGTTTGAGCTCAAGAGTGGGTGGCTCCTCAAGTAAAGGTTTCATCTGAGCTGAAGCTGTTTCCTCTGTGTGTAATGGCTCGAATGGAACTTTAAATCTACTTACTCTAGGCAAAGCATCAAACATGTGTAAATAATCTACGAATTCTGGATCATCTAAATCTTCATCCTCCAATAGTGTAGTCTCCAATGGATCATTGACCAAACTTTTGATCATATCTTCATTCATTATCCGGTCAATGACATCCACCCGGAAACACTCCTCTTCATCCGTAGGGAACTTCATGGCTTTGAAAACGTTGAATGTGACTTCTTGATCTTAAACCCTCATAATTAGTTCACCTTTTTGCACATCAATGAGAGTCCTACCCGTAGCCAAAATGGTCTCCCTATGATTATTGGGATGTTCTTGTCTTCCTCATAATCCAAAATTATAAAATATGCTGGAAACATAAATTTGTCCACCTTGGCCAAAATATCCTCCACAATGCCTCTCGGATAAGTTACTGATCTATCTATTAATTGTAGTGATATGTTTATGGGCCTTGGTGCTGGTAAACCCAATTCAGTATAAACAGATAATGGCATGAGGTTTACACTTGCCCCAAAATCACATAAACACTTCTTGAAGGCCATATTATCGATTGTGCAAGGTATAGTAAAGCTCCCCGGATCCTTCAACTTTGGAGGTAACTTTCGCTGTAAAACTGCGCTACATTCCTCCGTTAACGCCACCGTTTCATAATCCTCTAACTTTTTCTTCCTAGACAAAATACCTTTTATAAATTTAGCGTAACTTGGCATTTGTTCAAGGGCTTCTGTAAACGGAATATTTATTTGAAGTTTCTTGAAAACTTCCAAAAATTTAGCGAACTGCTTATCTAATTTCTATTTTTAGTCCGTCTGTTGAAACGGCAGTGAAGGATACACAACTGGCTTGTCATTTGACTTATTCTGTTCCTCATGCTTCTCCTAACCCTGTTTCTCTTCAACCACTTTGTTCTCATCAACTTTGACATCCTTTTTAACTGAATTTTCTGTAATTTTCCCATCTACATGTTTTCTGTTCCTCAAAGTGATTGCTTGACACTGTTCTTAATTTCTCTTTGGATTCTTTTCTGTGTCACTAGGCAGAGTTCCTTGCGATATATTATTCAATGCTAAGGCCAACTGTCCCATCTGATTTTCCAAATTTTTAATAGCCACTGCTTGTGATTTCATTGCCGCTTCATTTCCCGATATATATTTCAAAAAAAGCTCTTCTAAATCTGTTTTCTTTTCTTGATGCGGAGCTACTTGTTGCTACTGATTTTGAAACCTCGGGGGTTAAAAAAGTTGTGGAGCCTACTGATTTTGATTGTTGCTTCATAAAAATTTAAGATGGTTCTTATTCCCGGGGTTGTAGGCATTTTGATAGACGTTTTATGAAATTCTATTATAGTTGTCCACAAACTGAATCGATGCTGGGTTTATGGCACACTGCTCTATAGGATGTTCTCCTGCACATAACTCGCAAACATACTCCACCTGCTGTGGTTATGTACTAGTCAAAGCATCCATTTTCTTCGATAAGGCTTAAATCTGTGCCACCAGTGCTATTATTCCATCTACCTCTAATACCCCAGCTCCCTTAGGTTGTGTCAATCTTGCGGTAGGCCACTGGTAGTTATTAGATAGAATTAAGCTAAACACCTTAATTAACTAATTCACTATATCTCTATGTGAATTACAATCAAAGAAGGTTTAAGTTCAAGTTCTCTATCTAATTACATACGACGCTAGGCATAACTCTACCCTAACATTCATCAAGATTCCATTCAATCACAGAATTCAAGAACACATGCTATAATGACTAGGTCTAGACTCATATTTCCTATATCAAATCCATACAAGTCCATATAGAATTGGTGATTAAGCAATTCATAGATTCAAGCACAAATCAATATAGATAAACTGAAAGATAGATTATTAAACTAAAAATCAAAGCTAAATAATCATCGTTCAACCCAAAGATTCGTCATAAGCCTAACAAGTAAATTAGTTCATCATAATTGAAATAAAAACTGAATTCATCAAACTAAACATCATCCCAATTACAATTATTGAACTAAAGAAAAAGAATGAATCCAGAACCACCCTTCTCTCTAGCCTCAATTTGCAATTATCATGAATTTTCCTTTAAATCCTTCCCCCAATGCTCTTGCTCAAAATAAGTCTTCCAAATTCTCCATTTGATTGATTGTTATCTCCCTTATTGTTGTTGTTTATAACCAGTCTAGGACCTGTATTCTGACCATAATTCGATGCCCCATTGAGTTCCACACCATGTCAACCACTAACCTTCACTTCACTACAGCAATCCAACTGAACCAGGAGACTCAACCTTTCCCGTACCCTCGCCCCAGCGAGGGTTTTTACTCAATAATGTCCGCCCCAACGGGCTAGGCTTCTGTTAATGGACTAAGTACCCCCGCCCCAGCAGGGGTTTGGCCTTTACAATGTCTGCCCCAGCGAGTGTCCAGCCTATTTTTGTCCAAGTTAAGCTCCTTTTTTTGCCACAGTTCGCCATGATTCCACCTTTTAAGTCCAAATGATATGCCACCACACCTAAACATAAAACAACACTAAACAAGTAAAATGAAACAAAAAATTAAAGAATTAACAAAATTTAAGTTTGAATTAGAGGCCGATTCGTAGGTATAAAATCCACTCAACATGGAGAAATTGGGGTGGGGGAAGATGCCTGGGAAGGAAGGGCATTGTGTGGTGTGTGTGATTAAATGTGTGTGGTAATGCCTAGGAAGATAAAAAATGGTGGATTGATTACGGGTGGTGAAGGTAATATTATATATATATATATATATATATATATATATATATATATATTATAATAAGTTTTGTTTCTTATGAAAAATAGAATATATTATATTTTATTATGCATAGTATTTTCATAGTGTCTGCATAGTGCTTGCATAGTAAATCTTATGAAATCATATTAGTGCCCGTGAATTCATTTGAATATTATACTGTGCAGTTCGTGATTTTATTTTCTAAATAGTATCCTTCCATTCTCCTATAAATATGATGCTTAGTTTAGAATTGAAAATCACACCAA
Organism: Panax japonicus; assembly: GCA_020205505.1. Classification (NCBI taxonomy): domain Eukaryota; kingdom Viridiplantae; phylum Streptophyta; class Magnoliopsida; order Apiales; family Araliaceae; genus Panax; species Panax japonicus. Next base: position 61,997,251 of record CM035092.1, read on the forward strand.
AATCAGATAATTCTTCTTCTATAATATTGAGTGTATTTTTTTAGAGTTTAAGGAAGCTTTGAGCGTAGAAAACAGTATAAGTTTTCTTCAAGAATATCCTCGCCCTACCAGTCGAAATACTCTTCTTTTTAAAGTAAGGGATATTATTTTTGTTCAATACTCGTTAGAAATAATTTTTTCTTCCATACTCTATAGTATGTAAGTAATATTACTTCGTTTCAGATTCTAAATTTTACACTCATTTTGTTAAGTTTTGGCTTCTATACTCTATGAAATTAGTAGAATATTCTTAAAATTTGCGCTTCATCCAGTATCTTTTTCATGAAAATATTATTCTAAACATTCTTGATAAGTTTTAACTTTTTCATGTCGGAGTACTATTCATGGGGTACTATTTATGGGGTAATATTCACTCAGATACTATTCACCCGGGGTACTATTCATGACAAAAATTGATTTCTTTTTGGTTCAAATCATTTTTGATACAATAGTATTCTTGAATTTTACTCCACAAAGCAATATCATGTTAAAATTTTGGACATTATTGAATTCTAGATAAATTAAATTATAAATCTTTAAAAATTTATCCTTTACTTTCTTTTAATTGAATTCTTATATCATTGTCATCATCCTCATGCTTATGATGTGGTAAAAGTCTTCTTTGGCCCGTAGTGCATAGATGGACTATTGATTGGTATGATTATGACCAAGGATCATTCGGTTTAATCATGACCTGTAATGTTACAAATGATGTGGTAAAAGTCCTCATTGGCTTATAGTGCATTGATGGACAGTTGTTGGCATGATCATGACCATTGGCGATAACACGATTATCCTTGGCCCTTAGTGCATGGATAATTCGTGGATGTGATACTAATGAATATCTTTGGCCTGTAGTGCATGAATAATTCAGTGATGTGGATTATTTATTAAGTCGAGTCTCAGCGATAAAATTGATGATAAACTTTTTAAATCATAGAAGATAGTAGATATCATGCTCTACTTGACTCTTCTAATGGATTGTTTGTTCCGCTACAGTTAAACTTGTTGTTTATTAGTTTAACACTGTTGAAAGCTAACGATAATTTATTTTGCATTATCTTAGTCATAATATTTTTTACTGGGCTAGTTGAGCTCACCCTTTTGCTTTCATTGTTCTCTTCAAGAATTGAGAACGTAGCCGGGACTAGTTGGGAAACGGAGTGATGGTCCGAGATGGTGGCTGTAGTAGTACTCAATATTTTATAAAATAGTGTGATAATAATTGTAATGAGGACTCCATTTGAGTTTGGATATTGTCTAGAAGACAATATTCGTATTAAAACTCTCAGCTATGTTTTGTCGTATTTTACACGACAGTTGTATAATTAAGTTTGTATTTGAATTCTTTACCATGTATTTGGCAACTCAAGATGGGTGATGCATACCTATTTTGGGGGCGTCACAATATGGGTCTTTAAGAAAGACTGGAGCAAATGGCAAAGTGGAGACCTATAAGACCAGATTGATTGCAAAAGGTTTCAAATAAAGTCAAGGAGTTAACTATGATAAAACCTCTTACCGATAGTAATACTCAAGTCCATTCAGATTTTACTTGCGATTGTAGCTTATTATTACGAAATCCGACAAATGGACATGGAGATGCCCTTCCTCAATGGTGATTAGAGCAGAATGTATATATGAAACAGCCAGATGGATTTGTCTCAAGAGATGAAACAAATCAAATGTGAGCTACAATGATCCATTTATGGATTAAAACAAGCTTCACAACCATGGAACATTCGTTTTGATGAGACAATCAAAATAGTTTGATTTTATCAAGAACAAAGATGAACCATATGTATATAAAAAAGCCAGTGGGAGCACAGTGACATTCTTAGTACTATATGTTGATATACTACTAATAGAGAATACCATATTAATACTAAACTCAGTAAAGATAAAGTTGTCTAAACATTCCTCTCTAAATAATTTGGGAGAAACTTCCTATATTTTGGGAATAAAGATCTATATAGATAGATTTAAAAGGATGTTCGGATTGACCCAAGGAACCTATATCCATTCGATGCTCAAAGGGTTTAGCATGGAAAACTCCAAGAGAGTTCTCATGTTGATGAGTCATGGAGTGTAACTCTCTAAGAAACTGTCTCTAAAGACACTTGAAAAGAGAGATCACATGAGTAATTATCATGCGTGCAATAAAATATTTGAGACATGATGTTGATCAGTCATATTCTAGAGAAGATAAATGTAAGACAATGAAAACTATTCTAAAGTACTTGACAAGAACTAAGGATGTATTTATGATTCATGGTGGGTTTGATTTGAAACTAGAGGGCTATAAAAACTCAAGCTTTTCAGACTGACCAAGACGATAAAAAATCCACTTTAGGGTATGTGGTTACCTTAAAAGGTGGTGCAGTGAGTTGAAATAGTTTTAAACAGCAAAGAGTTGCTGATTTATAACAAAAACAAAGTATATAGCTGTAAATGAAGCTGAAAAGTTGATTGTTTGGATGAAAAGTTCATTATAGAACTAGGAATAGTTCATGAGTTTTATCTGGGATCCAAACATGTGTTGTGACATTTTCACTTGATTAGAAAAATCATTGAAAGAGAAGAAGTCGCCTTAGAAAAAGTGTACTCTCAAGAACAACATTGCATATCTATTTACTAAAGCATTATCCAATAGTAGGATAATCGCACTTAGGGAAGATAAGTATGAGATACTAAGGCGATTGACTTTAGTGTAAGTGGGAGATTGAAAGTAGTATGCCTTCAAGCCAATCACATTGGATGTGATAAGTATTTACTTTGTTAATGTAAGACCCAAACTTTTTATGAATAAAGATTTAATTTCTCTAAATATTATTCCAAATAATAAAGTATTGATTTGATATAATGTTATAGTTATGTGCAAAATTTTCAAAGTAAGCAAGTTGTCATAAAATATTCATTTGGTCAGGAAATATTCTTTTTGTCGGGGAATATTCGTACGATGGCGCAATCATTGGTGGACCACATAACGGGATAACTGTCGGATATATGAAAGAGACAAAAAATAACCTTTTTATAAAAAATAACGGCAAAACGTTTACCATTAACTGTTGAAATAATCGATGATAAAAGTACAGTAATATGCGTTGTTGCACAGTAGCACACGGTATTGCACAGTATCTCTGATTATTGATTCTTACATAAGAAGTCACTTAGTATTCAATAATTGCTACAGTAGTTACTACATAGTATCTCATATCATTGATTCAATAATTGTTACAGTAACATTTGTACAATATTTTATATTATTTGAATAATATTATTAGTTAGCATTATTGGCAATGTCTAGAAATTTCTGTTGAGGAAAGGGTTTAGGTTATATAATTGCGCGCCAATATGAATAAATCCTTATCGGAAAGCCCCATTTTTCCTATAAATGATCTGGTTATTAATATTGTGAGCTTATAATATTAATTATTATATGGTGGATATTGGTTCAATTTTGATATAAATGAAGGAATTTAGCATGAAGTATTTGTTGAAAGTTTGGCATATTTTTCTATGAAATCACAATTATCTTCTCTAATAAAATATTCATTCAAATATATTATAATTGTTTAAATAATAATATTATAATATATATATATATATAAGCATGTGATTAAAGGGACGGAGGTGAGCAAATTGTATTTGAATACTTTGTTTTCAAAGGCAGTATGCCCTTGTCCTTTTTTTTCAAGTTAATGGGTGGAGGTTTTCTCCTGCGAAGGACATGCATTCATTTGTTTCTAAAGGTGTGGGCCTCACCCATAAGAAATTGGAGGAGGTCAGGCAAGGAAAGAAAAAGACAAGGAAAGTTATGCAAGTTAGGCAAATTGAATTATTTTCTTCCTCCGTGTTGCACTATAAAAGGGGGGATAACCCTCATTCCTAAACACACCAAAAATCACAAGCGTTACTGTAATATTGTGAGTATTTTTTTTTTTGTATGAGAATAATTTGAGTGTAGCTTTTAGTGCAAGATTTTTGCAAGATAATATCCGATATTCCAGTCAAATCTAGTTTTCTACTAAGGTAAAGGATGTTATTTTCTTTCAATATTCGTAAAGGATATTATTTTATTTCAATACTCGTAAGAAATATCATTTTCTTTCATACTCCATATTATGTAAGTGATATTATTTTATTACATATTCCTAAATTTAAACTTACTAGGGTAAGTATTGCTTCTATAATTCCTGAAATGATTAGAAATTCCTTAATTTTTGCGCTTCATCTAAATCATTTCACTGGAATATTGGTCTGAACTTTCTTATTAAATTTTAATTTTTTTTATGTTGGGGTACTATTCATGAATACTGTTCACAATAGAATTTAATTTTATTTTCTTTGTCCAAATTATTTTTGATATATGAATATTATTCTTGAATTTTACTCCATGATTAGTTATCATGTTGACAATTTGGACATTTTTGAACTCTGAATAACTTGAATTATAAATCTCTAATATTTATCCTTGATCTCACTTGATTGATTCTTTATATCATTGTCATCATCTTCATGCTTATATTGTACTAAAAGTCATCTTTGGACCGTAGTGCAAAGATGGACTGTTGATTGGTATGATTATAACCATGAATTATGTATTGGTATAATCATGACCTTTAATGTTACAGATAAAAATTTGTGGTGAAAATCCTATTTGGCCCGTAGTGCATAGATGGACAGGTGTTTGGCATGATCATGACTACTGGTGATATAAACGATTATCTTTGGCCCGTAATGCATAGATAATTGGTTGATTGGAAATAATTATTGATTGGTGTTACATGGATAAAATATTGATGATGGACTTTTAAATCATAGAAAATAATAAACATCATGCTCTACTTGATTCTTCTAATGAATTGTTGTTTCCACTGCAGTTGTTGATCTAAAACTTTTTTTCCCTGTTGAGGAATAAGGATAAGTTGTTCTACATTATCTTAGTTATAATATTCTTTACTGGGCTAGTTGAGCTCACCATTTTACTTTTGGTTCTATTGTTCTTCTTAGGAGGTGAGAATGTAGCTGGGACTATGATGAGTGGGATTTAAACCTGCGAATCGGATATTTTCTGCCTTAATTGCTTGCCTGGATTCATAGTTTTTATATAGTTTTATTGGGAATATAGTGTTTTTGTATTTAATCGTTGCATTGCAGAGCTTCGCAGTGTTTTTGTTGCTTTGAAGGGGCAAATCTGTCATTTTTTAGCTTTCCCGCGCCGCGGCGCCAAGGCCAGAGCCATTGGCCGCGCCGCAGCGCCACGTGCTGTCCCACACTGACAAAAAGCCGCGCCGCGGCGCCACTTACCATATGCTGTCTCGCGCCGCAGCGCGAGCTCCGTGTCCAAGTTCCTTAAGTCGCGCCGCAGCGCGAGTCAAAAGCTTCGTGGCCCGCGCCGCGGCGCCACCTCCGGTTCCCAGGCAGACAGGAAGTGTTTGACCTAGCAAGTGAGAGATATACAAGGAGGGGGGCGGCGGCTGTAATAATAATATAGAGAAAAAAGAGCAGAATATAGAAGGAGAGCTAGAAAATAGAGAAGAGGAGAAGAGATAGCTTGACCAAAAGAGTTCCGTTGCTCTCCATTTTCTCAGATCGTGCAAGTGAAAGAGATTGTTTGGCTGAAGAGTACTCCTTTCCTTAGGGGTTTTTCTTATTTCAAATCTTCTATTTATTGTATTTGTCTGAAATGGGTGGTGTATTAGAACTATGTGTTAGTCTCATAGTTATGAACTAACTCCATTGTTAGGATTGCAATGTAACTTTTTGAATAGCTTAATCGACTTTCTCTCTCGTTTTATATAATGAAGCATTTTGGAATGGGTTGTTGTATTTTGATTATAATGTCTTATTTCTTGATAAAGAAATAGGTTTTGATAGTAGTGGAAATTGATAAATGGATATTACTGTCTTCCTTTAAATACAATGACACTTGTTTTGTCCTGACATTTAATTGTGGGCTTATTGTGCTTGTTGGATAGACATATCCTCATTTGCCTTGTGTGACCTTGGAGTTGTGCATAATGACCTTGGTCAGATTAGATTCACCAATAGACATATTGTGTTCTAGTTTGTCAAGGATTAGCATTTGACCTTCGACAGAAGCTTATGCTTACTTTAATCTCGGTTGACCATTCCTTGATTTGTTTATTTACGGAGAGTTAGAAGATTAGGCGAAGCATTAGGGGAGTTGTAATCCTATCTTTATTTCTTAGAACTGTTTCTTCTCCTACTTGATTGCCCTATAGAATTTGTTTAACCAACCATCTATTTCTTTTGTTTAGATAAGATTAGTAACGACTTGACCTTAGTAATTGTTTCCTGTTAAGTCTTTGTCCTCGTGGGTTCGACACCCCCTTATCACTGTATTACTTGTTAGACCGCGTATACTTGCGCGTGTTTATCGGTTGCGAAACCGACCAACAAGTTTTTGGCGCCGTTGCCGGGGACTTAAGAATTAATTGTTTTACATTATTAAATCTAAGTCAATACAATCTTAGTTTAAACCGATTTGTTTACCTCTCTCTTCAGGTAGTCTTCATTGTGTATGCCACCTCGGAAAGGGCTGAATACAATACCTCTTGATCCCGAGGTTGAAAGGACCTTCAGACGACTGTTGAGAAAGAAATTTGTGGACACACCCGAGGACATACCTGTGCCCGTCATAATGGCTGAGGAGCTTCAGAAGTCTCTGAGGGATTATGCTATGCCTCGTGTTGATGATCTCCAGGCGAGCATTGTAAGGCCCGCCATTCAGGCTAATAATTTCGAGATAAAGCCGGGCACAATTCAAATGTGCACAAACATTCAGTTTGGGGGAATGCCTAATGACGACCCCAATGATCACCTGATTAATTTTGTGGAAATCTGTGACACCTTCAAATGCAACGGAGTGTCTGACGATGCCATCAGGCTCCGGCTGTTCCCGTTTACATTAAGGGACAAAGCCAAGAGCTGGCTACATTCACTGCCGACTGGCTCCATTACAACATGGGCTGACTTGGCGCAGAAATTCATGGCGAAGTTCTTTCCGCCTGCCAAAACAGCTAGGCTCAGGCACGAAATCACATCCTTTGTGCAATTTGAATCTGAATCCTTATACGACTCATGGGAGCGATTTAAGGATCTCCTGAGAAAATGCCCGCACCATGGTCTGCCGGAATGGCTTCCCATCCAGACCTTTTACAATGGATTATCCGGATCTACTCGTTCGAGTATTGATGCCGCATCTGGAGGGGCATTCATGTCCAAACATCACACAGCGGGGTATGAGCTGGTGGAGACAATGGCGGCCAACAATTACCAGTGGCCTAATGATAGGCAAGCTCCGAGAAGAGCAGCGGGGGTTTATGAAGTGGACTCGGTCACATCGCTAGCAGCTCAGGTAGCGACGCTAACAAAAAGGCTTGACACCTTGGGACCTTCTGCAATTCAAAATGTGCAGAGTGTCATGGTCCAGTGTGAATTATGTCAAGGAAGCCACCCGACCGACCTGTGTGCTATAAGCCCTGAATCGGTGCAATTTGTTTCTAACTACGGGCGGCAACAGAACTCAAACCTTCCCACTCATTACTATCCGGGGTTGCGTAATCATCCAAATTTTTCATGGAGTAATAACAACAACAACAACAGCAATAACCCCAACCAACCACAACTTCCTTCTACCAGGCAGAGTTATGCTAACCCTCCCGGATTCCAACCTACAACTCAATTCAACCAACAACCTCAGAGCACTCAGAATCAGTTTCACCATCCTCCCCCTCAACAGGAGAGAAAACCAAGTTTAGAAGATCTGCTTTCTAGGTACATAGCCCAGAACGAAACCAGAAGTAACAATCAAGAGGCCTCCATTAGGAATCTTGAAGTACAAATGGGACAGTTGGCTACTGCATTAAACAGTCGGCCACAAGGCGCACTGCCTAGTGACACTGATGTAAACCCTAAACGGGAAGGAAAGGAACAGTGTAAAGCAGTAACCCTCAGAAGTGGGAGAACCACTCAAGTACAAAGTGGTGAGGAAATTCCTGTGAACGACAATGGGGCAGCTGAAGAGGCAATTCCTGAAACGGAGACTGTTGAGAAAGATGGGGGTGACGCAAGTGGTCAAGACAGACCCCCGACACCATCTCCTCCTATCACTGCAATACATCGGCCTCTCCCTCAATTACCCTTCCCCCAGCGGATGCAAAAGCAGAAACTAGATAAGCAATTTTCCAAATTGTTAGAGGTCTTCAAAAGATTGCACATTAACATTCCATTTGCAGAGGCGTTGGAAGGAATGCCCAGTTACGTAAAGTTCATGAAGGACATTTTGTCCAAAAAGCGGAAATTGGGAGACTATGAGACGGTGGCTTTGACTGAAGAAAGTAGTGCAATCCTCCAAAACAAACTTCCGCCTAAGCTCAAAGATCCGGGAAGTTTTACAATCCCGTGCACAATTGGGGACCAATTCATTGGAAAGGCTCTGTGTGACCTAGGGGCCAGCATAAACTTGATGCCCCTTTCCATTTACAAAAAATTGGGTCTTAATGAAGCCAAGCCGACTAGCATCACCCTGCAATTGGCTGACAGATCTTTAACTTATCCGAAGGGAATTGTGGAGGATGTGCTAGTGAAGGTGGACAAGTTCATATTTCCGGCAGATTTCATAGTTCTTGATTTTGAGGAAGATAGAGACATCCCGATAATATTGGGAAGGCCATTTTTGGCAACAGGGAGGACCCTGATTGACGTCCAAAAAGGGGAGCTAACAATGCGAGTACAAGACCAAGAGGTGACCTTCAATGTTTTCCGTGCTCTGAAATATCCTAGTACCCCCGAGGATTGCTTCCAGGTCACTACAATTGCTGAAGCAGTGAATGGGGTATTCTCAGAGACGTGCATTAAAGATTCTCTAGAAGCTACACTAACAGGGGCGAGTACTACGGAAGAGCCATCACACATTGAATGTGCCATGTGGCTTGATGATCCGCTTAGATCAAGGCATTCGCACCGGCATTTCGAATCTCTTAAAGATGACGAGGCATCAACTTCCAAGAGTTTGCCGTCAATCATTGAGCCTCCAGCTCTTGAGCTAAAACCGTTGCCTAGCCATCTAAGGTATGCATATTTGGGAAATTCTCTTTCATTACCTGTGATAATTTCTGCTTCTCTAACCAAGTGTCAGGAAGAGAAGTTGCTCATTGTGCTAAAGAAGTACAAAACGGCGTTGGGATGGTCGATTGCAGACATAACAGGGGTCAGTCCAACTATTTGCATGCACAAGATCCTATTGGAGGAAGGCTCAAAACCTTCTATAGAGCACCAGAGGCGGCTAAATCCGATAATGAAAGAGGTCGTCAGGAAAGAAATCATTAAATTGCTCGATGCGGGCATTATCTACCCCATCTCCGATAGTCCGTGTGTTAGTCCGATCCAGTGTGTGCCCAAGAAAGGAGGCATGACAGTTGTGCCCAATGAGAATAATGAGCTTATTCCTACCAGGACAGTGACTGGGTGGAGAGTGTGCATGGATTACAGGAAACTGAACAAAGCAACCTGTAAGGATCACTTTCCTCTTCCTTTCATTGATCAAATGCTCGATCGGTTGGCGGGACATGAATACTACTGTTTACTGGATGGATACTCGGGGTACAATCAGATTTCTATTGCCCCGGAAGATCAGGAGAAGACGACATTCACATGTCCATATGGGACTTTTGCCTTTCGGAAGATGTCTTTCGGGTTGTGCAATGCCCCCGCTACGTTTCAGCGGTGTATGATGTCAATCTTCTCTGACATGGTTGAAAAGACCCTGGAGGTCTTCATGGACGACTTCTCTGTGTTTGGGAGCTCGTTTGATAACTGCCTAACAAATCTGACTGCAGTTCTCCATCGTTGCGTCGAAACAAACCTTGTGCTAAATTGGGAGAAGTGTCACTTCATGGTTGAAGAGGGCATTATTTTGGGTCATCGGATTTCTGCTGGAGGTATTGAGGTTGACAAGGCCAAGATAGATGTTATCAACAACCTTCCCCCGCCCACTACAGTAAAAGGGGTAAGGAGTTTTCTCGGGCACGCTGGATTTTACAGAAGGTTCATCCAGGACTTTTCGCGCATTACCAAACCGTTGTGCACCCTGCTGGAAAAAGATCAGCCTTTCCACTTTGATGCCGCCTGCTTGGACGCTTTTGAATCCTTAAAGACACGACTTGTCACAGCACCTATTGTGGTAGCTCCTGATTGGACCTACCCTTTTGAGCTTATGTGCGATGCTAGTGATTTTGCTATAGGGGCAGTCTTAGGCCAGCGAAGGGAGAAGGTCTTCCACACTATCTACTATGCCAGCAAGACACTGACGGACGCGCAGTTAAACTATACTACCACTGAGAAGGAGTTGTTGGCAGTAGTGTATGCTTTCGATAAGTTCCGTTCCTACCTCATCGGTACGAAAGTGATCGTATACACCGATCACTCGGCAATCAAGTATTTGATTGAAAAGAAGGATGCTAAGCCGAGATTGATACGGTGGGTTTTGCTCCTACAAGAATTTGACTTAGAAATCAGAGACAAGAAGGGAACTGAGAATCAAGTTGCCGACCATTTAAGTAGATTGGAAAACACTACATCGTCTACTGAAGCCGACAGAGCTATAAATGAATTCTTTCCAGACGAGCAGCTTTTATTGGTACATGGCAAAGCCCCGTGGTATGCGGACTTCGCCAATTACGTCGCTTGCCAAGTTATCCCTCAAGGCCTGAGTTTCCAACAAAGGAAGAAATTCCTTAAAGATACTAAGCAATATTTTTGGAATGAGCCTTTCCTATTCAAACAGTGTTCGGATCAGATCTTGCGTAGATGTTTACCTGAAGAAGAAATTGAAGACGTGCTGCATCATTGCCATTCATCTAATTATGGAGGTCATTTCGGAGGCCAGCGAACTGCCGCTAAAGTGCTTCAGTCAGGATTCTATTGGCCCACCCTTTTTAAAGATGCTCACGCATTTGTGATGCATTGTGACAGATGCCAAAGGGTGGGCACTATTTCGAAGCGGCATGAACTACCGCTGCATAATATTCTGGAAGTAGAGTTGTTTGATGTCTGGGGCATTGATTTTATGGGACCTTTCCCTTCCTCGTTCAACAATCTCTACATACTGGTGGCAGTTGACTATGTCTCAAAGTGGGTGGAAGCAGTTGCCTTGCCGACAAATGATGCGAAGGTGGTGCTTCAGTTCCTCAAAAAGAATATTTTCACCCGTTTTGGCACACCTCGGGCCATAATAAGCGATGAAGGGTCGCACTTCTGCAATAAGTATTTTGAGGCACTTCTCGCCAAGTATGGGGTAACTCATAAAATAGCCACTGCTTACCACCCTCAGACCAGCGGCCAAGTTGAAATTTCAAACCGAGAGGTTAAACGAATCCTGGAAAAGATCGTTAACCCAAACCGTAAGGATTGGTCGAAGAAGCTTGATGATGCATTATGGGCCTACCGCACAGCCTATAAAACGCCCATCGGAATGTCCCCTTACCGACTAGTTTATGGAAAAGCTTGTCATCTCCCGGTCGAATTGGAGCACAGCGCTTACTGGGCGATTCAAAAGCTTAACTTTGATCTTGACGCAGCCGGCGAAAAACGGCTGTTACAACTGAATGAAGCAGATGAATTTCGTATGCAGGCATATGAAAACGCCAAGTTGTACAAGGAAAAGACCAAGAAGTGGCACGACAAGAAGATCCTTGACAGGCATTTTGAACCGGGTCAGCAAGTTCTTCTGTTTAACTCCCGGCTAAAATTGTTTCCCGGGAAGCTAAAGTCCCGATGGTCGGGCCCCTTCACTATAGCTAAGGTTTATAATCATGGAGCAATTGAGCTATTGGATCCAAATTCCGATTCCACATTCAAGGTGAATGGGCAACGTTTAAAGCACTACTGGGGCGGCGAGGTTGACCGTCAAAATACCTCCATTACACTTGGAGACCCGACCTAAGTCGGGATGAATAGTCAAGCTGACGACTATAAAACACGCGCTTGGTGGGGAGGCACCCCCATCTCGGTATAAATATTATTTGTTTCTTCACTGATGTCCAGTTTTCAGTGATTGTTAATTTTATCAAATAGCATAGTTGATAGCTTTTATGTTTTGTGTTTAGCATGTTGCCATTAGAGTTTGTTGTGTTTTTAATAATATATGATTGCTTGTATAGTGTAGTTGTTATGCGTGTTTTGGTCTGTGCAGATAACAGATAAAAAAAAAGGGGGGCTCAGAGTGCAGGAACTCGCGCCGCGGCGCCATCAAACAAAGGTTATCCCGCGCCGCGGCGCCACAAGAAGTACCCGGTCACTGCAAACTCGCGCCGCGGCGCCATTTAACAAAGGAAAAGCTCGCGCCGCGGCGCCACCAAATGTGCCCAGACACTGCAAACTCGCGCCGCGGCGCCAATCACTATACAATATCTCGCGCCGCGGCGCCACTAGCGAGATTTTGTTCTCCCAATGCGTTATAAAGCAAACCGATCGGCAAGTCTCCTCCTCTTCTCAAACAATCTATGCAGTCTCCCTCTTGGCTTCCTGCTCCTGCGATCCATCAGCCATATCCTTGTCTCCATCGGTCGTGTATCTACTCAGCCTCTAACAATCTTATTTGCATCAATTCAATCAAAGGCCCCCTCACTCAAGTGTTAGGTTTCCTTCCAAAGGTACTTTTGACAGTTTTCCTTGGATCCGAGATTTTGTTCAGTTATTTTCCGTGCTCTTCTTCTAGTTTGATTTGGGGCGATTTCCACTGACGGAAATCGGGTTAGAGCTAGTTCAATCAAGGGCTGTCCAGGTTTTGTTTGGACATCGCACGCAAGGTGTTCGATAAATTGCCTGAACCAAAAGTGTAGGCCAATTGGGGTTGTCTTGGTTTAATTTTCGTTGGGTTTGCTTTGGAGTTGAGGTTGGCCGTGCTTCTAGGGTCGTTCTGCTCAAATTTGATTCAAGCATACTGTTGCCATGGCACCAAAAAGACAGCGTCTTAGTGTCGGCGGATCTTCGTCTTCTGCCCCGGCGCCGCCACAGGCTTGGGACCCTGCCAAGTTTGTTAGTGAGGCAACATGGAAGCGGTACAGAGACTCCTTTGGCAAGCGCAATTTGCTTCCTGAGCGGGGGTTGCGGCCCGATAGAAAGGACGGGGAGCTCATGAATATGATTATTGAGCGGAAGTGGGTAAACTTCACCAAGCCGCCTGTGTCTGCTGTTGTCCCTGTGGTTCGAGAATTCTATGCCAACGCCAGTCCTGATGGTCCTGCTGTGGTTATAGTCAGGGGCAGACCGGTGTCATTTGACAGTATAGCAATCAATGCACTGTTCGACGCACCCAACTACGCGGGTAATGATTATTTGCAGCTAGGGCTCCGCAGTTATGACCAGGAGGATGTTATCAGAAGGCTCTGCAAGCCTGGCACGGCGTGGAAGAAAAATGATTACACCGGTGAGAAGACCAGCTTCCCGGCTGCTGCGCTCAGTCGCTACGGGAAGGCGTGGTACAGTTTCATTTGCGCCTCCATGCTACCAACCCGTCACCTAAGCGATGTGACTAAAGACAGGGCGATTCTGCTTTTCGCCATTGTCACGGGCTTGAACGTGGATATAGGAGTTCTCATCCACGACTCGATCATTAAGGCAATCAAGAGTACGGTCGTTTCGGGACTTCCCCATCCATTTGTGATCACAACATTGTGCAAGCATGCAGGGGTACAGTGGGGGCTTGATGAGACAGTTTCGCCGCCCATGACTATAATTGACCATCTGACGATCAAACGCTTCACTGTTTGGGACGGGGCAGAATCTCATGTCAGGGGCGAAGGGTATGGACCGCCTACAGCACCGCCTCCTTCCGCCGAACCAGAGCCTCCTCAAGCACCTGAGTCAGAACCGGCTAGTCAGGGTCTTTTGACAGACATCATGGCATCCCTTACCCTGCTGCATCAGAAGCAGGACGCCGAAGCACAGAGGCAGCGGAGGCATATCGCTGCTGTGGCTCAAAGGCAGGAGATAGCGATGCAGTACCAGGCTGAGCTGGTTAATATTATGCAGGGGATCTACACCGATTATTGTGGCGAGGGCATTGACTTCACGCCTTACCAGTTTCCCGATCCTCCCATCTTTCCACCTTACCCTCCTCCATCACCGCCCGCCGAAGCTGACGGCGCTGATGAAGATGAGGCTGATCCTGCTGCGGAGTGAGCGATCTCCAGGGAAGCCCTCTTGTGTATTCAACTGCTTTATGTTTTAGCAATGGGGGCATTGCTTTCCTTAAGTTTGGGGGTGTTGCTTTTAAGTTTTATTTGTTTATCTTAGTGCTACCATGTTAGGAATACTGTCTTTATTTCCTTATTATGTTTTGGTGCAGTCTTTTGAACTGCGGGATTTGGTTTATTAACTTTATCATTATGGATGCTTTATCATTATGAATGCATGAGCTGTTTTTGGGTTTTATTTTGATTTTATTTAGCATGATTGTGGTTTCTAGCCATCTTTTTGGGGCTTTTACAGATTTGGATGTTTGTGCCATGTTAATGGCCTTTTCACCCTATTTTGAGCTGCTATTTAGCAAGGGTGTTATACTTATCATTGCTAATTTTTGTGGGATTGTGGCTATGTCTAGCGCCAAATGAGCATATATCTCGTAGAATTGTGTCAAGCTTGCCTTGTGCTAGGGTTTTATGAATTGACAAGTTTAGACTGTTATTGATCCGTCCTTCTAGCATGCTCTGGCCAGCTGTGTTAACTAGTTATTCTTCGAATTTAGTTTGTGTGTTGATTGTGTTGACTAGTTGTTCATTCTTATAAACCTTCATTTGTGCAAGGTAATAAAAGACTTGGGTGTCTATGCAGTTTTGGATCTTGGTTTCTAGCTAAGGGTGCTTATATCGAAAGTTGTGCGGTGGGTCGAGATGGAGCGTAAAACGCACTCGCCCATAAACGCAGGGCCGATATCGAGATGGAGCATAAAATGCACTCGCTTTTAAATTTTCATTCTTGTTGTGAAGTCTCAGTTGGCTTATGTTGATTACGTGGCCTTTACTGCTCGAGTTATTAGATTCTTCGGGGTGTTCTACACCTAGTGCCCTAAAGTCGTCTGGCTTGGGAGTCGCTGATCAAAAGCTCATTCATGGGTAGTTCTGTAGCCTAAGGTAATTAAGTACTGTCCGAGTCTGATTTTACTATCGGCTTGCTAAATCCTTTGATCTTTCCCTGCATTTGCGTCTTGTTCTTAATGCTTGTTGAATGTTTAAGTTGCGGAATGTGCGTGGTTTTAACAATCAACTATGCGAGCTTATTTGGGCTATGATTAGTCAGGACGGTTGATTTTCACACACATGCACAGATTGAATCGATTACAGTCTTAAGCTTGAATTAGATTGACCCTTTGTTCATCCCCGTGTTTGACTTGTTCTTTTGGGGGTAGTTTTTATAGATAAACGTAGCTACGATGCTAGTATATTTTTTTTTATGTTCCTTTCGCATTCTTAGTATCTACTGTTATTATCTGTTAGATAGTTTGCTCGAGGACAAGCAAAGACTTAAGTTTGGGGGTATTTGATGAGTGGGATTTAAACCTGCGAATCGGATATTTTCTGCCTTAATTGCTTGCCTGGATTCATAGTTTTTATATAGTTTTATTGGGAATATAGTGTTTTTGTATTTAATCGTTGCATTGCAGAGCTTCGCAGTGTTTTTGTTGCTTTGAAGGGGCAAATCTGTCATTTTTTAGCTTTCCCGCGCCGCGGCGCCAAGGCCAGAGCCATTGGCCGCGCCGCAGCGCCACGTGCTGTCCCACACTGACAAAAAGCCGCGCCGCGGCGCCACTTACCATATGCTGTCTCGCGCCGCAGCGCGAGCTCCGTGTCCAAGTTCCTTAAGTCGCGCCGCAGCGCGAGTCAAAAGCTTCGTGGCCCGCGCCGCGGCGCCACCTCCGGTTCCCAGGCAGACAGGAAGTGTTTGACCTAGCAAGTGAGAGATATACAAGGAGGGGGGCGGCGGCTGTAATAATAATATAGAGAAAAAAGAGCAGAATATAGAAGGAGAGCTAGAAAATAGAGAAGAGGAGAAGAGATAGCTTGACCAAAAGAGTTCCGTTGCTCTCCATTTTCTCAGATCGTGCAAGTGAAAGAGATTGTTTGGCTGAAGAGTACTCCTTTCCTTAGGGGTTTTTCTTATTTCAAATCTTCTATTTATTGTATTTGTCTGAAATGGGTGGTGTATTAGAACTATGTGTTAGTCTCATAGTTATGAACTAACTCCATTGTTAGGATTGCAATGTAACTTTTTGAATAGCTTAATCGACTTTCTCTCTCGTTTTATATAATGAAGCATTTTGGAATGGGTTGTTGTATTTTGATTATAATGTCTTATTTCTTGATAAAGAAATAGGTTTTGATAGTAGTGGAAATTGATAAATGGATATTACTGTCTTCCTTTAAATACAATGACACTTGTTTTGTCCTGACATTTAATTGTGGGCTTATTGTGCTTGTTGGATAGACATATCCTCATTTGCCTTGTGTGACCTTGGAGTTGTGCATAATGACCTTGGTCAGATTAGATTCACCAATAGACATATTGTGTTCTAGTTTGTCAAGGATTAGCATTTGACCTTCGACAGAAGCTTATGCTTACTTTAATCTCGGTTGACCATTCCTTGATTTGTTTATTTACGGAGAGTTAGAAGATTAGGCGAAGCATTAGGGGAGTTGTAATCCTATCTTTATTTCTTAGAACTGTTTCTTCTCCTACTTGATTGCCCTATAGAATTTGTTTAACCAACCATCTATTTCTTTTGTTTAGATAAGATTAGTAACGACTTGACCTTAGTAATTGTTTCCTGTTAAGTCTTTGTCCTCGTGGGTTCGACACCCCCTTATCACTGTATTACTTGTTAGACCGCGTATACTTGCGCGTGTTTATCGGTTGCGAAACCGACCAACAGACTAGCCGGGGGGTGGAGTAATGGTCCAAGATTGTTATTATAGTCGTCCTCACTATTTTGTAAAATAGTGTGATAATAATTGTAATGAGGACTTTATTTAAGTTTGGATATTGTCTAAGAGACAATATTTGTATTGAAACTCACAGCTTATGTGTGACGCCCCCAAAATAGGTATACATCACCCATTCTAAGTCGCCAAATACATGGTACAGAAAATAACTACAACTTTATTATTACAATTATCGTGCAAAATACGACAACACATATTGTGACTTTAAATACAAATATTGTCTTCTAGA
This sequence comes from Panax japonicus, assembly GCA_020205505.1. NCBI lineage: Eukaryota > Viridiplantae > Streptophyta > Magnoliopsida > Apiales > Araliaceae > Panax > Panax japonicus. Next base: position 62,014,546 of record CM035092.1, read on the forward strand.
CAATATCCACACTCAAATAAAGTCTTCATTATAATTATTGATGCATTATTTTATAAAAATAGTAAGAACTGCTAAAACAACTGTCTAGGACCATCACTCTATACCCCGACTAGTTCCTGCTATGTTCTCGCTTCCTGAGAAGAAAAATGGAACAAAAAGGAAAAGGGTGAGCTCAACTAACCCAGTAAAGAATATTATGACTAAGATAATTTACAAAAAATTATCCTTAGTCTTCAACGGGGAAAATCTAATAGAATATAATAGACAACAAGTTTTAGATCAACAACTGCAGAGGAAACAACAATTCATTAGAAGAGTTAAGTAGAGGATGAAATCTACTATTATCTATGAATTTAAAAGTCCATCATCAATATTTTATCCCTGTAACATCAATCAATATACATCTTGAATCAAATATTCATCTTTGCACTACGGGCCAAAGATATTCATTTGTATCACCAGTTGGTCATGTTCATATCAACACCTGTTCATCTTTGCACTACGGGCCAAAGATATTCATCAGGTAATCATTCATCTTTGCAATACAGGCCAAAGATATTCATCAAGTATCATCATTAAGGACTGAGGATGATGAAAAACATTTTAGAGAACGAATCCAGTAAGATAAAAGGACAAAGTTTAGAGATTCATACTTTAGATAACTCAAGTTTAAAAATACTCCATAATAATCCATAATGTAGTAAAATTCAAGAATAAAGATCAAAAACATGGATACAATCAAAGATAGTAACCATAATAGACATCTGGGACAAAGAAGAGAAAATTTCATTTTTCAGTGAATAGTGCCGTATTTGTGAATAGTGTCGTATACGTGAATAGTAACCTCGACACAAAAGGTAGAAATTCCACAATCAAACTCATATCAATATTTCGGCATAATGATATTGAAGAAAATAATATCATTTAAGAAGAAAATAACATCACTTACCTCAAAATAATAATATTTCTAATCAGAATATCGGATGTAAAGCCGAAGAAAACTTGCACTGAATAGCAACTCTCAAAGTATCTAAATACTCACAAAAATACGCTCGATAATATAGAGAGAGAAAACTTATGTTTCTGGTGTGATTTTCAATTCTAACTTAAGCGTCTATTTATATGAAAATGCTAGAACGCCAAAAGAGACTAAATTAATAAAATATTAATTTTTCTTTTCTCATCTTCCACACACACTTTGTTGAAAAATCTAGCATGCCATTTCTGAAAAAAAAAAATAGCAGCCCACATGTTTTTAAAAAATAAAAGTGGGTCCCACCCAATTTTTAATAAAAACATTTTAATTTTCGAAACTTCAATAATTCATAATAAATAGTCCTTTTATCAGAAAAATACGAATTTTATGTCCATTCCTTTACGAAATCGAATTCTCTTCAACTTTGTAGCTTTAAGTTTTTCCAAATTCTAAACCGAAAATATTCGAAATCCACAAACGGATGATTTTCAATACCTCATAAAATTTATAACAAATCATACGTTAATTTTTAATGGTTCAAAATTTGTGGACATATACTCAACTTATATATGTATAACATATCCAAAAATCACAACGATCCAACGGTCGGATTAAAATTATAACTCACGCAATAGAGCTTTAAGAACACTGATTTGATTTTTAATACCTCCATTCCGACAAAAATACTGAAAAAACACCTTAACATTAATTCCTTCAATTTTATCCACATAAAAATAAATATTTCCTTATCATATAAATTAATAAATAATTATTCACAAATAATATTACAGAGTCACAATAATGACAATCAGGCCGTTCCCAGGAAAGTGGGGGCTTTCCGATAAGGATTTCTCCTTACTGGATCGCAATTTGATGACCAACCTTCTCCTTGACAGAACTTTCTAGACATTGACAATAATGCTATCTAATAATATTATTCAAATAATATGAATTATTGATCTGATAATGGGAAATACTGTGCAGTTATAATTATTAAAACAACAATAATATAAAATATCAATGCAACAATTATTGAATCAATAAAATAAAATATTAAACAGTAATTACTGTAATAATTATTGAGTAGTGCCTTTTTACGTAAGAATCAATAATTCAAAAATACTGTGTAATACCGTGTGCTACTGTGCAACCACGCATATTACTGTATTTTAACCACCAGGTATTCCAACAGTGTTAACGGTAACAAATACGTCGTTATTTATAAAAACTCAAACTTGTTATTTTCTTCATCCAACAGTTATTCTGTTATGGGGCCCACAAATGGCTGCGCCGTCGTACAAATATTCTTCGACAACAAGAATATTCCACGACCAAACGAATATTTCCCGACAAAAATGAATATTTTATAACCACTTGTTTATTTTGCAAAATTTGCACATTTTACCCATAACCAAAGCATTATATCAAATTAATTCCTTATTATTTCAAGATAATGAAAATAGGAAATTTAATTTTATTTATAATAAGTTGGGGTCTTACAACCTCCCCTCCTAATGAAATTTTTTCCTCGAAATTAACGTACGTACCTGGTGTTTCGAAAAGGTGAGGGTACCTCGCTTTCATTTCTGATTCCAACTCTCAGGTCATTTCTTCAATAGCATGGTTCCTCCACAAAACCTTGACTTGTTGTATAACCTTTGTTCGTAGGACATGCTCTTTCCTATCCAATATCTTGATAAGTACCTCCTCGTACGTTAAATCTTCGGCTATCTCGTCTGGTTCTAAAGTAATAATATGGTTCGGGTCTTTCACATATTTACAAAGTATAGATATATGAAAAACATTATGAACACGAGACATGCTTGGAAGTAATGCGAGTCTATAGGCCACATTTCCTATTCGGTTAAGAATCTCAAATGGACCAACAAATCGTGGATTGAGCTTTCCTCTCTTCCCAAATCTTGTAACTCCATTCCATGGAACAATACGTAACAGTACATGATCTCCAATATTAAATTTCACGTCCTTTCGATGAAGATCAGTGTAACTCTTTTGTCGATCTTGTGAGGTATTTATACGTTGTCGGATCATTTGAATATTTTCTGTATTCATGCGTACTAATTCTGGTCCCAACAACGTTGTTTCTCCCACCTCGTCCCAACATACAGGAGAACGACACTTTTATCCATACAACGCCTCAAATGGAGCCTTGCATATACTTACTTGATAACTATTGTTGTAGGAGAATTCCACTAGTGGCAAGTACTTATCCTAACTTCCTTTGAAATTTAGGACACAGAGTCTTAATAGATCTTCAAGGGTTTGAATAGTCCTTTTCGATTGCCCGTCCGTTTGAGGATGGTATGCCGAACTGAATCGTAAATCCGTGCCCATAGCTTTCTGCAAGCTAACCAGAAATCGTGAAGTGAATCTTGGGTCACGATCCGAAACTATGGATACTGGCATGCCATGCAATCTCACAATCTCATTCCCGTGCATACGAGCAAGACGTTCTAGGGAATAAGTCTAACGTATAGGCAAGAAATGAGCAGACTTGGTTAATCTATCAATAATAACCCAAATCGCATATATGCCTTGAGAAACTTTAGGAAGACCTGTAACAAAATCCATGGTAATGTGTTCCCACTTCCATTTCGAAATCTCAAGTGGTTGCAATGGACCCTTTTGTACTTGATGCTCTGCCTTTACACGTTGACAGGTTAAACACCTCGAGATAAACTCTGCGATCTCTCTCTTCATATTGCTCCACCAAAATGTATGTCGAAGATCGTGATACATTTTGGTACTCCCAGGATGGATTGCAAATGGTGTGTTTTTTGCCTCCATCATGATTCTATGCTTCAAGTCAGAATCGTTAGGAACGCAAAGTCTAGAGTTGACTCAAAGTATTCCTTCTTCATCGATTCCTGCTACTGGAATAACACTTTCTTGTACTTTCTTCTTCATACGTATCATCTCTGGGTCCGTGGCTTGAGTAGCTTTAACTTTATCGATTAAAGTCTGTTCTACTCGTATGTTTGATATCATCATGTGGGTACTTGGAGCCTTTAACTCTATCTCCATCCTTTGTAAGTCGTATAAAAAGGGTCCTTGTGTTAACAACATCGCACTCGTACCCGCATATTATCTTCTACTCAATGCGTCAGCTACAACGTTTGCTTTTCCATGATGATATTGAATGTTATGGTCGTAATCTTTCAACAACTCAAGCCAATGTCGTTGCCTCATGTTGAGTTCCTTTTGGGTGAAGAAATATTTGAGGCTTTTATGATCCGTATAAATCTCCACTTTCTCCCCATACAGGTAGTGTCTCTAGATTTTCAATGCAAAAATGACTGCTGCCAACTCCAGATCATGAGTAGGATAATTTCTCTCATATTCTTTGAGTTATCGCCAAGCATAGGCTATGACTTTCCCATGTTGCATGAGAACACATCATAACCCTTTGCCTGAAGCATCGTTGTAGATAACAAATCCATCCGAACCAGATGGTATTGTCAAAACAGGTGCCGAAATGAGTCTCCTCTTAAGCTCTTGGAAACTCTTCTCGCATTCCTCGCTCCATACGAATTTTGTATCCTTTCGAGTCAGCTGAGTTAATGGAGTAGTGATTTGAGAAAATCCTTCCACGAATCTCCGATAATAACCAGCTAAGCCCAGAAAGCTACGCACTTCGGTCACCGACTTCGGTTGCTCCCAACTTTATATTGCTTCAATCTTTGTTGGGTCAACAGATACTCCATGTTTTGACACCATGTTCCCAAGGAATGCTACTTTCTTAAGCCAGAACTCGCATTTCTTCAGCTTGGCATATAGCTTGTTGTCACGAAGTCGTTGAAGTACCAGCTTCAAATGGTACTCATGATCTTCACAGCTTTTGGAATAGATGAGGATGTCATCAATAAAGACAACAATGAACTGATCCAAATATTCCTTGAATACACAGTTCATCATATCCATAAAAGCAGCAGGAGCAATAGTCAATCCAAAAGACATGACTAAGAATTCATAATGCCCGTACCGAGTTCTGAAGGCAGTCTTCGAAATATCATCAGTTTTAATCTTCAGCTGATGATATCCAGAATGAAGATCGATCTTTGAAAAGAATTGTGCTCCTTGCAACTGGTCAAATAGGTCATCAATGCGAGGTAGTGGATACCTATTCTTGATGGTGACATGGTTTAATTCTCGGTAGTCAATACAAAGTCGCATACTCCCATCTTTCTTCTTTACAAATAAAACAGGAGCACCCCAAGGAGATGTACTAGGATGAATGAAACCGATGTCCAACAACTCATGTAGTTGGACCTTTAACTCCTGAAGTTCAATAGGAGCCATTCGATATGGGGTTTTAGAAATGGGCTTTGTACCCGGTTCAAGATCAATAAAGAATTCAACTTCACGTTCTGGGGGTAGACCAAGAAGCTCTTCAGGAAATTCACTAACAACAGAAATATTATACAAATCTGACGTGTTTTTGTTCAAGTCTGTAATATGGGCTAAGAAAGCTTGACGTCTATTTTTCAATAAACGAATAACTTTATGGCTTGATATGACAGTGATTGATTTTGGTGGTTTAGTTGCTTGAATTCGTATAACAGGTTGGTTAGGAATATGAAAACTAGCAACCTTACGAAAACAATCAATTTTGGCATGATGAGTGGTTAACCAATCAATCCCTAAAATCACATCAAATGCAAATATCTTTAAAGAGATAAGATCAATAGGTAATGTGATTGTGCCAACTTGGATCAAGAAAGATTTATACACAGTGGATGTAATAAAAGTTTATCCTAACGGAGTCTCCACAGATAAGTCCAAATCTAATTTCTCCGGAGTCAAGTTTAAACGTTGAGCACAAGTATGAGAGATAAAAGAATGGGTAGAACCGGTATCTAGTAAGGTATAAACTTCTCAAGAGTTCAAGATTAGCTTACCCGTGATCACCTCGTTCGAGTTTCTCGCGTTTTGGCCAGTCACGACAAACGCCCTCCCTTGAACCACCAACTTTATTTTGTCTGTATTCGTCTTTTGTGCCGCCGTCCCAGTTGGACTTGACTTCGCTACCAGAAAAAATTGGGCTATATGACCATCTTTTCCACAATTAAAACATGCCTTGGAAGGCTATGAACAGTTTGGACTTATGTGTCCCTCCTCTTCGCATTTGTAGCATCTAACTGGTGGTCGTTCTCCTCCCCTGGAATTTATTGTTGGTGTTGGTGTTGCTGCTGATGTCTTCCCGTCATTTTTGAATCTCCTCTTTTTGAAATTTCCACTTGACTCACCTCTCCTATTATCATGGCCACGATTACCACCCGAGTGGTTACCGCTTTTGTCCGTATTTTTCCCTCCTCACTGGTTATCATCGCTCCGATGACTACTGTCACCGGTATGACCCTGGTTGTGGTCCCTTGGTTGAACATATTCATTATCTCGCTCTAATAATTGAGCCATGTTGACAACATCTGAAAACAGAGAAAATATGTGAGAGATAAGGTACTGACGAATCTCGGGTTTTAGACCTCTCAGAAACATCCGCGTCATACGTTCCTCATTCTCTACCAAATGAGGTACAAACCTGGATAACTCTGCGAACTTCATCTCGTACTAGGGACACCGTCATGTTGTTTTGTTCCAATCTAATAAACTCTACCTTCTTCATATGATGAATACTTTCAGGAAATTACTTGTCATTGAACAGTTTCTGAAATCTTTCCCAAGACATGTTGAGTGTGGCTGGCTAGGTACACTTCACATATTCCCACCAGTTATCTGCCTCACCATGGAACATAAAGGTGGCGAATGGAACCTTTTGTTATTCTGTGCATCCCAAGACATCGAATATCTTGGATATTTTGCTTGACCCATGTTTTCGTCTTAATCGAATCCGGATTTCCCCAGAAATCTGGTGGTCCCAACTTCTTGAACTGCTTGGCCGTGACAAACCGCGCGTTGTTATCATTTCCACCCGTATTTTGTACACGAGTCTCCCTCATCTGATTTTGTATGAACTACAAAAAGCTTCTAAACATTCCATCATTCATCGTTTGCTCCATAGTGTTGTTTCATATAGTCTACTCATTGATCAAGAAAACTCAGATTAAATTATGAAGAGTATGACACATTCCATGACTCGAGTTTAATCTAGGATGTCAAAGTTAAAAGGATTAAATTACATTGTAACATTGGTCACAAAAAAGTTGCATCAAATCATCGATCTTATTATTACTTGGGTAGCAGTGATGCATTGCTAGATGTCGCTCACTGTTTATAATTTTATAATATGATTTTAAAATTATTGTCAACATAATAATAACCTATAGTGTCACACACATAGAACGTAATTAAAAGGGAATTAATTTAAATTGAAAGGATTTAAATATATCAATATGATTGATAGTATTTAAATTACGAATTTAAATTAATAGGATAATTTGTATATATATGTATATTTATTAAGTAAGACTTAATTAATATATAATATATATAAATTTGGATTTTAGGTTTTTAATAAGATTAGGTTTTGATTAATCCTTTTTTAACTGCTGTATATAGATAATATATCACCCAATTCAGGAAGAGAATCATAAATCAAAAACCCTAGCCCCTCTTAGAGAGAGACTAGAGAGAAAATCGAAAATACCGTTCCTTTAGTGGCTAGTACCGCAGCTCCTTTTTCAGAATCGTGCGACGGTTCAGGTGCGTTCGTGTGGATACCATAGAGACATAGTTTCGTGAGGAATTGCGTTGGAGATTCGAAGCGTTTCAGAAGCGATTTCATAATCGATATAATCTCTTAACACTTAATTAATATATGTTTTCGCATGGATCCTTTTTTGGGTTTCGGAAATTATTTTGGTTTATTCAATTTATATTCTGTTGTGCATTGCTTTGTTGTGTCGAAATCCCAACAATACTTACTTCAAAAGAGATTAATAAATTAATAGAGATTTTATAATTAAAAATAAGAGGTTGTAGTATATTATATCTATCATAAGCTTTAACGCATGAAGTCAATACAAAGGTCAAATACTTACAACGGTCAAAACATACTTTTAAATGTTGGAACTTTTAAATTTCAAATTTTATTATTTAAGGAATAAATATAAGGAACATGTTGAGTACATAGTAAAAAAATTAAATTTCTATCCCGCATAATGACCCAGTAGCACTACAGAGTAGGGATAGAGATAAAAAAACTATTTTGAATGCTCTTATAAGATTCTTTAGATTATCGATATAAAGAATATATAAAAATAATTAAAAGTTTAATATAATTTTGTAATGCCTATCAATAATTTTATGTTAAGAAAGTTTAATAAATCTATGTATTTAAAAATTATACAAAATTTTAAATTAAATAAAAAAATTACATTATAAAACTTTCATTTGACGGATAGATATTTTAAAAGATCAAGATTACAGTAGAACCTCTATAAATTAATAATGTTGGGACTGGAAAATTTTATTAATTTAGAGAGTTATTATTTAATAGATAAATTAATAATTTATCAATTTAAAGAGAGTTTTTCTATTCGGTGAACAAAAATTTAATTACATTAAAATTATTGCATTTTATTGATGTTTATATCATACTTTTTTTATGTAATGTATCATACTTATTAAATTAATGTATCATACTTGTGAGGATGATACAATACATTTGGAGCCAATAACGCGAAAGGAAGCACTCATAGCGTCAACAACCCTTCACAAGTTTTTATTACAATTCGAGAATACAATTTTTATTGCAATTCGAGAATACAACACCTAAACTTCTAGACGCAATGAGAAAAATTAAGGATGAAATTCAATGAGATTTGAATTTCAAGACAAAATAAACGAGAATAGAATCTTATTTTACAAGATTACTTATATATATTTATAATTTAAAAGAATTATTAATTTATGATTTTGATGGGATCATATATTTTTATAGGGTCTTTTTAAAAATTATTATTTTATTAAAATTATTAATATATCCCATTAACCCAAATCGAGACTGGAAAAAATATTATTTTAAAGAAATTATTAATTTATATAGGTTCTACTATATATCATTTTTATTAAACTAAAGTATATAACTTAAATGCCCTAAATGGTATCAACCAATTCCCGTGGATCCTTAAATTATATATTATATATTTTATATAAATAGAAAAAATAAAATAAAGAAAGGAGTATAAAGAAGTTTCAGTTATGTATATGAACCCCATACATTTCTTTTTTCCAAAATTCATTCTAATAAATCCCTCTTTTGGAGTCTACTTCTATTATATTAATTAACAATAACTTCTCCAGGCTTCAAGGCATGAAAAATAGAAGTTAATAATAATAATAATAATAATAATAATAATAATAATAATAATAATAATAATAATTCGATCCAATCACGAGTCGCATGAAATTATAGTAGTACATGTAATATTTGATTTTTCCCATACTTCTCATGTTATATCTCCTCTCTATCTTAAAATATAAAACTATTATTGTTTTTCTAAATAATTATTTTATACTTATAATAATTTTTAATTATTTTAAATATTAATTAAAATTGAATAAATTTATATCAATTTTAAATGTTATGATTTTGTAAATTGACTGAAAAATATCAAATAATTTATATTTTTTATGAAATAGAGAAAGTAAATAAAGAATAAAATAGGAATTGCAAGTATCAATTACAAGTATAATTTCACTACAATGTTTTTGGTTAATGGTCCCCATAGGAGATGGAGAACCCTTATTCCAAATATCTTAGAATGGAATAGAATGAAAAAAAAATTATTTATTTATTTTGATGAATAATCTATTTTGATACAATAAAATTTTATTTAAATTAATTTTTAAAAGTCAATAATAATCGTATAATTTAAAATAAAAAAAAAGTCAAAAACAAAATATCAGGCAAAATATATTGTTTTTTGAGTCCCACTATGTATAGCTATAAATTTACTTCGAATTATAATTACAAAACTTATTAATACATAAAATTAATAATAATTATAAGAGAATCTCAATTATTATATATCTTTTCAAAATAATCATTACTAATACTTATCCGTAATAAAAAAATTGACATTTTCTTGTATTTTATGGAGAGAAAAATAAATAAGGAACACCCCATTAACCTTATTATATTATTAATAGTGACTACATTTTTCTCCTAGCTACTCTATAAATACCACACCACCATACAATACCAAATAACTTGAATATAATACTACACAAACATAACTCGTCCCACTACCGGTACATCTCCCTCCCCACATTTTCTCTCTCCAAAAATGGGCCAATCTCTTCTCGACGCTCTCAACGTCCGAGTCGTCGGCTCCGGCCGGCGAGTCCTCGTTCTCGCTCATGGATTCGGCACCGACCAATCCGCCTGGAATCGCATTCTCCCCTTTTTCCTCCCGTCGTACAAAGTCATCCTCTACGACTTGGTCTGCGCCGGCAGTGTCAATCCCGATTACTTCGATTTCCGGCGATACACTACTCTCGATTCTTACGTCGATGACCTAGTGAACATACTCGATTCTCTCGGCGTAGATCGGTGTTTCTATGTCGGCCACTCTGTTTCCGCCATGATCGGAATTCTAGCTTCCATTCGCCGGCCGGAGCTTTTCTCGAAGCTCATTCTAATTGGTGCTTCTCCCAGGTAAATATAATGTCATTTTCACTCTTATCCGTTTTGTAATTTTGTATGTGATTTGTTATTGGAGTACAAAAATGGTATAAATTTGGGCGTGCTTTAATTGTGTTAGAATTAGAATTTTTTGTTTTTCAGTTTTTTCCTAATAAAGTGGAAACTACCTAGTCAACCATAGGTTGATATTGTGGATAAGGATTTTGACTTATGATTAAAATTTTGATTAGCTAGTTTGAATCGAATTGAGTTAATTTTGAAGATGATCTATTGTCAGGGATTAATATTGTTTCATGGTGATGAACGTCTAAAAATCCAACTCAAAATTAGATAGAAAGTTATATTTTTACATGTATTTTTGGTATTTTTACATGATTTAGTGGTTCTCAACTTCATATAGAAAGAAGCATGTGAAAATATTAAAAATGTATTTAAAAATAATGCTCCCTAATTAAATATCTATATAATAAAACAGAACCCATTTTGAATCTTTCATTTGACAAAGCACAAGAACGGTTCAGATTCATTCTAACTTAATTCATTCTAACTTAATCTAAAGGCTCATATTTCTTCCCGCTCAAATTAAATTCACTCATACACCATACTCTCTCTTATATTCACACACACAATCTTTCTCTCTCCTCTCTTCTTCACACACAAACAAATAATAATAATAATAATAGTAATAATAATAAATATTATTATAATAGTACTAATAATAATAATTATTATTATTATTATTATAATAAAAATAATTATAATATCTAAATAATAAAATAGAAACCATTTTGAATATTTCATTTGATAAGAACGGTTCAGATTTTATCTCAATTCTTCTAACTTAATCTAAAGGTTCACATTTCATCTCAAACTAAAAATTCCCGCCCAAATCAAATAATAATAATAACGACAATAATGACAATAATTAAAATAATAATAATTATTATAATAATAGTAGTAGTAGTAATAATAATAATAATAATAATAATAATAATAATTATAATAATAATACTAATTATAATCTATATAATAATACTAATTATAATAAATCTATATAATAAAACAGAACCCGTTTGACAAAGCAGAAGGACGGTTCAAATTCATTCTAACTTAATTCTTCCAACTTAATCTAAAAGCTCATATTTCTTTCCGGCCTAATCAAATTCACCCATACACCATACTCTCTCTCATGTTCACACACAAAATCTTTTTATATCCTCTCTTCTTCACACACACAAACAAATAATAATAATAATAGTACTAATAATAATAAATATTATTATAATAGTGCTAATAATAATAATAATAATTATTATAAAAATAATTATAATATCTATATAATAAAACAAAAACTATTTTGAATATTTCATTTGACAAACCACAAGAACGGTTCAGATGTCATCTCAATTCATCCAACTTAATCTAAAGGCTCATATTTCATCTCACACTAAAAATTTCCACCCAAATCAAATAACAATAATAATAACAATAATGATAATAATTATAATAATAATAATTAAAATAATAGTAGTAATAATAATAATTGTTATTATGGTGGTGTGGTGAATTATAAAAATTATTATCGATGATTTTTAAGTTTTGTAAACAGGTTTAGATTTTTTTGAATATCTATTTTTAAAGAAAAATTAATTATTGTGTAGGTTTGGTAAATTATGATAATTGTTATGTCTGATTGTAAGTTATTTTAGGTTATAAAAAGTCTTTAGGTAATGTAGTATTTTTCGAATTTTAATCTAATTTTTCGTTACGTCGTGCCTTTAGGCACGGGCAATTACTAGTTACCCTATATTATTGAGTTTTAAAAATGAACGGAAAAGAAAAGTAACAGACCAATTCCTTTGTTACTGAGTATTTTATTGAAATCATTATTCTTGTCAAATTTTTCCGTCCAAAAAATATATGGATTTTATCATGAAATCATTTTTTATAATCTCTATTATATTATCTAGATTATAAACATCATAAAATTAATATTAGGGTAATTTAGTAATTTAAATGTGAAACTTAAGTTTATTTTTTTATTTTTTTATAAATTCATTAACAACATGAAAGAAAGCATACAACTTTTTTATTATTATTTTTATTATTATAAATTAAGTTTTTATTTTTTAATTTCTTTTCCGATTCAACTTAGAAACAGAGTGTTGTGCCTGAGATATTCTCTAACGTCTCACAGGGAAAGAGTTTGGCTCGTAAAATTTAATGATACCCTTTCTTTCATGTTGATATTGTCATAGTAAAAATTATATTATTAGAGTAATAATATAACATAATATAATATATCGTTAGAACACTTGTGAAAATATCTTTTAGCATATTTATTTTGACAACAACATTTTTACTTTGATATCATCAACGGTCTCTTTCCTTCATGATTATAGAATTGTGATTATAGGATTGTGATGATAATTTATAAAAAATTGTGTTATATTATACCACTAGCTGGTCCCGTGCCTCCGGCACTGTATGGACAGTGAGATTTATCTCAAACTTTGAACGGCCCAAATTATTTATTGAGTGAGCGAAAAATTCAAAACCATTTGTATTTTATTAGATAGATTAGATTAGATAGATAGATAGATAGATAGATAGATAGATAGATAGATGTATTTTATTAGATAGATGCATGGACGGTTGGATTTATCCCAAACTTTAGACGGCCAAGATAATTTATTGAGTGAGCGGAAAATTCAAAATCATTTGTATTTTATTAGATAGATTGTTATAAAAATTAAATTGTTTTTTTAAAAATAAGAATCTTTTTATGAAATTAAATGAGTGAATATTTAGGTTCACAATTCACGTGGACCTCCTTAACACAAATAAAATGGGCAAGATATTCTCAACAAGTGCTATGGTTTATAAAAAATTACTTGCATAAGATATTCAAAAAAAATTATGTGGACATAGAAATTGAACATAAAAATTAGACATGAGTGTATTTCAATTTTATTTATTTGTATTTTGATCCCTAATAGTGGATAAAAATACAAATAAGTAAAATTAAAATACACTTATGTCTAATTTTCATGTCCACCTAAAAAAACTCTTTGATTATTCTTAACACAAAATTAGGGTAATGACATTTTCAACATTGAAAATATCATTTTAAGGTACAACATGCATCAAACATGATAAAATTATGTAATGTATGTATTGCGGTAAAAATGATAATTCTATCGTTCAAAATTAATATTATTCCCCCACCCCCCACTCCACCCCCACCCACACCCACACCCACAACCACAACCACAACCACACCCACCACCCACACCCACCACGCACCCAAAATATTCTAATACTAGGCCGAAAAACCTGGACAATCACTCCCTATATGCCAATAGGTAGCGTGTACGTAAAATACCATGTTGTACCTTAAAATGATATTTTTAATGTTGAAAATGTCATTACCCTAATTTTGTGTTAAGAATAATCAAATGTGGAATTTTTTTCAGGTTCTTAAATGATCCAGAGTACCATGGTGGGTTTGATCAAGGGGAAATTGACAAAGTGTTCTCAGCAATGGAGGCCAATTATGCGGCTTGGGTAAATGGATTCGCTCCGTTAGCAGTAGGAGCCGATGTTCCGGCAGCAGTCCGGGAATTTAGCCGGACTTTATTTAACATGAGGCCTGACATTACACTATTCGTATCCCGAACAGTATTTAATAGCGACTTAAGGGGAGTTTTAGGCCTAGTTAGGGTGCCTTGTTGTATAATTCAGACCACTAAAGACCATTCCGTACCGGCATCGGTGGCGTCGTACCTGAAAAACCACCTAGGTGGGCGGAGCACGGTGGTGACATTGAACATTGAGGGTCATTTGCCCCACCTGAGTGCACCGGGGATTTTGGCTCAAGAGCTTCTCCGGGCAGTTTCCCGATGAGTCGCATGTGTATATGTGGTGTGAGACCTATGCTCTAAGTTCGGTCGCCTATATAGCTATAGGTATTATGTGGGCCCAGGACTAGGCAGAGAACAAGGGATGCACTTTTGACACGTGTTGTGGGTTGACTGTTGAGTTCACTCAATTTAGCTTATCTATAGATTATAAAATCTTCAAATGATAATTAAGGTGCGACTTTCATGTAATTCCGGATTGATTTTGTATTTTCCTTTTTTTTTTTGACCTTTAGCTCGATTCTGAAATTGGAATACAGAAAAGCAAGAAAATGGAAATATTTTGTTAATATATGTTTATTTTATAATTTCTCTATTTCACAAAACGTGTTTTATTTGTTAAATTTATAAAATTTAATTATATTTTATTTTAATCTTCATTTTAAATTTAGTGAAAATTTAGTTTAATGGTGATGACATTATTAAAATATGATTTTAAACTATGAGATATTGTGTAATTTTATATTATCATAAAAAAAATGAAATGTTCTTTGGAGAATAAATTTTTCTAACAAATTAACTTAAGACAATTTAAAATCCTTAACATTTAACATAACTCTTAAATTTCAAGATAATGTTTAGAATTTAAAATTTTTACTTAAACAAATGATGTAACATTGAATAAAATTTATCTAACAAAATACAACTAATTTTGAATTTTCCGCTAACCTTAATAAATCATTTGGGCCGTCTAAAGATTGGGATATGTCAGAGGTACGTAGGCCTGGCAAAATATGATTATGAGTTATTTTGATTTTCAAAATATGATTTATGGTTCTATTTAAGAACTTAAACCATATTAACCATTTTTAATATGTGTTGTGTGAGTTGGAACTATATGGTTATGGTTCAAACCATATTAACCATTTTAAGATGTTTTGACTTTTAAACATAACTTTTGAAAAATAAAATTGTGACCGTTACAATTAAATTAATTAAGTAATAATTAATATGATATAAAAATTATTAATATAAATAATAAAATGCTAAAAAACTATACTAATAGAATTTTAAATTGAAATTATTAATACCCTTCCATATTTAAATAATTTTTCAAAATTATTATTAACCTGCTAATAGAAAGGTAATTATTTTATTGATATGCTTCTTTGGCATATTTTTTTGCTTTTTCAAAAAAAAAAATAATTACGAATATCATAAACTATTTAAAAACTACTACTATTTATAAAATTTAAAATAAAGCATGTCAAATTTAAATTTAAAAATATCTTAAATCAATTTTTAAAAAACTAATATTGATCTTATATTTTGAAATAGACGAAATATGTTTTTTTTCCCAATAAATTGATTCCAATGAGGACATGAATGAGCGGGATGCAATTTGGAGTTATAGCAGATGAACTGACTTTATATATATTAGTTATTTGACAAACAATCGTGTGTAAATTTAAAAAATAAAAATATAAAATTTAATTAATAAAAGAATTAAAAAAAGAAAAGAGTAGAAATATAAAAAACCTGAATATGAGTTGATTAATCACGCATCATATGTAAGCCTTAACGCTTTTTTATTTGAAGTGTCAATCAATATATGTACGATGACCAATAAACGTATCTCTTTATAATATTCTGCAATTTTATGGAGGAGTGTGATTGAATGGAATATAGATTAAAAAATGGTTAATCGGTTCAGAACTATATTTGTTTTAAAAAATATGGGTCCAAACTTTAACCAACATGAATAAATAAAAATGATTAATCAACCCATTTAATTTCAAATAATATGATTTGATCCATCAGTTAACTAATTATATTGTCAGATCTAGAAGTACGGGACACAACTAGTAAATAATATTTCATGCGGATCAAAATTAGAAGCTATATACTCAATCAATGTAATGATACCACATCTGTTAAAGGGGGCAAAGATATGTTTACATGGGGGAATAGACTATTTTTAAATTTTAATTAAAGCCAAGTAATTTGTTAATCTGATTATGCAGCAGAATGAATATTTATGAAAAATTCCATTAGCTTAGCCCACATATTTGTATTTTGTATTAAGAGATCCTTTAAATTGTTTTGATTTATATTTGTATTTTAATAATTTAGAAGTATTCAAAGGGAATTTTTTTTATCCCAATTTCATAAATTAAAATGCATTAAGAGATAGACGGTTAAGATGCAATCAAACACCACCACTCTTCATATTTTGTTTTTATTTTTATTTTTAAATATTAAGTTCGCAAATTTTTTTTGGCTGGCAACAAATACATTTTATTAAAATCCAATTAAAAAGTAGCAATCCAATCCAAAAGTTTTGAATTAGGCCATAAGAAATACAAAGTGAAGCAAGATTCTAAGAGGAAATCCTCAAAACCATCAAAAGCACAAAACAACACAGTGTGCCTATGACTTAACCCAATAATGTATTCTAATTGGCCACAAAA
Organism: Panax japonicus; assembly: GCA_020205505.1. Taxonomy (NCBI): domain Eukaryota; kingdom Viridiplantae; phylum Streptophyta; class Magnoliopsida; order Apiales; family Araliaceae; genus Panax; species Panax japonicus. The sequence goes on from CM035092.1 coordinate 62,031,481, forward strand.
AGCCCATCTATAAGCCCCTTCTTTAAAAGCCCAAAACAACATATAAAAACCAACAAAATTATTAGAAGACTTTTTTAATCTTCATACTTGGAACATTTAAAACTCCATTGAGAAAACTTGTTTATAGATAAAATATTACAATGTAAAAAAAACTATAGCATAATATTATTACCTTATAGTGTTAAAAAAAAAACTATCAGTAATTTTGGAACAATTTAAAAATAAAAATATATCTTTAATTTTGGAATTGATAGAGTATAATATTATTACCTTCATTCCACAATTAAATGTACATTTCAAAAACAACATTTTTTAAAGGAAATTTTTACTTTTCCAAATAAATCCCTAAAATTAGTTAGAAAGTAATTTAGAATGTAATTGTGGTGACGTGATAATAATCAATCACCCTATATACACAAAAATGACATGTAAAATATTTCATCTCATTTTATAGTTTAGATATAAATATATTTTTAATTTAAAAATGGAACTCGTAATTCAATAACTATTGTTACTCATTAGTCATAACTGTCTTCCAAAGTTAATGCTATTAATTATTTTTTTTTTAAATCAATATTTATTGAGTGCTTTGACTTAAAAAAAACAACGTGAAGAGTAAAACTGTAAAATGAGCAAACAGTTAGGGCACGATTCGTACTCGCTTGACTAAAAGTTCGATTCAAACTCGACTCGAAATATAAATGAGTTAAATATGAGTAAATTTTAAAGTTCGATAAATTACTCGAACCTTCTCAAATTATAATTTTTTATTGATATTCGGATCATATTCGTTCGAAAAGTTCAAATTGTTCGGGTTCGATTCGAGATCGTGCTCGATTCGGTTGCTAAATGAGCTACAATCAAATCTTATTTTATACTCAATAAATTTTATAAACCAAATTTGAATAACTCAATACTCGACTTGACTCAGTTCATTTACACCCTCTGAAGAGTTGATAAAAATAAGGAACAATTACATTTTATAGTACATTTAAAAACATAATTACAATAAAAGTGCACTCATTAAATATTTACATAACTAATACACTTTCATATTTATTTACATATTCTAGTGTAATTAGGATTCCTTAATTTAGGGAATTATAATTCAATTAGAATTCCTTAATTTAGGTTCTTCTCTCTCTCCTCATCTAGAATAATTGTATTAATTAGTCTCCCCTTTTTTTTCTTTTACATTCAACGTATTCATTCTTGTTAATGCCCTCCTCATCCGCCATACTCCATCGCCCTTCTCCACCGCCCTCCTCCTCCGTCCTCCTCCACCGCCCTCCTCCACCGCCTTCTCCTCCGTCCTCCTCCACTGCCCTCCTCCGCCCTCCTCCATCCTCCTCCACTGCTCTCCTCTGCCCTCCACCACTGTATAAATTAGGCCCTTCTCCTCCGTTCTCCTCCGCCATTAACGCCATCCTCCACCATTAACCTAGACAGTTCCAATTTGTTAATGTCATCCTCCACATCCACACCATTAATACCATCCTACACATCCACACTTGCGATTTTTTTCATAGTTCAGTTGCTGCGATTTTTTTATTGTACAGTTGGTAGCCAAACATTCATACCAAGGTAACCAATTTAGTATTATTAGGTTTCTAATTTATTTTTAAAAAAGCTATTATAGATTTTTTTTTATTTAAGAGTGCAGTTGGTAGCTAACACTTTATACAAATATAACCAATTTAGTTTTATTGGGTTACCAATTAATTAAAAAAAAATTATTATAAATTTTTTTTATAATGCAGTTGGTAGCCAAATGTTAATACAAAAATAACCAATTCAGTTTTATTGGGTTACCATTTCATAGTGCAGTTCTATTGGTTACCCACAAAAACTAAAATGGTTACCTTTGTATAAATATTTAGATAACAACTGTAATAAAATTTATCTTTTTCTCCTTTTAATTTCTGGACTAAATCAACCTTCATAATAATGGCAGCTGTGACCGGCGTCCATGGTGTTGAAGCGGCGGCGTCCATGATGAAGCGAAGGAAGATGACCGGCATCTATGGTGAAGCGGAGGAAGATGGCCGGCGTCCATGGTGTTGAAGTGGCGGCGAAGGGGAGGAGAAAGATGACCGGCGAAGGGGAGGAAGAAGATGACGTTTCCAAACTTTGAATATTTGAATTTTAATTATTATTTTTGAATTTATTTTGTTTGTTAGATCCTAGATATTTGAATTTTAATTATTAATTATGGTAGTTATTTCTCCTTGATTTTAGGTTTCCTTATTATTATGAATTGAATCCTATACTAATTTCCTAAATTAAGGAATCCTAATTGCACTAATATTGTAAATAAATATAAAAAGTGTATTAATTATATAAATATTTTATGAGTGCACTAATAGTGTAATTACTTTCTAAATGTTGTATACTTATGTAAAGGACCTTAAAAATAATTTGTCAACCTGAACCCAACAGTCCAATACATTGGGCTAGACCGCTGGCATATGATGGTTTCATGGTCGGGGTCGTATTTGATGGCTTTATGGTATAGTCCACAGCCCTAGGTTTGAGTCCAATCCCAAGTATATTACTTTATTCGTTTTAAAATACAAATATTTTCGTCATTAAAAGTATAAATATTATAAAAGTATTATTCTATATGCTTCACAAAAACAAACTTATTTACAAAATTTATGAATATTGAATATTTATTTAAAATAATTAGTTGTTAGTCTAGTTATATACTTTAATAGTATTGGTATAATAATAAATTGAGTTTTAAATACACGAGCATTATTAGGATCATAACAAATTATTAAAATATCATTAATGAAGTACTTATATTAAATAAATACTCTTATTTCAATGATGTGTCACTTATCACCGTTTGTGTATACACAATCAATGTATTAAATTTAAACTCCATTAAAATTATGATGACAAACTTTAAGAATATTATGTAATTTTATACTACTACCAATTAAATGTGATCTGCTTACAAAAACCTTTGACAAGTAAATCTTTTTTTTAAACAAAAGAAGTATTAATTATAAAAAAGAAATATTTCCAAATTTCAAACAAATAATACTTCTTCTGTCCTCAAAAAGGATGGCTAAAGATATAAATTTTTTTATTTTAAAAAACATGATAATAAATATATAAATAAAAATAAGTACGTCATTTAGTGAAATTCATTAGTATATATGCAAATAAAAGACTCATCACTTTACGTTATTTATTTGAGACACGGGGGTTAATTGTTTTTTTTTAAAAATCTACTTTTTTTTATAATTTATGTGTTAAATGTACCTTTAAAAGACGGATGGAGTATCACTTTTAAATTTAAAAATATTTTAAATTCATTATTAAAATAATTGAATTTATCCTTGGAAGGGGAACAGTATTTTAGAAGAAAATTATTACAATAAATATTTGAATTTTATAAAAAGGCTAAAAGCTGATGCCGTGTGAAAATAGGATGAGCCGGACACAAAGAAGTTTGAGCGCGTGCTGCTGATGGCTTTTGACGTTTCATTACGAGAGGAAAGAAATCTGCCTTGGCGGCTGGCACGACTCGGCTGACCTCGTCAACTACTTTACCTTATTTTGAAATATCTACTTTCTTAATAATTGAATCCGATTATCATAAAATTAATTTTATATTAAGTTAATTAATTGACTAATACAACACTGACATATAGAAAAAAATATCTCTCACCTCCGTATCGACACTGTATTAATCAATTGACCAAAGTTAATTTCTTTAACGCAATGTAATAAGGCTACTGATACAATGATAATTGTATTACTTCCAACAGTTCAATATATATAAATGTTGTGGAGTCAATCCAGGAAGCTAATCTCCTAGAATTAAGTATTTACATCTAATTCCTATAATCAATGGTTGATTGATTGCTATGAACATGGTATGTTAATTCCTAGAATTAGGCACTTGGGTCAATGATATTATGTACAAGATTTAGCTGTTGTTTTCTTTTATATGCCCCATCAAGTTGGAGCTCCTAGTGGAGATTCCAATCTTGTCCTTGAGATTAAGAAATGGAGTACGTGAGAGTGGCTTTGTAAGTGCATCAACCAACTGATCTGCAGAAGAGACATGGGCGACACGAAGTTCTCCACTTTGAACTTGTTCACGGATGAAGTGAAAATCAATAGCGACATGCTTCATCCGAGAATGAAAGACGGGGTTAGAGAAAATATAAGTGGCGCTAATATTGTCACAATAGATGACCGGAGCTATCGAAGGTCGTATTCCAAGTTCAGTGAGAAGTGAAAAAATCCAGGTTAATTCAGCAGCAGTAGCCGCAACTGCATGATACTCAGCTTCAGTTAATGAGCGGGCAATCATGCATTGTTTCTTTGAGCTCCAAGAAATTGGATTGCGACCAAGATAAACAATGGAAGCACTAACGGAGGTGAAACCAACTTTGTTACCAGCCCAATCAGCATAGGAGAAGGCATGGAGAGATAGGGTTGGGTTGCGATGAAGTACAATTCCATGATCAGAGGTGCCACAAAGATATCGTTACAGCCGTTTGGTTGCGTTCCAGTGATCAGTTGTAATATGATGCATGAATTGAGAGAGCTTATTTACAGCAAATGCAATGTCAGGCCTTGTGAGAGTTAAGTATTGAAGACTGCCAACAATAGTTCTATATTCAAAAGCATCGGTCAAGGTGGCGCCATTGTGAAGACAGTACAAGAAAAAGGCCTAACAACGACCACGACTATCAGAGACCACATATGCGGTCGCTGATAATAGTAATAGCGACCGACATATGTGACCGTGATTTACTTCAACCGCTATATTATATCAGGGACCGCATGCGATCGCTAAGCGGTCGCTTTCATAAATTTGTCTCACAAAAATTAGCGTGAAATGTTGGCACGAAGGTTTTGTGCGACCACTTAACATCAGCGACCACATGCGGTCGCTGATAAGTCTATGTCATTAAAAATTAGCGACCGCATGTGGTCGCTGATCAATTTTAATGTAATCAGTATCAGGCATTCGCTCGACACAATAGGCGAAGGAAAAAAAAAAAGAGGGAGGAGAAGAGGGAGAAGGGGGAGAAGAGAAGAAGGAGAAGAGGGACGCCACCCACCGCTGCCATCGCCGCCCAAACCGCTGCTGCACAGGTAACCCTTTTTAATTTGTTCTGTATATATATCCTATATTATAAAAAATATGTATCTTTTTATCCAATAAAATAGGGCATTGTGATTTGTCTCAATCCAAATTCTAGTTATTCACATATTTTGGCAGTGATCGAGAACTTATTTTCCTCGTATAATTGATTCACATATTGAACTTGTAAAAAAAATTGTGTATAATTTGGTGGGTAGCAAGTCCTATTTATAATCATGTATTAGAGTAAATTATATGAGATATGTTACATTTAATTAAATTCATGAATTATGAAAAATATTATAAAATACTAAGGGCAAATGCTTAGTGACCTTCAAGTCAAAGTATGTCTGGGAAATAAGGGAAGCAGGAGTTGGGAATTGAGAGTAGCAAGTAATAAATTTTTCGTGGAGAGCAAGGATAAGGAGTATTCACCCAACTTATGAGGATTCTTCTATAATAAAAAAAACCAGTACTCAAGTTTCTTACTTTGGTTTCCTTCAATTAGAAGACATACTCTCAAACTCATTTTTTACCAAAGCTTAGAAAATCCATATATTATTAAGGAAATGTGGTACCCAATTGGTAGCTAAGATCTATTGTACCTGATCAACACAGATGGAACATGCATGAAGTGTCATGATGTTGGCTTACTCTTACTCTAACTTTTCTGAAAAGTGTCAGGCATGAAAAGTATAAAAACATACAATCACAGAATCATGGAAATCAAGACAAAATCAATAATTTCACCAAAATCGACAGCTTGCTTAACAGCTCACTTTTGCAACATTTACTGCTGCTAAAGGCTTTATTACCCCTGAAAGAACAACAATACAAGATATGGTCTTAAAGCCTGATGATCAAGAAAGAGAACCAGTACAAATCCAAAACCAATAACTAAATAGTTGAAATAAATTATGAAATATGTACCATCTGTTACAATTAATCTAACTGTTGTTGCGTCGGCTCTTGATGTTGGGGATAATGTCCACAACCAACATCATCTTGCATCTTTGAACCTGTAAATAAAATAAAATATATGTATATTAGATTTATTGATATGTTACTCATAATAATGAATAAAAAAATGATCAAACCTTGGATTGTATGACTATCATCCTCTGAACTTGAAGATGATGTTGCACCTTCATTTTTGGGAGAATCTCTACATAAAAGCTAAAATAACACTCATCATTTAAAGATTGAGATAGTTTAAAATTTTTACTATTACTTAAATATTACTTACCGATATGCAACTATTGGACAATTCCTTTTGTCATGTGATTGTTCAACTTTCCCACAACCATGACAACGTCTACCTTTTGAGTTCCTTGCCTTTCCTAATGCCCTTTCTTTCCCTCCTTTAAGTCTTTTGCCACATCCTTTTTCCCTCACTTGATTTGGTTCATTCTACATATGGTCTTTATTGCGACTCATCTTCCCAGAGATTACACTTGCACCAGTTCTACATTGTGAACTTTTACCACTAACTGCAACAAGATTGATTGATTCGAGTACATGAGCCAACGCATCTTTATACATATTAATTCCTTCTTGGCTTGTGAGGGCGATATTAATAACATCCAAAGAACATTGGATTAATTCACTCCGCTTGATTAGATATTCTTTGTCGCTATTTATCATTATGCCACTTTCATTATCAACCACTATCACAGAGTTTGCCTTCTTAGTCCACCTTTTCAAGATGTATTGTTGGGGTAATTCGTCAAAATCATGCATTTTGAGCAAGTAACCAAGCACATGTCTACATGGTATCCCCATACTCTCAAACTTGTGGCAACTACATGAAGCAAAACCCAATCCTTTGTCATAAATAAGTTATCGCACTCTGTGTGAACATTTTTTTTCTATGAACATGAAATATGCATTGATTGTCACTCTCCTTGATAAGTTCAAAATGGTAATTCAAACATTCCCATATCTCATCTTCAAATTTATAAAACATTTCCCGAGTATAAATTTCAACCATTTGGAATAGAAAGTCATGATTCATCTTCACTTTAGGCTTCTCAATCAAATCTTTGTGATCGGCCAACAACTCTTCTTGACGTTGGCGTACTAGCCCCCTAAATTGGATCATGAAATCAACTAATGAATTATTCTTAGAAACATATCTTTTGAAAAAAGTGTGAGAGCTTTTCGCTCGTTAGCTACTTAACATATTGGCTGAGAAAACATGATTACAATAAGCTAGCACCCAATTTCTACGAATGTCATACATTGTTTGTAACCATTTGTTGTCATGTAACCCGCTCCTCCCAACAAGCTCTGTCCATGTCAAATCAAACTCTTCTTTAGACTCTGAATTCCAAATACAATCGGCAAATTCATTATAGTGAGCATTATACTTCACCGAGTCTAATTTTTCTAAAAAATTTGTCAATATGTGCCAACTACAGAATCTATGAAAAGTATCCAAAAGAGTTTCTAATATTGCTTTAGACATCGCGGGATCTTGATCAGTAATGATCATTTTAGGGGCATCACCTCGCATAGCCTCTAAAAATTAGTTGAATAGCCAAACAAATGAATTTGAGGTCTCGTCACTTAAGAATGCACAAGCAAAAATTATGGGTTTGACCATGTTTGTTAACTCCCATCAGTGGTGTAAAAATCAGCCCATATCGATTGGTGTTATATATAGTATCGAAGACGACTACATCACCATAAAAACTATATGCCCTTCTAGAGGTAGCAGCAGCCCAAAAATAATGTGTTATCCTCTGTTCATTATCGACCCTAATTGTATAAGTGAATGATGGATTCTTGCCCTTTTCTAATTTGCAAAACTCACTAAACATCTCTCCGCCATGCCCTTTCAACTCATTACGTCTATCCCTTTCATAATTATATAAATCTGTTTGTGTACACCCAATGTTTTCAAACCCTCCAGCCTGTACTCCAAGGAAATTGAATTGTTGATGTGAGGGTATGTTTATCATGGAAAGTTGTTGAGTCAAACACTTTTGCGCACTCGAAACACTTCAGTGAGATCTTAATAGATGTTTCTTTGATGGAGTTACCAATGGATGACTATGACCCTCAATAAATTGGGTGACTACATAAGCCTCATAATTTATTTTCAACACAGCTACCATTGCTTTACAACTCTCTTTTATCGATCCCCGATGCCTTTTAGTTTCAACATCCGCAATTGTTTTTCCCTTACCTTGTTTAAAATAGACATTCTTTCCTTTTGATTTCGTCACTTCCTTCGAATTTCTTAGTAGCCCAACTTCGAATACTAAATCCCGCCTCTTTAGCATATGCATTGTAAAAATCCCTAACTTCATCTATTGTTTTAAATTCTTTTCGAACACTAGGTTTGAGATGATCGGCTACTTGCGGATTATAGATAAAAAATTTCCCTACCTTCATCACTCTCCCCTTCAATTCTCTTATTCTCTACTTCCTTTACATTATTGTCAACATTATCACCACATTCATCACTACCCCGTACTTCATCCTCTTAGTTACACTACAAAAAAATGGGCATTTAGCAACGATTTTTCGGGCAACGACAATATAAGTCGTTGCTAAAAGTATATGTTTAGCAACGAAATTTGTCCTTCATTGCAGATTCTGCCAGAATTTCACTTTTTCCAACGAAATTCATAAGTCGTTGCAAAATTTCGTTGCTAATTCATTGGCGGGAAAAAATTTCGTTAGAAGTTCGTTGCAAAATTTTTGGCCACTTGATTTCCGGTCATCGTGGGCAACGAAAGTTTTTTTGTTGCTAAAAATGGGTCTTTAGCAACGATTTTTCTGGCAACGACTTTATAAGTCGTTTCTAAAAGTGTATGTTTAGCAACGAAACTTGTCCCTCGTTGTAGATTGTGTCAGACTTTCACTTTTTGCAACGAAATTCATAAGTAGTTGCAAAATTTGGAAACAAAATTCGTTAGAAATTCGTTGCAAAAATTCTAACCACTTGATTTCTCCTCATCGTGAGCAACGAAAGTTTTTTTTTGCTATATTTTGTTGCCTAATATGGATCACATTCATTGGCAACAATTTTTATTTTTGTTGCGTATTTTATACAACTTTTTGCAATGACTATTAAAATGTTGCCTTAAATTAAGATAATAATAATAATAATAACAATAACAGTAATAATAATAATAATAGTAGTACTAATAATAATAATAATAATAATAATAGTAATAGTACTAATAATAATAATAACAATAACAGTAATAATAATAATAATAATAATAATAATAGTAATAATAATAATAATAACCATTATACTAATAACAGACATAATAATAATAATAATAATAATAGTACTAATAATAATAATAATAATAATAACATTCATAATAATAATAGTACTAGTAATAATAACAATAATAGTCCTTGCCCTGAATCTTAGATTTGAATATATATATATATATATATATATATATATATATATATATATATATATATATATATATATATATATATATATTGGATAAGCTGTTGGGCTGCCAAATTTCAAAATATGTCCCATTCAAATACTGATAACACTAATTGCATGCAAGTTTTTTACTTTAATGATCCAATCAGTTCCATGGTGATTAGTATTTTATTCATCTTTGTCTAGACAACTCTTTATTGGATTATTATTGTAATACTTCTTGCATGTACAGTTTTAAGGTTTGTCACCCCCTGAGCAGCAAGCATTCAGTAATTGGCATTTGGGTCAACTAATATAGATAACCTTATGCACAGGAAAACTAAATATGTAGCTATTAAGCTAATATAGCATACAAATACTCTTATCAACTACAACTAACTAAGTTTTAAACTAAATATATACCTTGGATTGAATTGTTGCTTTAAATAAAATTGTTTGTACTAATCAAAGAAAAGAAAATATTGGTTTTCATAAAACACCTGGTAGATGTATTCTAACTGTAGCGGTGAATCACTTACATTTTAATAGATGATTTGGATGCTGGCTTGGTATCTAAAGTGAGGATGGTGCCATGGATCCTAATTTTATTGGTCATATATTTTAGGGTAAAGCTAGGGGTTTCAAAGTTTTGGTCTCATATGATGTGTCATTGGATATTACACTTTATAGCATAACCAATCCTAAGAGATTTACATAACCAATGTAATGATGACACATCATTTGAGATACTTTTTGGGGCAAAAAATTTGAGACCCCTAACATTATCCTAAGTTTTATGTGTTAATTGAATAAATGAGACACGATATTGTTATATGTTTTAAACCTTTTCTTTCCTTGCATTGAGTTGTTGCTTGGGGGGAATAAGGAATGTTAATCTGTTTTGGAAGGGTTAGCTATTTATCAGTTGCTTGATTGTTACAGGATAGGATCATTTTTTTTACTTCGATGTGAGCTTCTGCTGTGGGAACTTAGGGGCATTTTTTCTGTGTCTGATTTGTAGAAATCAGAAGGTTGAACTTTTATAAGTACATTGTTTTTAGATTCCACTTGTTCTCTATTCTACTAAAAGTTCTTTCTCCATTCGAAAGCTTTTTAATCCCTCCCTCCAAATTCAAATGACATTATTAAAATACATACTTTTTAAGATCATAATTTTATTTTTTTTATTTTAATTAGACTTTGTTAAAAATGTAACACTACCAATTTTGTCCTTCTCGAGGGTGCGACAATTTTCTGGAATTCATTTGGTGATTACTATACAATTTTCAAATTCAGGTTTTATTGATTTTTTTTAACTACTGTAAATAAGGTGCAAACTGTAGAAGAACAAGTTAGAGCTGCAGCTGAGCATAAACTTGGAGTTGCTAATTAGAGCATTACTGATGGCTTCTTTGACAATAACACAAGGTAATGTTATATAACTTGATTTTGTTTTATTTTCCCAGCTGTTGCAGAGCTTGTACTAAATAGATTCTGCTATATTCTCACAGTGCAGAAGACCGGAGAGAATATTTGGAATCCCTTCTGCGAGAGTCAAAGAAAGAGGAAGTTGCAGCTGTTTTACATGATGATGCTTTAAATGATCTCATAACCCGCAGGTATATGGTTTTTTTAGGGCAAAACTATGATTTTCACTACTAAACTTGACACGTTTTACTTAATACACCACTGAACTTTTAATTTATTGGATTATATCATTAAACTAATTAAAAAATTTTAATTGGGTCATTCCGTCCAAAATAGTTAACAGACGTTAAAGTGGCGCAGATGTGGCAAAAAAAATAAATAAATTTGCTTATGTGGCAAAAAAAATCAAAAACAGATTTTTTTAAAAAAAATTAACATTTTAAAGTTTTAAAAATAACAAAAACATAATAAAATACAACAAAAAATTAAATTAATTTTATTTAAAAAAAGCAGATTTTTTTTAAAAAAAGAATTCTATAAAAAAATATATTTTTTTTAAAAACAGATTTTTTAAAAAAAATAGAATTCTATAAAAAATGAATTTTTTAAAAACAGTTTTTTTTTAAAAAAAATAGTTTTTTTAAAAAAAAACAGTTTTTTTTAAAAAAAACAAATATTTTAAAAACAGCTTTTTTTTAAAAAAAACAGAATTTTTTGGAAAAACTGATTTTTTTAAAAAATAGAATTCTAAAAAAAATACTTTTTTTAAAAAACATATTTTTTAAAAAAAATAGAAATTTTTTTTAAAAAAAGATTTTTAAAAAATAGAATTTGTAAAAAACCGGACTTTTTAAAAAGATTTATTTTTTTTAAAAGACAGTTTTTTTTAAATAGATTTTTTTTAAAACAGATTTTTTTAAAAAAATTGAATTTTTTTAAAAAACAGTTTTTTCAAAAAAACAATTTTTTTATAAATAGATTTTAAAAAAATAGAATTCTAAAAAAAATATAATTTAAAAAAAATATTTTTTTTTAAAAAATAGAATTTTTTTAAAAAAATTCTATTTTTTTTTAAAAAAATAGAATTCTAAAAAAAAAATTTTAAAAATATTTTTTTAAAAAAAATATTTTTTTTAAAAAAATAGATTTTTTTAAAAAACAGCTTTTTAAAAAAGTCTGTTTAAAAAAATTTCTACCGTTTTTTAAAAATCTTATAAATTCTATTTTTATAAAAAAAATTTAAAAAATTTCTACTGTTTTTTTAAAAGTATTTACCGTTTTTTAAAAATCTAGTTAAAAAAATTTCTACCGTTTTTTAGAAAATCTATTTTTTAAAAAATCTGTTTTTAAAAAAAATATCTTTTTTTTAGAATTCCATTATTTTAAAAAATCTGTTTTTTCAAAAAATTCTGTTTTTTTTAAATCTATTTTTTTTAAAAAAATCTGCTTTTTTTAAAAAAAACTGTTTTTAAAAAAATTATTTTTTATAGATTTTTTTAAAAAACTGTTTTAAAATCAAAATTTTTAAAAAAGTTCTACTTTTTTGAAAAATCTGTTTTTTTAAAAAGTTCTATTTTTTAAAAAATCTTTTTTTAAAAAATTCTCTTTTTTTAAAATCTGTTTTTTTAAAAAAACTTGTTTTTAAAAAAACTATTTTTTTTAAAAAAATGTTTTTTTAAAAAGTATATTTTTTTTAGAATTCTATTTTTTTAAAAAATCTGTTTTGAAAAAAAATTGATTTTTTGAAAAAACTGTTTTTAAAAGAAATATATTTTAAAAAAATCTGTTTTCAAAAAAAAAAATATATTTTTAAAAAAAATCTTTTTTTTAAAATTTTTTGTTGTATTTTATTATGTTTTTGTTATTTTTAAAACTTTAAAATGTTAATTTTTTTTTAAAATATCTGTTTTTGATTTTTTTTGCCACATAAGCAAATTTTTTTTTTCCACATCAGCGCCACATCTGCGCCATTTTAACGTCTGTTAACTATTTTGGACGGAATGACCCAATTAAAAATTTTTAATTAGTTTAATGATGTAATCCAATAAATTAAAAGTTCAGTGGTGTATTAAGTAAAACGTGTCAAGTTTAGTAGTGAAAATCATAGTTTTGCCGTTTTTTTAGTATCATAATCTGCTTGCCTTCTTTATTTTGTTTCAGATTTTTCTTATGTGTTATTCAGAGAAGCCTTTGTCTAATTTCTATTGCATTTCCTTTTGAACTGTCTATGTGATTGAGAAATGAGAATGAGTACACAATAGGTGCAACATGGACGATTAAGATTTCAATTTTTTCTTGTAACAGAGCAATCATATAGTTGCACTGAAGGTTCTTTTTCTATTTAGATTTGTAGCAAATGATATTGTGATTGCCTATTTGTCTTTTTCTGCTTATGAGCAATATGGTGTACATTAGTACCACATAGCAACTCTATTGTCTTTGTGTATTGATTTTGGCGCTAAGTGCCTCTGGTGACCTATTTGCTTCATTTTCCTAACTTGCTATTATTTTTAAATATGTGCAGGAAGACTGCTTCTACAATCTGCCTTACAATACTGGGTATCAAATTTTCGTGCTACATTTACGGAAGATAAGGGACGAAATTATGAAGTGTACTCTCTATATATATAGATATATACTTTGATTGAAGAACTGTGGTAGCTTTAGATGGTTGATTTTAAAGATAATGAATGATAATGTAGTGGATGATTTTATTAAGTTAATAATAGTTTAGTTTTTGTATTTTTGTCATTATTTGTTATGGGGACATTGAGCCAGACAAGTACACAAAAAGAATGTCAAATTTTGATTTGACAACAATATAATTCGTTACCAAAACATTTAACAAGTTTTAATATAGCAATATTTTTTTATACATTTAGCAACAAATTTTCATTGCTAATGGCATTAAAAATATAATATTTGGCAATGAAAAATTTACCTAATAACAACGGAGAGGATATTGTTGCTAATACTAAAATAAAAGGCAATATTTTTTATCGTTCCAAATCATATCAACTTTCGTTGCACATATAAAAAACGGCAACATATAATGTCGTTGCTAATCGACGACTTTCGTTGCTATTGAAAAATAATCGACAATAAATATTTTCGTTGCTAATTTAGCATAATATCGTTACCAAATAATATAATAAGCAACGAAAATCGTTGCTAAAAAGTTTATATTCCGCAACGAAAGCAAGCTTAGGCAACAATTTTCATAATTTACTACAACGAAAAATGTCGTTGCAAAATGGTGTCAATTGCAACGAAAATGCATGGTCGTTGCAAAAAAAAAGAGTTCATTTCGTTGCCAATTAGAAGGATTTTGCAACGAAATGAGCTTTTTAGCAACGAAAGTTTAATATTCTGCAATAATATATTTTGTTGCTAAAGGATCGATGTCGCTGTACGATAGTCAATTTTCGTTGCAAAATGTATTACTTTTGGCAACGAAAAAAATACGTTCGTTGCGAAACAATTAGCAACGCTCATTGCGCAACGAAAGTAAAGTCGTTGCCAAAATCCTTTTGCAATGAAATTTGGCACCTTTAGCAACGAAAATCGATTGTTGCTGAAGCCCCATTTTTTTGTAGTGTTAGCATCCATCCCTACAGTTAAAAAAACAAACAACATTTAAGTTCGGACAACAACAATTTGAAGAACATTGAGAATTGCATATTTCATGACAGATTGTTCAATGAGAAGATTATAAACTTGGTGATGTTACAAAGAACTACCATTTTAATTCCTCACTTTTCCTATTCTGATAAGTGATACCAGACTAATGCATGATTTTAAGATTATAGGTACATGATATATTGTTTTCATTTTGCTAGAGTTTTTCAAGTGATTCAGATAATACGAAGGAGAAAGTTTAACACAATATTTATCAACTCACATGTCATTTCTAATCTTTCTGCAGAATCTATTTTGTCTCTTGATGTCATTTCTAATCTTTCTTGTGGGGTATGACTTTTGAATTTTGATGTACAGTAATAATTTTTTGTCAAAAGAACTAGTATTTCTTGACTGAATTTCTATGTAGTGCACCAAGTGGAAAAGAAACAATTAATAATCAAAGAACAACCAACAAGTTTGATATTCCTTCATATTAAACTTTGTGTAAACCAAGGAGAAGAAACGAGTTCAATTTAAACATATAACTAAAATGAAAAAGAAACTATACTCTGTGTATTTGATATCCGGCTATTTCGAAACCCTAGCTTCAGCTTCAGCGCTTTGAATGACAATCAGGGAAAGGGGGTTTGAGAGAGAATCGACAGAGAATGATGGATTCGCCAACTGATGACAGTGATTTCAAACGGGTCGCGTACAATCTAAGCTTTATCGATTTCATTGACCTTACAAGAGAGAATCGATCGCGAATGGCAGAGAGGGATTTCAAATGGGCTTTGAGAGAGAATCGTTCGCGAATGGCAGAGAGGGATCTCAAATGGGCGCGAATGGCAGAGTAAGAGAGAAGGAGGGAATCAGTACGAATTGGGAGAGTAAGAGAGGAGGGGTTTTCGACCCGCGAATTTTTTTGGGGGGGAAATTCATAAAGAACAAACCCTAGATTTCTTTCGGGACAAACAAAAATTAGAGAGCATCACCTTCTGTTGGCCGGAGTTTTACACGAATCTTCCCTTCCGTAGCAAACTTGTTCGTAGCGAGAGAGATGGTTGGGTTAGAGAGAAAATCCGTAGCAAACTTGTTCGTAGAGAGAGAAAGATGGTTGAGTTAGGGAGAGAAGTGGATGGTTCATCTGAGACCTCACATTGTTGTATTTTTAAATTAATTTGACCCAATTAACCCACCCACCCACCCACCCACCCACCCACCCACCCACCCAAGAAACCTATAACCCGCGTGTTTTTTTCCCCTTCTATTTTCGCGTGTTTTTTATTTGGTTCGTAAATTTGATACGTTTTTTAAATATAATTTCCTTGAAGATAGTCAACACCCCCGATCCCCTTAGA
The DNA here is from genome assembly GCA_020205505.1 of Panax japonicus. Taxonomy (NCBI): domain Eukaryota; kingdom Viridiplantae; phylum Streptophyta; class Magnoliopsida; order Apiales; family Araliaceae; genus Panax; species Panax japonicus. The sequence continues at coordinate 62,047,406 of CM035092.1, forward strand.
AGGACTTAGGAGAAATAATTAAACCTTGTAAGAGCCATCTTGGGATAAGAGCCGGATAAAAATGATGGGACAGCCCGTACATGTCCCGAAATCAATCAAGCACCAGCAGCTTCCACATGGAAGACCTACCAACCAATAATCTCGCATAATAATTCATTCTATGTTACTCTTTTTTTACTTTTAACTACCAAGTGGAAACCAATACATTCATTCTTGTATACTTCATTTGTTACTAAAAAATTGTATTTTTATATATAGATCAAAAAAGTCATTTGATATTATTATTTAATAATTAAAATTTATTTAAAATTTTATCATTATTTTTTTATGAAAAATTAAAAATTATTAATACAAGAAAAAAAATTCTTGGGACAATGAGAGAAGAGTAGTGGTAATATAAAAAAATAAATAATTTATTCTCTTAGAAAGCTATAAACGACAAATATTTTAGAACAAATTTTTTCTTCTAAAACGATAATTTTTTATGAACGGAGGGAGTAGTAAATTTTAAGTGATATTATTTATAATACTTCTTCGGTTTCAAATTAAAACTAAAAAATGTCTGGTTTTATATGTTTATTTATTAATGTTAAAAATAATTAATTTGACTTAAATATGTTAAAATTGAACATTTAATTTAAAATGAAAAAAATACTAATTTACAATTTATAACTCTTATGCATATTTGATTATTAGCGTTTATAAACATTACAATTTTTAATATGCTTAAGCCTTTTAAATTGTTTGATAAAATTTTAAAAAATGTGTCCTACTAAAGAACAATCTTGGGATAAAAGAGCTTTAGATAAAATTGATGGGACACCCCGTACTTGTCTCCAAATCAATTAAGCACCAGCAGCCTCCACATGGAAGACCGACCAACTGATACTATCCCATGACTCGTTCTATGTAACTTCTTCTTTTAACTACCAAGACAAACCGATGCAATTTATTCTTTTTATAAATTTAAAGTAATATATTTAAACTTAACAATACATTTAAAGAGAGAATTGATAATTTTATAAATAAAAATTAATATTTTTATAAAATTTCACTCACATTTATATAGGTTCTATTTACTATTCATGTGAACAGAGATTTGCAAAAATATTAATTTTTTTTAACAAAAAATATCAATTCCCTAGAGATAATATTATAACTTACAATGATGTATTGTATAATTCCGATTATGAGTACACTCGGTTACTAGCATTTATAGAGAACAACAATGCAAATAATAATAAATAGAAATTGAAAAAAAAACAATCATTCAAGACACAAAATTTATGTAGTTCACACAAATGTTGAGCTAATCTATGGTCAATGACAGATCATACAATACATGTTTGTTTAGAAATTTTAATTTAACTTGAATATATACTGGCCCTTCGCTTCAGAAACAAATTTAATGACTTTTCGAGTAGTTTATAATTACCTTTAAATTAAAATTCGAATAATGCTTTATCAATAAGAGGTTGTATTTAGTACGTGAATAGTACTTTGATGACAAAATAATTTTATAAAAGATTACTTACAAAAAATGATGTAATTGATTGTTATCATTAGATCTATCTATATGGTAGATCATCCGTGACTGTAATACTCGGGAAAAAAAATAAATAAATAAATATTAAATAATAATTAAAAAAAATATTTTGTCATTTATTTGGGTCAAATTAGTTATTTAATTTGTGTGGGCTAATAAATATTAATAAGTGATGGGTAAATTAATTTAGTACAATTTGGGCCTTAAAATTAATTAGACTTTAAACTAAGTGGGTCTAATTTAGAATTGTGTAATTTTAAAATCCTATTAAAATCTGGAGAGTTAATAAATATATTATATTAATTAATAAAATTTATTTTAAGTGTATAAATGTTTAAAACCTAATTTACTCAACATCACGTCTGATACAAATTGGGGGAAAAAAAGAAGAGGCAGCGGTGGTAGTAAAGATCAAAAAATAAAATAGGTACTTTTCTTTTATTTGTATATTGAATATTGTGTATTATGAAGTCTTGATTTTGACCTTCTGAAATTTAGATGCCTAATTTATATATAAGGCCATGTGTGTGTTGAGTGGATATATATATATATATATATAGGGATTCCATCCACAGCAACCGGTTGTTGGGAGCAACCCATTTTTTCCCAGCCGCTACAGCTTGTAGCGGCTTATAAAAAAAAATTCTAAGTGGCCGTTACAAGCTGTAGCGGCTGGGAAAAAAGGGGTTGCTCCCCAACAACCGGTTGCTGTGGATGGAGACCCATATATATATATATATATATATATATATATATATATATATATATATATATATTATAATTCGTAGCATGATGGTATTGGATATGGAGAACTATTGATGTTGTGGCCCAAGTGTAAAATTAGGGTTCACGTGACCTAATTGAATTAAATGCGCAATTAGAGTTCCACGGCCTCATTAAATGTGCAAATTAGGGTTCGCATAACCTAATGGAATGAAGACGAAAAAGTCAAAAATAAATGTGCTAGACCCGGCAGAAGCCTCCACGTGTCCCGAGGCAGAAGACTCGTGGAGGCGGCTCGATTTGGAAATTGATTGAGAGATTGGATTGGTGGCTAGAAGGACAGGGCAATATGGGCATTACTCTAATGACTAAAGGGTATTTCTGAAATTTCCCTGAAGGTATGTGTCTTGCACATTACTACTTCCCAGAAAACCCTATAAATACCCCTTCCATTCCATTCGGAAGGAAACTTCTCTTCAGACTTAAGACTTGGACTCTTGGAAGATCAAGGGACCCTTTTGGTGACTTAAAGGCTTGGAGATTCCACCTAAAAGCACTAAAGGGTTTGAACATTCTCTCAACTCGAAGGATTCAAGAAGGCTCTTGGAATCTCTACTACCCTAACACGGTTTCCGGATTCTAGGGGTTCTGCCACGCGTCGTTGAAGTAATCGCCAAAATGTCGTTCTCCCCTCTTCAATCAACCAATCAATTCCGTGTTCTTTGTGGATTTCTCTCCTCCTCAGCCAACACGAAGCCCTAACCCTAGCAAGGTACGATTTCTTTGCCCACAGATGTATATATATATATATAGAATTTGAAAACAAAATTAACATCATTTAAGAGCAGTAACTAGTATGTGTATATTATTACTATTATTAAAAAAATGTAACTTGATTTTTTTAAAAGTCTACTGTTCTTAGTCTCTACACACACACACACACACACACACACACACACACACACACACATATATATATATATATATATGTAATAGAATTATTGATTTGTCTTTTCTTTCTCTCTCTCTCTCTCTCTCTATATATATATATATATATATATATATATATATATATATATATAATGGAAACGATTAAAACATCAATTATAATTTAATTTGGATTTGTGTCATAAAACTGATGTAAATTAGGAAATAAAGTCATGTTATTATAAATTATAGTTATTAAGTAACTTATAATTGTATTATTATTACCTTTTATTTTGATCGATCGGAGGAAATTTAAAGAGTTATTTTTGGAATATAAATTTTGGAGTATTAGTAATTGATAAAAGGCGATGATTAAAGGCATATTAAATAAATTATGAATTACTTTGGAATTATAAGCCTGGATTGTTTTTAATTTGAGGTGAATATATTTAGGTTGCAAATAACGTTTCGTATTTGATATCGTGGCAGTGTGATATTTGGGTTTGGTGAATTATTTCGCTATTATATTCAGGTACGGATTCCGTACTCTTTTAGCAACATTCTTGTTAAATTTGATTTGTTCGTTTTGTCCCTTATTTTGAAATTCTGTTATTATTTCACATAATTGTTTCTTGTGAAATTCATATATTTGTTTCATTTTGGAGTTGACACCTTGGACTCGTATTTGTACTCTTTGAATTAGGATATCGTGTTTAGTATTTATTTTTGATAATTATAGAGCAGTACATGTTGCTACCTTCTTTTGAGACTTTGTGACTATAATTTGATTTGGTTCAACATGTACATATAGAACCCTTTTTTTTGGTATTATGTCGCATGTGTTGTGACATGATATTTTGTTAGAATATACTGTATGGTATACCTGAGCTATAACCACTTATGGGAGTACCACAGGCATGTCGTCTTAGCACGAGAGATATGACACTTTTCGTGGCGGTGTGATTAGTCCTTGGCGTCTCCGTTTGGGCTCCGGACGAAGTGGGCCATTTGATGTTTTATTGTGGGAGGCGTATGGGTTAACCCTAGTTTTCTGTTCTAGGGATTTGTGATGTTGTACCAAACACACTTATCCGATTTGCATACATTTGGATTCGTGGTCTAATGTGTGATTTGCCTGTGTGGCATTATTTTGATTTGCATGTGTGGCATTGTTTTGATGTGCATGTGTAGCATTATTTTGGTTGCCTATGTGGCATCATTTGATTTGTATGTGTGGCATTAGTTTGACTTGCCTATGTGGCAATGTATATTTCTGAGCTCATTCGGTATGAAATAACTCCAGCCATTTGTTTTAGCCTATTATTTTATTGTATTAGTTTTGTTGGTTTCTGTTCAGTTCAATTCTTTGAGTTAGTTACTTCAGTTCGTTATTTCTTTATTCTTTTCTAGGTTTTGTCAATTCTGTTGATTCAGATATATTCCATTCAGATCTTTGGAGATTATATTTTCGTCCGTATTTACACTTGAGGCTTTGTTCAGTAATTTGTCTCAATTGTTTTTGTATATCAGTTGTATATCTTTTGTATGTCTGTATCCGTACTGGGCAATTGGATCAATACAGGGCACAACGGGCTGATCACCCCCGTGTCCGTAAGTTATGACGGTTTGCAGATGAAGTTCTGCTAAACCTTTTCGAAAATAAAAACAATGTTCATAGAATGTCACTTAAACTCTATTTATAGTCAGTACGTAGTTTCAAAAATTTGAAAGAGGGTTGTTATGTTATTAATATCAGTTCGAAATACTTCACAACTATTGACTTGTTATAGATGAATATTATAAAGAAAACATTTAAATTCTTTCAACTTATATATATATAATACTTATTAGGCACTCAAATGCTCATCCTTGCTTAATTTAAATGTTTTCAGATAAGTGTGAACAATCAGAAGGATCGGTCAAGAATAAGTGAAAAGGAAAGCAAACAGATTAGGTTTACGATGTCATATAGTAAAGGTTGCGTACTTGGGATTAAACTCGGATGAAGGTAAGATAAGTTTATAATTTATATTAGTGTTATTATTATTAGTAATATTTCTGCTCATAGAAATGGTATCGTGAAGTACCGAGTTTGGGTTTCAAGTATCCGGATTCGGGGCCTTCACAACATGGTATCAGAGCTATAGGGTTAGAAACCTTAGGTGGGTTAGACCTTAGGCTATAACCTTAGAACAGAGGGAAACGTTGAAAATACAAATAACTCATATAGAGTTAGTGGGTTGGTATGATTCAAAGTTGAATCTCGGCGAGTTGTTAAGCCACAGAGTTTCCTAACTCTGATAATAAAGTTAAACAGTAATGGTGAATAGATCGAGTCTAAAAGACAGGAAGTGCAGAGTAAGGAGATCGTAAAACAAAAACAATTAAGACATAGAATTGAATTATAATATATACGATGAGATCACCCCGTGATCTGATAAAAATATGACAGCCAGAAAGAATCAATCTTATGATTGGAAAGTTTAAAGGAAGATTGTTGTGTAAATGGTACAGATTCAAGAAAGGGTTATGAATATGGATTAAATGAAATTCGAATGGAAAAAAGGGGGTTAGGATTAGGTGGGGATTTCAATGATGGCTCATGTCGGCAGCTGAGTTGTATGATTCCTTGTATGGGCGGGGAATTGTACTTGGTGTAAAAACTACTTAGTATCTGACACTGATAATCGTTGAAATGTTTGTGTCGCGCTATTTGCTATATGCATGTTAAGAGGGTGATTCCTTTCTCATGTGTATAAAAAAATAGATAGGTCATAGGTAGAGAACATAGGGTTAAGTACGAGTTCTTAAAACTCATACTTATGTGACATTCTTGACTCGTAGTTATATGAAATGTTTATGAATCCCTCAGCGAATGGACTCCAAAGGTCTGACTAGGATAAGTTCGTAAACTCATATAACTGTGATAAGTTTATGGACTCATAAGTGTGGTTTGACGAACTGGGTATAGTTAATCTTTAGTGAAGGCAAAAGAATAGGTAGTATTGGTATTAGCTGAATATGTATGTTGCTGTGTGGTATATGTGATAAGTATATTTGTGTAATGATATATTTTTAACTTTTGTGTTGGACAAAGTTGTAAATCCCGACTTTTGAAGTCACAAAGGGATAGCGAATGTTTAAAATAGAATGTGCTATGGCATATCAAGTGATATGAATATAAGTCTATGTTGGATTAATAAAATAAGTTGGTGTAAAGATAGGAATTATTTATCTAAGCATTGGTTAATGCAGTTTTCAGAAGCTAATATTTTTAATACATGATATTTGAGTAGAAAATTTTGTGTTATATGTTAAGCGGTTACGATAAGGCTTAGTATGTAAGAATAATTTATGAAAATACCGTCAAGACGAAAACGAAACCAAAAGATAAAAGAACCTGTCAACAAAGCTGGAGGACAACCAGACCCGACAAAGAAGTTTGCGAATATGGACGATCAAGCTGTGAAGAACGGAATACCAGCCGCGAAAGATCAACCAGATAATCGAACGTCGAACGTTAAAGACTTCAATGCGGTCCTATCGCCAGAAATCAAAGGTACAAATGACCCTTTAGAAGCCCAAACTTGGGTTAAGGAAATTAAAAAGGTGTTCGTGATAGTTAGGGTAGCTGAGGGGCAAAAGATCTCTTTTGCCACCTAAATGATGAAGGGTAAGGCAAATTTCTGGTGGAAAGCAAAATTAGACGAGGGCAGGAACAGGTGTGGTAATATGAGATAAGTTTTAGACATTTATTTTCGAAAATTATTTTTCTGGTAGTATGTAGACTAGAATGGAGGTGAAATTTCTGGAGTTAAAACAAGGTGATATGTCAGTGAAATTTAATGAGTTGACTAGATTGGCTCCGCATCAAGTTGATACGGAGGCTAGAGAGGCACGAAGGTTTGAGCTGGGATTTAAACCATGGCTCTACAACAAGGTATGAAGGAACAAGGGTAAGATTGAGGGAGCTGGGAAGGTAGAAATTAATAGTGGAAGTAAGGGTGGAAATGAAAAGAGGAAGGTGAACAGCTTTGGAAGTGTGCAGGTGAAGCAAGAAGGTGTGAAGGAGAAGCATGTGGTGTAATATGCAAAACGGTGGAAAGAACCACTCTGGGAATGTTTGAAATGGAAGTTAGTATGTTATAAGTGTGGGCAGAAGGGACATGTCACTTCGACTATCTCAATCCAATAATATATAGTAGGTGTTTCAAGTGTGGATTAGTGGAGCATAAGGTGGGAGACTGTTCAAGAAGAATAATGGAGGTAAGGAATGCGAATACGGGGAAAAGGCAGCAGGACATTGGCGGCAACAGGACCAACAACAACGAACGAATCAACAGAATCAACTGCAAGCGTCTTCAACATAACCGTTCAAGATATCGTGACAGCTGGGGATGCAACTCCAGGTATTACTCGAACCAATTTTATTTTCTTATATATTGATTTCTTATATATAGTAAGTTATTTTTATAAATTATTTTGAAGGAGGAATTTGAGTTCTTTTAGAAATTAAATTTCCGTTTAATCAGAAAGACAAGCTTTATGCGAATAGTTAAAGATCGATTCGATCAATCATGATCGAGATCTACTTGCAATGATTGTGTATGCTATGTATCCTGGTATGTATAGGTTTTAAAGTGGTGATTCCGGGGACGGAATCCTTATAATGAAGGGTGCATGTGACAACCCGATATTTTCTATATAAATAAAACTGAAATTTTGCGTATAAATTTTTTTATTATTATTATTATAGGGATGAGGATGTGTACAAGATATTATATGTATATGTATTTATGTGGTAAATAAAAATATATTTATTACATGAATGTTTACAAATAATTTTATTTTAAAATTGTTGATTATTATAAAGTATATTCTTATAATAATTAATTTTAAGATAGAAATATTTTTATTAATTATTTTCCATGAAATTATATGTTTATATTATTTAAATAATATATGAAATGATTTTGGAATAATTATAATAATTATTTTATGAATTTTAGTACAGATTATTAAGTTAATTATTTTAACTTAATAAGGTTATTTATGTAAGATAAATCAGATATGGAATCCAAACTCTAATTTTGGGTTTTGATTAAGGAATGAGAATAATAATATTATATTGTTATTTTTCAGTGTTATAGATATGTATGGTTATGTGTATAATGTTAATGTGTGGAACAGTTTTATTATATTACAAATAAACCCTATTAATATTTTAATAAACCCTATTTCTGGTTATGGAATGAGAAATGGTGATAATAATATAATATTAATTATATTTTGATTTTTCAGTGCTATAAATATGTGCCGTATGTACGTGTTGATGATGATTGGTCAATTATGGTGTTTAATTTCAAAATCCTAATGTTAATTGGTTAAACCCTAGTTTTCTGTGGAAAACCCTAATTTAAAAATAAATTATGAGTTTAATACTGTTATATATCTGTGTTATATGATATAAATTTATGTGTTACTTTAAGGAGTATTAAATTGGAGGCCTCAATTATAATTGCATTTTCTAATTATTAGAAACCCTAATTGTGTTTTTAGAAATCCTAATTAATTGATTTGATAAACCCTAATTGCTAAAACTAGCTAGGTTAAATATACTAGTGTTATTAAACCCTAATACTTTGTCCAAATTATTTTTGTTCCATTAAAATTATTAATAAAATGACTTAAATGCCCTTTTTACACATGTGCTAGAAGGTGGAGTGTGGATCTTGCTATAATTTGAGTTGGTCACCAACTCTTGATATTTTGCATATTTAAAGCAACATGTGGCAGCAATATAACTCAGCAAATCATTCCTTAGCTCTAGTATATAAGATTAAAGAAAGAGAAAAGTGTTCATTTTGCTATTTTGTTCACCAACACTCCACTTAGACTTTCTCTCTCTAAAACCAACGAAAATCAGTGTTATATTCGTCCCAAAATTCAGCCCCACGAAATCCCATATCCAATCAGTAGCTTAAAATCAAGATCAAACCAAGAAAGGTATAAAACTCAAGCTAGAAAATATGTCCATAATTTGTTGTTAGATTTTGTGTTTAAGTGTTGTATTATGTTGATTTTGATATCTAGTGATGATCTGGGTTGCTAGATGTTAGATCCATAACATCTAGAAGCTCAGAATTGAAGATCTACAAAATCCAGGAAAAGGTTGATTCTGTGGCCTGACAATGAATGTCAGTGGCCACAGATCCTTGCTCGATGATGATTTGTGTTGTTTTTAAGTTGTTATTAGTAGCTTACAATGTTGTCTTTTATCTGAAAAAAAGAAGAAAAGTCATATCTGTTATAGATCAAAAGTTATTTAAGGTCAAAGTGCGTTGACCGAGCTTGACTGGCTGAGATCTGGGTAACCCAGAAATGGTTTTCAGTGTCTGACAATAAGTTTGTGGCTTCTGATCTTGCTGGTAGTTGTTGTTTTGTTTGGTTTGTTGACGCTAGGTTGTAGTCTAGTATATTAACTATATAATCATGCTTTTATATCGTTAAAACATTTCATATACTGGAATTGGTGGCTAGTCAAAGTAGTAGAGAAGCTCATGTTCTCGGTTTTCTGGAAAACCCAGAAAACCCATGAACACGGATTCTGTCCGTGGTTGACCGGCTTGTAACTGATTGATGTGTTGATATTTTATTTATTTTATGTAATGAATATGTAGTCCTACATGTTTTCTACACATTAAAGCTCTTAGGTCTCAAAAACAATTAATATGTAGCAAGTTGCTGGCGATCAAAAGTGATCAGTCGGTCTGTTCTTCAATTCTGGGAAACCCAGAAAATAAAGAACAGCCTCTGACAGTAAGTTTGGACGATTATAATTGTCTGGTGTTATGTGCTTTGTCCATGTTGGTTGTTGTATGTTATAGTCTTGTATTTGTACTACATGATCTGACCAAAACCGAGTCCAGAATCACAGCACACACTGAGTTATTCACTGTCAAACATAGCCACTCGGTTCTAACATTGAAATTCTGGGTTTGTATAAAGAACATGAAGAACACCTATAGCGACGGTTCTGTCGCTATAGGTGGTCTTTAGCGACAGAAACTGTTATATTTTCCGAAAATAATTTAATAAATAGAAAAAAATAGTTTTTAATTATTAAAAATACAAAATAAAGTATTAAAAATTATTTTAAATTCTAAAAATTAGTTTTTAATTATTTTAAATATATTTCATAAATATTTAATATTTTTGGAATATTAAAAGTATTTAATTTATTTAATTATAATATTAAATAAATTATTTAAAAATGATTTTAATATTTGAAAAATCATTTAAAATTTTATTATGATATAAGAAAATATTTTAAGTTATTTTTAATAACTTTTAATATTATTTGATAATTTTCATTAATAAATTAATATTAATGATAGTTAAGTTATTTATTAAATGAATTAAATAAATGAATTAAAAATGAATTTTTTATATTAAAAATTATTTTAAATAATAATAAGGTATTTAAGAATATTTTAAGTTATAAAATATAACTTTTAATATTTAATGGTTAATTTCATTAGTTAAGGATTATTGATGATATAAGGTTATTTAATAATTATATTAAATAAATTAGTTTTAAAATGATTTTAATATTATAATAATCATTTTAAATGAAAATAAAGTGTTTAAAGATATTTTAAGTTATAAACTATAACTTTTAATACTTAAAGGATAATTTCATTAATAATTTAATATTAATGATATTAAGTTTATTTAATAATTATATTAAATAAATAGTTTAAAAATAGTTTTATTTATTTAAAAATTATTTAAAAAGGGATATAAATGAATTAAAAATATTTTTAGTTATAATTAATGACTTTTAATATTTAGATAATAGTTCATTAATATTTAAATATTAATGGTAATTATTTAATAATGATTTTAGATGTTTTAAAAATCATTTAAGGGTAATATAAGTACTTTAAAAATATTTTTAATATTTTGGCAATGATTTCATTAATAGTTTAATATTAATTAAATATTAATGATAATAGAATTGTTTGATGTTTAAATCATTTAATAATGATTCTGATATTTCAAAAATTATGATAAATGGTAATAATTGATTTAAAATTATTATAAGGTCATGAAAAATAATACGATTGTTGTTTAAGTTATTTATTTGGATATTGAGATACAGAATAGAGTCTCAGACTCAATAATTATCTGATATGGCTGTCTATACGCCGACATGTTCTAGAAATTAATCGGAATTTTGATATGTTGATTTGTTAACTGTTTATGTGTGATTTAATGGTGGTTAAGGTTATGTGACTATATGATTAGGAAGGAGTTGATGTTAGTTTGTGATGCCATGATTGTTGAACATGTGTAATAGGATGATTAGGTTATGTGCTGACTGCGAAATGTAGTACTATGTGTTATATTATATTGTTCTAATCGAACGATTGATTTGATTAATGATAGGTCGTGATAGAAAGATAGAACTAAGTTGAGAATTGTAAGCAGCGCATCAGGCAAGTATCCTAACTTTGCATTTTCTTTATGCAATGGACAGAAGTGAGAAGTTCAGAATTATTATTATTAATGTACAGATTGTTAAACCTATATTATATACACCCTTTGATTATCAACATGTTAGTATATGATAATTCGGATATATATTTTGTTCGTTAATTTCTAGAAATGATTATACAAGTGTCCCCACTTGCATAATCATGGTATTTAATCACATGTTGATACACCATTGTTATACATATATGTTGAATTATAGATTATTGTTGGATAAAATAAAACCTTTTGTCTGGAACCCTGACAAATATGAACATCCCGTTCACGGGAAAACTTTTATGCGCCCAAGGCGGACCAAGTAAATGATAACATCGTTCTTGTAATGTAGTATTGATCAATACAGGGCACAACGGGCTGATCACCCCCGTGTCCGTAAGTTATGACGGTTTGCAGATGAAGTTCTGCTAAACCTTTTCGAAAATAAAAACAATGTTCATAAAATGTCACTTAAACTCTATTTATAGTCAGTACGTAGTTTCAAAAATTTGAAAGAGGGTTGTTATGTTATTAATATCAGTTCGGAATACTTCACAACTATTTACTTATTATAGATGAATATTATAAAGAAAACATTTAAATTCTTTCAACTTATATATATATATATATATAATACTTGTTGGGCACTCAAATGCTCATCCTTGCTTAATTTAAATGTTTTCAGATAAGTGTGAACAATCAAAAGGATCGATCAAGAACAAGTGAAAAGGAAAGCAAACAGATTAGGTTTACGATGTCATATAGTATAGGTTGCGTACTTGGGATTAAACTCTGATGAAGGTAAGATAAGTTTATAATTTATATTAGTGTTATTATTATTAGTAATATTTCCGCTCATAGAAATGGTATCGTAAAGTACCGAGTTCGGGTTTCAAGTATCCGGATTCGGGGCCTTCACAGTCTAGGTCGTTTCGAATTGTAAGTTTTGATTATTTTAACTTTGTTTGGAGAATTATATTTAGTACTTTATTAATGAATCACCACTATTAATATTTTGAGGTTATTAGTGCTCTGTTTTCTTATTTTGAGGTTTATTGTGCTTTGCACGTGACCTCCCTTTCTTTTTCGGAAAGGGGGTGTTACAAAGATGGTATCAAAGCTTAGGTTCTTTCTTGTAGAAAACCTATTTAGGTTTGACCTATGAGTTGTGGGTAAATCATTGGGTAGACGTAGAAGTTTGATTTGATTTTGTTCTTTGTTTGGTTTGTTTTTATTTTGACCAAGTGTTTTTAGCTCTTTAAATGGAAGTTGATTTGAGAAAGGCGAGTTAACTTGTTAAGATTATTATTGTTTTATGCGTCGGAGCAATAATATTAGTTAAGGATTGTGATTTGATCATTAAGGAGAATAATGTCATATTTTGTTCAGTTAAGAAATGATTATATGATTATGATATGAGCATTTGTATCAGTAAGTTTTGATATTGGAGAATTATTTATTAGATTTATTTCAGGTAATTACAAATTATTATGATTTTGGAATTTAAGATTTTATTTGGGTTAGATTTTGATTTTTGTTAAGTTGTGACTAATTTGAGGTATGTGAATCGGTGGGATAATATGATAAAGTGAAAACTATTGAGTACAGAAGATCCCTTGTAATTTTGAGTTGTTGTAAAGATCCGAGATAATTAGATTAATCTTTCAGAGTAAATGAATTTTACGATTATTTCCTAGTAGAATATTGGAGTTATCTTATATGAAATTTCGAGTGATAGTATGAGAAGATCTTGGAATTTGTTGGGTTAAGATTTGCATTAAGAGAATGATTGAATCATTGAATGATTAGATATACAATAAGTGATAAATCTTTAAGAGATTTTGAAGGATATAGTTTGCTTATTCAGATATTAGAATATATGATTTGGAGTTTCGTATGGTGATTAATTAAGAGATCTTAGTACTAATATATTTTTGGTGTAATATTATTTGAGAACTAATTTTATTTGAGGTTATGATATTTTGAAACTCTTGAGGACTTAGTGAGAGTTGGTGATATAATTTAAGTTGTTCTGTTTATATGATGCCTTTAGAGTTTTGCGTGAATTTATGTAAAATTAAATAAAAACAATTTGTTAAATCTTTGTAATGTGTGAAACATAAACATTTTACGAATTGAAGATAATTTTAAATACTTTGGGTATTAGAATCGTATTTAAATGAAAAGAACATTTGTGTTTTCAAATTATGTTCTGAAGAGTACGTTTACAAGAATTAAACTCAAATATATTAGTGACAGCCGCACCAACGGTGGATCATGTGATTTAATTTGATGCAACACGAAGAACCTTACCAAGGCTTGACACGGTAGCTGACGAATATTTTATAAGTACATTGATAATTACGTGGACCGATGTCTTATCCGCGTTGATCGTTACAAATGGCGACGCTACGTCGTAACTAAATTTATTTATTTTTTGTAGCTTATTTGAATTCCGAGGACGGAATTATTTTTAAGGGGTGAAAAATGCATTAAGCCATATTTTTTTAAAAATTAAATATTAATTAATTTTATTGTATACAATTGTATTTAAATTAGAAAAGGTAAATGATTTTTGTTTCCCTCTTTTCTTCCTTGTTTTGTTTAGAAAATGAAATTCTTTTAGTTGGTAATTAAATAACTGATTAAATTAAAATTGAGAAAGATAATTCCTTTTGTTAAAGTCTCGTGGTAAAATTATTCGGAGCGGGAAGCTACTTGGGAGATGGAGGAATCTATTCGAGCGGAGTATCCACATCTTTTTGAAAATTAGATACATTCTATTCTTTTGATTCCGGGGACGGAATCTTTTTTAAGGGGTAGGTGATGTAATACCCGAAAAAATAATAATAAATAAATAATAAATAATAAAAAAACAAAAATTATTTTGTCATTTATTTGGGTCAAACTAGTTATTTAATTTGTATGGACTAATAAATATTAATAAGTGATGGATAAATTAATTTAGTACAATTTGGGCCTTCAAATTAATTAGGCTTTAAACTAAGTGGGTCTAATTTAGAATTGTATAATTTTAAAATCCTATTAAAATCTGGAGAGTTAATAAATATATTATATTAATTAATAAAATTTGTTTTAAGTGTATAAATGTCTAAAACCTAATTTACTCAACAACACGTCTGATACAAATTGGGGGAAAAGAAGAAGAGGCAACGACAGTAGTAAAGATCAAAAAGTAAAATATGTACTTTTCTTTTATCTGTATATTGAATATTGTGTATTATGAAGTCTTGATTTTGACCTTCTGAAATTTAGATGCCTAATTTATATATAAGGCCATGTGTGTGTTGAGTGGTTAGTTCTATATATATATAAAATTCGTAGCATGATGGTATTGGATATGGAGAACTATTGATGTTGTGGACCCAAGTGTAAAATTAGGGTTCACATGACCTAATTGAATTAAATGCGCAATTAGAGTTCCACGGCCTCATTAAATGTGCAAATTAGAGTTCACATAACCTAATGGAATGAAGACGAAAAAGTCAAAAATAAATGTGCTAGACCCGGAAGAAGCCTCCACGTGTCCCGAGGCAGAAGACTCGCTGGAGGCAGCTAGATTTGGGAATTGATTGAGGGATTGGATTGGTGGCTAGAAGGACAGGAAAATATGGGCATTACTCTAATGACTAAAGGGCATTTCTGGAATTTTCCTGAAGGCATGTGCCTTGCACGTGACTACTTCCCAGAAAACCCTATAAATACCCCTTCCATTCCATTTGGAAGGGGACTTCTCTTCACACTCAAGACTTGGACTCTTGGAAGATCAAAGGACCCTTTTGGTGACTTAAAGGTTTGGAGATTCCACCTAAAATCACTAAAGGAGTTTGAACATTCTCTCAACTCGAAGGACTTAAGAAGGCTCTTGAAATCCCTGCCACCCTAACACAGTTCCCGAATTCTAGGGGTTCTGCCACGCGTCGTTGGAGTAATCGCCCACTTGTCGTTCTCCCCTCTTCAATCAAACAATCAATTCTGTGCTCTTTGTGGATTTGTCTCCTGCTCAGCCAACACGAAACCCTAACCCTAGCAAGGTACGATTTTCTTGCCCACAGATGTATATATATATATATATATATATATATATATATATATATATATATATATATATATAATTTAAAAAAAAAATTAACATCATGTAAGAGCAGTAACTGGTATGTGTATATTATTACTATTATTAAAAAAACGTAACTTGATTTTTTTAGAAGTCTACTGTTCTTAGTCTCTACACACACACACACACACACACACACACACACATATATATATATATATATATATATATATATATATATAATAGAATTATTGATTTGTCTTTTTTTTTCTCTCTCTCTATATATATATATAATGGAAATGATTAAAACATCAATTATAATTTAATTTGGATTTGTGTCATAAAACTGATGTAAATTAGGAAATAAATTCATGTTATTATAAAATTATAGTTATTAAGTAACTTATAATTGTATTATTATTACCTTTTATTTTGATCGGTCGGAGGGAATTTAAAGAGTTATTTTTGGAATATAAATTTTGGAGTATTAGTAATTGATAAAAGGCGATGATTAAAGGCATATTAAATAAATTATGAATTACTTTGGAATTATAAGTCTTGATTATTTTTAATTTGAGGTGAATATGTTTAGGTTGCAGATAACGTTTCGTATTTGATATCGTGGCAGTGTGATATTTGGGTTTGGTGAATTATTTCGCTATTATATTCAGGTACGGATTCCGTACTCTTTTAGCAACATTCTTGTTAAATTTGATTTGTTCGTTTTGTCCCTTATTTCGAAATTCTATTATTATTTCACATAATTATTTCTTGTGAAATTCATATATTTGTTTCATTTTGGAGTTGACACCTTGGACTCGTATTTGTACTCTTTGAATTAGGATATCATGTTTAGTATTTATTTTTGATAATTATAGAGCGGTACATGTTGCTACCTTCTTTTGAGACTTTATGACTATAATTTGATTTGGTTCAACATGTATATATAGAACCCTTTTGTTGGTATTATGTCGCATGTGTTGTGACATGGTATTTTGTTGGAATATACCGTAGGGCATACCTGAGCTATAACCACCAGTAGGGGTACCACATGCATGTCGTCTTGGCACGAGAGACATGACACTTTTTGTGGCGGTGTGATTAGTCCACGGCATCTCCGTTTGGGCTACGGAGGAAGTGGGCCATTTGGTGTTTTGTTGTGAGAGGCGTATTGGTTAACCATAGTTGTCTGTTCTGCGAATTTGTGATGTTGTGCGAAATACACTTATCCGATTTGTATACATTTGGATTCGCGGTCCAATGTGTAATTTGCTTGTGTGGCATTATTTTGATTTGCCTGTGTGGCATTGTTTTGATGTGCCTGTGTAGCATTATTTTGGTTGCCTATTTGGCATCATTTGATTGGCTTGTGTGCCATTAGTTTGACTTGCCTATGTGGCAATGTATATTTCTAAGCTCATTCGGTATGAAATAACTCCAGCCATTTGTTTCAACCTATTATTTTATTGTATTAGTTTTGTTGGTTTTTGTTCAGTTCAATTCATTGAGTTAGTTACTTCAGTTCGTTATTTCTTTATTCTTTTATGGGTTTCGTCAATTCTGTTGATTCAGATATATTTCATTCAGATCTTTGGAGATTATATTTTCGTCGTATTTACACTTGAGGCTTTGTTCAGTATTTTTGTCTCGGTTGTTTTTGTATATCAGTTGTATATCTTTTGTATATCTGTATCCGTACTGGGCAATTGGTTCATGCTGTTTTTTTCTTCCGGCAGGTTTGCAGGGGTGATTCATGACTAATGTGATGAGAGTGTTGCCTTCGACCGTCAAGGTCGTTTCGAATTGTAAGTTTTGATTATTTTGACTCTGTTTGGATAATTATATTTAGTACTTTATTAATGGATCACCACTATTAATATTTTGAAGTTATTAGTGTTCTGTTTTCTTATTTTGAGGTTTATTGTGTTTTACACGTGACCTCCCTTTCTTTTTCGAGAAGGAGGTGTTACAGTGACACATCATCTTATAAACTAATTTTTATAAAATAAAATTTGTCATTGTAGAAGCACTCTTTGTACGTTGGCCACTGCATGCGTTTAAACTCCAAACGCTGCATTTAAGAGTTAAATAAATTATTTATTAAATTATAAATTATTTGAAAACGAACAAAATTCTCAAGTACATTTAGAATTAGAAACACACTAAATTCTCAACACTATAACTAAATAAATGAAGATATAAAATTCATTTAGAGTAATATTTAACCTTTGAAAGATTAAAAATGATTCAGCAGGAAACTCCATCTAATTTCTCAATCAAATCTATATTCAGAATCAAAACTAAAACCAAACCCAAAATATAAACCAAAACCAAACCTCCCTTTTTGTGGGTAATTACCAAAACCAAACCTTGATCAGTCTTGACCAATTTACAAGATTTTCATAAAATCACATATCTACAAATTCCCTACTCTTTTTTCTTTTTTTTTTGTTTTGTGTATCATGTGGGAGCATTTAAACTGACACATCAGAGGTCCTTGCAGCTGCGTTGCCGGATCTTGGTCGCCGTAGAAGCTCAATCAGTGTCTCCGCCTGTCCAATAAAGTAGCCACAAAACGACAAACATCAGACACTTCTCAATTAACAAATGAGTTTATTTAACTATCCCATTATCAAACCAAACCAAGAAATGAATTAAAAAAAATCCAACCAAACGAGAAAAAAGAAAGGGGGAGGGGGAACTAGACACTAGTTACCAACTCCACTTGGCGTATGTTTGTTTGGGCTACACATTGTTCTGAGGTGTAGTGCTTTTGGAATGTTTGGACATCCAAACTCCTTTGAAAATTTTGTTTTTACTAACCACTTATTACAAATATAACATTTAAACGTTTAAATATATCATATGTTATTGCAAACACTAATAATAGAACAAATCCTTAATTTATAATTTCAAAATGTTTGTTGAAACATACTCTAAACTTTGTTTAAATAATAAAGTACCATATATAAATAAAGTTATGAAAAACAAAAATGCAACATCAACATATCTATCTATTGGATTAAAAATTAAAATGCATCTCCGGTGCATTTTGTTACAATTTATAAATGACCTCCAACTGAGGATCACTCACTACTAATACCATATCAAAAATTGATAAATTCATAACAAAAAAAAATAGTATTTTCACAATAAAACCGTCGCTATAGATCCTTATAGCGACGATTTTTACATGTCGTTATATATCTATATCGACATTTTTATTGTAAAAATATCAAAAAGTATTATAGAAATATTAATTTCTATACCATAAACATTGTGAGGATTGTGAGAGCGATATCCTAATGACGTATTGTGACAGCTATCACCAATAATCAACGCGTGAATTACAGGGAAAAAAAGTATCAACGGGCTATTGTTAGTTTTTTAAACTAATGACACTTGAATTATTTTTTACAATTCAATTACATATAGTCAGAAATTTTACACGATCTAGATTAGTATTCGCAATTTTAAGCATAATTTTTTGGCTTATATTATAAGATAATGAAAAGTTTTAAATTTGCCTTAAATTGTAACACCCATCAAATAGTAAATTGGTAGCATCATTTCTTAGTCAAAATTTTGGAATACCATTAGCCAAATTCACCCTATCCTTATTAGGGATAAATATATCTCCGCATAATACGCACGTCCACAATTTTTTAACAAATTTTAATGTATAGAATTTATTAACGTTGTTTAACTTTAAGCAACTCTTTTTTAAATAAATAAATTACTATAATATATATGATAATAATATATATTACGAGACAAAGACAAAATAGGTGATTTGAACTCAAAACTCCAGTTTAGTCCTCAAATTATTAGCATATACTTATGAGCAAATTTGAAATAGTCAAAACATATACTCTCTGCGTTCTAAAATACTATAAATTATTAATAATTAATTTAAAATATTTTTAAATTTATAATTAATATAAATTTATTTGAGTTTAGTTTGTACAATTTGTAAAGATAATATTAAATAAAAATTTATTGTGGTTCTGAAATAAGTACACTATAACATACATCGTAAAGTTATGCATCGTAATTTTGTGATGCATTCACATACCACGGTGTACTGTAAGTAGAGTGGGTTACCTTTTGTTTAGCCCGATTTGTTCCAGATTGCGACAATGCAATCAAAGGAGGAATCGCTCCTTCGCGGGCCACCATTGTACGGTACACCAAGCTATCCTCACACAACTGCAACAATATCGCCACTGCAATCTCCTTCTGCCGCTGCGATCCAACCTCCACAATCTCCACCAGCACCGGAATTCCCCCTTCCTCCACAAGCGCCGCCCTCGCCTCCGTCACCGGCACCAACACACTCAACACAAAGCCCGACTTATCAACCATATTTGAACCGAGATCCGCCATTAATTCCACCAGCGGCTTCATAATTCCGGCCTGAACCGCTGTAATCTTATTTTCCTTCACCGAACAAAGTGAATACAATGCCGTCGACGCGTCCTTTTTCCCGCGCAAATTACCGGTTTCAAGAAGATTCACGAGCAGAGGAATCGCTCCGGACAGTCCGATTGCGATTTTGTTGTCCTCGAATTGCGATAATCGGAGCAGAGCGCAGGCGGCGTTCTCCTTCGCCGTCGGATTGCCAATTTTGAGAGCTTTAACCAGCGGTTTAATCGCTCCGGCCGACGCTATCAGCTCTTTGTTCTCGTCGCATAAAGAGAGATTTAAAATTGCCGTAACGCCGTACTCTTGAAGTTGAGAATCAGAGGAAGTGATTAGAGAAATTAAAGGCTTGATCGCGCCAGCTCCGGCGATTTTGATTCGATTCTCCGGCTTGTTCTTCGCGAGGAGCCGAAGCTCCATAGCCGCTTGCTTCTGCTCGTCGATGGAACAAGATTCAAGACCGGAGACGAGCTGATTAATTAGCTCGTCAGAGTTTTCGGAAGCGCAGGCGAGTATTAGCCGCCGGCTCTGAGACGACGCCGTCGGAAACTCGCCGGATCGATCACTGTTGCAGTCACTGAAAGCTGCGGAATCATCATTGATACTAAGACTACCAAAACTCCGTCCCATATAACTGTAATTCGTCTGAATTTCGGTCTTCATCGGCGAAAGATTCGGTACTACAGCATAAAATAATCTTCACAGTTTTGCCTGGAGTTATGGCTTTTTCCGGCGAACTGAAGTTGGTTGTCGTAAACTAAAAACGACCTCGTTTGGTTTTTTGTAATGGGTTGTAGTATTTTGGCTCTTGTAGGATTTGAAGGAAAGGGAAAATATAAAAGAGGGGTGAGAGAGAAAGAACACCTGGACGAAGGCGTTGGGGGATGGGGGTCACACGTGCGTGACAGTATCATATCCCAGTTCGAGAGAGCACGTGCGAAAGGGTGTCTCTTTTAACGCGTGGGTAGAAGGTTCGCTATTCGATATTCTCTTTTCTCTATTTTATTTTTACCAGCAACCTCCTTAATTTTTATTTTTTTTTGCCTTCTTCTTCTCTTTCCCCTCTCTCTCCTTTTTGTAATTAGAGGACGGAGTGATGAATTAAAAATTATAAAATAATCGAATTTTCTTTGGACTTTCCTAATTTTTTTAAAATTAATTGATAATAATATATTAATAACTAAATAATAGATAATAAAAATATTTACGGGCAAAATAAAGGAGATTTTTGGTTATAATTACTTAGACCTACTCTGTGACGCCCCAAAATATTCTTTTTGTCGGGGAATATTCGTACGACGGCGCAGCCATTCGTGGGGCTCATAACAGAATAACTGTCGGATGAAGAAAATGACAAAGTATAAGTTTTTATAAATAACGGCGTAGTTGTTACCGTTAACACTGTTGGAATACCTGGTGGTTAAAATACAGTAATACGCGTGGTGGCACAGTAGCACACGATATTGCACAGTATTATTGAATTATTGATTCGTACGTAAGAAGACACTACTCAATAATTGTTACAGTAATTACTGTTCAATATTTTATTTTATTGATTTAATAATTGCTACGTTGATAATTTATATTATTGTTGTTTCAATAATTGTCACTGCACAATATTTTCCATTATCAGATCAATAATTCATATTATTTGAATAATATTATCAGATAACATTATTGGCAATGTCTAGAAAGTTCTGTCTAATGAGAGGTTTGGTCACCTAATTGTGCGTCAGTAAGGAGAAATCCTTATTTGAAAGCCCCATCTTTCTTGGGAACGGCCTGGTTGTCATAATTATGATTCTGTAATATTATTTATGAATAATTAATTATTGATTTATATGATAAGGAAATATTTATTTGATGTGGATATAAATGATGAATTTATTTATGTGGTTATTCATGAAAGAATTAATGTTGAAGTGTTTTATCAGTATTTTGTCAAATTGGAGGTATTAAAAATCATCCGTTTGTGAATTTCGGATATTTTTTGTTGGGAATTTGGAAAAACTTTCTTCTGTAAAATTGTAGAGAATCCGATTTCAGGCAGAATGAACATAAAATTCGTATTTTTCTGATAATCGGGTTATTTTTTTTATCAATTATTGAAGTTTAGATAAATAAAATGATTTTTTTTTAAATTTATGGGGGGACCCACTTTTGGTTGGTGGAATACACACATGGGCTGCTGAATTCTTCCAACATGGCTGCCCAAAAATTCAAAGCATGCGTAGGAATTGTAATTAATAATAATATTATTTTATTATTTAGTCTCATTTGGCGTTCTAGCATTTTCCTATAAATAGACGCCTAGGTTAGAATTGAAAATCACACCAGAAACAGGTTTTCTTTCTCTCTAGATTATCGAGCGTATTCTTGTGAGTATTTTGATACTTTGAGTGTTGCTATACGGTGCAAGTTCTGTCAGCACTATACCCGAAATTCAGTCAGAAGTACGGTTATTTTGAGGTAAGGGATGTTATTTTCTTCTTAAATGATATTATTTTCTTCAATATCATTATGCCAGAATATTGGTGAACTTTTTAATCAAATTTGGAACTTTTTGTGTCGGGATTACTATTCACGTATACGACACTATTCACTGAAAAATAAAATTTTTTCTTTTTGTCTAAGATGTCTATTTTGGCTACTATCTTTGATTCTACCCATGTTTTGATCGTTATTTTTGAATTCTGCTTCAAAATTGGTTATTACGGAGTATTATTGATCTTGGATAAAATTGTTATACGAAACCCTAATATTTGTCATTCTGTCTCACTGAATTCATTTTCTTTAAAATATGTTTCATCATCATCAGTCCTAAATGATGATATTACTGAATATCTTTGGCCTGTAGTGCAAAGATAAATGATTAGTGAATATCTTTGGCCCGTAGTGCAAAGGTGAACATGTGTTGAGATGAACATGACCAACTGGTGATACTTGATGAATATCTTTGGCCTGTAGTGCAAAGATGAATATTTGATTAAAAGATTTATATTGATTGATGTTACAGGGATAAAATATTGATGATGGACTCTTAAATCTTAGAAGATAGTAGAATTCATTCTCTACGTGACTCTTCTAATGAATTGGTATTTCTGCTATGTTTGTTGATCTAAAACTTGTTGTCTATTATATTCTATCAAATTTTTTTCCTGTTGAATGATAATTTGTTGTATATTATCTTAGTCATAATATTCTTTACTGGGCTAGTTGAGCTCACCCTTTTCCTTTTTGTTCTATTTTTCTTCTCAGGAGGTGAGAACATAGTAGGATCGAGTCGGGGTATGGAATGATGGTTCTAGAAAGATGTTTTAGCTGTCCTCACTATTTTTGTAAAATAGTGTATGAATAATTATAATGGGGACTTATTTGGGTGTGGATATTGTGTAAAAGACAATATTTGTATTTAAACTCACAGTATGTGTTGTCGTCTTTTGCACGACAATTGTATTATTGAATTTGTTTGCTTTTTGTACCATGTATTTGGCGACTAAGAATGGGTGTTGTATACCTATTTTGGGGGCGTCACAGTTGGTATCAAAGCTTAGGAATATGGTCTCTGGCAGAGATCGGGGAATAGAACTAGGAGGGGAGAGATGAGTAAATCCTTCGTTAGTGTGTCCTTTCTAAGCTTATTTGTTGGTCGATCATAATTTAGGGATATTATGTGATATGTTAATTTGTTTAATTAACCCTTGTTTTACGGCAATATTTAAGAATGGCTGATGAGAACGTTAACAATGAAGTGTATGAGACTGTGGAACAACCTTTAGTCACAAACCAGGAGAACGTGCAACAGGAAGACAATATTCCTCCTGTAAACAACGCTACCAAGCAAACGATGAATGATGGGATGTTTAGAAACTTTTTGCAGTTCATGCAAAATCAGACGAGGGAGACTCGTGTACAAAATACGGGTGGAAATGATGGCAACGCGCGGTCTATCACAGCCAAGCAGTTCAAGGAGTTGGGACCACCAGATTTCTGGGGAAAGCCCGATCCGATTAAGGCGAAAACATGGGTCAAGTAAATTACCAAGATATTCGATGTCTTGGGATGCACGGAGGAGTAGAAGGTTCTATTCGCCACATTTATGTTCCGTGGTGAGGCAGATTACTGGTGGGAATCCGTGAAGCGTACCTAGCCAGCCGCACTTAAGATGTTTTGCGAAAGATTTCAGAAACTGTTCAATGACAAGTACTTTCCAGAAATTATTAGTCATATGAAGGAGGAAGAGTTTATTAGACTGGAACAGAACAACATGACAGTGTCTCAGTACGAGGCGAAGTTCACGAAGTTATTCAGGTTTGCACCTCATTTGGTAGAGAATGAGGAACGTATGACGCAGATGTTTCTGAGAGGTCTAAAACCTAAGATTCGTCAATACCTTATCTCTAATAAATTTTCTCTGTATTCAGATGTTGTCAACAGGTCTCAATTATTAGAGAGAGATAATGAGTATACTCAATCGAGGGATCACAACCAGGGTCATACCGGCGACATCAGTCATCAGAACGATGATAACCAGCGAGGAGGGAAAAATACGGACAAAGGCGGTAACCACTCGGGTGGTAATCGTGGCCATGATAATAGGAGAGGTGAGTTAAGTGAAAATTTCAGAAAGAGGATATTCAACAATGACGGGAAGACATCAGCAGCAGCACCAGCACCAACAATTAGTCATGTCTTTTGGATTGACTAATGCTCCTGTTGCTTTCATGGATATGATGAACCGAGTATTCAAGGGAACCTTTTGCTCCTCAGAGCAACCCAAGACATCAAATATCTTGTTGATCTGTTTTATCCACGTCTCCGCCTTAAGTGGTTTTGGCTCTCCAAAAAACTCTGGTGGTCCCAGCTTCTTGAACTGTTTGGCGGTGACCGTCCGAGAGTTGCCAGTGTTTTCACCTGCATTTTGGACAGGAGCCGCTCTCGCCTGATGTTGCATGAATTGCATGAAGCCTCAGAACATTTCATCGTTCATCATTTGGTCAATGTTGTTGTTTGCATTAGGATTATCGCCTTCCTGATGCACATTATCCTGATTATTGATCTGTGGAGACTCAACGGTCTCCTGTGCTCCATTGATGTTCTCAACATTCTCGGATGTCATTTTCAAATACTGCCACAAAATAAAGATTACTTAACATATCACATATTATCCCTATACTTTGATCGACCAATTAAATACCAAATAAACTTAAGTAGGTCATACTAGCGAAGGAATTCCCCGTCTCTCCCCTCTTAGTTCTTGTCTCACATCTTAGCCAGGGATCATATCCCTAAACTTTGATACCAACTGTGACGCCCCCAAAATAGGTATACATTACCTATTCTGAGTCACCAAATACATGGTACAGAATACAAATATAATCTTTAATATACAATAAGAGAGCTGTGAGTTTTAATAAAACTATTGTCTTCTAGACAATATCCACTCTCAGAATAAGGTTTTAAAAGTTATGTTGTACGATAAAAGATGTTTAAAATTGTAATAGAAGGGAAGGCCATACAACCAATTCACCTTTGCCATTGATATGAGTCTCGCAATATATATCTTCTTAGGCTTTTTTGATTAAAGCTATAAAGTTTAGACTCCTGCAATGCATTACAAGTTTTTTTTTCTGTTTTGCTCAATTACGATTGTGACGTATATCCAATACATAAGATTATAAAGTTGACCCACTACATCAAATATATCGTTAAAATATTATCAATTATAATTATTTATGTAACTCGTTAAAAAAAATTGACATATAAAATCGCAACATATGCTTGAGGAAATTGACAACATGAATCCACTTACTAAGAACCTTGAGCATGAACTACATCAACCTATTGAGCCCCAACTTTGTCAGATTAGTGAATCTGAAGATTAATCTAGTGATGAAGAACATGAGTACAGTCAGTCTATTCACTCAACCATAACAAAATACCGGTGAACTAAATTATTATTAATTTGAGACATATCTAATGCCAAAGTTTATTAAAATGGCGTTCCTCGAGTCTCTTTCTAAAATAGATTTGAAACAAAAAAAGAGAAAGTCCTCAAGAGTCAACTGAATATCGTCAATGGATCCTGATTCTAAGGTCAATTTTATAAGAATGAGTTGCATTGTATAACTTGTTGGAATTTGAGCTTAAATTAATGTAGGTATCATTAATTAATTTTAATAATTCTATATATTAATGTGTTATACTCTATGAGTAGATTAAATTAAATATTTGGAAACACAAATTCATGGAGCAATAAATGAGATATTAACTCTCAAATATCACACTTGGAAATGATAAAAGATAATAAATACATGTGGAAAAAATCAAGTCCCACATAGGTTAGAAATTAAATAATTTATATGTTTATATACAAGGACAATACTCTTAGGTTTGGGCCCCAAGGGACACCCCACTTTTGTGGAAGGGAGAGGACCTAGCTAAGCTTGAAGCAGTATCTGTTGAAAGGGTATAAGTTTGAACGGGCGGCCCAAAACTACGTCATTTTTGTCGCCCATTTTCTTCTAAGCCTAAAACTACGTAGTTTTGGTTCTGCTAATGCTTAAACTACGTCGTTTTAAGTGGCCGAATAGATGCGCATATTCTGCAAATGGTCAAAACTACGTCGTTTTGACCAAAAATATAAATAGTACCTTTTCAGTAGCATCACATGCCCTTTCAAAGGGTTAGACACCCTTCCAAAGGGTCACCAACCCTCCTATAAATAGATAGGAGGGGTCAGCCATTTCATTCATTCAATTTTCAAGCATTTAAGCATATTAGAGTTTTTTTCAAGCCTTATTTCTTCATTAGTTTCTTAGTTAATTTTGTGAAAGAGAGTCTGAGCATTACTTTGGTTCGTAGAGTATACTTTTTGTAGTGCTGCAAAAGTATACAGTGTCATTGTATCCTGGGAGACAAGTGCTATCAACTCTAAGCACTATACAGAGGACATAATTATCTTAAGGATATAGTACCAAGTACCAGCTTTGACAAATCAGTTACTGCAAGATAAGTTTATTTTAAATATATATATAATTTCGTTTAAGGTTACTAACAATCTAAAGATAATTTTTTTTCTCTATATATATATTTGTAAGAAATATGGATACCAATTCTGTTACTATAATTGGTTCTTCTTTTACACCTTCTATACCAAATATTCCTGTGATCCGTGGTGAAATACCAAAAAGGTTCAATGGAACATAATTTAACAGATGGCAACAAAAGATGTTGGTTTACCTCACAAATTTGAACTTGGCGAGATTTCTTCTCGAAGATCCCCTTGTGCTCAAAGAAGATGAAACAGAGAGGCAAGTTGTTGCCGCAATAGATGTATGGAAACATGAAGATTTTTTGTGCCGAAATTATATCCTTAATGCATTGGATAACACATTATACAATGTGTATAGTTCTCTCAAAACAACAAGAGAATTATGGGATTCCTTGGATAAAAAGTATAAAACAGAAGATGTTGGCACGAAGAAATTCGTAGTTGGCAGGTTTTTGGACTACAAGATGGTGGATTCCAAGGCAATCATCAACCAAGTCCAAGAATTACAAGTAATCCTACATGAAATACATGTAGAAGGTATGTCTTTAAGTGAATCTTTCCAAGTTGATGCTATTATAGAAAACTATCATCTATGTCGAAAGATTTTAAAAATTATCTCAAGCATAAACGCAAAGAGATAAAACTTGAAGACTTAATTGTAAGATTAAGGAAAGAAGAGGACAACCGTGCCTCTGAAAAGAAAACAGGAAGAACCTTTGTGGAGTATAAAGCTAACGTGGTGGAACAAGGTTTGAAGTCTAAAAATAGAAAATTCTCTGGTAATGGGCCTCAACAAGAAACAAAAAAGAAGTTCCAAGGCAAATGCTACATCTGTGACAAGCCCGGACATAGGGCAAAGGATTTTCGAAAACGCAAAGACCAGAACAAGAAGTATGCACAAGCCAATGTAACGGAAGTGGATAGTCTTCTTCAAGATGTTTCTGAAATGAACCTTTCAGCGGTTGTTTCAGAAATAAATATGGTTGAGAATCCAAGAGAATGGTGGGTAGATACTGGAGCAACCTGCCACGTGTGTTCCGATAGGAAGATGTTCTCCACATATCAAGAAATTGAGAATGGAGAACATCTATACATGGAAAATTCTTCTTCATCCAAGATTTCTGGACAAGAAAAGGTGATTCAGAAGATGACATCTGACAAGGAACTCACCCTCAACAACGTGCTCCATGTACCTGATATTAGAAAAAAATTTAGTGTCAGGATCCCTTCTTAGTCAAAAGGGATTTAAATTAGTCTTTGTATTAGATAAATTTGTATTAACTAAAAATGGGATGTATGTGGGGAAGGGTTATATGAGCAATGGGCTCTTCAAAATGAATGTAATGACTGTTGTACCTTCCAATACTAATAAATTTACATATTCTGCTTATATAATTGAGTCATCTAATTTATGGCATCGTAGATTAGGACATGTTAATTATAATACTATACGTAGATTAATTAATATGGAATGTTTTCCAAAATGTGAGATTAACTCTAATAATAAATGTGAAATTTGCGTTGAGGCAAAACTTAGAAAATCTTCTTTTAAATCAATTGAAAGAAGTACAGAACCTCTTGAATTAATACACACTGATATTTATGATTTAAAGTATATATAGACAAGAGGAAGTAAGAAATACTTTATCACTTTATAGATGATTGTACAAGATATTGTTATGTTTACTTATTGAGAAGTAAAGACGAGGCTTTAGAAATGTTTAAACATTACAAAAATGAGGTTGAGAATCAACTTAATAAAAAGATCAAGATAGTTAGAAGTGATAGAGGTGGGGAATATGAATTTCCATATGTTGAAATTTGTTCACAACATGGTATAATACACCAAACAACTGCACCTTATTCACCACAACAAAATGGTATCGCAGAAAGAAAGAATAGAACTTTAAAAGAAATGATGAACGCATTGTTATTAAGTTCTGGGCTACCTCAAAATTTGTGGGGGGAAGCAATTCTTTTAGCAAATTATATTCTCAACCGAATACCTCAAAAGAAGTCTAATGTTACACCCTATGAATTATGAAAAGGACGTAAGCCGTCTTATAAACACTTAAAAGTGTGGGGGTGTTTAGCAAAAATAATAGTTCCTCCACCCGAAAAGGTAAAAATAGGACCAAAAATAATAGATTGTATATTCATAGGTTATGCTAATAATAGCAGTGCATATAGCTTTTTGGTTAATAAATCAAAAATAGAGGAAATACATGAAAATATGATTATTGAGTCAAAAGATGCTGAATTCTTTGAAATAGTATTTCCTAATAAAAAGGAAGAGCCAAGTTCTAACGAACAAGAAACAAGTTCAAATAAAAGAACTTATGATGCTGTTAATGACAGTAATCATGGTTTAGAAGATATTGATGAACCTAGACGTAGTAAACGTACTAGAACATCAAAATCTTTTGGTCCAGATTTTTTAACCTATTTATTAGAAAATGAGCCTCAAACCTATAAAGATGAAATATTGAGTCCGGAAGCTCCATATTGGAAAGAGGCTATAAATAGTGAAGTAGAATCCATTTTACATAATCATACGTAGGAATTAGTAGATCTCCCACCAGACTCTAAACCTCTTGGATATAAGTGGATATTCAAGAAGAAAATGGAAGCAGATGGATCTATTGATAAATATAAAGCAGGACTTGTAATCAAAGGTTACAGGCAAAAGGAGGGTTTAGATTATTTTGATACTTATTCTCACGTGACAAGAATATCCTCGATTAGGATGTTAATAGCCATTGCAGCTATATATAAATTAGAAATACATCAAATGGATGTAAAAACAGCTTTTTTGAATGGAGATTTAGAAGAAGAAATCTATATGGAGCAATCAGAAGGATTTATTGTTCCAGGACAAGAAAATAAAGTTTGTCGGCTTGTAAAGTCTCTTTATGGATTAAAACAAGCACCTAAACAATGGCATGAAAAATTTGATAATGTAATGTTATCAAATGGTTTCAAAATAAATGAGTGTGACAAATGTGTGTATGTTAAGGACACTAAGAATGGGTATGTTATTATTTATCTTTATGTAGATGATATGTTCATTATGGGTAGTAATAATGATATCATTAAAACTACTAAAAGAATGTTAAATAATATGTTTGAAATGAAAGACATGGGTGTTGCCGATGTAATATTAGGAATTAAAATTTCTAAAACATTGGATGGATTAGTGTTATCACAATCACACTATATTGACAAAATACTCAGGAAATTTAATCAATATGATTGCAATCCTGTGGGAACACCGGTAGATATAAATCTAGAATTGTCTAAAAAAAAGGAGATAACATATCACAACCTGAGTATGCACAAATAATTGGAAGCCTTATGTACTTAATAAATTGTACGCATTCTGACATAACACAAGCTGTCAATAAATTGAGTAGATTTACAAGCAATCCAGGACAAGATCACTAGAAAATGATTATAAGAGTTTTAAGGTATTTAAAATATACTCAAAATTTTGGATTGCAATACTCAAGATATCCATTAGTACTTGAAGGATACTGTGATGCAAATTGGATATCGAATACAAAAGACTCTAAATCCACTAGTGGTTTTGTATCTACTCTGAGTGGTGGAGCAGTATCATGGAAATCTTCTAAACAAACATGTATTGCTCGATCTACGATGGAATCTAAGTTTATTGCATTGGATAAGGTTGGAGAAGAAGTTGAATGGCTTCGTAACTTTTTAGAAGATATTCCTATGTGGCCTAAACCTGTGCCGGCTATTTGTATCCGTTGTGATAGTCAATCAGCAATTGGAAGGGCACATAGTCACATGTATAATGGTAAGTCTAGACATATCCATCGTAGACACAATACCATAAAATAATTGCTCTCTAACGACATTATGTCTATTGAGTACATACAGTCAAAAGAAAATATAGCGGATCCATTGACTAAAGATTTGACTAGAGAGAAAATAAAAATAAACTTCGAGGGAAATAGGTTTAAAGCCTATAAACAAGGATCGTCATGATGGAAACCCAACCTAGTTGACTGGAGATCCCAAGATCTAGGTTCAAAGGGACAACTAAATTGTGAATGATTCAACCAAATCACTAAGAAGAAATTAATTTCTTCTGGTCATTCCTATGATACGAGATAGTGATACCTGCAGCGGTTACAGGATAAGCTATGCTTTTAATGATTCTTAAATATTGATAAATAAGTGGAGTATGGCAGAATACCCTTATTAAGAGTCAACTATGTGAGTGTGAACTGGGCCAATTTTATGAGAAGGATAAGGCTATACTTCTCTAAAGCACTCATAAATCCTGGATTGTTCGGGGCCAAAATGAACAAAATCATGAGAACCAAATAATGTATAGAAAGATTCTGTGTGAATTACCATTGTCTCGATTTACATAAACGATTGGACAGTTCAAGACATCATGTTCACTGGACGATCAGTAAACCCGATATTTTTCACAAGGGTAGGTTTAAAGCCAAAAGCTACCTCTCTCGATACAGATGATTTCTAATTTTGTCTCTCTCTCTCTCAGAGTCTACATAACATTTGCATAAGGCTGGCAGTCAATATCATTCATGTGGGGGATTGTTGGAATTTGAGCGTAAATTAATGTAGGTGTCATTAATTAATTTTAATGATTTCAGATATTAATGTGTTCTACTCCATGAGTAGATTAAATTAAATATTTGGAAGCTCAAATCCATGGAGTAATGAATGAGATATTAACTCCAAAAGATCAAACTTGAAAATGATAAAAGATAATAAATACATGTGGGAAAAACCAAGTCCCACATAGGTTATGAATTAAATAATTTATATGTTTATATACAAGGAAAGTGCTCTTTGGTTTGGGCCCCAAGGGGCAGCCCACTTTTGTGGAAGAGAGAGGACCTAGCCAAGGCTAGGTTCGAACCCGCACGCGCCACCACCGTCCGTCCGGTCGGTTTGGCCTGGCTCGTGGGTCGTGGGTCTGGGTCTGGGTCCTGTATATAATTTTTTAGACAAAATTTATTTATTTAATTCTTTTATCAAAACTGTGTCGTTTTGATGATTATCAAAATTGTGTCATTTTGAAGAGCGGTATTTATTATATTATCAAAACTGTGTCGTTTTGAGAAGCGGTATCTGCTGAAAGGGTATAAGTTTGAACGGGCGGCCCAAAACTATGTCGTTTTTGTCGCGCCTTTTCTTTTAAGCCTAAAACTACGTTGTTTTGGCTTTGCTAATGCTTAAACTACGTCGATTTAAGGGGCCGAATAGATGGCCTATTCTGCAAATGGTCAAAGCTACGTCATTTTGACCAAAAAATACAAATAGTACCTTTTCAGTAGCATCCCGTGCCCTTTCAAAGGGCTAGGCACCCATCCGAAGGGTCACCAACCCTCCTATAAATAAATAGGAAGGGCAAGCCATTTCATTCATTCAATTTTCAAGCATTCAAGCATATAATGTAAGACCCCAACTTATTATAAATGAAATTGAATTTCCTCTATTTATTATTTTGAAATAGTAAGGGTTGATTTAATTAATGTGGTTAGTTATGGCTACAATGCACAAATATCTTAAATAAACAAGTGGTTATAAAATATTCATTGTTGTCGGGGAATATTCGTTTGGTCGTGGAATATTCTTACTGTCGGGGAATATTCGTACGACGGCGCAGCCTTGTGTGAGCCTATAACGGAAAGCGATTGGATGAAGAAAACGAAAAGTATGTGTTTTTATAAATAATAGCGTAGTTGTTACCGTTAACACTATTGGAATACCCGCTAGTTAAAACACAGTAATACGTATTGTTGCACAGTAACACACGGTATTGCACCAATTATTGATTCTTACGTAGGAAGGCACTACTCAATAATTCTTACAGCAATTACTGTTCAATATTTTATTTTATTGATTCAATAATTGCTACGTTGATATTTTATATTATTGTTGTTTCAATAACTGTCACTGCACAGTATTTCCCATTATCAGATCAAAAATTCATATTATTTGAATAATATTATTAGATAGCATAATTGGGAATGTCTAAGGAAGTTCTATCAAAGGAGATGTTTGGTCACCTAATTGAGCGTCAGTAAGGAAAAATCCTTATTGGAAAGCCCCCTCTTTCTTGGGAACGACTTGGTTGTCATTATTGTGTTTCTGTAATATTATTTGTGAATATTAATTATTGATTTATATGATAAGGAAAATATTTATTTATATGGATATAAATGGAGGAATTTTTAGAAAAGTGACAATTGTTGAAAATTAAAATTGTATTATTATATTACATAATGCGATAATATAATAATGGTGATATTTTTACAATGAATGTGTGATATATGAGTAATTGAGGAGGAAGAGTATTTTTGTTACAATAAATGATAAAAACATGTTAAACATGTCGGTGGACCCCATTTTGACTGAAATTTAATTATAGCCTGTAAAATCGTCCGTATGTGGATGTCGGTCAATTTCTGTTTGGAATTTGGAAAAACTTAAAGCTACAAAGTTGTAGAGAATTGAATTTCCTATGGAATGGACATAAGATTCGAATTTTTCTGATAAATGGATATTTATTATGAATTATTGAAGTTCCAGAATATTGGGTCTGGATTAATTTTGTTATAAAAAAATGTTTAAAACATGTTTTGTGTGTGGTAGGCCCCACTTATTGTTGCAAAATGCTGAATTCAGATTTCTAAGGTGGGCGTGGGAATTTTTTTAATAAATATTAATATTTTATTAAATTTTCTGCTTTGGTGTTCTAAGCATTTTCTTATAAATAGGGTGCTTAGGTTAAAATTGAAAATCACACCAGAAATTGAAGTTTTCTCTCTCTGTATTATCGATCGTATTCTTGTGAGTATTTTGATACTTTGAGTGTTGCTATACAAGTTCCCTTCAGCACTATATTCGGTATTCCAGTCAGAAGTACTGTTCTTTTGAGGTAAATGATGTTATTTTTTTAAATGATATTATTTCTTTCAATATCATTATGCCGGAATATTAGTAAGATTTTTCTTGTGAAATTCTTTTCTTTTAGTGTCGGGGTTACTATTCACGTATATGGCACTATTCACGTATACGGTACTATTCACATATACGGCACTATTCACCGAACAATAAAATTTTCTCTTCTTTGTCCCATATGTCTATTTTTATTACTATCTTTGATTGTATCCATGTTTTGATATTCATTCTTGAATTTTACTATACCATAGTATATTATGAGGTGTTCTTGAACATGGATAAACCGAAGTACGAATCCCTAATATTTGTTCTTTTGTCTCACTGGATTCGTTTTCTTTAAAATATTTTTCATCATCCTCAGTCCTAAATGATGGTATAACTGAATATCTTTGGCTTGTAGTGCAAAGATGAATGATTTTCTGATGAACATCTTTGGCCCGTAGTGCAAAGATGAACAGGTGTTGAGATGAACATGACCAACTGTTGAATATCTTTGGCCTGTAGTGCAAAGATGAATATTTGATTCAAAATGTATATTGATTGATATTACAGGGATAAAATATTGATAATGGACTTTAAAATCATAGAAGATAGTAGATTTCATTCTCTACTTAACTCTTCTAATTGAATTGTTATTTTCGCTGCGAATATTGATTTAAAACTTATTGTCTATTATATTCTATCAGATTTTTCCTTGTTGAGGACTAACGATAATTTATTTTATATTATATTTGTCATAATATTCTTTATTGGGCTAGTTGAGCTCACCCTTTTCCTTTTTGTTCCATTTTTCTTCTCAAGAGGCGAGAATGTAGCGAGTACTAGTCGGGGTATGGAATGATGGTTCTAGAAAGTTGTTTTATTGGTCCTCACTATTTTTCTAAAATAATGTATCAATAATTGTAATGAGAACTTATTTGAGTGTGGATATTGTCTAGAATACAATATTTGTATTTAAACTCACAGTTTATATGTTGTCGTATTTTGCACGATAATTGTATTAATAAAGTTGTAGTTGTTTATGTACCATGTATTTGGCGACTCAGAATGGGTGATGTATACTGTCAGGAATAAACATGTGAATGTTATTCCTATTTATATATGATTTGATTATGATATATATGAATGAATATGCAAGTATGTTTGCATGAAGAAAAGCTGTTAAGTCCTTTGATAGATAATAGAAATATATGTACAAGGACTTAGAATGAATTGATCAAAAATGTTAGGTTGATCCTACATAAGCAAAACGGCTTTGTAAAGTCCTTAAAAAGAAATGATGTACAAGGACTATAAATATAGAAAGATCAAGCTTGTTAGGTTGATCTTATGATGTAATAGATTGGCTTGTCTGATCGTCGAGCACTGCACCAGAAGTCGTAGTCTGCCAGGAGAGTCAGAGTAAACTCGGGAGCTATCGAGGCAGAATAGGAGTATACAAGATAGTGAGATCTCAGAGTTCGTAGACTTCCAGGGGAAACGAAGAAGGATCGTAGTGTGTCGAGAAGAGCCTCCTCAGGATCGTAGTGTACTGAGGAAGTTATGTTCTGAATCGTAGAGACAGCCTGCCTATAAGCCGAACGACAATCTGCCGAAGCTAAGTATGAAATGCACTCTACGCTCAGAGTCGTAGAGTCTAGCGATGCCGAAGTCAAAGACAAGGATCGTAGACCACACTCTGCGATCGTAGAGTCTACTGAACAAATGCAGAGATCGGACAAGATCAGATGAAGACAACAAGCTCAAGGCAGAAGTTGTAGAGTGTCAGGATCTGATCGTAGTGTCTGCACTGCCGAAGCATCTCGGGAACGTAGAGTCTGCACAGCCGAAGCTGAATCGTAGAGTGCAGAAATCGTAGTGTCAAGATCTGATCTTCGGGAACGTAGTGTCTGCACAGCCGAAGCTGAATCGTAGAGTGCAGAACTACGACTCCAACAGTAATGCTCACAATGCTAAGTCAGAATCGTAGAGCAGATACGGTTCTCAACAAATGAGCACTCCCAGAATATCCAAAGGTACGAAGCCTCTGGTTGGCACTGCAAAGATGTAATCCACAGTAAGGGAACCAGAGAGCACTCAACAAATGGCATGCAGGCTAGCAGAAGAAGTAAGCACCAAACCAATCAGCATCAAGATTGAGTTGAAAGGTCGTTCGTGATGAAGTCTTCCACAAGATGATTCAAAGAAGACTTCAGCAGTTGACTAAGGAAAAGTCAGCTAATGCAGTTGCTATCAAGAAAACAGAAGACAACGATCTTGGAAGCAACCAGGATCGTAGTGTTTGTTAGACAAAGAAAGAACTGATGGAAGGTGAACCGAGATACTGGTCAGCTTCTGAAGAGCAAGGCTAAAGTGATTAAGTGCAGGGTCAGTTCATTGATGATAAGTGAGCGGAAGATCACCAGGAGAAAGCAAGCTGGACGCGCCACAAATCTGAAGTGTCTTGATATTCAGAAGGAAACCAGAGCAAGGAATTAAGCCATCAGTATCTGAGAACAGTCTAAGCAAACAGAAGTATTGAAGCACTATACAAGGAAGAAGGGTTCTACATTGAAGATCCAATCAACACTCTTCTAGATCGTAGTGTTGTCTCCACCAGTCAACAAGACACTACGATCAGGTCCTTGAAGACAAGCATCAGAATCGTAGAGCTCGGATACCTGAAGATTGAGGCATTGGCAACGGCTCAATCTGAAGGGTAATTCGGACAAGTGCTTATTGAGAGCATCGATGCAAAAGGACAACCTCTGATCAAGAAATCAGAAGAAATAAAGTCTTCGACCTGCCCAGGACAGTAAAGTGATACATCTGACAGGGTAGATGAAAAAGTAGACTGCAGAGACAGAAAAAGTATGTCATGTCACATCAAGCAGTCTACATCAAGCAACTTGGGATCTGTGAAGACATTTGAATAGCTTCCAACGGCTACTTTCCAACGGAAGGATTGGGAAGGTGTATAAGTATAGAAGAGCTTCAAAGATCAAAGGTTGCTGGAAGAGTTGAGTTTTTGGAGAGAAGGTGGAATGATCGAATCAAGTAATAGTTAGTCCAGAGACTCACTCTACGATCCACCAAGAACACTCAAAAGTCAGATCAAGCAAAGAGTAGAAGTGTGAGTTCTACTATGTAGAAGTGAGAGTTCTACTACATGAAGAGTGTTCTGAACTGCCGAGAGAAAGAAGAGCGTCATTCCATCTGGATGTCCATCATGGGAAGACTCTAAGTACAATAGAGAAGAGCTTACGGTCATCTTAGCAAGTCCATCATGGGAAGACATCAAGTAGCAAGAAGGGAGATCAGAAAAGCCATCTTGGTGTCAAGCTTGAGAAAGCTTCTAGGTACCTTGCAGAAGAGCTTACAGTCATCCTAGAAGTCTCTCATGCGCAGACATCAAGTACCATGAAGAATGATCTTCAAGGCAGTTCATCAAGGGGTCATCCGGAGTAGTTGAGCAACCTAAGAAGCTGAGCATCATGCAACACTCAACTGCTCTTCAAGGATGATCAAGCCGAAGCTGCTAAAGATAGAAGATGTTCAGAGCATGAAGACATCTTAGCAGCACAACACCGACTCCAACAACTACAACAACAACTCAAGAAGCCAGGGCCTGAGAGGTCCTTGTCCAAAGGGACTAAACAAAGCAGGGCCAAAGGGTCCTTGTCCAAAGGGACTAAATGAAGTTCCAAGCCTGTTGGGCTTGAAGAGTTCCTAGGGAACTAGAGGAGTCCCAAGGCTGCTGGCCTTGAAGAGTTCTTAGTGAACTGAAGTCCCAAGGCTGCTGGCCTTGAAGGAATCGTAGAGATTCAGGGTGCTGCCCTTCCTTAGTGGAAATCCTGCTAGTTGAAAGCAGAAGAGTGGATTAGGAGCTTGAGTCTCCGAACCACTTAAAACCCCTTGTGTCATTTACATTATGTCATTTACATTATGTCTATAACTGCTATAACTGCTATGTATGTTTTAACTGCTTACAACTAAACTAACCCAACGAACAATGTTTGTATGATTATGAATATATCAATGAAGGAGGGGAATCTTTTACTTATTCCGCTGTGCTTGAAAAGATTCTATGTTTGTCATATAATCTAATATGAACAATATATCATAAACCAGAAAAGTATTTTAAAAGAAAAGAATCTATTCAACCCCCCCCCCCCTTCTAGATCTATTGTGCCCTCTGGGATCTAACATATACCTATTTTGGGGGCGTCACAGTTGGTATCAGAGCTGAGGGATATGGTCTCTGGCGGAGATCGGGGAATAGAACTAGGAGGGGAGAGAAGAGTAAATCCTTCGCTAGTGTGTCCTACCTAAGCTTATTTGTTGGTTGGTCAGAGTATAGGGTTATTATGTTGCATGTCAATTTCTTTAATTAACCCTTGTTTCATGGCAATATTTAATAATGGCAGCTGAAAATATTAATGATGGAGTGAACGAGACCATGGAAACACCTTTAATCACCAACAAGGAGAACGTGCAATAGGATGACAATGTTCCTCCTGTAAACAACACCATTGAGCAGACGATAAACGATGAGATGTTTAGAAGTTTTTTACGGTTCATGCAAATCCAAACGAGGGAGACTCCTGTTCAAAATACAGGTAGAAACAATGGCAATGCACAGCTGGTCACTGCTAAGCAATTCAAGGAGTTGGGACCGCCGAAATTCTGTGGAAAGCCGAATCCGATTAAGGCAGAAATGTGGGTCAAGCAAATTACAAGATATTTGATGTCTTGGGATGCACGGAGGAACAGAAGGTTCCATTCGCCACTTTTATATTCCGTAGTGAGGCACATTACTAGTGGAAATCTGTGAAGCGTACCCAGCCAGCTGCACGCAACATGTCTTGGGAAACATTTCAGAAACTGTTCAATGACAAGTACTTTCCTGAAAGTATTTGTCATATGAAGGAGGTAGAGTTTATCAGACTAGAACAGAACAACATGACTGTGTCCCAGTATGAGGCTAAGTTTACAGAGTTATCTAGGTTTGCACCTCATTTGGTGGAAAATGAGGAACGTATGATGCGAATGTTTTTAAGAGGTTTGAAACCTGACATTCGTCAATACCTCATTTCTCACAAATTTTCTCTATATTCAGATGTTGTCAATAGGGCTCAATTATTAGAGTGAGATAATGAGTACGTTCAACCAAGGGACAACAACCAGGGTCATACCGGTGGCAGCAATCATCGGAGCTATGATAACCAGCGGGGAGGAAAGAATACGGACAAAAGCGGTAACCACTCTAGTGGTAATCGTGGACATGATAATAGAAGAAGCAAGTCGGGGGGAGATTTTAAAAAGAGAAAATACAATAATGACAATGTGAAGACGTCAGCACCAGCATCAACTGTTTCTAAGGGAGGAGAATGACCATCGGTCGTAGGTTATAAATGTGGAAAAGAGGGACACATCAGCCTAAACTGCCCACACCAGTTCAAGGTATGTTATAATTATGGAAAAGAAGGTCATATCGCTCGAGATTGTACGGTAGCGAAACCAAGTCCAGTGGGGATGGTGACTCAAAAGGCTATCCCAGATAAGTCAAAGTCAGCGGTTCCTGGAAGAGCGTTTGTTGTGACTGGTCAAAATGCAAGGAACCCAAACGAGGTGATCACGGGTAAGCTAATCATAAACTCTTGCGAAGTTTATACCTTACTAGATACCAGTTCAACCCATTCTTTTATCTCTCCTATTTGTGCTCAACGTTTAAACTTAACTCCAGAGAAATTAGACTTTGACTTATCTGTGGAGACTCCGTTAGGAGAAACTTTCATTGCATCCACTGTTTATAAATCTTGTTTGATCCAAGTTGGCACCATCATATTACCTGTTGATCTTATCTCTTTAAAAATACTTGCATTTGATGTGATTTTAGGTATTGATTGGTTAACCACTCATCATGCCAAAATTGATTGTTTTCATAAGGTTGTTAGTTTTTATATTCTTAACCAACCTGTTATGAGAATTCAAATAACTAAAATACTAAAGTCAATCACTGTCATATCAAGTCATAAAGCCATTCGTTTATTAAAAAAAGGATGTCAAGCTTTCTTAGCCCATGTTATGGATTTGAATAAAGACACGTCAAATTTGAATAATATTTCTGTTGTTAGTGAATTTCCTGATGTATTTCCTGAAGAACTTCCTCGTCTACTCCCAGAACGTGAAGTTGAATTCTTTCTTGACCTTGAACCTGGTACAAAACCTATTTTTGAAACCCTATATCAAATGGCTCTTATTGAACTTCAGGAGTTAAAGGTCCAACTACTGGAGTTTTTGGAAATCGGTTTCATTCGTCATAGTACATCTCCTTGGGGTGCTCCTGTTTTATTCGTAAAGAAGAAAGATGGGAGTATGCAACTTTATATTGACTACCTAGAATTAAACCATGTCACCATCAAGAATAGGTATCCGCTACCTCGCATTGATAACCTGTTTGACCAGTTGCAAGGAGCGCAATTCTTTTCAAAGATCGATCTTCGTTCTAGATATCATCAGCTGAAGATTAGAACTGAGGATATTCCGAAGACTGCCTTCAGAACTCGGTATAGGCATTATGAATTCTTAGTCATGTCTTTTGGATTGACTAATGCTCCTGCGGCTTTTATGGATATGATGAACCGAGTATTCAAGGAATATTTGGATCAGTTAGTTGTTGTCTTTATTGATGACATCCTCATATATTCCTAAAGTCGTGAAAATCATGAGCACCATTTGAAGCTGGTACTTCAAAGGCTTCGTGAAAACAAGCTATATGCCAAGCTGAAGAAATGCGAGTTCTGACTTGAGGAAGTAGCATTCATTGGGCACGTGGTGTCAAAACATGTAGTATCTGTTGACCCGACGAAGATTGAAGCAATACAAAGTTGGGAGAAACCGAAGTCGGTGACCGAAGTTCGTAGCTTTTTGGGCTTAGCTGGTTATTATCGGAGATTCGTGGAAGGATTTTCTTGAATCACTACTCCATTAACTCAACTGACTCAGAAAGATACAAAATTCGTATGGAGCGAGGAATGCGAGAAGAGTTTTCAAGAGCTTAAGAGGAGACTTATTTCGGCACCTATTTTAACAATACCATATGGTTCGGATGGATTTGTTATATACAGTGATGCTTCAGACAAAGGGTTAGGGTGTGTTCTCATGCAACATGAGAAGGTCATAGCCTATGGCTCACAACAACTTAAAGAATATGAGAGAAATTATCCTACTCATGATCTAGAGTTGGTAGCAGTCGTTTTCGCGCTAAAAATTTGGAGGCACTATCTATATGGGAAGAAAGTGGAGATATATTCAGATCGTAAAAGCCTCAAATATTTCTTCACCCAAAAAGAACTCAACATGCGACAACGACGTTGGCTCGAACTATTGAAAGATTACGACCATACCATTCAATACCATCCTAGAAAAATGAACGTGGTAGCTGACGCATTGAGTAGAAGATCATATGCGGGAACGAGTGTGATGTTGTCAAAACAAAGGTCTATTTTGTGTGATTTACAAAAGATGAAGATAGAATTC
Organism: Panax japonicus; assembly: GCA_020205505.1. Lineage (NCBI taxonomy): Eukaryota > Viridiplantae > Streptophyta > Magnoliopsida > Apiales > Araliaceae > Panax > Panax japonicus. Next base: position 62,089,172 of record CM035092.1, read on the forward strand.
AAGACTTCAGGAACCCATGCGATGATGTCAAGTATACGCATAGAAGAAACTTTAATCTATAAAGTTAAAGTTGCTCAAGCCACAGACCCGGAGCTGATGTGTATGAAGAAGAAAGTACAAGAAGGTGTTATCCCAAAAGCAAGAATCAATGAACAAGGAATACTTCGAGTCAACTCCAGACTTTATGTTCCTAATGACTCTGATTTGAAGTACAAGACCATGATGGAGGTACACAATACACCATTTGCAATCCATCCTGGAAGTACCAAAATGTATCGTGATCTTCGACATACAGTTTAGTGGAACAATATGAAAAGAGAGATCGCGAAGTTTATCTCGAGGTGTTTAACTTGTCAATGTGTAAAGGCGAAGCATCAAGTGCCAAAGGGTCCATTGCAACCACTCGAGATTCCAAAATGGAAGTGGGAACATATTACCATGGATTTCGTTACGGGTCTTCCCATGGTTTCTCAAGGCATAGATGCTATTTGGGTTATTGTTGATAGATTAATTAAGTCTGCTTATTTCTTGCTGATATGGGAGACTTATTCCCTTAAACGTCTTGCTCGTATGTAAGTAAATGAGATTGTGAGATTTCATGGCATGCCAGTATCCATAGTTTTGGATCGTGAGCCAAGATTCACTTCACAATTTTGGGTTAGCTTGCAGAAAGCTATGGGCACGGATTTACGATTCAGTTTGGCATACCATCCTGAAACGGACGAACAATCAGAGAGAACTATTAAGACTCTGTGTCCTAGATTTTAAAGGAAGTTGGGATAAGTATTTACCATTGGTGGAATTCTCCTACAACAACAGTTATCAAGCAAATACAGGTGTGGCTCCATTCGAAGCATTGTATGGACGAAAGTGTCACTCTCCAATATGTTAGGATGAGGTGGGTGAAGGAACATTGTTGGGACCAGAGTTGTTACGTATGACTACGGAAAAGATCCAAATGATTCGACAACGTATACACACGGTACAGGATCGACAAAAGAGTTATGCGGATCTTCATCAAAAAGACGTGAAATTTAGTATTGGGGATCATGTATTGTTGCATGTTGCTTCATGGAAGGGAGTTACAAGATTTGGGAAGAGAGGAAAGCTCAATCCATGATTTATTAGTCCATTTAAGATTCTTGACCGAGTAGAAAATGTGTCCTATAGACTCGCGTTACCTCCAAGTATGGCTCGTGTTCATAATTTTTTTCACATATCTGTGCTTTGTAAATATGTGAAAGACCCGAACCACGTTATTGAGTTAGAACCAGACGAAATAGCCAAAGATTTAACGTACGAGGAGGTACCTGTTAAGATCTTGGATAGAAAGGAGCATGTCCTACGCACAAAGGTCATACCACAAGTCAAAATTTTGTGGAGGAATCATGTTATAGAGGAAATGACCTGGGAGTTGGAAACGGAAATGAAAGCGAGGTATCCTCACTTTTTCGAAATACCAGGTACGTACGTCAATTTCGAGGACGAAATTTCATAAGGAGGGGAGGTTGTAAGACCCCAACTTATTATAAATAAAATTGAATTTCCTCTATTTATTATTTTGAAATAGTAAGGGTTGATTTGATTAATGTGGTTAGTTATGGGTAAAATACGTAAATATCTTAAATAAATAAATGGTTATAAAATATTCATTGTTGTCGGGGAATATTCGTTTGGTCGTGGAATATTTTTACTGTCGGGAAATATTCGTACGACGGCGCAACCTTATGTGGGTCCATAACGGAAAGTGATTGGATGAAGAAAATGACAAGTATGAGTTTTTATAAATAACGGCGTAGTTGTTACCATTAACACTGTTGGAATACCAGTGGTTAAAATACAGTAATACGTGGTGTTGCACAGTAGCACACGAAATTGCACCAATTATTGATTCTTTGTAGGAAGGCACTACTCAATAATTGTTACTGTAATTACTATTCAATATTTTATTTTATTAATCAAATAATTGCTACGTTGATATTTTATATTGTTGTTGTTTCAATAATTGTCACTGCACGGTATTTTCTATTATCAGATCAAAAAAATATTATTTGAATAATATTATTAGATAACATTATTGGCAATGTCTAAGGAAGTTCTGTCTAAGTATAGGTTTGGTCACCTAATTGCGCGCCAGTAAGGAGAAATCCTTATTGGAAAACCCCCTCTTTCCTGGAAACGACCTAGTTGTCATTATTGTGATTTTATAATATTATTTGTGAATAATTAATTATTAATTTATATGATAAAGAAAATATTTATTTATATGGATATAAATGGAGGAATTTTTAGAAAACTGATAATTGTTGAAAATTAAAATTGTATTATGATATTACATAATGTGATAATATAATAATATAATAATAGTGATATTTTTACAATGAATGTGTGATACATGAGTAATTGAGGAGGAAGAGTATTTTTGTTATAATAAATGATAAAAACATGTTAAACATGTCGGTGGACCCCATTTTTGGCTGAAATTTGATTATAGCCTGTAAAATCGTCCGTATGTGAATTTCGGTCAATTTCTGTTTGGAATTTGGAAAAACTTAAAGCTACAAAGTTGTAGTGAATTGAATTTCCTATGGAATGGATATAAGATTTGAATTTTTCTGATAAAAGGGCTATTTATTATGAATTATTGAAGTTTCGAAATATTGGGTCTGAATTAATTTTGTTACAAAAAAATGTTTAAAACATTTTTGTGTGTGGTGGGCCCCACTTGTTGCAAAATGCTGAATTCAGATTTCTAAGGTGGGCGTAGAATTTTTTTTTAATAAATATTAATATTTTATTAAATTTTCTGCTTTGGTGTTTTAATCCTTTTCCTATAAATAGGGTGCTTAGGTTAGAATTAAAAATCACACCAGAAACTGAAATTTTCTCTCTCTATATTATCGAGCGTATTCTTATGAGTATTTTGATATTTTGAGTGTTGCTATATAAGTTCCCTTCAGTACTATATCCGGTATTTCAGTCAGAAGTACTGTCCTTTTGAGGTAAGGGATGTTATTTTTTTAAAAATGATATTATTTCTTTCAATATCATTATGCTAGAATATTGGTAAGATTTTTCTTGTGAAAATCTTTTTTAGTGTCGGGGTTACTATTCATGTAAACGGCATTATTAACGTATACGACACTATTCACGTATACGGCACTATTCATCAAAAAATAAATTTTCTCTTTTTTGTCCCATATGTCTATTTTTATTACTATCTTTGATTGTATCTATGTTTTGATATTCATTCTTGAATTTTACTCCACCATAGTATATTATGAGGTGTTCTTGAACATGGATAAACCGAAGTACGAATCTCTAATATTTGTTCTTTTGTCTCTATAACGACCCCAAAATTCATACAATTCAATTATCGACTTCGGTCGTTAATAACACGTCTAACTTTTGAGTTTACATCATTATTCGATGTTAAACTTAATAAAATGCGTAAAAATTTAAATATTTCTATCTTCTAACTTTAATTCTCTGAATCAAAACCTTTATCATCTATATGTCTTTGAATCATATATAATCCATGATTCACTTTATCAGAGTTAATGCATATATATACTTACATAACAAATCGATATCCTTTATACATTGGACAACTCAAACTTTAACTTTACAACTCAACATAAAATATAGACCATAAAACATTGAGTACATCTCATGAACCCTAATCATGGTTTAAAGAAATAAAAACTTCAGCTAAAGTATCTAAATCTTCATGCATTACACTTGATCCATGTCTTTCAAGTAGCATATAGCGTTACCTTGAATCCTTAACCTGTAAAAGTGGTTATTTGTAAGGTTAAGCTCGACAGCCTAGCAAAATCTAATAGTTTTTATGCATCACGTAGCACATAATAACATGCTTATCATACATCTCATAAACATTAGACTAACACAACAAACATGGTGCAGTTCATATAACAAGTATAAAGATTGAGTTCCTTACTCAATCAATATTCATTACTCAATCAACGTAGTCATAAATTGACTTTAACACTTCATACGTTCAACATATATATAACACATCATGCTCTTTGCAATAAAGATTTAAAACAATTAAATTCACATAGCAAATAGGAACTGAAAGACTTGCCTTGATCGTTGTTTACCAATAAACGTTTAACAGCTTACAGTTATCTGCACTTCACATGCCCTACACAATTATATAATCATACACATCAATTATTAGTCACATAACAACACATAGTAATTGTAATGTAAACTCTACTCCACATCTCATAATCTTTCCTATTAGTTAGCGCACAATGTTCAATTAAATTGTTTTAACTTTTTGACTTATGTAATATTCGAAATTCATTCAAGTGTTTAAATCTTGCTAGGAATCATTATTGGTTTTTATATTAAACCCATTTCATATTTTATAATATCTATTTCATTTGACTTAAAAGACTTTTTACGTTCATTAACACTTATCATGGCGTTTCGACGTTTATTCGTCACACGCCCGATTTGCCTCTCTTGTGCATACTTACTGTAAGACCTCAACTTATTATAAATGAAATTAAATTTCCTCTATTTAATATTTTGAAATAGTAAGGTTTGATTTGATTAATGTGGTTAGTTATGGGTAAAATGCGCAAATATTCCAAATAAGCAAGTGGTTATAAAATATTCATTTTTATCAGAGAATATTCATTTGGTCGTGGAATATTCTTACTACAGGGGAGTATTCGTTTGACGACGCAGCCTTGTGTGGGCCCCATAACGGAAAGCGATTGGATGAATAAAACGATAAGTATAAGTTGTTATAAATAACGGCGTAGTTGTTACCGTTAATACTGTTAAAGTACCCGGTGGTTAAAACACAGTAGCACACGGTATTGCACCAATTATTGATTCTTACATAAGAAGACACTGCTCAATAATTGTTACAGTAATTACTGTTTAATATTTTATTTTATTAATTCAATAATTGCTGCGTTGATATTTTATATTATTATTGTTTCAATAATTGTCACTACATAGTATTTTTATTATCAGATCAATAATTCATATTATTTGAATAATATTATTAGATAATATTATTGGCAATGTTTAAAAAGTTCTGTCTAAGGAGAGGTTTGGTCACCTAATTGCGCGCCAGTAAGGAGAAATCCTTATTGGAAAGCCCCATCTTTCCTAGGAACGATCTGGTTGCCAATATTGTGATTCTATAATATTATTTGTGAATAATTAATTATTTATTTATATGATAAGAAAAATATTCATTTTATGTAGATATAGATGGAGAAAATTTTAAAGTGACAATTGTTAAAAAATTGATATTTTATCTTTTCTGATAAAAAAATTCATTTAAATTTATTATTATATTTTAATAATATAATAATTGTGATATTTTTACAATGAATGTGGGATATATGACTATATGAGGAGGAAGAGTATTTTTGTTGCAAAAGTTATTTAAAACATGTTAAATATGTCTGTGGACCCATTTTTTAACTGAAATTTGATTATAGCCTGTAAAATTACCCGTTTGTGGATTTCGGTCAACTTTTGTTTGGAATTTTGAAAATCTTTCTTCTGCAAAGTTGTAGAGAATGGAATTTCCTATGAAAAGGACACAAGGTTTAAATATTTCTGATAAAAGTGCTATTTATTATGAATTATTGAAGTTTCGAAGTTCCAGAATAATTGATTTTTGGAGTTTAAAATAATTATTTTAAGAAAAATGTTTTTTTACACTTGGGTGGGTCCCACATGAATGTTAAGCATGCTGAATTCAATCTTCTTGGTGTGCGTAGGAAAATTGTTAGAAAATATTATTATTTTATTAAATTTTCTGCTTTGGTGTTCTAAGCATTTTCCTATAAATAGGGTGCTTAGGTTAAAATTGAAAATCACACCAGAAACTGAAGTTTTCTCTCTCTATATTATCGAGCGTATTCTTGTGAGTATTTTGATACTTTGAGTGTTACTATACGGTTCAAGTTCCTTCAGCGTTATATCTGATATTCCAGCCAGAAGTACTATTCTTTTCAAGGTAAGAGATGTTATTTTCTTCTTAAATGATATTATTTTCTTCAATATCATTATGCCGAAATATTGATGAACTTTTTAATCAAATTTGAAACTTTTTGTGTCGGGGTTACTATTCACATATACGACACTATTCACGTATATAGCACTGTTCACGAATACGACACTATTCACAAAAAATTAAATTTTTGTTTTTTTATCCAAAATATCTAATATGGATACTAGCTTTGATTGTATGCATGTTTTGTTCATTCTTGAATTTTACTTCACTACGGTTATTTATGAAGTATTTTTGAACTTGGATTGTTTGAAATACGAATCCTTAATATTTGTTCTTTTGTTTCACTAGATTCGTTTTCTTTAAAATATTTTTCATCATCCTCAGTCCTAAATGATGATATTACTGAATATCTTTGGCCTGTAGTGCAAAGATGAATGAATTTTTGATGAATATCTTTGGCCTGTAGTGCAAAGATGTACAGGTGTTGAGATGAATATGGCTTACAAATGAATATCTTTAGCCTATAGTGCAAAGATGAATATTTGATTCAAGATGAATATTGATTGATGTTACACGGATAAAATATTGATGATGGACTTTTAAATTCATAGATTATAGTAGATTTCATTCTCTACGTAACTCATCTATGAATTATTATTTCCGCTGCGAATATTGATCTGAAACTTGTTGTCTATTGTATTTTATCAGATTTTTCCCTGTTGAATATTAACGATAATTTTTTCTATATTATCTTAGTCATAATATTCTTTACTGGGCTAGTTGAGCTCACTCTTTTCCTTTTTGTTCCATTTTTCTTCTTAGGAGGCGAGAATGTAGCGAATACTAGTCGGGGTATGGAATGAAGGTCTTAGAAAGTTGTTTTAGTAGTCTTCACCATTTTTGTAAAATATTATAACAATAATTGTAATGAGGACTTATTTAAGTGTTGATATTGTCTAGAAGACAATATTTGTATTTAAACTCACAGTTTTCATGTTGTATTAATAAAGTTGTAGTTGTTTCTGTACCATGTTATTGACGACTCAGAATGGGTGTTGTATACCTATTTTGGGGGCATCACAGTTGGTTCAGAGCTTAGGGATATGATCTCTGGCGGAGATCGGGGAATAGAACTAGGAGGGGAGAGACGAGTAAAACCTTCGCTAGTGTGTCTTACCTAAGCTTATTTGTTGGTTGGTCAGTATTTAGGGATATTATGTGATATGTTGATTTTTTTAATTAACCCTTATTTTATGGGAGTATTTGAGAATGTCGACTGAGAATGTTAACAGTGGAGTAAATGAGACTGTGGAGACACCTTTACTCACCAACGAGGAGAACGTGCAACAGGCTGACAATGTTCCTCCTGTGAACAACACCACTGAGCAGATGATGAATGACGGGATGTTTAGAAGCTTTTTACAGTTCATGCAAAATTAGACGAGGGAGACTCGTACACAAAATACAGGTGGAAATGATAACAACGCACGGTTTGTCACAGCTAAGCAGTTCAAAGAGTTGGGACCACCAGAATTCTTGGGAATGCCGGATCCGATTAAGGCCGAAATGTGGGTCAAACAAATTACCAAGATATTCGACGTCTTGGGATGCATGGAAGAACAGAAGGTTCTATTCGCCACCTTTACGTTCCGTAATGAGGTAGATTACTGGTGGGAATCTGTGATGCGTACCCATCCAGCCGCACTTAGCATGTCTTGGGAGATGTTTTAGAAACTGTTCAATGAAAAGTACTTTCCTGAAAGTATTCATCATATGAAGGAAGTGAAGTTTATTATACTGGAACAAAACAACATGACGGTGTCCCAGTACGAGGCGAATTTTGCAGAGTTATCCAGGTTTGCACCTCATTTAGTGGAGAATGAGGAATGTATGACGCGGATGTTTCTGAGAGATTTGAAACCCGACATACGTCAATATCTCATTTCTCATAAATTTTCTCTCTATTCAGATGTTGTCAACATGACTTAATTATTAGAGTGAGATAACGAGTACGTTCAACCGAGAGACCACAACTAGGATCATACCGAAGATAGCAGTCATCAAAACAACGATAACCAGCGGAGAAAGAAAAATACGGACAAAAATGGTAACCACTCTGGTGGTAATCATGGCCATGAAAATAGAAGAAGCGAGTCTGGGGGAGATTATGAAAAGAGGAGATTCAACAATGACAATGTGAAGACGTCGACACCAGCAGCAACTGGTTCTAAGGGAGGAGAACAACCACCGGTCCTATGCTATAAATACAGAAAAGAGGGACATATCAGTCCAAACTGTCCACAATAGTTCAAGGTATGTTATAATTGTGTAAAAGAAAGACATATCGCCCGAGATTGTACAGTAGCGAAACAAAGACCAACGGGGATGGTGACTCAAAAGGCTGTTCCAGAAAAGTCAAAGTCAACGGTTCCTGGAAGAGCGTTTGTCGTGATTGGTCAAAATGCGAGGAACCCAAACGAGGTGATCACGGGTAAGCTAATCATAAATTCTTATGAAGTTTATACCTTACTAGGTACCAGTGCTACTCATTCATTTATCACTCCTGCTTATGCTCAACGTTTAAACTTAACTCCGGAGAAATTAGACTTTGATTTATTTGTGGAGACTCCGTTAGGAGAAACTTTCATCACATCTACTGTTTATAAATCTTGTTTGATCCAATTTGGCACCATCACATTACTTGTTGATCTTATGTCTTTAAAGATACTTTCTTTTGATGTGATTTTAGGGATTGATTGGTTAACTACTCATCACGCCAAAATTGATTGTTTTCGTAAGGTTGTTAGTTTTCATATTCCTAACCAACCTGTTGTACGAATTCAAACAACTAAACCACTAAAATCAATCATTGTTATATCAAGTCATAAAGTTATTCGTTTATTGAAAAATGGATGTCAAGCTTTCTTAGCCCATGTTATGGATTTGAATAAAGACACGTCGAATTTGAATAATATTCCTGTTGTTAGTAAATTTCCTGACGTATTTCCTGAAGAACTTCCCGGTCTACCCCCAGAACGTGAAGTTGAATTCATTATTGATCTTGAACCTAGTACAAAGCCCATTTCTAAAACCCCATATCGAATGGCTCCTATTGAACTTCAGGAGTTAAAAGTCCAACTACAGGAATTGTTGGACATCAGTTTTATTCGTCCTAGTACATCTCCTTAGGGTGCTCCTGTTTTATTTGTAAAAAAGAAAGACGGGAGTATGCGACTTTGTATTGACTATAGGAAATTGAACCATGTCACCATCAAGAATAGGTATCCGCTACCTCGTATTGATGACCTGTTTGATCAGTTTCAAGGAGCATAATTCTTTTCAAAGATCGATCTTCGTTTTGGATATCATCAGCTGAAGATTAGAACTAAGGATATTCCAAAGACTGCCTTCAGAACTCAGTACGGGCATTATGAATTCTTAGTCATGTCTTTTGGATTGACTAATGCTCATGTGGCTTTCATGGATATGATGAACCGAGTATTCAAGGAATATTTGGATCAGTTCGTTGTTGTCTTTATTGATGACATCCTCATATATTCCAAAAGATGTAAAGATCTTGAGCACCATTTGAAGCTGGTACTCCAAAGGCTTCGTGAAAACAAGTTTTATGCTAAGTTGAAGAAATATGAGTTCTGGCTTGAAGAAGTAGCATTCCTTGGGCACGCGGTTTCAAAACATGGAGTATTTGTTGATCCAGCGAAGATTGAAGCAATAAAAAGCTGGGAGCAACCGAAGTCGGTGACCGAAGTACGTTGCTTTTTGGGCTTAGCTGGTTATTATCGAAGATTCGTGGAAGGATTTTCTCGAATTGCTACTCCTTTAACTCAGCTAACTCGGAAGGATACAAAATTTGTATGGAGCGAGGAATGCGAGAAGAGTTTCTAAGAGCTTAAGAGGGGACTTATTTTGGCACCTGTTCTGACAATACCATCTGGTTCGGATGGATTTATTATCTACAGCGATGCTTCAGGCAAAGGGTTAGGATGTGTTCTCATGCAACGTGGGAAAGTCATAGCCTATGCCTCGCGACAACTTAAAGAATATGAGAGGAATTATCCTACTCATGATCTAGAGTTGGCAGCAGTTGTTTTCGCGCTAAAGATCTGGAGACACTATCTATATGGAGAAAAAGTGGAGATATATTCAGACCATAAAAGCCTTTAATATTTCTTCACCCAAAAGGAACTCAACATGCGGCAACAACGTTGGCTCGAGCTGTTGGAAGATTACGACCACACTATTCAATACCATCCTAGAAAAGCAATCGTGGTAGCTGACGCGTTGAGTAGAAGATCATATACAGGAATGAGTGCGATGATGTCAAGTATACACATAGAACCAACTTTAATCGATAAAGTTAAAGTTTCTCAACCCAAAGACCCGGAGCTAATGCGTATGAAGAAGAAAGTACAAAAAGGTGCTATTCTAGAAGCAAGAATCGATGAAGAAGGAATACTTTGAGTACACTCCAGACTCTGTGTTCCCAACGACTCTGATTTGAAGAACAAGATCATGATGAAGGCACACAATACACCATTTGCAATCCATCTTGGAAGTACCAAAATGTATCGTGATCTTCGACATACATTTTGGTGGAACAATATTAAGAGAGAGATTGCAAAGTTTATATCGAGGTGTTTAACTTGTCAACGTGTAAAGGCAGAGCATCAAGTGCCTAAGGGTCCATTGCAACCACTTGAGATTCCGAAATGGAAGTAGGAACACATTACCATGGATTTCGTTTCGGGTCTTCCCACGGTTTCTCAAGGCATAAATGTTATTTGGGTTATTGTTGATAGATTAACCAAGTCTGCTCATTTCTTGCTGATACGGGAGAATTATTCCCTTGAACGTCTTGCTCATATGTATGTAAATGAGATTGTGAGATTACATGGCATGCCAGTATCCATAGTTTTGGATCGTGACCCAAGATTCACTTCACGATTTTGGGTTAGCTTGCAAAAAGCTATGGGCACGGATTTACAATTTAGTTCGACACACCATCCTCAAACGGACGGACAATCAGAGAGGACTATTCAAACTCTTTAAGATCTATTAATACTTTGTGTCCTAGATTTCAAATGGAGTTGGGATAAGTATTTACCATTGGTGGAATTCTCCTACAACAACAGTTATCAGGCAAGTATAGGTGTGGCTCCATTCAAAGCATTGTATGGACGAAAGTGTCGCTCTCCAATATATTGGGATGAGGTGGGTGAAACAACATTATTGGGACCTAAGTTGGTATGTATGACTATGGAAAAGATCCAAATAATTTGACAACGTATACAAATGGCACAGGATCGACAAAAGAGTTATGCGGATCTTCATCGAAAGGATGTGTAATTTAGTATTGGGGATCATGTATTATTGCTTGTTGCTCCATGGAAGGGAGTTACAAGATTTGGAAAGAGAGGAAAGCTCAATCCACGATTTATTGGTCCATTTCAGATTCTTGATCGAGTAGAAAATATGGCCTATAGACTCGCGTTACCTCCAAGTATGTCTCGTGTTCATAATTTTTTTCATATATCCGTGCTTCGTAAATATGTAAAAGACCCAAACCACGTTATTGAGTTAGAACCGGACGAGATAGCCGAAGACTTAACGTATGAAGAGGTACATGTTAAGATCTTGGATAGGAATGAGCATATCCTACGTACAAAGGTCATACCATAAGTCAAAGTTTTGTGGAGGAACAATGCTATTGAGGAAATGACCTGGGAGTTGGAAACGGAAATGAAAGTGAGGTATCCTCACCTTTTCGAAACACCAGGTATGTACGTCAATTTCGAGGACGAAATTTCTTTAGGAGGGGAGGTTGTAAGTCCCCAACTTATTATAAATGAAATTAAATTTCCTCTATTTAATATTTTGAAATAGTAAGGGTTGATTTGATTAATGTGGTTAGTTATGGGTAAAATGCGCAAATATTCCAAATAAGCAAGTGGTTATAAAATATTCATTTTTATCAGAGAATATTCGTTTGGTCGTGGAATATTCTTACTATCGGGGAATATTCGTTTGACGACGCAACCTTGTGTGGGCCCCATAACGGAAATCGTTTGGGTGAAGAAAACGACAAGTATAAGTTGTTATAAATAATGGTGTAGTTGTTACCGTTAATACTGTTAAAGTACCCAGTGCTTAAAACACAGTAGCACACGGTATTGCACCAATTATTGATTCTTACGTAAGAATGCACTACTCAATAATTGTTACAGTAATTACTGTTTAATATTTTATTTTATTGATTTAATAATTGCCGCGTTGATATTTTATATTATTATTGTTTCAAAAATTATCACTACACAGTATTTTCATTATCAGATTAATAATTCATATTATTGGAAAAATATTATTAGATAACATTATTGGCAATGTCTAAAAAGTTCTGTCTAAGGAGAGGTTTGGACACCTAATTGCGTGCTTGTAAGAAAAAATCCTTATTGGAAAGCCCCTTCATTCTTGGAAACGGCCTGGTTGCCAGTATTGTAATTCTATAATATTATTTATGAATAATTAATTATTAATTTATATGATAAGGAAAATATTCATTTTATGTGGATATAGATGGAAAAAATTTTAAAGTGACAATTGTTAAAAAATTAATATTTTATCTTTTCTGATAAAATAATTCATTTAAATATATTATTATATTTTAATAATATAATAATGGTGATATTTTTACAATGAATGTGGGATATATGAATATATGAGGGGAAGAGTATTTTTGTTGCAAAAGTTGTTTAAAACATGTTAAAACATGTCCGTGGGCCCATTTCTTGACTGAAATTTGATTATAGCCTGTAAAATCGTCCGTTTGTGGATTTCGGTCAACTTCTGTTTGGAATTTAGAAAAACTTTCTTCTGCAAAGTTGTAGAGAATGAAATTTTCTATGGAAAGGACATAAGGTTCGAATTTTTCTGATAAAAGGGCTATTTATTATGAATTATTGAAGTTCCGAAGTTCCAGAATAATTAATTTTTAGAGTTTAAAATAATTATTTTAAGAAAAATGTTTTTTTACACTTGGGTGGGCCCCACATGAATGTTAAGCATGCTGAATTCAATCTTCTTGGTGTGCGTAGGAAAATTTTTAGAAAATATTATTATTTTATTAAATTTTCAGCTTTGGTGTTCTAAGCATTTTCCTATAAATAGGGTGCTTAGGTTAGAATTGAAAATCACACCAGAAACTGAAGTTTTCTCTCTCTATATTATCGAGTGTATTCTTGTGAGTATTTTGATACTTTGAGTGTTGCTATACGGTGCAAGTTCCTTCAGCGCTATATCTGATATTCCAGCCAGAAGTACTATTCTTTTCAAGGTAAGAGATGTTATTTTCTTTAATATCATTATGCCGAAATATTGGTTAACTTTTTAATCAAATTTGGAACTTTTTGTGCCGGAGTTAATATTCACGTATACGGCACTATTTACGTATACGACACTATTCACGAATACGGCACTATTCACAGAAAAATTAAATTTTTGTTTTTTATCCAAAATATCTATTATGGATACTAGCTTTTATTGTATCCATGTTTTGATCATTCTTGAATTTTACTTCACTACGGTTATTTATGAAGTATTTTTGAACTTGAATTGTTTGAAATACGAATCCTTAATATTTGTTCTTTTGTTTCACTAGATTCATTTTCTTTAAAATATTTTTCATCATCCTCAGTCCTAAATGATGATATTACTGAATATCTTTGGCCTGTAGTGCAAAGATGAATGAATTTTTGATGAATATCTTTGGCCTGTAGTGCAAAGATGAATATTTGATTCAAGATGAATATTGATTGATGTTACAAGGATAAAATATTGATGATGGACTTTTAAATTTATATATTATAGTAGATTTCATTCTCTACGTAACTCATCTATGAATTATTATTTCCGCTGCGAATATTGATCTGAAACTTGTTGTCTATTATATTTTATCAGATTTTTCCCTGTTGAAGACTAACGATACTTTGTTCTATATTATCTTAGTCATAATATTCTTTACTAGGCTAGTTGAGCTCACCCTTTTCCTTTTTGTTCCATTTTTCTTCTCAGGAGACGAGAATGTAGCGAGTACTAGTCGGGGTATGGAATGAAGGTCTTAGAAAGTTGTTTTAGTAGTCCTCACCATTTTTGTAAAATAATATATCAATAATTGTAATGAGGACTTATTTGAGTGTTGATATTGTCTAGAAGACAATATTTGTATTTTAACTCACAGTTTTCATGTTGTATTAATAAAGTTGTAGTTGTTTATGTACCATGTTATTGACGACTCAGAATGTGTATTGTATACCTATTTTGGGGGTGTCACACTTACTATGCTTCTATAACTTATCTAATACATTATTATATTAATTTTAAGCATCATTATATTTACTAACATTCATATTTTATAATTTCGAACAACATCTTTTATCGTCAAGAGCACTACCGTAGCATACGTGCATGCCCGACGCCCTCCAATTGCCTCTGATTACGTAACAGTCACAAAGATGACTGTTTTGACCCTTCATAACGACCTCAAATTGAAAAAGTTAAAGAAACAAAGTTGTAGGTCTATTCGTCCTCGTTCCGGATCATCTTGAATCACCTCAATCGGAATTCGTATGAAAACGTTATGACCGTTTTACCAAAATAGGTCAAAACAGCCACAGTCAGAACACATGGGTCGCGGCCGCGCCCCTTTTGCTCACCAATACCGTGTACCGGCGCCAACTCCCAGCTCTAGCTGCGCACCCGCGCGCACGGGCAGCGCGCCTGGTTTCGTACAGAAATAGTTTTGGACATATCTTTTTCGTTTTAACTCCGAATTAGTCGATTTTTGATTTGTTGGACTCGTTAAACTCTTAGCTACTCATCTAGAGATTAATTATAACACTTCAAACATATTAACATATCATTTTAAGAGTTCCAATTCAGTGTTCATGCTATATTTTCATGTTTTAAACATATTTAGCAAATTTATTTGCTACAAACTCGTTTCTCAACCAAATTGGTCCGTTTAACATTCGTTCTTTTCTTTTTCAATAAACTAACAACTTCCATTATCAATTTATAGTTTATAACACATATTAGACATACAATTTCATATTTTCTTAAGCCCATAACATATGAATACACACTAATATTCAATTCTCTTCTTCAAACCCATTTTCCATGAACTCTTTTACTACAATCATGTATAGATAATAACCAATTGATTACATAAACTACTTTTAACAATTATAATATCGAATTCACACAATCCAATATTATAAATTTAGAACATAAACTTAAGTTTTCATACCTTCAATGCTTGATTTCTTTACAAGATGGTCACAAGAGCTTTACCAATCATTCTTCCTCTTTTTGATAATCTCAGAAAACCCTCTCTCAAAACACTGTATTTTCTCTCTTCCTCATCAAGCTCTCTCTCTCTCTCTCTCTCTCTCTCTCTCTTTCTCTCCTATTTAGCCTTTGAAATAAGACGCGAAGAATAACTGATATGGCTTTCACTCACGTATCATTCTGTTAACAAAATAATACGTCTACTTCAGTTACAATAAGCCAAAGGCCACAAGGCCTTGTTTGGCTACGCACAATTATCCCCCACTAGTTTATTTTAATAATATTATATTATATAGTTTTTATTTGTTACACCTGTAATCAATTCTTATAACTTACAATAATATTTATAATAATTATAATTTTTATTATAATTCTTCTTATGATTAATAAATAATAATATATCTAATTTAATTAATAAATTAGACTTACACATCACTTTATTTAATTTACTTATTTTCTTTAATATTAAACAACTCATTTAATTTAATTAATTCATTAAATTAAATCTTTAAAGAATAAAATTTATCTTTGCTTTATTTAATTATCATACACACGTAACTAAATTATTATACCACAATTTCATAAATTATTTATTTTTTTCAATAAATAAATTATTTAAAATATTTATTTAATTCAATAAATATTTAAAATTAATTACCAAATTCATTTAATTCCTTCAATAGTTAACTCAACTATTAAACATCACTTTCCCAATATATAAGTATATATTTCTCTTCACACCAGATCACATATTTCAAAATATATAGCACGTATATATACATACTCAAACTCAAAACATCTCATAATAAGAATTTTAATTATTAAATTCCTATTTTAGTAACTTATAAAAATTTGGGTTGTCACATTCTTCCCTTCTTATAAGGATTCCGTTCTCGGAATCACCGACACCCTACCTTACTATGGTTTTCACAAAATCTCTTTCATAATTATCGTTGAATAACTTCAACACGTCACCTTAATATAGGTTTTATTTATTACCATTACCACCATTCTTTATAACAAAATCTTGTAAGTTTTATTTCATAACCTTTACTTAGACTCAATTATATTTGAGTATTACATATTCTTTGACCCGTTCATTTCCTTTTCTAAGGATCGTTATCATATACTCAACTCATAAACACTCGAGATATTACATTCACCCATTCTTCTAAGAATTTCGTCCTTGAAATTTTATTTATTAATCTTCATTCATTCAATCTATAAAAATAGATTTTATATTAATACTTTATTCATTCATTGGATTCTATAACCACTTCTTTCCACAAAGATCTTTCTATAATTATTAAAATTTTCTATTAAAAGTTTTACATTATTCTTTGATAACTCATCTCCTTCTCATTTAAAAATTTATTTTCTTACTTTATTCAATATATTTATCATTCAGTGTCGCATTCTACGACTCACTTCTTTCTAAGGAATATCATCCTTACCACATTCACATTTTAGAATAGCAAGAATCTTCCACAATTGCTCAATAATTGGGAAGAAGTATGAATAACTCAGGAATTTAAAAGATTTCAAATTATGCTGAGGGTCATAAGACCTTGAACTACGTCCATGGTTATAAGTACTCTTTCAACTTAAACCTTAACAGTTATTAGACTATAGGGACTCCCGTACTTAGGGTGTTAAGCCATTCGTACGATGTATTGTGCACAAACATTTAAATATTATGCGTATGTCCATAGTTATAAGTAATCTTTCAATTTAAACTTTAACAGTCATAAGACTATAGGGACTCCTCGTACTTAGGGTGATCAGCCCTTCGTACAATGTATTGTGCACAAACATGTCAACGCCTCCGCGTAATCCCCTATAAAAGGGTTGTTCATCTCAGTTTTTCGACATCTAAATCTGCACCAAAATAATTTGGTTTGGCATAACTTCTAAAGAAACTCTTGAATTTCATGAATATCTTTCAATATTCGTCTAGCTAAATCAAATAGCATAGACTTCTACAACAATTTGGACATCAATCAAAATATACATATACATATACATATACATATATATATATATACATACATATATATATATATATATATTATCATATCTTAATGAAATCTCAAAAATCTTTTTATGACGTCATGATACCGCACTGTATTTACAGTCTGTTTGAGGATTCCGTTATTTTGTGATGTTATCATACTACATCATACTATAGTGGGCTGACAATCCTTAGATCACATCCAACACTAAGTAATACTGCATTGATGACTACATCATTTTTTTCATCTCTACACCAGGTTCCATGACACATTGATGATATACAAATACATTTTGATATATTTCAAATCATTTTTTTCTAGCCGAAGCAATTAGCAGAGACATATGAATAATGGTATTATTTTTAAAACTCATTGGTTTCATCATTTGATCCAATGTTTTTCAAGAAAATAGAAGTGCAAACATCAGCACGAAGTCAATAAATTTCGAAAGTCTAGCATAGCTAGTAGATTTAGAATATCCAGGTATCCGTCAACTTCAATCTTTACTTCATTACTTTGTTACTTAACCATTCTATCAATTTTCAACTTCATCAATGCTCTCTATACTATAACCATTTTCTACCCAAAATAGTTCATCAAACTTACTACACATTAGAAATCTAGGAACTTGCCACAACAATATGAGTTTAAGAACTTGTCCTAGTCAGACCATAGGTGTCCATTCGCTGAGGGGTTCAAAACATACCATATTATTATGAGTCACGAACTTACCATATGCATTAGTTTTAAGAACCACACCTAATCCTAATAATATCTGACTAATCTTAATAGTTTCTAACTATCAAATATACACATTAGAAAAGCATCACCTTTTCGCCACATACACATTGATAGCGCAAAACCAACATTCCAATGATTATCAATGTGATAAATTGAGTGCAAGCACAAAACCCTCGCCCATTCAAAGATTTGTACAACTTAGCCATCACATGAGTCCTCAATTGAAATCCCACCTAACTCAATCTTACTCATAACTTGCTCTTAACTTGCTCAATACGAATTCCTCGTATCACATTATCTATAACTCCTCGCGAGTTTATCTTGTACTATATCATAGTACATTAACTTCATAGCATCAAGCTATAATTATTCAAACGTTACAGACCATCTTTCTTTATAACTTAAACAGATCACGTCGTGATCTTATTCTATAATCATCTCCCTTAAAATTATTTTCTTAACTCGTGATCGTTTTGTTTTACGATCATCCTTTTGTCCTTTTTCATCATTTACGACATTATTCGCTATCTTGGCTATTGCCATTTCTTATCTTTATATCTCTACAAGATTCTTCTTTGAATTTTCTTGTTTATATAACAATTCTTCCTTTAAGAACTTCTAACTTCATTTACATTGCTCCACATTTCATTCAAGTTCTACATTTTCATTATACGTATCCACTTTCTATACTTGGTACACATCAAGTCTCTAACAGTTTCAATATGGTACGCTGAGTGGTTTCCCACAAACAACCAACAAGCTAGGTTCTGAGTTGCTAGTTCGTATATACCTCCTCTCTATGAAGGAATCGTTTAGCCCAGATACCATACAACAACTATTAAAGAGAATAATTGTACCATACTTAAATATAACTTTTTGATTCTCAAGTTCTTTATCACTCTCTTCTTATAGACATTGTCTATTTATTATCACCTTACATCCTTATTATTGGAGTTGGGTAACCCCACATTCATACTCCTTATAACTCAGCGAGATTCTTCTTTGAATCCTCTCACGCATGTTTTAATCCTTTCTTTATAAATTTCTTAAATTACTTCTTATTATTCAAACTCTACTTGAACTTATTCTTTCATTATCTTCACCTTCCTTCTCTAAGGTTATAGCCTATGGTACTCCTACCTAAGGTTTAGAACCTACAGCTTTGATACCAACTATAACGACCCCAAAATTCATATAATTCAATTATCGACTTCGGTCGTTAATAACACGTATAACTTCCGAGTTTACATCATTATTCAATGTTAAACTTAATAAAATGCGGAATAATTTAAATTTTTCTATCTTCTTACTTTAATTTCCTGAACCAAAACCTTTATCATCTACATGTCTTTGAATCATATATAATCCATGATTCACTTTATCGGAGTTAATGTATATATATACTTACATAACAAATCAATATCCTTTATACATTGGACAACTCAAACTTTAACTTTACAACTCAACATAAAATATACACCATAAAACATTGAGTACATCTCATGAACCCTAATCATAGTTTAAAGAAATAAAAACTTTAGCTAAAGTATCTAAATCTTTATGCATTACACTTGATTCATGTCTTTCAAGTAGCACATAACGTTACCTTAAATCCTTAACCTGCAAAAGTGGTTATTTGCAAGGTTGAGCTCGACAGCCCAAAAAAATCTAACAGTTTTCATGCATCACTTAGCACATAATAACATGCTTATCATACATCTCATAAACATTAGACTAACACAACAAACATGCTGTAGTTCATATAACAAGTATAAAGATTGAGTTCCTTACTCAATCAGCATTCATTACTCAATCAACGTAGTCATAAATTGACTTTAACACTTCATACGTTCAATATATATATAACACATCATGCTCTTTGCAATAAAAATTTAAAACAATCAAATTCACATAGCAAATAGGAACTGAAAGACTTGCCTTGATTGTTGTTTACCGATAAATGTTTAACAACTTACAGTTATCTGCACTTCACATGCCCTACACAATTATATAATCATACACATCAATTATTAGTCACATAACAACACATAGTAATTGTAATGTAAACTCTGCTCCACATCTCATAATCTTTCCTATTAGTTAGCGCACAATGTTCAATTAGATTGTGTTAACTTTTTGACTTATGTAATATTCAAAATTCATTCAAGTGTTTAAATCTTGCTAGGAATCATTATTGTTTTTATACTAAACCCATTTCATATTTTATAATATCTATTTCATTTAACTTAAAACACTTTTTACGTTCATTAACACGTATCATGACGTTTCGACGTTTATTCGTCACACGCCCGATTTGCCTCTCTTGTGCATGCTTACTATGCTTCTATAACTTATCTAATGCATTATTATATTAATGTTAAGCATCATTATATTTACTAACATTTATGTTTTATAATTTAGAACAACATCTTTATCGTTAAAAGCACTACACTAGCATACGTGCATGCCCGACGCCCTCCAATTGCCTCCGATTACGTAACAGTCACAAAGATGACTGTTTTGACCCTTACTAACAATCTCAAATTGAAAAACTTAAAGGACAAAAGTTGTAGGTCTATTCGGTTTCGTTCCGGATCATCTTGAATCACCTCAATCGGAGTTCGTATGAAAACGTTATGACTGTTTTACCAAAACAGGTCAAAATAGTCACAGTTAGAACACATGGGCCGCGGTCGTGGCCCGTTTTCTCACCAATACCATGCGCCTGTGCCAACTCCTTAGCTCTAGCTGCGCGCTCGCGCGCACGGGCGGCGCGCCTGGCTTCGCACAAAAACAGTTTTGGATATATCTTTTTCGTTTTAAGTCTTACTTAGTCGATTTTCGATTCGTTAGACTCGTTAAACTCTTAGCTACTCATCTAGAGAATAACTATAACACTTCAAACATATTAACATAACATTTTAAGGGTTCCAATTTAGTGTTCATGCTATATTTTCATATTTTAAACACATTTAGCGAATTCATTCGCTACGAACTCGTTTCTTAACCAAATTGGTTCGTTTAACATTCGTTCTTTTCGTTTTTCAACATACTAACAACTTCCATTATCAATTTACAGTTTATAACACATATTAGACATAAAATTTCATACTTTCTTAAGCCATTATATATGAATACACACTAATATTCACTTCTCTTCTTCAAACCCATTTTCCATGAACGCTCTTACTACAATCATGTATAGATAATAACCAATTGATTACATAAACTACTTTTAACAATTATAATATCGAATTCACACAATCCAATATTAGAAATTTATAACATAAACTTAGGTTTTCATACCTTCAATGCTTGATTTCCTTACAAGATGGTCACAAGAGCTTTAGCAATCCTTCTTCCTCTTTTTGATAATCTCAGAAAACCATCTCTTAAACCACTGTATTTTCTCTCTTCCTCATCAAGCTCTCTCTCTCTCGGCTATTTAGCCTTAGAAATAAGACGCGAAGAATAACTGATATGGCTTTCACTCACGTATCCTTCCGTTAGCAAAATAATACGTCTACTTCAGTTACAATAAGCCAAAGGCCACAAGGCCTTGTTTGGCTACGCACAATTATCCCCCACTAGTTTATTTTAATAATATTATATTATATAGTTTTTATTTGTTACACTTGTAATCAATTCTCACAACTTACAATAATAATTATAATTTTTATTATAATTCTTCTTATGATTAATAAATAATCATATATCTAATTTAATTAATAAATTAGACTTACACATCACTTTATTTAATTTACTTATTTTCTTTAATATTAAACAACTCATTTAATTTAATTAATTCATTAAATTAAATATTCAAAGAATAAAATTTATCTTTGCTTTATTTAATTATCATACACACGTAACTAAATACCACAATTTCATAAATTATTTTTTTTTCAATAAATAAATTATTTAAAATATTTATTTAATTCAATAAATATTTAAAATTAATTACCAAATTCATTTAATTCCTTTAATAGTTAACTCAACTATTAAACCTCACTTTCTCAATATATGAGTATATATTTCTTTTCACACCAGATCACATATTTCAAAATATATAGCACGTATATATACATACTCAAACTCAAAATATCTCATAATAAGAATTTTAATTATTAAATTCCTATTTTAATAACTTATAAAAATTCGGGTTGTCACAGTCCCACTGGATTCGTTTTCTTTAAAATATTTTTTATCATCCTCAGTCCTAAATGATGGTATAACTGAATATCTTTGGCCTATAGTACAAAGATGAATGATTTCCTGATGAACATCTTTGGCCCGTAGTGCAAAGATAAACAGGTGTTGAGATGAACATGACCAACTGATGAATATCTTTGGCCTGTAGTGCAAAGATGAATATTTGATTCAAAATGTATATTGATTGATATTACAGGGATAAAATATTGACGATGGACTTTAAAATCATAAAAGATAGTAGATTTCATTCTCTACTTAACTCTTCTAATTGAATTGTTATTTTCGCTGCGAATATTGATTTAAAACTTGTTGTCTATTATATTCTGTCAGATTTTTCCCTGTTGAGGACTAACGATAATTTGTTCTATATTATCTTAGTCATAATATTCTTTACTGGCCTAGTTGAGCTCACCCTTTTTCTTTTTGTTCTATTTTTCTTCTCTGGAGACGAGAATGTAGCGAGTACTAGTCAGAGTACCGAATGATGGTTCTAGAAAGTTGTTTTAGTGGTCCTCACTATTTTTGAAAAATAATATATCAATAATTATAATGAGGACTTATTTGAGTGTGAATATTATTTGTATTTAAACTCACAGTTTATATGTTGTCGTATTTTGCACGACAATTGTATTAATAAAGTTGTAGTTATTTCTGTATCATGTATTTGGTGACTCAGAATGGGTGATGCATACCTATTTTGGGGGCGTCACATATTAGAGTTTTTTTCAAGCCTTATTTCTTCATTAGTTTCTTAGTTAATTTTGTGAGAGTCTGAGCATTATTTTGGTTCGTAGAGTAGTACTGTAAAAGTATCCAGTGTCATTGTATCCTGGGAGACAAGTTCTATCAACCCTAAACATCATACGGATGACATAATTATCTTAAAAATATAGTAACAAGTACTAGCCTTGACAAATCAGTTACTGCCAGATAAGTTCATTTTAAATATATATATAATTTCTTTTAAGGTTACTAACATAACTAGAGAGTTGCATTTGTATAATAATTGTATAATAAAGGCCATCAAAATGTAACTCTCTAATTATATCAATGCAACTAAGTCTTATAAGACCGTCCATTGCCAACCGCCAAAAATCCAAATTCATATTATAAAATGTTTATTTCAAGAAAACAATGGGAGGGAGGAAATTAACGTGGGGGAAGAAGAGGAAGAAGCAGATTAGATGGTCAAGTTTACGTAAATATATATTTCTTTAAGCTATCTGGCTAATACTCTATGTATTCCATTAGTTTCAAGATTAGAGATATATTTTTATTTTTAAAATATAAATTTTTAATATATCATAATTAAAGCTATGTTTGTTTGCAAGGATTATAATTCCGGGATTATAAATAATGGGATTATAATCCCAAGACTATTAATCTTAGAATTATAATCCCGGGATTATAATTATAATATAAAGACTATTAAGTCATTTTATAATTCATAGACTAATAGTCCCAAGTCTAAATTTAAAAACAAACAAGATACTTGGGATTAATTATAGTCATATCCCAAGTATAATCCTTGCAAACAAACCTAGTTGATTAAGTATTATCGTGCCACTTGTACTATATTTCTAGTCATTAAAAATAAGTTTGAAAAAAATAATTTTTCCTTAAAATGTCGTTTTACATATGTTTTTCTAAATTTTAGAACGGATAGAGTATTTAAGATATGTGCTTATAAAATGATCTTGAAATTGATATTTGCTAATTCACAGTGGTCAATGTTGTGATACCCCAAACTACATCGAATTTGTAGGTTAGTTTGGTATGCACGTGCATAAGGTCTCAATTCTATTTGTTATGAGCATTATTAACTTCTCATGATTTTTGGGCAAATCTTTGATGGCCTAAAATGAGTCACTTAGTACTCTTATAACGTAAATTGAGCCTTAATTCGGACTTATAGTGGAACTGAGTTGTTACATATAAGTGTCATTATGTTATGCTTAGTTTTAATAATTGATGTTGTATGATAAAAAGGTGTTTAAATTGTTATAGAAGGTCACACAACCTATTCACCTCCCTAGTTTGGCATATGGGACTGACAAGTAAAAATATTTGTTTCACAAGGTCCTCCTCACATGAATAGTAAGTGGGGGTCAACTCGCATGTGAGAGAGGAACTTATGAAATTAATATTTTCACTTGTGAAAATATCAATTCCCTATCTTTTCTGGCTATTCTCTTTTCATTAAACTTATAAACTTTATAATGAATCATTGGTGAACAAAATATTATCATTTGCGGCATAATATCTCAATGCCAAATTTGATGTTACTTGAGTCCTTTTCTAAAATAAATAAAATTGAAAAAAAAGGGTTTGGAAGAGCCGATTTTTGAACAGTCCTATGAGAAAACACATCAAATTGTAAACAAACAAATCTAATTCTCATAACATGATCTTTTCAGAAACAGACAGCATGACATGTTTATTTCAAGAAAACAATGGGGGGGGGGGGAATTAATGTGCGGGAAGAAAATGAGGAAAGGACAGTGAGCAGGTTTGATGGTTAACGTTACCTAAATATTTCTTTAAGGTATCTGATAGAATATATTTATGTCAATAAATGTAAATATAACAATAATCTTTGATTAGGTGTATAATTGTATAACTGTTGCCTAGAATCAAGCTGATGGCCTAAAATTAACCCAATAACAATTGTATATAATACTAATTTGATGAAGGTAAATGACAAGAGAGATTATCCTTCTTTCATGTTATCAGAGCTCTAGTGCTCCATACCTTTTGTTGTGCCCTAGTGCTCAGCTTCTCCTCACCATTCTCTTCCTCCTTCCCGTCAGCCATGTCTGACTCAAAAACCTCCTCCTTTCATCCCACTCTTGCTGTCTCAAACATTAAGTCCCTCATCCCCATCACCCTTGAGATGGAGAACGTCCAATACGCGACATGGGCGGAGCTCTTCAAAATTCATTGTAGATCACATAGGGTTATTGACCACATAATCCCACCGGAAAAAGGCAAAGAGAAGGTGCCGACAACCGATAACGAAAAGGATTTATGGCTAACCCTTGATGCAACTGTCCTCCAGTGGATTTATTCCACGATCTCTAGTGACTTGTTGCACACAATCATGGAACCCGACTCGACGGCAATGGAGGCTTGGAATCGGTTATGTGACATATTCCAAGATAATAAAAATTCTCGTGTCGTCACTCTTGAACAAGAATTCTCAACCACTGACATGGCGGATTTCCCTAATGCATCCGCCTATTGTCAACGGTTAAAACTCTTGTCTGATCAACTCAAGAATGTCGGGTCACCGGTCACCAATAACTGACTCATTTTACAGATGGTTGTTGGTCTCACTAATGCTTATAGTGGTGTTGCTACGCTCATCCGTCAAAAAGATCCTCTCCCACCCTTTTACCAAGACCGTTCGATGCTCATATTAGAAGAAGCAAGTTTTGCCAAGAAAGCCGCCACCGTATCTAATTTCACCATGGTTGCTGCGTCGTATAAGGAGTTTGATGACAACTCCTCATATTCTGCACATACGTCGCAAAACCATGGTAAAAATTTCCAAAACAAGACCACTAATGGTGGTAAAAATCGCGGTGGCAGCCGCAATGGCGGTAAAGGTGGTGGTCGCGGCGGCAGTGGCAAGGGTGGCGGCCAGCACCAACAGTCGACCTAGACATGACAGCAACATCCACCATGGGCTGGTGGACAGCAGCAGCAGCAGCAGTGGCCTTGGCAGTGGCCATGGGCTATCCCACCATGTCCATATCCAACTGCCCCCTTGGTCAGGTCCTTAGTCCACAGCACAGGCAATCAATACCGGCCGAACATTCTTGGGCCTCGTTCTTCCCCCCTTTCACAGCAACAGCCCCTATTCAGAGACCAAATCCAACACCACTGAATCGAGGCTGTGATGCCCTCTCGGGCTCATCAACCGATGCAACCATGGCTACATGGACACGATGGCCGTCTTCCATATACATCTCGCCATGTTTTTTAATCCACTCTCGTATATTTTCATTTGAGCAATAATCTTGGTATAATTGCGCAATGGTCATTCCATCCCTATCGTGAGTTATGGTATCAAATTTGTCCCCCCCCCGAACCCACCATTGCCCTTAACTAATGTCCTTCTGCCCCTAATTATTAAAAACTGGTTTCAGTTTAGAAAATGTGTTACTATAACCGGTTTTCTTTTCATGCTCCATTTGGGTTTTCTGTGCAGGATTTTCAGACGGGATGCCCCTACTGAGCTGTGCTAGTAGGGCGAGCTATACCCCCTCCAGAGACCCCCACCAAATCTAAGGCCCACTCACCTTCATCTTTTGCATCTTTTTAACACCTTCTGTATGGCATGTCGTTTTAGTCTGCAGGCGAAAACGTTTTAGACTACTTCGGCTAGAAATAAATATTGAGTGTATAAAACGAGTAGATGTTCATTTTTTCATATGTCCTCTTGGAAAAAATGTTAAGTTGCTTTTGTTGCTTCTATTCATGCACTTTTGATGCCTTTTGACATTACATTAGTGATTTATGGGACGTCTCCCATTTGAGTCCTTCGGGCTACGCGTTATTTACATTTATTTGTGGATGATTCCTCTAAGTTTTTGTGGGACATTCCGTTATCTAAAAATTCCAGTTTTTAGCCACCTTTCTCTCTCCCCCTTTCAGCACTAGTCGAACTCGATTTGACCGGGAAATTAAAAATTCAATGTGATAATGGTCGGAATTTGGATAATGGGCCCTTTTGGGATTTTGCACAGCTAAGGTTTATCTTTCGCTTTTCGTGTCCACACACATCATCACAAAATGGGAAAGCCGAAAGAAAATCCGCACCATTAACAACATTGTTAGAACCCTACTTGCCCATGCTTCTCTACCACCATCATTTTGGCATCATGCATTACACATGGCAACCTATCTTCTCAACATACTTCCAATTAAAAATTTAGCCTATCAATCCCCTCTTCAAATTCTCTACCAAAAAGACCCATCGTATTCTCATCTTCGAGTGTTCGGGTGCTTATGTTATCCACTCTTTCCTTCTTCCACCATAAATAAGCTTCAAGCTCGTTCTACTCCGCGTGTTTTTTTGGGATATCCATCAAATCATCGTGGTTATAAGTGTTATGATTTATCTTCGAATAAAATTATCATAACCGACACGTTATCTTTGATGAATCAATTTTTCCCTTTGCTAAACGGCATTCTCCCTTGCCTCATACTTACGATTTCCTTGATGTCGGCCTATCCCCTTATGTGGTCCACCACCTGACCTCAAACACAGGCCCATCTGAAGTGCCGCTCACCCCGCCTACTCCTTCTCATGCCTCACCCACTTCCCACTAAAGTGCCCAACCCAACTCACCTATCATAATGGGCGATCCGACCCACACCACTAATTCAGCTCCAAATCCACCAGTCCAGCGGCAACATACCTCCCCTTCCATTTTTCCTCCTGCTACTGGACCGCATGCATCAAGCCCAAACAGAAGTTCGCCCATCGCCCCCTCTCCTGTCCCGCCAACGCCAATTCTAGTCCAAAGGCCAGTCACTCGTAGTCAACATGGGATTTTCAAACCGAACAAGAAATATGGTCTTCACACCCATGTTACTAAATCACCCTTACCTCGTAATCCCGTGTCTGCCCTTAAAGTCCCGAATTGGAAAATGGCCATAGATGATGAATATAATGCTCTTATTAAAAATAAGACTTGGGATTTGGTGCCTCGTCCTCCTGCTGTTAATGTGATTCGGTCTATGTGGATTTTTAGACATAAAGAAAGGTTCTTTTGAGAGGCATAAAGCCCGTCTTGTAGGTGATGGTGCAGGTCAACAGGTTGGCGTGGATTGTGGCGAGACTTTTAGCCCGGTAGTCAAACCGGCTACTATTCGCACAGTGCTAAGTTTGGCTCTTTCTAAAGCATGGCCTATTCATCAGCTTGATGTTAAAAATGCTTTTCTGCATGGCGAACTAAAGGAAACTATCTATATGAATCAGCCCATGGGTTTTAAGGACCCAGTTCATCCCGATTATGTTTGTTTGCTGCGAAAATCCTTTTATGGGCTTAAGCAAGCTCCTCGAGCATGGTATAAATGTTTTGCAAATTATGTTTCCTCTATTGGTTTCTCCCACAGTAAATCTGATCACTCTCTCTTCATCTACCGTAAAGGTACTGCCATGGCTTATATTCTGCTGTATGTAGATGATATTATCTTAGCTACTTCCTCTGATGTTCTTCGCAAGTCTATCATGACTCTTCTCAGCTCCGAATTTGCTATGAAAGACTTGGGGCCCTTGAGTTATTTCTTGGGTATAGCTGTCACTCGTCATGCAGGGGTTTATTTTTATCTCCGAGGAAAATAGTTATTTTTTTTCTAGAAGAACTCATAGAACGTGGTTGGCATGTCATCTTGTAAGTCCTCTCCACACCGGTGATACAAAACCAAAACTCTAGTACTATGTCTGCCAAAGTATGATGATCCATAACATTTACGCCGCTGCAGGCTAGAGCCCACTGCAATTCTGACATCTCACGAGGCTGGAAATTTATTTATGCTGTTGCAAAACAAATACTGTTTTTCATGCATAACCCCTGGAGAACCCATGCAGCATTAAGCGCATTATGCGTTATAAAAGGCATCCTGATCACAGCTTGCATCTTTATCTATCGAAAACTGACACCCTTGTTCCAGATGATGATTTGGTGGATGTTAGATACCCGACGATAGAACTCTGGGTATTGTGTTTCTTTTGTGATAATTCATCTCTTGGTCCTCTAAACGGAAGGGCTCCATACTCCAAGTCCAGTGCCGAAGCTGAGTATACGAAGGGGTTGCCAATGTAGTTTCTGTGTCTTGTTGATTACGAAACCTTCTTTTGGAGCTTCATTGTCCTATGCAGAAGGTTACATTAGTTTATTGTGATAATGTTAGTGCGATTTATCTCTCTGGGAATCCAGTTCAACATCAACGCACAAAGCACATTGAGATGGATATTCACTTCGTTCGCGAAAAGGTTGTTCACGGACAAGTTCGTGCCCTACATGTCCCGTCGCGCTATCAAATTGCAGATATTTTTACGAAATGTCTTCCATTGGTTCTTTTTGAAGATTTTCGGGACAGTCTTAGCATACGAAAACCTCCCGCTTCAACTGCGGGGGTATGATAGAATATATTTATGTCAATAAATGTAAATATAGCAATAATCTTTGATTAGGTGTATAATTGTATAACTGTTGCCTAGAATCAAGCTGATGGCCTAGAATCAAGCCGATAACAATTGTATATAATACTAATTTGATGAAGGTAAATGACAAGAGAGATTATCCTTCTTTCAGTATCAGCCTAATAGTTTTAGGTATTCTATTAGTGTCAAAATTAGAGTTATATTTTTATATTTTTAGACTATAAAGTGATATAAATTTTTTAACCTGTCGTATTACATTTCTAGTTAATATTAGGGATATGTTGAAAAAAATAAAATTTTCTCTAAAAGATGTCGTTTTACATGTTTGTCTAAATTTTTGAAAGGATAGAGCATTTAAGATGTGTGCTTAGTTATAAAATGATCTTGATATTTATTTTTGCTAATTCACATTGGTTTAAGTTTAAAAACATCAAGTGATTGGAATTAATTTGAGTTATTCTTATTTAATTAATCTACAATTTCCTGGTCTAGTCCTTGTGGATTTAGAAAAGTTTACATGTGTAATATTTGTAGCAGAAGTGCTTGGAGACCTTGTGCATAACCAACTCTTTCTTTGGATTCCTATGTGTTCTGTTCTATAGTCAAAATGCAAAAGGAATTCGCTTTAACTGAGTAGGTTGTACTCACTAATCACCTACTAAATTGGTATGGACAAGGTAGTTGTAATCACTAATCACCTACCAAATTTTGGCCAGTCTTTACTCTTAGTTATGGACAAGGCACATTTGTTGATTTTTAGCATATAAATGAAGAAAACTACTAGGCCTTTTTATCATCACATATGAAAGTTCTCTTTATGGTGCTGATAAAGGACTTGCAGCATCAGGGACAAAGGCAATTATTGAATGCTAAAGTGGTAGTCTTATATGGGAGAAACAATAAAAGAATTAAGGACTAATATATATGAATAGGTCCGAGACTTTATGGCTTAATCTTTTTGTTCGAGTTAGATTCCAAACATATGTGCTAGTGCCTAATGTACACACGCGTGATGTGCGGACTCCATGATTATTCCCCAACAAC
The DNA here is from genome assembly GCA_020205505.1 of Panax japonicus. Classification (NCBI taxonomy): domain Eukaryota; kingdom Viridiplantae; phylum Streptophyta; class Magnoliopsida; order Apiales; family Araliaceae; genus Panax; species Panax japonicus. Next base: position 62,119,734 of record CM035092.1, read on the forward strand.
TTGTATCAGAGTTGCAAAAGATTCGCATGCACTCCATGATTCTCCCTCGATGATACAAAAGATTTATTCCGAGTTCGCTCCTGAAGCTCTTCTTTTGTGATTGAAGATAAGCGTTCATCGACGACCCCAACACTAGTTGGCTTATACCACTGATTTTTTATAATTTATTCTTTAGAATAATTTTATGTACACAAATTATCCACAAATAATTGTGCATGAAGAGAGAGAGAAAATTAGTATGCGGATCCTACTATTTAAACTATTGATAATACTTTTTAACTTTTTACATATTAACTATTCAATTAATAGGGAAATAATGTTTGTGTACACATGGTTACTCTTATTTTTAATATATATATATATATATATATGTGTGTGTGTGTGTGTGTGTGTGTGTGGTGTGTGTGTGTGTGTGTTACATAGTCGGCTATGACGACGGGTTTTTGGGTTATAGCGACGGTTTCACCCGTCGCCATAGCTATTCTGGGCTATGGCGACGGGTGAACCGTCGCCATAGCCCAAAAAATTTGTCGCTATAGCCCCAACTGTGTAATACACAGCTGCGTATATACATATAGCCATATATATATATATATATATATATATTTATTTATTTAAGATCGGATCTTCAGCTACGGGTCCCTATTCATCCAGACCTACTCAAATGCTCTCACGATATGAAATGACTCGAGTCGCCGTGGAGCGTCTCGGGTGTGGAAATTAATGAATAGGACAGAGAGATAAGTAATCAATTTGAGTTTAGATGTCAAGTGTAAAAAGTATCTAACCTCTCTTTATCCATTTTGATCTCTATTATAGGCTCACACATTTTTTCCTACTTGAGGTGTCCCATCAAATACCAATGTGTAGGCATGAGAGGCACAATAAATTGTGTCCCATCACCTAACTTTCACACCGCTCGAGATATGGCTATGTGAGACCCTTTAGATTGGACAGACTCTCCAAGCCTCAAGCATCATCAGTCTTATGCACTCAACTCTGCAGAATCTGATTCGCTCGGTAATTTGCTTGGTCAATCTTCCCCTCAGGATATCTTATCTTAACTTATACTCCCTCATCGTACTGAAGTAGGATAAAGGAATGGGGGGAAATGTTAGGATATAACCCGAAAAGCCCAACCCATATCTTATTGGCCCAGACCTAAGAACCGATAAGCCTGATATACTAAGACGGCTCAAGAGAAACGTGTTAGAGAAGTTTCGAGAGCCTATCCAATCCGAAGGTTCCCATATAGTTGTATCTCGAGCAGCGTCGTAAGATACGGTCAGGTGATGGGCAACCCTTGCTGTATTGTGTCTCCTGCTCATACCTTGGTACCTGTGGAGACCAAGTAGAACAAAATATGTAGACTATCAATAGAGACCAAACGAAATAAATTAGAAGGTTCTATACTTCAGTGTACATTCCAGTTAAACTCACATGGATTACTTATCTCTATGCCCTTATTCACTAATTCCCACACAGAGGAAGCTCCACGGCGGGCCTGAGCCTTGCTATCATGAGAGTGTTTGTGTTTAGGTTGGACAAATAGGGACTCATTAACTAAAGTTCTAACTCTGAGGGTTAATGCCACAGTGCAGGCCCTTGCTTTACACGGACTAAACCAACTTGGTAAACAATGAAAAACAATTTAGGATGTTTCCTCAACCATTTTAATAGATTGTAGCCAGAGCATACAACATCTAAAAAAGCCTAAAATATAAAGGCAACAATGCGTCATATACCGTTGTCAATGGAAGGGAGGGGGCGGGTCTTTTGGACAGCTGTAGTGTGGACACTATAATCTATAAACATTTTCCACTTACTGTTACTCTTCTTAACCATGACCAAGTTTCCCAACTATCTTGGATACCAAATTTCATAGATCAGGACAACATTTGGCAATTTCTCCACTTCTTCATCGATGGTTGCCTGCCTATCAGGGGCAAAAATTTGTATTTTCTATTTAACTGGTTTTTTGCCCAGGTCAACATTCAGTTTGTGGATTGCGACAGACTGATCAATTCACAATATATCCTCGGGAGCCCATGCAAATATGTATATTTGCATATTTCTAAAGGAAACGAACGAGTTCTACTTAAGGTTGGGAGCTAATCATGCCCCTATCTTCAACTAGTTACCTAGCACCCTAGGAATGAATTCAAACTTCTCAATTTCTTCTACATGGCTTACCTTAGAGCCACTATGATGTTCTTAAAATGACTTTACTTTAAAAGGGCCCTTATCAGGGCCCTCAGAAGAGATCAACAAGATCTATTTTCCTTTATCTTTATTCTTTTTCTTCGGGGTGGTCTGCACCAAGCATAGTGTCGTGTTGTAACAAGTTTTTGACACCTTTTGATTAAAACATACCTTACCTACTCAAAAAGGGGTCGGGAAACTTATTTCATATGAGGATGGATGTATATTCCTCGATTTGCCAAGTAGGTCTACCTATAATTTTGTGTAGGAGGAAGCCACATCTACAACATAAAACTTTACAAATGTACCACTTGGCAATGGTCAGAACCAAAAAACCACTGACAGCTTAATTGTCCCTCGGGTTTGGGAACAAGTTGTTTCCAATCTGTATAGAACGCGGGGTCCTTAGATAGTTGAATATCATAAACTATCAAGCATTAATTTTGTTGTCGTGCGGTGGTAAAAGAATCTCAACTGACGATCACTGTCCGATGAAAATTTTCATAGCATCTAGTAGTGGACATCCAACTTTACTACCAATGCATCAGCATGCCTCAGCGTTCACGAGTATAATCGTCATCTAGGAAGGACAAAGCTTGCTTGAGGCTTTAGCTTTTGTGTTTTGGAAATGCCTTTTTACTAACCACATTCTTCAGTATCCTCTTCGGGACCCCCCTGAGGTTGGTCCTCATCACCCACATGACAACATGCCCACCCACCTAGTAGTTAGTGGAGGGTCCTGGAGTAGTCCCTAAATGCAATGAATGCATGTACGGGTCATATGGCCTTTTTTTGGACATGGTTGCGCTGAAATCTTTCCAACGCAAACAATCCGGTATCATGGCCTTGGTCTTTCTGACATTGAGGATTCCCAATAACTGAGCCAAAAAAAAAATGGTCTCTATGCATGATTATGGTCAGTGCTCCAAAATGCCCACACAGGTCCAATTCCCTTGACCTCCCCAATGGTCTTCCTTTTACTAATCAAACTTTCTAAGAAACATCGAGGAGCAAACGGTGTTGTCACAATATTCAGCAGCAGAGTGCGAATTTGTAGATTATTACAACAGCACCCCATTTTTGAGTCAGAAACGGTCAGCCAAGGTAAATCCTCTCTTAGCTATAATGATTAAAAAGGGGGAGAGGTGAAGAGAGAGCTTTTACAATGCAGCCTCAGGCGGAAAAGAGTAAGAGTACAGGTCAGGTGCCGTTCACCCGGTACTCGGTGGCACTTCTCCCTCTATAGGGGAGCCAGCACTACTACCAAAACATAAATAGACAAGCGGAAAAAACGTTGTGGTTTCTGTCAGAAAACCGTAGGTGGTTAAGGGTGTGTCTATTTGACACTTCTTACACACGTTTTTTAAAACGGTGTTAGTAAGCACAATACACACGTTTGTTTAGAAAAAATCGTTGTAGGTTGTCTTCCAAAATAGCAGATGGATTTAAAAAGTGATAAGTATGATTCCCCCAAACGTTTTTTTGGAGTAAAAACGTGTTGGTTAGGATTCAGACAACGTTTTAAAAAATAAACATTTTAAAAAACGTTGTAGCATAAAGAAAAAAATAAAAAAAAATATAAAAACCTATATTACCAATCGCGCCTGCAATATGCTAAGGCCTGTCTATAGCCACTAAAACGTCTAAATTATCATTTAAATTTAAAACCAAAATGTATCAAAAACAACATTTTTCAAAATACATCACAATAAATCATTAATTACGTTTCAAATATCTCAAGCATTGATTATAATTATACTATATTGAATGTGAATTTGCCTACACACAAACTATTACCCAAACTATAGGCAAATTGAAGTATTGTTTTAACACCAAAACCAACACAACAAAGAAGTGAAACATAAAGTAGATTGATAACAAGACTAAAAGTAAAACTTATCTCATTCAGACAAAATAAATGCGTGGTTAAGCAAGTTGAAGAACGTGAATTTGCCAATCTTCTACCCAGTTGGTCATGTGTATGGTTGGTATGTCCATTTCCCTGAAAATGACAATAATGTAAGCAATTAACCAAGTAAGATCATCAAACTCCACTGTCCACTTCTAGCAATCGATGAAGCTATGATGAGTATGCGAGAAATTTAATTTGAACATGCCTGGGCAGGGTAATTGATATACTTCAATGCTTCAATTCCCATAGCAGGGCCAATTGCATTAGTAATGCCAGCACTCCAGTAACTCCACCATGGAGAACCACCCCCACTACCATGAACTGGACCATACTTTTATCACTGTTTAACAATTACAGTCCCCCTCCACTTAAGAGTTGTCACATGAAGCAGCAGTCAGGCCTTCCAAGATCTGCAAATAACAGACACATATCAGTTAATTCGATTCTTGTAAATCATCCAATTGTGTGCCGAGTGAAATTGGGTGAAAGGTGTATTGGACGTTGTGAATATGTTCCCCAAGTTGGAATTTAATAGTAGGTTAAGCAAGAGAAAACAAATCAAAATTATCAAGTTATGCAATTCACTAAGACAATTGGCACAAGAACACATCCTTTAGTTCAGTCCATTTGAGTTGACATCATTTAGATTTTAGTTGATCTGGAACATAAGAACTCATCTAGTCACACAGCATGTAAACAGTTAACAAAGAGCACAAAAATATTCTCATTAGGCATTATTGGTAACAAAGACATTGTGCAGACAAAAAAAGGAGATCTTTTCAAGTTTTAGGCAAGTGAGTTCCCCCCCCCCAAAAACACACTTTTCTGTTTTAATGGGCTGCAAACTTTAGCTTTTACAAGGTGAAACACTAATTGATATTTGATACTGTGATACGGACGTTAGGAATTTCTTCACCCAGTTTTAAATTCCACTTGTAATTCAAATATACAAATTCAGGGACTGCAGACTAATGCACCCACCTTTAAAGTGAATTTGACCTAATGAGAAAGTAATAAAGCCATTCACCACTGCCAAAATATCCTGCGTATGACACCACCATCATATTGAGGCTGTCAAAAAAGAATGATGGCACAAGAAAAAACTGTACATAATTCAATAAAGAATAGTTGGTGATAGCAATTGAAACAAAATTATAGAATCAGTAGTAATTAAAATAACTTGCCTTCTATATAGAAATGATTCGGCCTACTAAGTTATGCAACCAATCTGGTCTAGAACTCCTGGAACTTATCCAAACCAAGACTTCACTTGATTTTGCCACCACTACACTATAAACCGGACATTATGCCAGTGTCTCCAAAGGGACACAGGCCAGTTCTATATGCTACTGTCTCATTTGATCACAAATAGTAATATTGATTAGCAGAGGACATTCACAAGTAAATCACAAATAGACAATTTTAACTAGTTAGAAAACATAATTTAAAAAATATGTTGGAAATAATTCGCACCTTCAATTTCACATCAGTGTGAACTAATCGCACCTGCAATTAAAAAAAAGAATGGAAAAAAATGAACACATAAATCTTGTGTCCTTTTTGTTTGTGTAGTGGAACCTACCCTAATTAGCTTCCAGACCATGATTGGGATCCTTCTTGTAAACAATCCAGACAGTTTATGTGTTTATTTGTTAATAACAGTCACAGACGAAATATCCAAAAAAAAAGTGAGTTGTTAGTTTCAGATATCATATCGTTCCATTGAAACCATTTTAATACCTTCCCAATATTCAAGAAATAATGTTCAAAATGGTAAATAAGTGAAAGAAAAAAGGAACTGAAAGACGGATCTATATCATTTACCTTTATACTGGTTCTTGTAATATTCTTAACAAACAGGGTTTCCTAACGACCTATATTTAATCATTAGATGTCAAAATTTCCCATGGTTTCGTGCCAAGTCCAATAATGCTCTTACCCCACAAAGCTTCATTAGTTATTTACTTAACTTAGCATAGCTTAATACCTATAATCTTTTGCCTAGCTACCACAAAAATCCCATCCCTTTGGACCAAACCATAATAACAAAAAAAATAAAATAAAAATGAAGAAAACAAATGTTACCATATAGAGAGCAAAACAAATTTAGAAGATTTAGTTGAATTTTTTTAAAGATATCCCCAAAAAACTAACCCGTCTGTGGACCCACTCTCAGGATCTGGCCATTGTGACACCCTAATTCATAAGCAACTTGAATCTGCCTCATAGGAAAGCAAGATTAACAAAAGCCTGTTCTATACAAAGGTCAATCAGTAATGTAATAGGCTGCAAAAATTGGTAAGGCAACATTACCAGACCAGGCTCGATTTCAAAGAACAACTTCAGCTCTGCATTGTGTGTCTTATTAGAAACTTCCCTTAACTGTCCGACCTGCATTTGCAAACATAACTCATTAGCTAAAATAATGTATTTTTGATGGCTCGTGTGATACCTGCACTTACCCCATATCACGTCAAAGCTTGGGTTTTGTAGTATAGTAAAACGGCTGTGACCAGCCCATTCCTGGATACAAGAAAATAAAATCAATAAAAAGTGGAACAGTACTAATACTGGAACTGAAATACAGGCCATGAGATATGTTCAAATACATAAAGGCCATTAGCAATTTTACTCATTAGGTGAGGTTGTTCGGACTTAGGAGAGTAAAAGGGTGCAGAACAAACCTTCGCTGTCTTAAACTTGAGCTGCATGTGTGGCAGATTTGCTCTTTCAAGCTTCTGGGCGGCGGTTATTTACTTGCATATCGGAATATCCTCATTTGATGGCATTCCCTCTGCACAGCCCACTATAAAAAAAAAGACAATATGTGTTGTGGGATTATACAAAGGGTAAGGAGCTGAAATAGCTGTTCTCGATAGGGGAGTTTTGGTTCTAGAATTTACTTTGGGTTAAATTTTTATGGTTGAAGCATAACATAGCTTTATCCGGTTTTTATTGTGATTTGGCCAAATAGGCAGTTAGACCTAGACTCGAATTGCAGAGTTCAAACTAGGAAGAGAGCAGGGCCGGAAATTACCTGGCAAATGTTTCACCGCGAGTAACAACAAGATGGTAATGTTTCAAATTAAGTAAAAGCAACGAGGCGATGTGACTAACAATATAGAAGATGTGGACAATTGTCGAGGATTCTTTGATTGGTCATGGAAACTCATAGAGCGCCAACGGGTAGTGGTGATCCTCTTCCGTGTGGCTTCATCAGGGGCCCATCTGCAGAAACACATAAGTTCATATAAGAAATGCTAAACAACATCAGCACTATATGTTTGACAACAGCTCCTTCGGGTGCAGTCCTCCACTGCAATAGCAATTAGAACACAAATACCAACTCTAAACATGAGTGCTTCACATAGATAACCATAAGCAGTACTATTCTTCATAAATTAAATTTCTTACCTGCTCGAAAAACCATACAAATACAATGGCTAATGGAATTTAGTTGCTCAATAATGTCAGTCATGGGAGAAATTTAATCATGTTTGTCTAAACCTGGATTTTACACAATCTTGGACAAATCTTAGTGAATAAATAAGATCTAGCTAGCATTAGATGCCTACTGAGCTAGCCTATTGAATCCAAGAAAATAGCACTAGTAAATATCACCAACTGACAATTATTTAATTAGACTATTAGTATACAAGTGTATAGGAGTACTGAGTACATACATATATATACTATACTATACTACTGTCAAGTGACCTGAAGTATTTTAGTCATTAACCTCAGACTGTCAACTTGGAACTACTGGCTCGGGAAATTGACATTAAATAAGAAACCAAATAGACTTTTACCTCATTATACTCAACAAACATATTGTTTACACGCAAATATGCTTCAATCACTGATACCTAGTATGCATAAAACAATAAAAAAACATGAAATATACAACAATTGAATACAAAAGAGCTGACTATACATATAGTCGCGATCTTTCGATGGAAACGTTCGAGCCCAGGAGTCGCAGTCCCTAACACTGACCGGAGATCGCCAGCCAACACCGTAAAAGCCCTAGATTTATCCGAGAAAAAGGCATCATTAGCAGCAGTTTGAGATCCAACAGAGACGCTCATAAAAACCCTAGATTTATTCAAATTTCTCAAACCAAAACCTCGAATTCCATGCTTGAACAGTTGAAACAAACTGAAATTAAAACTACTTAATGATTCTGAAGCTTCAAAAATGGCGATGATTTTGAGGAGAAATCGAAGTTGTGAGGAACATTAGCAACTCCCGATTCTCTACAAACATCGCCAGCGACGGCGGCATCGACACACCGGACTTCGACGAACTGGACAGGTCGATGTTTCCTCCTTTCAGAATCTCAGTCATCAAATCGAACTGGACACAGCTTGAGTGTCGCCGATGAGGCGTTCTTTCGCACAGAAAGTACCTCAATAGAGAGAAAGTACAGAGATAGCGAGTTTCAGGAACTCCACTCGTCTTCTTCTTCTTCATGATCGTCGTCTTGATTGGCTTAGAGAAGTGAGAGATGGATTAGGGAAATTTCTAAGGTTAGGGGGCTTCAGAGAAAGTTAATCGGGAGAGAATAAGAGAGAGGTTAGGCTTCAGTCTTCAGAGAGGTTGTTCCATGTTTTTTTGTTTTGCTCCGTGTTTATTTCCACGGTTTTTTTTAGCTCCGTGTTTTTGTTAATAGACAACGTTTTTTAAAAAAAACGTTATCTAATTAAAACAAAAAAAATGTCCTTCTAAATAGATAACGTTTTTGCATAAATATCTACAACGTTTTTTCTAAAAACGTTGTAAAAAAAAAAACCACAACGTTTTTATAAAAAACGTTATCTATTAAGCGTTGTCTATTAGGTACTTTGTACTGGTGAAGTGTAAAGAAATTGAAGATATAATCTGAGGGGTAGATAAGTAGTTAGAAGTAGACAAGAAGTTGCAAAAAGGGGGAGAAGAAGAAATAAAAATGGCATAATAAGAGCAAGAAAGGGGGAGAAGGAAAGTAAAGCAACAAAAGAAATAGTAGCAGAAGTCATAAACTCAAGGGGAGCAAGATCAGAATTGATGGAAGATGCCAGAGTTAGGGGGAGTAGTAAGACATCGTAAGAAAACGAAGAATCAAAATACAAGAAGACCAACCAGGAAGCAAGATGCTATAATCAAAGGAGTAAGTAAGTATAAGTAACTGATAGTTTATCTTCGGTAAGGTTATATTATGTAAGTATTATTGTTTAATAAATAGACTCATCATTTTAGACTAGCAGTACAGTGCCTTACTATATTTTAAGACACAATTCAATTTTTTAGCAAATGCATTGGATAATATGAACTTGTTGTTTTGTCATCATCAAATAGGGGAAGATTGTTTAAGTCTGTTTGATTTAATGATGACTATTGTGATTGTGTAAATGTTTACGTTCTTATAAACTTATGTGAATATGTGATTAAGGACTTATATGCTTATGTGTTTATGTGTGATTGTGTATTTATATATGGTTACGTGCTTATGTGTTTATGTGAATATGTGATTAAAGACTTAAATGATAATTGTGATTTGTTGGAAAATGTGATCTGTTTAATAAATAAAATTTATTTATGTAACTAGAATTACATACTTATTTTTTTGAATGTAATTTGATGATAATTGATCAAATTAAAGTATATTTGTTTCTAAGCTTTGTAAAGTCCTTATAAAAATAAATATACATGCAAAGATTTAGAATAAAAAGATCAAGATTATTAGGTTAATCCTGCATGCTTGTAGTAATTGTTAGTAGAGTAATCTAAGCGTTCATATAACATTATAATTAATGAATATTTGTACAAGTAAGTTTTGTAAAGTCCTTAATGATAACATAATGTACAAGATCTTAGAATTAGAATGATCAATAGGTTAATCTATTGAGCAAATGTATAGATAATAGGACAAGTCAATCATACAACAATATCAAGATGGTAGTAGAGTAACTCTGCCTATTCGTAAAATCATCATTAATCGCAGAGTTGACTCGTCTTTTGTAGACCAACAGATTGTTAAATTACAGAACTCTTGCCTCAAGAATCGTGGAGCTGTGAAACGATTAGGACTGAATGGAGTATTCATAAGTCTGCTTGTAAAGCTCAAGACAATGACAATTAAGAAAAGTATAACTTGCAAAATTATTCTTCTAGTTCGAAGTGTGAAATTTGTATTATAGAGTAATCTATAAGTTCGTAGAGACATCAGAGTAAAGAAGAGTTTGCAAGTCATAGAGTCGAAAGTAAAGATGATCGTAAATCTTTCTTTCCTAAGTCATGAAGATAAGTTCAATATAGAGCAAGACAAGGCTAATCGTAGGACATACTCTAATGATGATGAGTATAATCCTACCTGTAAAGAATCTTAGGAATAACTATGCAAAGACTAACACGTAAAGGTACTTTGCACGTTCATAAAGGTTAAGTCAATTCACAGAGTAATCTAGAGATCATAGAGTAGCAGCTGGTATTATAAGGTTACGAAGAGACATCAAGGTCGTAGAGTTATCTTCGACATCGTAAAAGCTACTGAATGATTCAAAGAATGCAAGAGAAGTCAAATAAATCTACCCAAGCATCGTATAGTATCTAATTATAGAGAAGATAATAGTGTAACACGTAGAGCTAAACACTAAGATCTTCATTACTCTCTAAAATAATAGATCGTAGAGCAAAGTCATGTCTGACAAAAAGACTAACATGGAACAATGTAGATTAAGATTCTGATGCATTCCTCAAGATCCTTGGTGGAAATCAAAGATTGGATAATGTTCTACTAGCTAGTTTGCTAAAAGAGACATCTCAATGGAGTTAGGTGAGAAAGTTGACAGACGTGACAGGAAAGTCAAAAAGCAACTGACTCTTGGGCTTAAATGTCAACATCAAGGATTCCAGTTTATCTAAAGCATTAAATTAATCAACGGAAACATTTCAACATAAAGATTTCAAAAGGATTATAATAGACAATATCAATCAAAATGAAAGTAGATGATGACATTAAACGACTGATATAAGCAAAGAATCATCATTAAAAAAGAACATAGAGACAAACCAATGAAAACATAGAGTAAACTTCACTCTACGATTGAAGATATGTTCAAGGCTGCCAAGTAAAAAAAAGAAAGAAATTAAACGTCATCTTGGCAGCACAACAGAAGATCATAAGAATCTTTTAAGTACCAAAAAAAGTTAAGCCTCATTGCTATGCTCAACAACATCTCAAAGATGATCACAATCAAGTTGCTAATTACTTGAAGAAGAAGAAGTCCAAAATGCCAAACTTAGCAACACCTCTCAACAACCAAAAAACTATTCTTTTTGGTCTTAGTGACCACAGAGATTCCAACTCTGCTGGGCTTGAAGAGTACTTAGTGTACTAAAATGTTCCAAGTCTAGTATGATTGAAGAGGTATTAATGTCCTTGTATTAGTGACTAAAATTTCCAAGTTTGCTGGGCTTGAAGAGGGCATAGTGTCCTGGTCTAAGTGACTGAATTCTTAGTGGAATTCTTATTCGTGGAATATAAGAGTGGACTAGGAGTTATTCAGTCTTCGAACCACTTAAAATTTCTTGTGTCATTTACTTTCAGTTATTTACATTTTGTTTCATATCTGCTATGCTTATTAAATCTGTTAAATGTTCAACTTCAACATAAGCTAAATTCAGAACTGTAAATCTTTAAGGGGACTTTTCAAACTTATATTCTGTTATGCATAACTAATATTTATTAATTGATTACTTGGTAACACTTCTTTAATTAATTGAAATGTTTTAAAGATCTATTAAACCCCTTGATGAATAGGTTTTATACCTACGATTCAGATACCAACTGACTGGAATTGTTATTTGTTTCCTTTGGTTTATGTTACTTTTCATGCATTTTACTTACATTTTGCAGGTCACATGTTTGGGAACTGGATTTATAGCAATTGATAGCATTTTGGCTGGATAAAGTAGCTTAAAGAATCAAAAATTGTATGCCAAGGAAGCAGCACTGAAGAAATAAGAAAATCCAGAACTAACATACATCGCGGCTACGCCCAAAATGTCTTAGGATGCAGCGCGACCGTGCCTGATCTCAGTCTTTGAAAACTACTCTGGAAGGTAACGTGGCAACACCCAATTCCAGACTATTTCCAGTGCACCCGCACCACTTCGGGGGTTGGCCAGAGTTGACTTTTTGACTTGTAACTAATTATATTTCAAATTGATTCCCTAATTTCTAGTAGGGCTTATATTTATGTTAAAGACTATAAATAGTTGTTATTATCCAGTATAGGGGGATTTATTTGTATTACATTCCATTAGCTTTATGAATAAAACCCTAATTTGGGAGAAAGATTGTAAGGCTTGAAGCAGTTGAAGGAGAACAAAGGATTCAACTTAAGAGCTGGAGGAAAGATTCAAAGACAACTTCAACATATTTTATTCTCTTCTTTATCTCTTGTTTTCTATTCTTGAATGTTATTTCAATTGTGGATTATGGATTTTTATCCAGTCATGAACTAATTTCTATTTAAGATTATCATGGAACTTCTTGCGTAGCTTTTGTTGATATACTTCCTTGATAATTTTTGTTGATTATTATGGGATTGTCTATTATGGTTTGTATTTAATTTCTTAATTGTCTGATCAACAATTACTGTGATAATATATATGAAATTGAGAAATAGATTATAGATTTAGATCTGATCATAATAGCATGTGATTATGTTTTCTACATGGCATTGGAACTCATGATTTGTGTCTAGGATAGAGATATACCTATACGCCACATATAATCTGATAGAGAACCTGTGCATTAAATCCTTTTTAATTGTAATTCACATAGAGATATATTGAATTAGTTAACTAGGGTGTTCATCTTAATTCTATCATCTGTGGATTTAAGTTGATTTGTTTATGGTGCATCGAAAGATGGTCATAAATATTTATGAGTTCTCGATTAACAATCCAACCTAATTAGCATAACTGAACAACAAATGTATTAATTCAAGTGAAACATTAAGGGAAATGGTAATCTTAAGCCTTTAATACCTGAATTCAAACTTGTGGTGGATAGTAGTAGTTTAATTAGTTTACTTTATTTTAAAAATTTATAATCTCAATCAATTGTTTAAATAAAATTAATTTGGTTAAGAGTTAGTACTTGGTATATATTGTTAAATAATTCTATATGGGGCCGATACTCTAATGATCACTTTTTTACTTATTGACCGTGTATACTTGCACGTATGTTTTGATTGCTAAATCAACCAACAAGTTTTTTCCCCCTATAGATCATTATTGTGCCTCTGGAAAATAACAAAGGTTATTGAACGAGCTATGAGCAGATTCCTTGCAGAGAATACACTTCCCCATAATATCTGCCAAGAATTCATAGTTCTGAGGGAATTCCTTTTTCTTTATGCCACAGAGCTCTGGGTTTTTCTTATACCCCATCAACTCTAGCCCATATTTTACGTTGATGTTGTCAAGCGGTGAGATACCATGATTCGTGAAGCCTAGAGAATGGTTAACTTCCTTGGCCCTTAGCCGAAGATTCTTTCCCTTAACCTTGGTGTTTAGAACACCATCTTCACATTCTTCATTCTAGTAGAACTCTCCCACCAAGCTGAAGTAGATTCTGGTGTCGATGTTTAAAGCTTCAAAGAACCAACCTTCTTCATAAGAGCCAGAATCGTTCTGAATTGTTTCTCTGCATCTCCAAAGTTCTCAAAGCAAAGTTGGTTTCCATATACGACTTGGAAGCTTTCCATTGATTTTGAGAAGGTTAATCTGAAACTGAAATGAAAGTGCTTAAAGATTTCGAGCTTTGAAAAACTAGGATTCAAGAGCTTTAAAGTTTGAAAGTTTATGAGCTCAGATTGAACAAGTGAGAGTAAAGGTCAAATGAAAATTTTGAAAAGATTTTATATCACTTCTGTGACGCCCCCAAAATAGGTCCACACAACCCATTCTGAGTCGCCAAATACATGATACAGAATCCAAATACAAACTTCATTAATACAACTGTAGTGCAAAATACGACAACACATAAGCTGCGAGTTTTAATACAAATATTGTCTCGTAGATAATATCCAAACTCAAATAAAATTCTCATTACAATTATTGTCACACTATTTTATAGAGTAGTGAGAATTACTATAGTAACTATCTTGGTCCATCACTCTAATCCCCGACTAGTCCCAGCTATATTCTCATTTCCTAAAGAACAATGGAACCAGAAGGAAAATGGTGAGCTCAACTAGCCCAGTAAATAATATTATAACTAAGATAATGTAGAACAAATCATCATTAATCCTTAACAGGAAAAAATCTGATAAAATACAATAGACAACAAGTTTTAGATTAATAACTGCAGCAGAAATAACAATCCGTTACAAGATTCAAGTAGAGCATGATGTATACTATCTTCTATGATTTAAAAGTCTATCATCCATATTTTATCCTTGTAACACCAATCAATAATTATTCTCAATCAATGAATTATCTATGCACTATGGGTCAAAGATAATCGTTTGTATCACCAGTGGTCATGATCATGCCAAGCAACTGTCTATTTATGCACTACGGGCCAAAGAAGATTTTCACCACACCTTTATCTATAACATTATAGGTCATGATTATACCAATACACAATTCCTAGTCATAATCATACCAATTAATAGTCCATCTATGTACTACAGGTAAAAGATGACTTTCACCACAATATAAGCATGAGGATGATGAGAATGATATAAAGAATCAATCAAGTGAGATCAAGGATAAATATTAGAGATTTATAATTCAATTTATCCATAGTTCAAGAATGTTCAAATTGTCAACATGATCACTAATCGTGGAGTAAAATTCAAGAATGATATTCATTTATCAAAAATAATTTGGACATAAAAGAAATCAAGTTTTTAGTGAATAGTACCCCGAATGAATAGTACTCGAATGAAAAATATCTCGAATGAATAGTACCCCGAATGAATAATATCCCGAATGAATAGTACCTCGACATAAATAATACTACGCCATGAAAATATTACAATTTCAATAAGAAAGTTCAGACCAACAGTGAAATGATAATAGATGAAGCACAAACTATTAAGAATATTCCACTAATTTCAAGGGTTCACTACAAGAAATTATGGATATAGTGAAGGAAATTTTGTGAAAGAATTCATTCATTCACATGAGGAGTTTTCTAGCGAAAGAAGAGCGAAGAAAAACAATGTAGTGACAATATAATTATTAGTGAAAGAAATATCCTTCACAAGTTATATTTTTTACCTAGCAAAATTGAGGTGGGAGAAAGATATTTGGTGCCAATTTATGATGAACATTTGCGAGAAAAAAGTAATTAATGAAGGAATTATTACTCATTATAAGTTATTGTTCAGAGGTTTTTTGTGAGAGATAAAATTGGTCACTGTTTTGTTCTAAATAATTTTTTTAGAATTAATTGTGTTGAATATAATTGTAATATAAATACATTAAATTTTTTATAGTAGTAAATTTACTTTTAATAATACTTTTTAAGTAACTTACAATATCGACTATTTCATTTAATAAAATATAAAATAAATAATTCTATACTACGTTAAACTTTAAAATTTCATACATTGATTATGACAAAAAAGAGAAAAAATAAGAAGGTATATAGTGGTGCACTTTAATTTGAGGAATATATAGAGCACATATGCCTAAAAAATACTCATACGTTTTACAAAAAAAGTTCAGTTTAACTTTGTTATATAATTTTTTATATACCATAATTCAAATTGTAATATAATTAATATTTTAATAAATTTATTATTATTATTATTATTATTATGTAATTTACAATATTAATTAAAATATTAAGTTACAATAATTTTAATTTTTAAATATTATAAATAGATAATAAATAAAATTATAATAATTATGATATTTTTTTGTGAATTAGATTACAAGGTTAAGTTTTTGAAATAATAATTTGACATATAATTAATATTACTAGTAAAAGAGTTGTTTTTTTTAAATGTTATCAAATCTTTATTTTTTTGGAGCAGATCAGTATTCCTTTGTGTGTGGAACAGAGTCGTGTTCAATGTGTGCGTGCCTATATTAAAAGGAAAGCAAGAGATCAAGGGTTTCACTCTTTTCCTTAGCCAAAATTGATGTTTTAACCATGTTGATGGGCTAGCTTCTCTACCAATTTGGGTTTCCCCTTTATTCCTTAGCCATAGTTTAGGCGGCAGAAAGAAAAACTTTGCTCTCAATCAAAGATTCCTCCAATCAAAGCATAAACAGAAAGATGACGATGATAGAGATCGAGAAGAAGCGATGCGAATTAGCGAGGTAATAGAGTAGTTTGGCAAAATCAATGGCGAAACAAGGCGAACAACACATCCACGATCTTCAGCTCTAAGTTTGCCAAAAAACTCACAATCTCAATCGCCTTGAAGCCCAACATAATGACCTCAATTCAAGAGGTTTTTTTTCAATTCACTCTTCTCCAAGTTTGTGTTTATTTTAAGCACAATCCTAACCTAGATTTTGTATATTTTCCTCTTCAATTGATATTGTTGTTTCCATTTTATCATCAGATTCCGCTTCAACATATAATAGTTGTTTCGGTATTTAGAGTTATATATTATATTTTTTAGTAGATTTCGATGCTACAAGTCTGTTTATGAGCCCTGTCCAGTGTCCTGAATATTCTACTTCGATCTAGAGTAATGTGGTCAAATTAGATAATAATATTGTGGTTGACTGCTGATCTTTTGTTTTGTTTTGTTTGTCAACATTTTGGCAATTATTCTTTGAAGTCTTTAGTTCTTTGTTCTTATATTGAATGTGATTTTGTTTGTTCATGGGCCATGGTTTATTAGTTATATCTTGTCAATTGCTCTTGACAACTTTAGATATGTCTTACATTTCCATTTGATGAGTTGACAGTCCTTTTACCATCATATCCATACTCTTAATAATGAAGTTCAGTTTTCTTGTATATTTGTTCCCAAACATTGAACGAGAGCTTTAAAGTCTGGCCATATCATAACCTTTTTGTTTGATTAACACACAGCTGAAGCAGTTTGGTCCAATCCACCATTTCTTGTAGGCTATAGCAGCTGTCCTTTTCGCTCACACTGTCCCTTTCAGTCCTAACAAACATAAACAAAACTACTTTTTGAAGCTTCGATTTATCGGACATCAAAAGAATGAAGTTCTAACGATGTTTAGAGAATAAATCCTATGCAGCTGAAAGGTTACACTTAACCACCCAATTTGTTTTTGAATTAGTTTTTTTTCTTTGAGTTACTTAAAAGGTTCCTTTCTTTTTTCTTTTACATATTGAATTTTGATGGTTTTAATGGTAATTTTTAGTTTTATATTGAAATTAAATTATGATGTCGAAAAATGTCTACTACTTCTGTTTCTTGAATCTGCAATTACCATAACAATGTTTTTTTTACTTCTCGAGCTCTACATATTGTAAATAAGTTGAATGCTTTTACAACATACAGCTTGTTGGAGATGTTCTTTGGCCACAACTATAGCATATAGAATGTTGAGGAGAAAAGGTAATTTGTTGACATACTCATCTTACAACTCTCACTTCCAGTCCACCATTTCTTGTAAGCTGTAGCAGCTGCCCTTTTTGCTCACACTCTCCCTTTCAGTCCTAACAAACATAAACAAAACTACTTTTTGAAGCTTCTATTTTTCTGACATCAAAAGAATGAAGTTGTAACGATGTTTAGAGAATAAATCTTATGTAGCGGAAAGGTTACACTTAACCACCCAACTTGTTTTTGAATAAGTTTTTTTCTTTGAGTTACTTAAAAGGTTCCTATCTTTTTTCTTTTCCATATTGAATTTGATGGTTTTAATGGTAATTTTTAGTTTTATATTGAAATTAAATCATAATGCTAAAAAATGTCTACTGCTGCTATTTCTCGAATCTGCAGTTACCATGATAATGCTTTTTTTACTTCTCGAGCTCTACATATTGTAGATAAGTTGAATGCTTCTGCAACATACAACTTGTTGGAGATGTTCTTTAACCACAACTATAGCATATGAAATATTAAGGAGAAAAGGTAATTTGTTGACATACTCATCTTACAACTCTCACTTAACAGCCTTCACAATCAAGGAGGTAAGAAACTAGTAATCAACTTCACGTTTAAATTGGATAATGATTCAAGAAAACAAAATCCGCATCTAGTTGAGGAAAATAAGCAAGATACTGATGATCATGATAGTTGAAAGTGCCCACAATATAATAACAAACACAACACATAACAGATTTTAGTGTATTTGTGTTTCGGTGTATATATTAATGTATCTACATTGTAACAAACAGACATTAAGTTCTGATTTTTTTTTGGAAATTAGATACTCAAGTGTTGGGGCATATTTTAGTTTCTTGTGGCATGATAATGGAAGCTTACATCTGTCTCTATGAGAGTGGGTGAACTCCTGTGTGCATATATACTATGAATTTGAATTACTTTATTAGTTTTTACATATGACATTGTCATATAGGTTAGTAAACTAACTACTACATAAAAATTTGGTTAATATATGGGTTTTCTCAATTCTTAACAACTGTTCAGTTACCTTTTGAAATTTTTGCTAGCGTAGATCTTTAAACAATCTAAACTATGATCTGTAATTATGATAAATGAAATGGAGAGCTCGTAACAATCTAAACTATGATCTGTCTTATGCCAGATGTCATGCTTATGTACTTGATATGTAAACTGGCATACAGAAAGCTTTCAATGACTAAGTCTATATTTCTTCATAATTTGTTTTTTTTCTTTTTTGGGTTTCTTGGTTATGAGTTTGATTTATTGTTTGTGTTTGTTTGATTTTTTTATATCATAAATCTAAAGTGTATTTGGTTGGTATCTAAAATTAGTTTGTAAAGGTAAAAGTTTTCTCCAAGTTTGAGAACACATCACATTTAACATTTAGCCTATGTTATGGTCTGGCTACACCATGAACCCACCTAATTCGTCCCAAGTAAATACCCACCTCTATGATTTTAAAAAAAAAGTGTTTCAGAAATGGATGCAATAACTATTACAATTTCAAAAATGTTTGCATCTCATAGAATTACGTGTTCCATTGTTTGCTGTTGTAAAAATTATTTTTAATTGGCGGCTTATATGAATCCTAATACTTGGCCCAAAAGGATACCAAGTAAAAAGATAGATACCAAATAGATTAGCAATCTAAAATACATAACAAAATAACTAGATGTAATATTCATACATCACAAAAGAACTTTGAATCCAATTATAATCACAATCACAATTGTAACATACGTTCAAGCCCAAATTACAGAGCATCATCACTTTGGTTGTCTTCTCGATACTGAAGGATAAGTAAATAGATAGAGATGGTGATGATTTAGGTTCAGCCATCTATAATTGTGATGTATTTCCTTATTCTTCAATATCACCATTTATAATTTGGGGTTGAACGTATGTTATGTTGTTACAAGTCAACTTTACATAGAGTGAAAGTCCAACATATTAAAATACATCATCTTAAGTATTAGAGTATATAACTGAGTGTTGCCTAAAATCGTAGTGTCAGTCTATGCTTTTCTAAGGATACCTAAAGGACCTCAGATTTATAAGTACCAGGTAGGTGTTGGCTATGTCTGTTTACTATTTCAGTGTGGCAAAAGAAAGTAATGGATGTGGACTTTCCTCTTAGGTTCAAACGTGAGGAGATCAAGATACAAGCATGGGAAAATCATCAAAAAGCAAAGACCGAAGTTGAGATGATGAAAATTGAGGTGAGGTGTATGTTTTTGCTACCAAACTATTAGTTTATGTTGACCTGCTCTTCTTGTATCTTCAACACTTAAGCTAAAACAACTTCATTTGGTTTATATTTGTGTACACTTCAACACTTCCACCAAGGGTTCTAAGCACGCTATAGGAATCTTCTCTGAGGATTCCACTAAGGATTCTAAGCACGTGTGACAAGGTATTATGATCTGGGCTCTTATTTTCTTCAGAGCTCTTGGACAAACTGAATATACAATATTCAGAATATATGGTGTCTTCTTGTCTACTAGTTAATCATTTGTGCATCAAGCAGGTATTGATGATCTTTTAACTCCCACATTTAGATGAGCTTTTACATAGAATTAGTAAAACCAATGTCTTTGGAAAAAGGAATACTATTTTCAATTCTCTCGTGTAAAGCATTGTATGTATTTATTTTTTTTCACAAGTACTGTTATGCTCTTGGACGCATTTAGAATTAATTTATATGCATTTGGTAATATGATGTCATACCTTGAAAAGAAAGATGGGAATTTTAATATAGCGTGAACCAGGGTTAATAATTCATTTATACTAATTCCAAAGGAGCATAATCTATATTTTAAGGGCAGTGTTAGTATTTTTATGTGCAAGGAAGTTCTTAAAAAATAAACTTTAGAAGTCTGACTACTTTAATCCATAAATTTAGAGAGAAAAGGGCTGCACCAGTTATAATATTTCCCACAAAAGGTTTGAAGTCTGACTACTTTAATCCATAAATTACCTCTGTTTTTAATAGCTATTTATGTCTGATTGAATAAGTTTTAAGGAACTGCAGAAGCTGGAGAAGAATCTGTAATCTAATTGAAGTAGGAGAAAGTATGAAACATAGTCTGGAATACCCCAGCATCTCCATGGATCATGTTTGGATTTTACTAGCTGTAGCTGGCGTTGCAAGTCTTGGTGATGACAGGTTTGCTTTTAGACAATGTAAATTCAAGCTGAAAAGCTTTGTTCTGTATAGACTAGCTGTGATTATTTGTCTTCGGTTATTTTCATATTGTTCCATAATGGCATTGTCATCTATAATTTGTTATCAGATATGAGGTTGTATTTCACAAATTGTAATGTAATTAACTTTGTGAAAAGTTAAAAGCATTTAACTTTAATTGTGTTGCTAGCCATGCTATCCATTTAATAATTATGGATGTTCTTTTAGTCAAATTTTATTCAGGCTTGTTAAACCATCTTGGATCCTCAAAATAGACATTTTGATTTGTAGTATTTGTCAAGTTTCTTGAGCTGAGGTGTGTAGTACTAGCTGGGTCCCGTGCCTCCGGCACTGTATGGGCAGTGAGATTTATCTCAAACTTAGAACGGCCCAGATGATTTATTAAGTGAGCGGGAAATTCAAAATCATTATTAGATAGATTAGATAGATAGATGTATTTTATTAGATAGATGTATGGACGGTGGGATAAACTTTGGACGGCCCAGATGATTTATTGAGTGAGCGGGAAATTCAAAATCATTTGTATTTTATTAGATAGATTTTCTTTATTAGTTAAAAAGCTGCAAATTTAGATGCAACCCCAGTTCAGTTGTGAGTGAAAAAGTATCGCATGCAACTTAATTTTCCTTCTTTTTTGTTATTTTAGAGAATTTAGTTAATACAGACTTCTTGTTCTCCTTAGGCTAAATTGATAACTTCTCTTTCTTTATATTTTGTCTTACGGATTTTTTAAGCTGTAGGCCGTGCTGATTTAGATGACCACTTCAGCCATTTTAGTGCAATTGTGTCTAGCAATGAACATTTCAATTTTGGTGATCGTTATATTTTGTTCTCTTTTTGTTGAACTCTTTTCTTAATTTAAGTTTTTGCCAACTAATCTTTTGTGATTGGTGTTTGTAAAATTGGGGTTTAGTACTTTTCTTGTAGTATGAAGAGGTTTTAATACTTTTCTTGCATAATGAAATTAAAGGCTCAACCTTCTTGCTTGAAGACGAAGATAACGAGGAGCTAACAATTATTAGCTAGAGATTTTCTTCCTTGTGTAAAATGTGGATACATATTGTAGGTGATATGAAACTTGCTTTTAATAACAAGTTTTATAATTTTAGTGTGTATGCTATACTAGCTTTGTATAAGGTATATACTTTTCAAATGATATAATAATTAGTTTCTCATCTAGTATATAAGTTTTATGTGCACTTTTTTGTTATTTATATTTTAATTAGATATTATAATGAAGAAATGAATATTAATGAAGGATTATTTCCCTCATTAAAATCTTTTATAGTTAATTAGTTAGTCATCAATGAAGAAATTTTTCTCTCACTAATTTGAAGAAAGATTTTCAATTTATAATTAGTGAAGGAAAATTTTCTCTCATTAAATAAATTTGTTCTTCACAATATATTATTTGTGAGGGAATAAAGTTATTCACTAATTTTAAATAGTCCTTAAAATATTATTTGTTAAGAAAATCACTCTTTCACTAAATAACAATATTTCATTACCAAATATAATTTGTGAATAAAAAGTTATTCGCAATATATTCTTCATAAAAAATATTTAGTTACTACTTAGCGAAGGATACCCAATTGCGAAGAGGTCGTATGCGAGCAATCATGTGAATGAAATATTTCTTCACAATAGATCTCTTGTAAGTGATATATTATGTCTTGTGAATGATTTGTCCGTCACTAGATGTCATTTTTGATGTAATGGTTTTCACCATTTAATAATAAGATTATGGAAACAAACAATAAATTCGTACTATAAATGGAGAAATATGAAAGAAGACGATATCCCTTGATGAGTACAAAAGAAATGATATCTCATACGAGTATAAAAGAATATATGAAACTGCAAATGAATTTTCACTCGTCATGCGATAATCTGTGACAACCCGATATTTTCTATATAAATAAATCATAAATTTTGCGTATAATTTTTTTTTATTTATTAAAATAAATATGAATGATATGTGTCAAGGTAATGTGTAATTATAATTATATGTGTGATAAATAAAATTTATTACATTAAGTATTGCAAATAAATTTATTTTAGAATTATTTGATTATTATCAATTATATTTTTATACTAATTAATTCCTTATTGGAAATGTTTTATTAATTATTTTTCAAGGAAAATATAATCTTATATTATTTAAATAATATAGGAAATGATTTTAGAATAATTATCTATTTTAAAGGCAAGAATGCGTGAAAGGTATTATGTATGTGTTTATGTGATAAATATAAAATATATTTATTACATGAATGGTTATGAATAATTTTATTTTAGAATTATTGCTCATTATAAATTATATTCTAATAATAATTAGTTTTTTAGAAAAAATGTTTTTAATGTTTATTTTACATGAAAATATGATAATTATATTAATTGAATAATATATGATATGAATATAGAATTTTTATAATACTTATTTTATTATATGAATTTTGTTCAAGATATTAAGTAAATTATTTCTACTTAATTATAAGGTTAATTATGGCAGATAAATCAGATATGGAATCCAAACCCTAATTCTGGATTTTGATCAAGGAATGAGAATAATAATATTATATTATTATTTGCCAGTGTTATAGATATGTATGGTTATGTGTGTAATGTTAATGTGTAGAACAGTTTTAGTGTTAATGATAACCCTAACTTTGGTTATGAGATAAGGAATAATGATAATAAAATTATAATGTTAATTATATTTTGATTTTTCAGTGCTATGAATATGTACTGTATTTCTGTATTGATAATGGTTGGTCAATTACGGTGTATTAAGATCAAACCTTAGTAATAATGTTAAACCCTAATTTGAGATCCAAATTAGAGTGCAAGATTTGTTTTATAAGTGTGTTATATAATTTTTGACATGTATTAAATGTATTAATTAGGTAAACCCTAATTAAAATTCTAGAAACCCTAAATTATTAAAAACCCATAATTTCAAGTGTTAAAACCTAATTGAATTGAAACCCTAAAGCGAAAGTCATTCACGACTTTGAGAATTTGTTAAAGCCGTTATATAATCACAATAATGTGATTAACGACTGGTGATATAGAAATTAAAACCCTAATACATAGAATTCTAATTTGATAATTAGAAAACCTAATTATAAATCGGTAACCCTAATTATCAAAATCTTAAACCCTAATTGCTAATTTAGCAAAGTCAATGATAATTATATGATCTAGAAACCCTAATTAATTTATTTTTTTAAACCCTAAGATATTTTAAAAACCCTAATTTTCTATTAAAACCTTAATTTTTAATTAGCAAGTTATAATTAAAATTTTATTGAGCTTTAGTCTTAATTGTTCAAGCCTTAGAAATTATTTTGGGAACCTTAAGGTTTAAAATCTAGAGATTAAAACCTAGATTCAAATATCATGGACAAGAATACCCTTAATTACATTGTTAAATTACAAAAATAGCATTTTTGATTTATTTAATTGAGCTTGCTTGCAAATCATTCCATATTTAGGGTTGTTCACCAACCCTAGATAATCCCATGTGCCAAAAATCTATTCTAATCAGTCATGTAATGACAGCAACATCAGATTCTTGCATCTAGCTCACTATAAATATAGATTAAGAGAGAGAAAGTTACTTTTAAATTCCATTTGATCACCACACTCATCTTAGAATTTCTCTCTAAATCCCACGAAATTTGTAAGTTTTATAGTCCCCAAACACAGCCCCACGTCTACCATAAACAAATCAGCAACACAAAATCAAGAATTTGATCATCAAGGTATAAAACCCTAGATTTAATTTCTGTCCAAATTCGGTGTTAGGTGTTATGATTAAGTGTTAGAATATGTTGTTTATGTTGTCTAATGATGATCTGGGTTGCTTGATGTTAGATCCATAACATCTAGATGCTCGGATTTGAAGATCTACAAATTCTGGAAATTTTTTAATCAGTTGTCTGACAACGAATGTCAGGTCGTGTAGATCTCTGTACGTGTTTGATTTTTGTGTTTTAAGTGTTGAATATTGTAGTCAGTTATGAGATCTTTGCTTTGGATCAAGAATCAAGCCTAGATCAGTTGTAGATTGTAAGTTCTAACCGGTCAAAGGTCGTTGACCGGCATTGACCGGGCCATTTATGGGCAACCCATAAACGAACCCAGAATGTTCTGACAAGAGGTTTAAGGGCTTGGATCTGAAAATTTGTTAATGTTTTGTTATGGGTTTTGAATCTAGGTTATACTATGTTTGTTGGAATACATCCTCATGCCTTAATATCACTTATTTTATAAACGGGTTGGATTTGATGGACGGTCAAACTAGCAAGGTCGAGCATGTTCTCTGTTTTCTGGGTAACCCAGAAAACATATGAACATGTCGACAGACATGGTTTGACCGAGTCATAAATTTTGATTCTCTTCATG
Organism: Panax japonicus; assembly: GCA_020205505.1. NCBI lineage: Eukaryota > Viridiplantae > Streptophyta > Magnoliopsida > Apiales > Araliaceae > Panax > Panax japonicus. The sequence continues at coordinate 62,145,034 of CM035092.1, forward strand.
TTATTTGTATTTTATGTAATAGATATACTCTCGTGCATGCTAGCTACAATCTGGAACCTTTAGATCACAAAAATATATAATGGATAGTAAGTGGTGGAAGCCCAAAAGTGATCAGTCGAACTGATCTTGTTTTCTGGGTAACCCAGAAAACGAAGAACAGTTCTGACAGGTTGTTTGAGCTTCCATATCTTGCTTATATGTTGTAATCGGACCCAGATCTTGCTTGATATTTGTAGTACTACATTAATAATACAAGATCAATGTCTTAGATAGTCCAAAAACATCCTTATTCGGTCTGTGTACTTGGTCAAAGTAGGCAAGTCGGAACTGGTTATGAATGTGCAAGAACAGCTCAAGAATATGAAGAACATCTATAGCGACAGTTTTGTCACTATAGGTGGCCTTTAGCGACAGACATTATATTATTTTCTGAAAATTAATAAATAAATAGAAAAAATAGTTTTTAATTATGAAAAATACAAAATAAATTATTATAAATTATTTTAAATTCTGAAAATTAGTTTTAATTATTTTAAATATATTTCATAAATATTTAATATTTTTAGAATATTAAAAGTATTTAATTTATTTAATTATAATATTAAATAAATTATTTAAAAATGATTTTAATATTTGAAAAATCATTTAAAATTATATTATGGTATAAGAAAATAATTCAAGTTATTTTTGATAACTTTTAATATTATGTGATAATTTTTATTAATAAATTAATATTAATGATAATTAAGTTATTTATTAAATGAATTAAATAAATGAATTAAAAATGATTTTATTATATTAAAAATCATTTTAAATAATAATAAGGTATATAAAAATATTTTAAGTTATAAAATATAACTTTTAATATTTAATGATTAATTTCATTAATTAATAATTAATAATGATATTAAAGTTATTTAGTTATTATATTAAATAATTAGTTTAAAAATGATTTTACTATTTTAAAAATCATTTTAAATGTAAATAAAGTGTTTAAAGATATTTTAAGTTATAAAATATATCTTTTAATATTTAAGGGATATTTTCATTAATAATTAATGATTAATGATATTAAATTTATTTAATAATTATATTAAATAAATAGTTTAAAAATGGTTTTATTAATTTAAAAATCATTTAAAAAGGGATATAAATGAATTAAAAATATTTTAAGTTATAATTAATGACATTTAATATTTGGATAAATAGTTCATTAATATTTAAATATTAATGGTAATTATTTAATAAGGATTTTAAATATTTTAAAAATCATTTAAGGGTAATATTAATACGTTAAGAATATTTTGAGTTATTATACATAACTTTAATATTTTGGCAATGGTTTGATTAATAGTTTTATATTAATTAAATATTAATGATAATAGGATGGTTGATATTTAAATCATTTAATAATGATTCTGATATTTTAAAAATTATGGTAAATGGTAATAATTATTTTATAATTATTATAAGGTCAAGAAAAATGATATGACTGTTATTTAATTAGTCTAAATGGATATTGAACAACTGTTTAGAGCTTTAGACTCGATATATACCCGATAAAGTTGTCGGTAGACCGACATGTTTCAGAAATTGATCTATACTTAGGAATTTAGTTAGTTAACTACTTTATTTGTGATTCAATGGTGAATAAAGTTTTGTGACAATGTAATTAGGAATGAGTTAACTGTTTGTTTATGATGCAATGACTGTGAAACGTGTGTGACAATGTGATTAGGTTATGTGCTAACTACGAATTTGCAGTAGTATGTGTTATTGTATGTTGTTCTAATTGAACGAATGATCTTATTACTGATAGGTGTTATATAAGGATAGAACTAAGTTGCGTAATTGTAAGCAGCGCATCAAGCAAGTATCCTAACTTTGCATTTTCTTTATGCAATGGACAAGTGTAAGAATGTTTTAAAATTATACTATTATTGTACAGATTGTTAAATCTATATTATATACGCCCATTGATTATCAACATGTTAGTATATGATAATTCAGATGTATATTCTGTTCGTTAATTTCTATAAATGATTATACAAGTGTCCCCACTTGGATAATCATTGTATTTAATCACATGTTGATACACCTTTGATATACATATATGTTGAATTATATAAGACCTTTGTTATAAAAACCCGACAGGCATGAACATCCCGATAATGGGAAAATTTTTATGCGCTACTGCGGACAAAGGATGAACGATAATATCGTTCTAGCAATGTAGTATTGATCAATACAGGGCCTATGGGATGTACACCCTCGTGCCCGTAAGCAATGGCTGGTTTACAGATGAATTTCTGTTTAAACCCTTTCGAAAATGAAAATAATGTTCATAATGTGTCACAGAAACCCCATGTATAGACAATATAAAGTTTTAAAAAAAATTTGAAAGAGGGTTGTTATGTTATTGTTATTGGTACAGATTACTTCACAACTATTGACCGGTTGTAGAAGAATATTATAAAGAAAACATTTAAATTCTTTCAACTTATATATATATATAAATACTTGCTGGGCACTCAAATGCTCATCCTTGCTTAATTTAAATGTTTTCAGCTAAGTGTGAACAGGTAGAAGGCTCGGCCAGGATCAAGTGAAAAGGAAAGCAAACAGAATATGTTATTGGTATCATTTGTAATAGATAGACTGTATTAAGTTAATGATATGTATTATATATCATGTAAAGAATGTAGTAAAGGTTGCGTACTTGGGATTAAACTCTGATAAATGAAAGTTAAGTTTAAAATTTATATTATTGTTATTATTATTAGTAATATTTCCGCTCATAGAAATGGTATCGTGAAGTACCGAATTCGGGTTTCAAGTATCCGGGTTCGAGGACTTTACAGGTTGGTATCAGAGCTATAGGGTTAGAAACCTTAGGTGGGTTAGACCTTAGGCTATAACCTTAGAACAGAGGGAAACGTTGAAAATACAAATAACTCATATAGAGTTTAAAGATAGATGAATTGAATAAATTCATCGTCAAACAAAATAAAAGATAATTTATAAAACTATTATGTGTGTGTGTATTTATTAATTGCTAGTCAAGATAATTTTTGTGTGTATAGATGTTAGATAGAAAGAATTAGGATACCCTTTAATCGTAAAGAATAAGTCAATCTCCATGACTGAGCCAATATCAAAGCTAATAGCTGCAATAGAGGCTCACATTGAAAGCTACCTCAAAAAGGTGGTTATTTTGGAAAGTACATGCAGTATTAGATTAAGAAATGATCAGTATAACTGATAGGAAAAGTATAGTTAAAGGATTATAAGTGGTCAATGTTGAGTTCTTAAACTCGTATATTTATGGTGAGTTCTTAAACTCGTATGTTTGTGATGAGTTCTTAAACTCATAATGTGTTATAAGTTGCGACAAATTAGGTATAGTTGTGTGTGAATGAATATTGAGGATAATGAAAATAGATAGGTTACTAAGCAAATGATCGTTGGTGAATGTGTAAGGAATAGGTAGTATTAGTGTTAGTTGGATATGTATGATTTTAGGTGGTATATATGATAGGTATATTGGTGTAATGTAATATTTTGTATAAGTTATTGCAGCGATTCCCGACTTTCAAGTCACAAAGGGATAGCGAATGTTTAAAGCAATATGTGCTAAGGTATGTCCAATATTTTGAATATGGATCTATGTTGGATTAATGGGATAAGTTGATATAAAGATAGTAGATATTTATTTGGTCACTGGTTATTACAGTAGACCGAGTTTTCAAAATCTAATATTTTAAGTACATGATTGATTGAATAGAAAGTTTTGCGTTATATGTTAAGCGTTTACGATAAGGCTTAGAATGTAAGAATAATTTATGATAATGCCGTCAAAACAAAAACGAAACCAAAGGATAGAAGGACCTGTGAACAAAGCTGGAGGACAACCAGACCCGACACAGAATTTTGCGAACACGGACGATCAAGCTATGCAGGACGAAATACCAGTCGCGGAAAATCAACTAGACAATCGATCGACAAACTTCAAAGACTTCAAGACAAACGGACCGCCAGGATTTAGAAGATCAACCGACCCTGTTAAAGCGTATGTGATAGCTAGGATAATGGTGGGGCAAAAGATAACTTTTGTCACCTATATGATAAAAGAAGATAATTTCAATAAATAAGCCAGGAATATGATTAAAAGAAAAGTTTGTGTGTGGAAAGTAAGGACAGAAGGGATATATATCTTTCCAAAATGTCCCAATCCAAGAATGTATAGTGAATGTGTTGTGTGCGAATCAATAAAGCATAAGGTGAAAGACTGTCCAAGAAACGAAATGGAAACAAGGAATGCGAATACGGAACAAGGCAGCAGGACATTGGCGACAACGGGATCAACTTCAACAAACAAACCAACGAAATCAACCGCAAGTGCCTTCAGCGGGACTGTTCGGGATTCGGTAGCAGACGGGGATGCAACTTCAGGTATTAATCTAACCAATTTTTATTTTCTTATTATATTTTTATATATATTAAATTATTTTTATAAATTATATTGAAGGAGGAATTTGAGTTCTCTTAGAAATCAAATTTCTATTTAAGGAGATAAATAAGCGTTATGCTAAATAGTTAAATATCAGTCTGATCAAAGGTGATCAAGATCTATCTGCAATGATTGTGTATGCTATGAACCCTGGTATGTATAGGTTTTAAAAGGTGATTCCGGGGACGGAATCTTTATAAGGGAGGGTGAATGTGACAACCCGATATTTTCTATATAAATAAATCATAAATTTTGCGTATAATTTTTTTTATTTATTAAAATAAATATGAATGATATGTGTCAAGGTAATGTGTAATTATAATTATATGTGTGATAAATAAAATTTATTACATTAAGTATTGCAAATAAATTTATTTTAGAATTATTTGATTATTATCAATTATATTTTTATACTAATTAATTCCTTATTGGAAATGTTTTATTAATTATTTTTCAAGGAAAATATAATCTTATATTATTTAAATAATATAGGAAATGATTTTAGAATAATTATCTATTTTAAAGGCAAGAATGCGTGAAAGGTATTATGTATGTGTTTATATGATAAATATAAAATATATTTATTACATGAATGGTTATGAATAATTTTATTTTAAAATTATTGCTCATTATAAATTATATTCTAATAATAATTAGTTTTTTAGTAAAAATGTTTTTAATGTTTATTTTACATGAAAATATGATAATTATATTAATTAAATAATATATGATATGAATATAGAATTTTTATAATACTTATTTTATTATATGAATTTTGTTCAAGATATTAAGTAAATTATTTCTACTTAATTATAAGGTTAATTATGGCAGATAAATCAGATATGGAATCCAAACACTAATTCTGGATTTTGATCAAGGAATGAGAATAATAATATTATATTATTATTTGCCAGTGTTATAGATATGTATGGTTATGTGTGTAATGTTAATGTGTGGAACAATTTTAGTGTTAATGATCACCCTAACTTTGGTTATGGGATAAGGAATAATGATAATAAAATTATAATGTTAATTATATTTTGATTTTTCAGTGCTATGAATATGTACTGTATTTCTGTATTGATAATGGTTGGTCAATTACGGTGTATTATGATCAAACCTTAGTAATAATGTTAAACCCTAATTTGAGATCCAAATTAGAGTGCAAGATTTGTTTTATAAGTATGTTATATAATTTATGACATGTATTAAATATATTAATTAGGTAAAACCTAATTAAAATTATAGAAACCCTAAATTATTAAAAAACCATAATTTCAAGTGTTAAAACCTAATTGAATTGAAACCCTAAAGCGAAAGTCATTCACGACTTTGAGAATTTGTTAAATCCATTATATAATCACAATAATGTGATTAACGACTGGTGATATAGAAATTAAAACCCTAATACATAGAATTCTAATTTGATAATTAGAAAACCTAATTATAAATCGGTAACCCTAATTATCAAAATCTTAAACCCTAATTGCTAATTTAGCAAAGTCAATGATAATTATATGATCTAGAAACCCTAATTAATTTATTTTTTTAAACCCTAAGATATTTTAAAAACCCTAATTTTCTATTAAAACCTTAATTTTTAATTAGCAAGTTATAATTAAAATTTTATTGAGCTTTAGTCTTAATTGTTCAAGCCCTAGAAATTATTTTGGGAACCTTAAGGTTTAAAATCTAGAGATTAAAACCTAGATTCAAGTACCATGGACAAGAATACCCTTAATTACATTGTTAAATTACAAAAATAGCATTTTTGATTTATTTAATTGAGCTTGCTTGCAAATCATTCCATATTTTGGGTTGTTCACAAACCCTAGATAATCCCATGTGCCAAAAATCTATTCTAATCAGCCATGTAATGACAGCAACATCAGATTCTTGCATCTAGCTCACTATAAATATAGATTAAGAGAGAGAAAGTTACTTTTTAATTCCATTTGATCACCACACTCATCTTAGAATTTCTCTCTCTAAAACCCATGAAATTTGTAAGTTTTATAGTCCCAAAACACAGCCCCACGTCCACCATAAACAAATCAGCAACACAAAATCAAGAATTTGATCATCAAGGTATAAAACCCTAGATTTAATTTCTGTCCAAATTCGGTGTTAGGTGTTAATATTAAGTGTTAGAATATGTTGTTTATGTTGTCTAATGATGATCTGGGTTGCTAGATATTAGATCCATAACATCTAGATGCTCGGATTTGAAGATCTACAAATTCTGGAAATTTTTTAATCAGTTGTCTGACAACGAATGTCAGGTCGTGTAGATCTCTGTACGTGTTTGATTTTTGTGTTTTAAGTGTTGAATATTGTAGTCAGTTATGAGATCTTTGCTTTGGATCAAGAATCAAGCCTAGATCAGTTGTAGATTGTAAGTTCTAACTGGTCAAAGGTCGTTGATCGGCATTGACCGGGCCATTTCTGGGCAACCCAGAAACGTACCCAGAATGTTCTGACAAGTGGTTTAAGGGCTTGGATCTGAAAATTTGTTAATATTTTTGTTATGGGTTTTGAATCTAGGTTATACGATGTTTGTTGGAATACATCCTCATGCCTTAATATCACTTATTTTATAAACGGGTTGGATTTGATGGACGGTCAAACTAGCAAGGTCGAGCATGTTCTCTGTTTTCTGGGTAACCCAGAAAACATATGAACATGTCGACTGACATGGTTTGACCGAGTCATAAATTTTGATTCTCTTCATGTTATTTGTATTTTATGTAATAGATATACTCTCTTGCATGCTAGCTACAATCTGGAACCTTTAGATCACAAAAATATATCATGGTTAGTAAGTGGTGGAAGCCCAAAAGTGATCAGTCGAACTGATCTTGTTTTCTGGGTAACCCAGAAAACGAAGAACAGTTCTGACAGGTTGTTTGAGCTTCCATATCTTGCTTATATGTTGTAATCGGACCCAGATCTTGCTTGATATTTGTAGTACTACATTAATAATACAAGATCAATGTCTTAGATAGTCCTAAAACATCCTTATTCGGTCTGTGTACTTGGTCAAAGTAGGCAAGTCGGAACTGGTTATGAATGTGCAAGAACAGCTCAAGAATATGAAGAACATCTATAGCGACAGTTTTGTCACTATAGGTGGCCTTTAGCGACAGACATTATATTATTTTCCGAAAATTAATAAATAAATAGAAAAAAATAGTTTTTAATTATGAAAAATACAAAATAAATTATTAAAAATTATTTTAAATTCTAAAAATTAGTTTTTAATTATTTTAAATATATTTCATAAATATTTAATATTTTTGGAATATTAAAAGTATTTAATTTATTTAATTATAATATTAAATAAATTATTTAAAAATGATTTTAATATTTGAAAAATCATTTAAAATTATATTATGGTATAAGAAAATAATTTAAGTTATTTTTGATAACTTTTAATATTATGTGATAATTTTCATTAATAAATTAATATTAATGATAATTAAGTTATTTATTAAATGAATTAAATAAATGAATTAAAAATGATTTTATTATATTAAAAATCATTTTAAATAATAATAAGGTATATAAAAATATTTGAAGTTATAAAATATAACTTTTAATATTTAATGATTAATTTCATTAATTAATAATTAATAATGATATTAAAGTTATTTAGTTATTATATTAAATAATTAGTTTAAAAATGATTTTACTATTTTAAAAATCATTTTAAATGTAAATAAAGTGTTTAAAGATATTTTAAGTTATAAAATATAACTTTTAATATTTAAGGGATATTTTCATTAATAATTAATGATTAATGATATTAAATTTATTTAATAATTATATTAAATAAATAGTTTAAAAATGCTTTTATGAATTTAAAAATCATTTAAAAAGGGATATAAATGAATTAAAAATATTTTAAGTTATAATTAATGACTTTTAATATTTGGATAAATAGTTCATTAATATTTAAATATTAATGGTAATTATTTAATAATGATTTTAAATATTTTAAAAATCATTTAAGGGTAATATTAATACGTTAAGAATATTTTGAGTTATTATACATAACTTTAATATTTTGGCAATGGTTTGATTAATAGTTTTATATTAATTAAATATTAATGATAATAGGATGGTTGATATTTAAATCATTTAATAATGATTCTGATATTTCAAAAATTATGGTAAATGGTAATAATTATTTTATAATTATTATAAGGTCATGAAAAATGATATGACTGTTATTTAATTAGTCTAAATGGATATTGAACAACTGTTTAGAGTCTTAGACTCGATATATACCCGATAAAGTTGTCGGTAGACCGACATGTTTCAGAAATTGATCTATACTTAGAAATTTAGTTAGTTAACTACTTTATTTGTGATTCAATGGTGAATAAAGTTGTGTGACAATGTAATTAGGAATGAGTTAACTGTTTGTTTGTGATGCAATGACTGTGAAACGTGTGTGACAATGTGATTAGGTTATGTGCTAACTACGAATTTGCAGTAGTATGTGTTATTGTATGTTGTTCTAATTGAACGAATGATCTTATTACTAATAGGTGTTATATAAGGATAGAACTAAGTTGCGTAATTGTAAGCAGCGCATCAGGCAAGTATCCTAACTTTGCATTTTCTTTATGCAATGGACAAGTGTAAGAATGTTTCAAAATTATACTATTATTGTACATATTGTTAAATCTATATTATATACACCCATTGATTATCAAAATGTTAGTATATGATAATTCAGATATATATTCTGTTCATTAATTTCTATAAATAATTATACAAGTGTCCCCACTTGGATAATCATTGTATTTAATCACATGTTGATACACCTTTGATATACATATATGTTGAATTATATAAGACCTTTGTTATAAAAACCCGACAGGCATGAACATCCCGATAATGGGAAAATTTTTATGCGCTACGGCGGACAAAGGATGAACGATAATATCGTTCTAGCAATGTAGTATTGATCAATACAGGGCCTATGGGATGTACACCCTCGTGCCCGTAAGCAATGGCTAGTTTACAGATGAATTTCTGTTTAAACCCTTTCAAAAATGAAAACAATGTTCATAATGTGTCACAGAAACCCCATGTATAGACAATACAAAGTTTTAAAAAAATTTTGAAAGAGGGTTGTTATGTTATTGTTATTGGTACAGATTACTTCACAACTATTGACCGGTTGTAGAAGAATATTATAAAGAAAACATTTAAATTCTTTCAACTTATATATATATATATATAAATACTTGCTGGGCACTCAAATGCTCATCCTTGCTTAATTTAAATGTTTTCAGCTAAGTGTGAACAGCTAGAAGGCTCGGCCAAGATCAAGTGAAAAGGAAAGCAAACAGAATATGTTATTGGTATCATTTGTAATAGATAGACTGTATTAAGTTAATGATATGTATTATATATCATGTAAAGAATGTAGTAAAGGTTGCGTACTTGGGATTAAACTCTGATAAATGAAAGTTAAGTTTAAAATTTATATTATTGTTATTATTATTAGTAATATTTCCGCTCATAGAAATGGTATCGTGATGTACCGAATTTGGGTTTCAAGTATCCGGGTTCGAGGACTTTACATAATCCGCGTAGACAGATCATTTCACAATTTAATAAATAATGAATATGAAGGGTTATTCACCATGCATGCAGTAATCCGCGTAGACATGTTACTCCCGCGGATTAATAAAGAATGAATACGAAGGGTTATTCACCATGCATGCGGTAATCCGCGTAGACATGTTACTCCCGTAAATTAATAAAGAATGAATAAGAATGATTATTCACCATGCATGCGGTAATCCGCGTAGACAGGTTACTCCCGCAGATTAATAAAGAATAGAATGACAAGCCTTAAAAGTATGAAAAAATAACATCATTTACGAATACGAAAGAAATAATACCACTTACAAATACAAAAAATAATATCCATTACCTTAGTAAGAGATTGGATACTGCAATAGTGAAGTAGCAGAATACTCTTTTTTCTTTCTCTCTATAGTTTCTCTCACTATAACTTATGATTATAACTTTACTCTTCAAATTGGTAGGAAATAATGAATGGATGGAGGAGTATTTATAGGCTAGGAAGAAGTGGTAAATTACAAGGTTAATTATACTTTAGTACCTTCATCTTTGCCTCCATTTTTAATTTAGTGCCTCAAGTATTATCAATCTTGCATAACCTCCCCTAATATAACTTGTATGTAAACCAATAGTTCATTGCATGTGAATTAATAGCAATTAATTTCTCATTTATCCGATTAATTACCCGTTTGGTCAATTTAACATCTAGAAGTCAACTATTATCGAAATAAATGTTGATTTCCACTAACATTAATATTTCCAACACAATAGAAATGTTTTTATCAATAATTATTCCTCATTAATATTATAACTCATAATATTGACAACCAGATCATTCCTAGGAAAGAGGGGGCTTTCTGATAAGGATTTCTTTTTATTGGCGCGCAATTAAATAACCCAACCCCTTTTCTTGACAGAACTTTCTAGACATTGTCAATAATGCAAATAATAATATGAATAACCGTGTCATCTCAATTATTAATTTAATAATATAAAATATTGTGCATATGATACTGTGACAATGATGGAATCAATATTATGAGTTACTATATATCAACTACTATGGGAATTATTAAATGAAACCGAGTGACTTCTTACGTAAGAATCAATAATCAGATATACCGTGACGCCCCCAAAATAGGTGTATATCACCTATTCTGAGTCACCAAATTCATGATACAGAATACAAATACAATCTTAAATATACAACATAAGCTGTGAGTTTTAATACAAATATTGTCTTCTAGACAGTATTCAAACTCAAAATAAGTCCTCAATACATTTATTATCACACTATTTTATAGAATAGTGAGGACTACTAATGCTATCATCTGGACCGTCACTCTGTTCACCGACTTGTCCCTGCTATGTTCTCATTTCCTGAAGAGAACAATGAAAGCAAAAGGGTGAGCTCAACTAGCCCAGTAAGAAATATTATGACTGAGATAATGCAGAATAAATTATCCTTAGCCTTCAGTAGTGTTAAACTGAAACAATATAACAAACATCAAGTTTAACTGCAGCAGAACAAGCAATCCATTAAAAGAGTCAAGTAGAGAATAAAATCTATTATCTTCTATGATTTAAAAGGTTTTTCAATACTTTTATCGCTGAGACTCAGCTTAATAAATAATCCACATCATCCCTGCAATACGGCCACGGATATTCATTAGTATCACAACCACAAATTATCCATGCACTACGAGCCAAAGATATTCGTGTATTCATCAATGGTCATAATCATGCCAACAACTGTCCATCAATGCACTACGGGCCAATGAGGACTTTAATATATCATTTGTAACATTATGGTCATGATTATACCGAATAATCCCTGGTCATAATCATACCAAGTCCATCTATGCAGTACAGACCAAAGAAGACTTTCAACATAATATAAACATGAGGATGATGATAATGATATAAGAATTCAATAAAACAAGTTTTCAACATAATATAAACATGAGGATGATGATAATGATATAAGAATTCAATAAAACAAGTTCAAGAATTAATTTATCCAGGAACCAATAACGTCCAAATTGTCAACATGATACTTCTTTGTGGAGTAAAATTCAAGAATGCTCAGAAAATATTTTCATAAAAGATATTAGATGAAACACAAATATCAAAGATATTCCACTAATTTCATGGAGTATAAAAGCCAAAAATTTAACCAACTGAGTATAATAACGAATGGAATAACAAAAGAATTCACCAAGCATGCGATAGACTGCACAGACAGGTTATTCCAACAGAATAATAACTAATGGAATCAGGTCATGCGTAAAGCACAGACAAGATGTTCCAACAGAATTATAAATAATGGAATAATAGAAGAATTTCACCATTTATGCAGTACTTCGCATAGACAGGTTATTGTAACATAATAATAAAGAATGGAATAACAGAAAAATTTCACCAAGTATAGGGAAGTCCGCGTATACAGGTTATTCTAACAGAATAAAAAAGAATGGAATAACAGAAGTTCTCTTCATGAATACAAAAGAAATAATACCCCTTACCTTAGAAGAAACTGGATATAAGAGTAGTGAAGTAGCAGAATACTTTTTTTCTTTCTTTCTATAGTTTCTCTCTCTAGAGTTGCAGTAAATTCGTAAAAAATAATGAAGGAATGAGCTTCTATTTATAGGAGAATGGACTGAATAGCAACTAATTCATGAACGGTCCAGATTGATTTACTTTTAAACGGACGGTCCATATTAATTTACTTTGCAGTATTAATAAAATATTCTAATAAAATAAAATCTTTTAAATAAAATATAATATATTCTATTTATAATCTAATAAAATGAATAACTTTATAAAAGTATTTTATTTTATATAAAAAGATTTTACTATGCAAACACTATACAGGCACTATACAAATACTATGCATAATAGAATATTATATATTCTATTTATAATCTAATAAAACAAATAACTTTATAAAAGTATTCAGTTTTATATAAAAAGATTTTACTATGCAAATACTATGCAGGCACTATACAAATACTATGCATAATAGAATATTATATATTCTATTTATAGTCTAATAAAATAAATAACTTTATAAAAGTATTCCGTTTTATATAAAAAGTTTTCTATTTTATTATATTTATAATAATAATAAAACAAAATTTATCACCTTTATTATAATTCACAATATTAATCGACTAGGTCATTTCCAGGAAAGAGGGGGATTTCTAATAAGGATTTCTCCCCATTGGCGCACAATTAGATGACCAAACCTCTCCTTGACAGAACTTCTAGACATCGTTAATATTGCAAATAATAATACTAATAACTTCGTCGTCTCAATTATTGATTTAATAATATATAAAATATCAACAATAATTGAATCAAATAACATGAGATACTATGCAACAATTACTGTAGCAATAATTGAACAAAACTGAGTGACTTCTCACGTAAGCATCAATAATCAATACCGTGTGCTACTATGCAACAACGCATGTTACTGTAATTTTACTACCGAGTAGTTCAACAGTTTTAACGGTAAAACTTCCGCCGTTATTTTTATAAAAAATATTTTTGTTGTTTTCTCAATCCGACAATAATTACGTTGTGGGGTCCACCAATGATTGTACCGTCATACGGATATTCCCCGATAAAAAAAATATTCTTCGACAAATCGAATATTATACAACAACTTGCATACTTTGCAAAATTTATAAATATTACCCACAACTATAACATTATATCAAATTCATTCCATAATATTAAAAAAAATATTTCGAGAAAATTAAATCATTATTCGTAAAATATTGGGTTTTACAATCTCCCCTCCTTATGAAATTTTTCCCTCGAAATTTACGTACGTACCTGGTATGCCGAACATGTGAGGATACCTCGACTTCATTTCAGATTCTAACTCTTGAGGTATAATCTTTGAGCGTAGAATATATTTTAAGATTTTAACAGGTACATCTTCATACGTTAAATTATCCACTATCTCATCCGGTTCTAAATTAATAATGTTGTTCGGGTCGTCCACATATTTACGTAACATCGATATGTTAAAAATGTTATGAACACGCGACATACTTGCCGGTAAAACGAGTCTATAAGTCACAGTTCCTACTCGATCGAGGATTTTAAATGGGTCAATTAAATCGAAGGTTGAGATTTCTTCTCTTCAGCAACTCTTGCTTTTAAAATAACGCCCTCTTGAACCTTCTTCTTCGTATTCATCAGCTCCGGTTCTGTAGCTTGAATGACTTTATCTTTATCGATTAAAGTTAATTCTAATCGTATATTCGTTATCTTCACGTAGGTTCGTATATTCGCACTCGTAAACGCATATGATCTTCTACTCAACGCATCAGCTACCACATTTGCTTTTCCACGATGGTATTGAATGGTACGATCGTAATCTTCAACAGCTCGAGCCAACGTCTTTGGCGCATGTTACGTTTGTTTTAAGTAAAGAAATATTTGAGGGTTTTAGAAATGGGTTTTGTACTGGGGTCAATAAAAAATTTGATTTCACGCTCTAGGGGTAGGCTAAGAAGTCTTCAAGAATACGTCAGGAAATTTATTAATAATAGAAATATCATTCAAAACGGTGACCCTCATCCAAGACTTGGATATTATGTCACATTGATATCTATCAACTTGCCATCGTCATTCACAACGTCACCTACAGAAAGTCTGGCTTCGGTACATTCCACACAAGGAAGTCAATAACGAAAGGTTCGGGGCTCTTTACTTATGGCATGATATGACAATAATTGACTTTAGTGGTTTGGTTGCTTGAATTCGTATAGCAGGTTGGTTAGGAATATGAAAGCTAACACCCTTACGAAAATAATCAATTTTAGCATGATGAGTAGTTAACCAATCAATTCCTAAAATCACACCAAAGGCAAGTATTTTCAAAGAGACAAGATCGACAGGTAACATGAAAGTGTCGATTTGAATCAAAAAAGATTTATAAACAGTAGAGGTAACGAAGGTTTCTTCTAACAGAGTTTCAATAGATAAGTCAAAGTCTAATTTCTCCGGAGTCAAATTTAAACGTTGAGCGCAAATAGGAGAAATAAAAGAGTGGGTAGAACCGATATCGAATAAGGTATAGACTTTGCAAGAGTTTATAATTAACTTACCCATAATAACCTCGTTCGGGTTCCTCAATAAACGCTCTCACTTAAACTACCGGCTTTGACTTGTCTGGGACATCCTTTGGCG
The DNA here is from genome assembly GCA_020205505.1 of Panax japonicus. Classification (NCBI taxonomy): domain Eukaryota; kingdom Viridiplantae; phylum Streptophyta; class Magnoliopsida; order Apiales; family Araliaceae; genus Panax; species Panax japonicus. The sequence goes on from CM035092.1 coordinate 62,160,359, forward strand.
TCACTATCCCAGCTGGACTTGACTTCACCATACGACAAAATTGAGCTAGGTGACCTTCTTTTCTGCAATTAAAACACGTTTTGGGTTGCTGCGTACAGTTTGGACGGATGTGTCCCTCCTGTCCGCATTTGAAAAATAGGATCGGTGGTCGTTCTTCTTCCTTTAAAATGGGTGCTGGTGCTGACGTCTTCACGTCATTGTTGAACTTTCTACTTCTATTATCTTGGCCATGATTACCACCGAAGTGGTTACCATTCTTGGTATGATAATTTCCCCCACGATGATTATCATTGTTCCGATGGTCGTTGCCATCGGTATGATTATTATCGTGTTGCTAGTCATTACCTTTTGGTTGTGCTGACTCATTATCGCGCTCCAATAACTGAGCCCTATTCACAACATCTGAATATAAACAAAGTTTATGAGAAATGAGGTATTGACATATTTGAGGTTTCAAACCTCACAGAAACATTTGTGTCATTTGCTCCTCATTATCAACCAAATGGGATGCAAACTGGGACAACTCTACAAATTTAGCCTCATAATGCGACAAGGTCATATTATTTTGCTCCAGCTTGATGAATTCTACCTCCTTCATGTGACGAATACTTTCGAGAAAGTACTTGTCGTTGAACAACTCTTGAAACTTCTCCCAAGACATCTTGAGCGCGTCAGGCTGGGTACGTTTTATAGATTCCCACCAGTAATCTGCTTCTTAACGCAATATAAAGGTGGCAAATGGAACCTTTTGCACCTCTGAGCATTCTAAGACATCAAATATCTTGGTGATCTGCTTTATCCACGTCTTCGTCTTAAGTGGTTCTGGCTTTCCCAAAAACTCTGGTGGTCCCAGCTCCTTGAACTGCTTAGCGGTGACCAACCGTGGGTTGCCATTGCTTCCACCTACATTATGAACATGAGTCTCTCTCGTTTGGTGTTGCATGAATTCTAAAAAGCTCCTAAATGTACCATCGTTCGTCATTTGATCAGTGTTGTTGTTTACACAAGGATTATCGCCTTCCTATTGCACATTATCCTGGGTATTGATCGTTGGTGACTCAACGGTCTCTTGTGCTTCATTGCTGATCTCAACATTTTCAGATGCCATTTTTAAACAGTGTCACAAAAAAAGGGTTAACTAACATATCACATATTATCCCTATACTCTGTCCGACCAATTAAATACCAAATAAACTTAGGTAGGTCATACTAGTGAAGGAATTCCCCGTCTCTCCCCTCCTAGTTCTTGTCTCACATCTCAGCCAGGGTACATATCCCTAAGGTTTGATACCAACTGTGACGCCCCCCAAAATAGGTATACAATCTTAAATATACAACATAAGCTGTGAGTTTTAATACAAATATTGTCTTCTAGACAGTATTCAAACTCAAAATAAGTCCTCAATACATTTATTATCACACTATTTCATAGAATAGTGAGGACTACTAATGCTATCATCTGGACCGTCACTCCGTTCACCGACTTGTCCCTGCTATGTTCTCATTTCCTGAAGAGAACAATGAAAGCAAAAGGGTGAGCTCAACTAGCCCAGTAAGAAATATTATGACTAAGATAATGAAGAATAAATTATCCTTAGCCTTCAGTAGTGTTAAACTGATACAATATAACAAACATCAAGTTTAACTGCAGCGGAACAAGCAATCCATTAAAAGAGTCAAGTAGAGAATAAAATCTATTATCTTCTATGATTTAAAAGGGTTTTCAATACTTTTATCGCTGAGAATCAGCTTAATAAATAATCCACATCATACCTGTAATACGACCAAGGATATTCATTAGTATCACAACCATAAATTATCCATTCACTACGGGCCAAGGATATTCGTGTATTCATCAATGGTCATGATCATGCCAACAACTATCTATCAGTGCACTACGGGCCAATGAAGACTTTTACCACATCATTTGTAACATTACGGTCATGATTATATCGAATAATCCCTGGTCATAATCATACCAAGTCCATCTATGCACTACAGGCCACAGATGACTTTCAATATAATATAAACATGAGGATTATGACAATGATATAAGAATTCAATAAAATAAGTTTAAGAATTAATTTATCCAGGAACCAATAACGTCCAAATTGTCAACATGATACTTCTCTGTGGAGTAAAATTCAAGAACGCTCAGAAGAATATTTTCATGAAAAGATACTAGATGAAGCACATATATCAAAGATATTCCACTAATTTCATAGAATATAAAAGCCAAAACTTTAACCAACTGAGTATAATAACGAACGTAATAACAAAAGAATTCACCAAGCATGCGATAGACCGCACAGACAGGTTATTCCAACAGAATAATAAATAATGGAATCAGGTCATGCATAAATGCACAGACAGGATATTCCAACAGAATAATAAATAATGGAACCAGGTCATGCATAAAGCACAGACATGATATTCCAATAGAAAAATAAATAATGGAACCAGGTCATGCGTAAAGCAAAGACATGATATTCCAACAGAATAATAAATAATGGAACCAGGTCATGCGTAAAGCACAGACAGGATGTTCCAACAGAATGATAAATAATGGAACCAGGTCATGCGTAAAGCACAGACAGGATATTCCAACAGAATAATAAATAATGGAACCAGGTCATGCGTAAAGCACAGACAGGATGTTCCAACAGAATGATAAATAATGGAATAATAGAAGAATTTCACCATATATGCAGTACTTCGCATAAACAGGTTATTCCAACATAATAATAAAGAATGGAATAACAGAAGAATTTTACCAAGTATAGGGTAGTCCGCATATACAGGTTATTCCAACAGAATAATAAAGAATAGAATAACAGAAGTTCTCTTCATGAATATAAAAGAAATAATACCCCTTACCTTAAAAGAAACTGGATATAGGAGTAGTGAAGTAGCAGAATATTTTTCTTCTTTCTCTCTATAGTTTCTCTCTCTAGAGTTTCAGTGAATTCGTAAGAAATAATGAAGGAATGAGCTTCTTTTTATAGGAGAATGGACTGAATAGTAACTAATTCATGAACGGTCCAGATTGATTTACTTTTAAACGGACGGTCCATATTGATTTACTATGTAGTATTAATAAAATATTCTAATAAAACAAAATCTTTTAAATAAAATATAACATATTCTATTTATAATCTAATAAAACGAATAACTTTACAAAAGTATTCTGTTTTATATAAAAAGATTTTACTATGCAAATACTATGCAGGCACTATGCAAACACTATACATAATAGAATATTATATATTATATTTATAGTCTAATAAAATAAATAACTTTATAAAAATATTCTGTTTTATATAAAAATTTTTTACTATGCAAATACTATGCAGACACTATGCAAACACTATGCATAATAGAATATTATATATTCTATTTATAGTCTAATAAAACAAATAACTTTATAAAAGTATTCCGTTTTATATAAAAAGTTTTCTGTTTTATTACATTTATAATAATAATAAAATAAAACTTATCACCTTTATAATAATTCACAATATTAATCGACTAGGTCGTTCCTAGGAAAGAGGGGGCTTTCCAATAAGGATTTCTCCCTATTGGCGCGCAATTAGATGACCAAACCTCTCCTTGATAGAAATTCTAGACATCGTTAATATTGAAAATAATAATACTAATAACTTCGTCATCTCAATTATTGATTTAATCATATATAAAATATTAACAATAACTGAATCAAATAACGTGAGATCCTATGCAACAATTACTGTAGCAATAATTGAACTAAACTGAGTGACTTTTCACGTAAGCATCAATAATCAATACCGTGTGCTACTATGCAACCACGCGTATTACTGTACTTTTACTACCGAGTAGTTCAACAGTTTTAACGGTAAAAATTCTGCCGTTATTTTCATAAAAAATATTTTTGTCATTTTCTCAATCCTACAATAATTCTGTTGTGGGGTCCACCAATGATTGTACCATCGTACTGATATTCCCCGATAAAAAGAATATTCCTCGACCAATCGAATATTATACAACAACTTGCATACTTTGCAAAATTTATAAATATTACCCACAACTATAACATTATATCAAAGTCATTCCATAATATTAAAAAAATATTTCGAGAAAATTAAATCTTTATTCGTAAAATTTTGGGTTTTACAGATACTGTGCAATACCGTGTGCTACTGTGCAACAATGCGTATTACTATACTTTTATCACCAGGTATTTCAACAGTTAAAAGTCTTGCCGTTATTTTATGAATAGGTTCTTTTTGTCGCTTTTTATATCCAACAGTTATTTCATTATGTGGTCCACCAATGATTGTACCGTCGTACGAATATTTCCCGACAAAAAGAATATTCCTTAACCAAACGAATATTTTATGACCATTTGCTTACTTTGTAAAATTGCACATATCACCCATAACTATAGCATTATATCAAATCAACACCTTATTATTCAACATAATGTTTAAAGAAAATTAACTATTTATTTATAAAAGTTGAAGTCTTACAACTTCTCTCAAATTTTGATGAGTGGGACACGTATATAAGACTGAGAGGTTGTTTGTTGCTTCATTTTTTTAGTTACAGCTATAAAACAGTAACTTATGTTTATCACGAGCTTTGTTATAGCGTGAACACCACTCGTAATAAAGTAACCGTTTTAGCTCTGCATAGAGTAGAGTTGAAAGACTTTTATTTTATGACTTTCTTCTCCTCTACGAACCACTCTACGATGGTTTCTTCACTCGACGAACAACTTTCATTCTACAATTGTTCTTCACTCAAAGAACCACTGAGTGGTCACTCTACGTTCTTCACCTACTCTGTTAGAATCTTCCACAAATATAGTACTAAGGATGTTAATTTAAAATTTCTAACTCACTAATTAACTTATTAAACATAGATTTATGTAATGGTTTAGTAAACACGTATGCAAGTTGATTTTTAGTTGGAACAAAATACAATGCAATATTCCCATTTTGCACATGATCCATAATAAAATGGTATCTAATTTCTATATGTTTAGTCTTAGAATGCATGATAGGGTTATGAATGATTGATATAACACTAGTATTATCACATAATATATAGATAGACTTCAAATCATACCCAAAGTCAGCCAATTTATTCTTCACCCACAAAATGTACTCAGCTTCTGTAGTTGAGGTTGATACTGAGTTCTGCTTCTTTTTGAACCACGAGATAAGCATATTCCCTAGCAGTTGGCATGTACGACTAGTGCTTTTCATATAAATCTTGCATCCTGCAAAATCAGCATTTGAATACCCTATTATATCAAAGGGATACTGTGACGCCCCCAAAATAGGTATACATCACCCATATTGGGTCGCCAAATACATGGTACAGAATACAAATACAAACTTAATTATACAACATGAGCTGAGAGTTTTTACACGAATATTGTCTTCTAGACAATATCCAAACTCAAATGAAGTCCTCATTACATTTATTGGCACACTATTTTATAGAATAGTGAGGACTACTATAACACCATCTCGGGCCATCACTCCGTTCCCCGACTAATTCCGACTACGTTCTCATTTCCTGAAGAGAACAATGGAAGTAAAAGGGTGAACTCAACTAGCCCAATAAGAAATATTATGACTAAGATAATACAGGATAAGTTATCATTAGCCTTCAACAATGTTAAACTTATAGAATATAATAGATAACAAGTTTAACTACAGCGGAACAAACAATCCATTAGAAGAGTCAAGTAGAGCATAATATCTACTATCTTCTATGATTTAAAAAGTTTATCATTAACTTAATCGCTGGGACTCAACTTAATAAATAAATCACATCATCGAATCATCCCTGCACTACGGGCCAAGGATATTCATTAGTATCACCTCCACAAATTATTCCTGCACTACGGGCCAAGAATATTCATGTAATCATCAATGGTCATGATCATACCAAATTATCCCTGATCATAATCATACCAATCAACAGTCCATCTATGCATGTAAGTCAAAGATGACTTTCATCACAATATAAGCATGAGGATGATGACAATGATATAAGAATTCAATTAAAAGAAAGCAAAGGATAAATTTTTAAAGATTTATAATTTAATTTATCCAGAATTCAATAATGTCCAAATTTTCAACATGATACTACTTTGTGGAGTAAAATTCAAGAATAATATCTATGTATTAAAAATAATTTGGACAGAAAAGAAATAAATTTTTTGGTGAATAGTACCCCGTAAATAGTACCCTGTAAATAGTACTTCGGGAATAGTACCTGACATGAAAAGTACCCCAAATACCCGAGTGAACAATATTTGAGTGAATAGTAATTGGGTGAATAGTTACTCGTGAATAGTATCCCGGCTTGAAAAGTGCCCCAAATACCCGAGTGAATAATATTTGAGTGAATAGTAATCGGGTGAATAGTAACTCATGAATAGTACTCCGACATGAAAAGTGTCCCGAATACCCGAGTGAATAATATTATAGTAAATAGTAACTGGGTGAATAGTAACCCATGAATAGTACCTTGTGAATAGTACTTCGGGTGAAAATATTGATATTTAATAAGAAAGTTTATATCAATATTCCAATAAAATGATATTGGATGAAGCGCAAACTCAAGGATATTCCACTAATTTTAAGGATTATAGAAGCAATACTTACCATAGTAAGTTTAGATTTAAGAATATAAAAAGAATTAACATATGAAAACTGCAAATGAATTTTCACCTGTCATACGGTACGTAATCCGCATAGACAGGTTATTCCGACATACTAAAGGATGATTACGAAAATAGTATTCCTTATGAATACGAAAGAAATAATACCCCTTACCTTAGTAGAAAGCTGGATACAGTAAAAGTGAAGTAGTAGAATACTCTTCTTCTTGTTCTCTATAGTTTCTCTCTCTATAGTGTCTCTTGTGAATCTCAGTGAATTGGTGAGAATGAAAGAATAATTAAGCTTCTATTTATAGGAGAATGGACTAAATAGTAACTAATTCACGAACTGTCTAGATTAATTCACTATTAGAACGGACGGTCCATATTGATTACTATTAAAACCACAACCGACGGTCCAGATTGATTTACTTTTAAAACCACCACCGACGGTCCAGATTGATTTAGTTTTAAAACCACCATCAATGGTCCAGATTGATTTACTATTAAAACCACCATCAATGGTCCAGATTGATTTACTATTAAAACCACCACCAATAGTCCAAATTGATTTAACTTATTACACTTTAGTACCCCTAAAGTTTTCCAAGTTTGCATTATTCCCCTCTAACTTTTTTAATTCACTTATCTTCAATAAACACATTCTTAATACTTCAACAATTATTCATTATTAATATTATAACTCACAATATTTAACAACCAAGTCGTTCCCAGGAAAGAGGGGCTTTCCAATAAGGATTTCTCCCTATTGGCGCGCAATTAGGTGACCAAACCACTCCTCGATAGAGCTTTCTAGACATTGTCAATATTGCAAATAATAATATGAATAACTTTGTTGTCTCAATTAATAATTTAATAATATAAAATATTATGCAGACGATAATGTGACAATAATTGAATCAAATAACGTGAGATACTATGCAACAATTATTGTAGCAATAATTGAGTATAACTGAGTGACTTATCACGTAAGCATCAATAATCAATACCGTGTGCTACTATGCAACCACACATATTACTGTACTTTTACCACCGAGTAGTTCAACAGTTTAACGGTAAAACTTCCGTCGTTATTTTTATAAAAAGATATTTATGTCGTTTTCTAATTACGACAATACTTTCGTTGTGGGGTCCACCAATGATTATGCCTTCGTACAAATATTCCCTGTTAAAACGAATATTCCCCGACCAATCGAATATTCACTGACACAACAAATATTTTATATAAACTTGCTTACTTTGCAAAATTTTCCAAATATTACCCACAACTATAACATTATATCATATCCACACCATAATATTCATAAATATATTTCGAGAAAAATTATTCTTAATTAAAAAAAAGTTGGAGTCTTACAACCTCCCCTTCTTATGAAATTTCATCCTCAAAATTAGGGTATGTACCTGATATGTCGAAGAGGTGAGGATACCTTGATTTCATTTCAGATTTTAACTCCAAGGCCATTTCCTCTATATCGTGGTTTCTCCACAAAACTTTGACTTGAGGTATAACTTTGGAGCGTAGAATATGATCCTTCTTATCCAAGATTTTAACAGCTACCTCTTCATACGTTAAATCTTCCTCTATCTCGTCTGGTTCTAATTCAATAATGTGGTTCGGGTCTTTCACATATTTACGTAACATAGATATGTGAAAAATGTTATGAACACGAGAGATACTTGGCAGTAAGGCGAGTCTATAGGCCACAGTTCCTACTCAATCAAGGATTACAAATTGGCCAATGAATCAAGGATTGAGCTTTCCTCTCTTTCCAAATCTCGTAACTCCTTTCCATGGAGCAACACGTAACAACACATGATCTCTAATATTGAATTCCACGTCCTTTCGATGAAGATCAACATAACTCTTTTGTCGATCTTGTGAGGTTTTTATACGTTATCGAATCGTTTGAATCTTTTTTGTAGTCATACGTACCAACTCTGATCCCAACAATGTTGCTTCACCCACCTCATCCCAGCATACTGTAGAACGACACTTTCTTCCATACAACGCCTCAAATGGAGCCATTCTAATACTTGCTTGATAACTGTTGTTGTAGGAAAACTCTACCAATGGTAAGAACTTGTCCCAACTTCCTTTGAAGTCAAGGACACAGAGTCTTAATAAATCCTCAAGAGTTTGAATAGTCCTCTCTGATTGTCCGTCCGTTTGAGGATGATACGCCAAACTAAATCGTAAATTCGTGCCCATAGCTTTTTGCAAACTAACCCAAAATCTTGAAGTGAATCTTTGGGTCTCGATCAAAAACTATGGATACTGGCATACCATGCAATCTTACAATCTTGTTTATGTACATACGAGTAAGACGTTCAAGTGTATAAGTTTCTCGTATCGATAAAAAATGAGTAGACTTGGTCAATCTATCAACAATGACCCAAATTGCATCTATACCTTGAGAAACCTTGGGAAGACCAGTAACAAAATCCATGGTAATGTGCTCCCACTTCCATTCTGGAATTTTAAGTGGAACCAATGGACCTTTTGGCACTTGATGCTCCGCCTTGACTCGTTGACAAGTTAGACACCTTGAGATAAACCCCGCTAACTCTATCTTCATATTGCTCCACCAAAATGTATGTCGAAGATCACGATACATTTTGGTACTCCCAGGATGGATTGTAAACGGTGTGTTGTGCGCCTCCATCATAATTTTATACTTCAAGTCAGAATCGTTAGGAACACAAAGTCTGGAGTTGACTCGAAGTATTCCTTCTTCATCGATTCTTGCTTCCGGAATAGCACCTTCTTGCACTTTCTTCTTCATACGCATTAGCTCCAGGTCTGTGGCTTGAGAAGCTTTAACTTTATCGATTAAAGTCGGTTCTACTCGTATATTCGCCATCATCACATGGGTTCCTAGAGTTTTTAACTCTATCTCCATCCTTTGTAAGTCATACAAAATGGGCCTCTGCGTTGATAATATCGCACTCGTACCCGCATATGATCTTCTACTCAATGCATCAACTACTACGTTCGCTTTTCCAGGATGGTATTGAATGGTATGATCATAATCTTTCAACAACTTAAGTCATTGTCTTTGCCGCATATTGAGTTCCTTTTGAATGAAGAAATATTTGAGGCTTTTATGATCCGTATAAATCTCCACCTTCTCTCCATATAGGTAATGCCTCTAAATCTTAAGCGCAAAAACGATAGCTGCCAACTCTAGATCATGAGTAGGATAATTTCTCTCATATTCTTTGAGTTGTCGTGAGGCATAGGCTATGACTTTCCAATGTTGCATGAGAACACATCCTAAACCTTTGCCTGAAGCATCACTGTAGATGAGAAATCCCTCTGTACCAGATGGTATTGTCAGAACATGTGCTAAAATGATTCTCCTCTTGAGTTCTTGAAAACTCTTCTCACATTCTTCCCTCCAACCGAATTTTGTATCTTTTCGAGTCAGCTGAGTAAATGGATTAGCAATTCAAGAAAACCCTTCTACGAATCTCCGATAATAACCAGCTAAGTCGAGAAAGCTACGTACTTCGGTCACTGACTTAGGTTGCTCCCAGCTTTGAATTGCTTCAATCTTTGTCGGGTCAATAGATATTCCATGATTTGATATCACGTGCCCAAGGAATGCTACTTCTTCAAGCCAAAACTTGCATTTCTTCAACTTGACATATAACTTGTTCTCACGAAGCTTTTGGAGTATCAGTCTCAAGTGTTGCTCATGATCTTCACGGCTTTTGGAGTAAATAAGGATGTCATCAATAAAGATGATCACAAAGTGATCCAAATATTTCATGAATACTCGGTTCATCATATCCATGAAGGCAGCAGAAGCATTAGTCAATTCAAAAGACATGACTAGGAATTCGTAATGCCCGTACCGAGTTCTGAAAGCATTCTTTGGGATGTCATCGGTTTTAATCTTTAACTGATGATATCCGGAACGAAGACTGATCTTTGAAAAGAATTTGGCGCGTTGTAACTGGTGAAACAGGTTATCAATACGAGGTAACAGGTACTTATTTTTGATGGTGACATGATTCAACTCCCGATAATCAATACAAAGTCGCATACTTCCATCTTTCTTCTTTACGAATAGAACTGGAGCACCCCAAAGAGACGTACTAGAACGAATGAAACCGATGTCTAATAATTCCTGTAGTTGGGTTTTTAACTCCTGAAGTTCAATATGAGCCATTCAATATGGGGCTTTGGAAATGGGTTTTTTACCGGATTCAAGGTCGATACAAAATTTAATTTCACGCTCTGGGGGTAGGTCAGGTAGTTTTTCAGGAAATACGTCAGGAAATTTATTAACAATAGCAATATCATTCAAGACTGACGTATTTTTGTTTAAATCTGTGACATGAGTTAAGAAAGCTTGATATCCGTTTTTTAATAAACGAATAGCTTTATGGCTTGAGATGACAGTGATTTACTTTAATGGTTTGGTTGCTTGAATTCGCATAATAGGTTGGTTAGGAATATGAAAGCTAACAACCTTACGAAAATAATCAATTTTAGCATGATGAGTAGTCAACCAATCAATTCCTAAAATCACATCGAATGGAAGTATTTTTAAAGAAATAAGATCATCAGGTAACGTGCGGTTACCGATTTGAATCAAACAAGACTTATAAATAGTGGATGTAATGAAGGTTTCTCCCAACAGAGTTTCAACAGATAAATCAAAGTATAATTTCTCCGGAGTCAAATTTAAACGTTGAGCGCAAGTAGGAGAAATAAAAGAATGGGTAGAACCGGTATCAAATAAGGTATATACTTCGCTAAAGTTTATGATTAGCTTACTTGTGATCACCTCGTTCGGATTCCTTGCTTTTTGGGAGGTTACGACAAACGCTCTCTCTTGAACTACCAGTTTTATCTTGTCTGGGATGGCCTTTGATGCCTCCATCCCAACTGAACTTGACTTTGGTGCATGACAAAATCGGGCTAGGTGACCTTCTCTTCCATAATTGCAACATGCTTTGGACTGGTGCGTAAAATTTGGACTGATGTGTCCATCTCCTCCGCATTTATAACATAGGACCAGTGGTCGTTCTCCTTCCTTAACAACAAGTGCTGGTGCTGAAGTCTTTCCATCAATATTTAATCTCCTCTTCTTGATATTTCCACTTTTATTATCTTGGCCATGATTACCACCGAATTGGTTACCATTTCTGGAATGTTGATTCCCTCCACGTTTGTTGTCACCGCTTTGATGACTGCTACCACTGGTATTATTGACTTGTCCACTACTTTCTCTTGGTTGGGTTGACTCATTATCACGCTTCAATAACTGAGCCGTATTTACAACATCTGAATACAAACATAGTTTATGAGAAATGAGGTATTGACGTATTTCAGGTCTCATACCTCGTAGAAACATTTGCGTCATTCTCTCCTCATTATCAACCAAATGGGATGCGAACTGGGACAACTCGGCAAACTTAGCCTCATACTACGACACGGTCATATTATTTTGCTCCAACTTGATAAACTCCACCTCCTTCATGTGACGAATACTTTTGGGAAAGTACTTATCATTGAACAGCTCTTGGAACTTCTCCCAAGACATTTTGTGTGCGGTAGGCTAAGTACGCTTTACTAATTCCCACCAGTAATCTGCTTCTCCTCTTAACATGAAGGTGGCAAAGGGAACCTTTTGCTCCTCAGAGCATCCTAAGACATCAAATATCTTGGTGATCTGCTTTATCCACGTCTCCACCTTAAGTGGATCTGGCTTTCATCAAAACTCTGATGGTCCCAGCTCCTTGAATTGCTTAGCGGTGACCATCTGTGAGTTGCCAGTGTTTCCACCTGCATTTTGAACAGGAGCCACTCTCGCCTGATGTTGCATAAATTGCATAAAGCCTCTAAACATCCCATCATTCATCATTTGATCGGTGTTGTTGTTTACCTGAGGATTATTGTCTTCCTGTTGCACATTATCCTGGGTATTGATCGTTGGTGACTCAACGGTCTCATGTGCTTCATTGTTGATCTCAACATTTTCAGATGCCATTTTCAAACACTGCCACAAAACAAGGGTTAATTGAAAGGCCACATATTATCCCTATACTCTGACTGACCAATTAAATACCAAATAAACTTAGGTAGGTCATACTAGCGAAGGAGTACCCCATCTCTCCCTTCCTAGTTCTTGTCTCACATCTCAGCCAGGAATCATATCCCTAATCTTTGATACCAATTGTGATGCTCCCAAAATAGGTATACATCATCCATCTTAGGTCGCCAAATACATGGTACAGAATACAAATACAAACTTAATTATAAAACATGAACGGAGAGTTTTTACACGAATATTGTCTTCTAGACAATATCCAAACTCAAATGGAGTCCTCATTACATTTATTGGTAAATTATTTTATAGAATAGTGAGGACTAATATAACACCATCTCGGGCCATCACTCCATTCCCCGACTAATTCTGACTACGTTCTCATTTCCTGAAGAGAACAATAGAAGTAAAAGGGTGAGCTCAACTAGCCCAGTAAGAAATATTATGACTAAGATAATACAGAAGAAGTTATCATTAGCCTTCAACAATGTTAAACTGGTAGAATATAATAGACAACAAGTTTAACTGCAGCGGAACAAGCAATCCATTAGAAGAGTTGAGTAGAGCATGATATCTACTATCTTCTATGATTTAAAAAGTTTGTCATTAACTTCATCGCTGTGACTCAACTTAATAAATAAATCACATCATCTAATCATCCCTGCACTACGGGCCAAGGATATCCATTAGTATCACCTCCACAAATTATTCCTGCACTCGGGCCAAGAATATTCGTGTAATCATCAATGGTCATGATCATATCGAATTATCCCTGGTCATAATCATACCAATCAACAGTCCATCTATGCACATAAGCCAAAGATGACTTTTATCACAATATAAACATGAGGATGATGACAATGATATAAGAATTTAATTAAAAGAAAGCAAAGGATAAATTTTTAAAGATTTATAATTTAATTTATCCATAATTCAATAATGTCCAAATTTTCAACATGATACTGCTTTGTAGAGTAAAATTCTAGAATAACATCCATGTATTAAAAATAATTTGGACAGAAAAGAAACAAATTTTTTGGTGAATAGTACCCTGTGAATAGTACTTCGGGAATAGTACCCCGACATGAAAAGTATCCCAAATACCTGAGTGAATAATATTTGAGTAAATAGTAATTGGGTGAATAGTAACTCGTGAATAGTAACTTGTGAATAGTACCTCGACATAAAAAGTACCCTGAATACCCAAGTGAACAATATTTGAGTGAATAGTAATCCGGTGAATAGTAACCCATGAATAGTAACTCGTGAATAGTACTCCGGCATAAGAAGTGCCCCGAACACCCGAGTGAATAATATTATAGTGAATAGTAACCGGGTGAATACTAATCCGTGAATAGTACCTTGTGAATAGTACTTCGAGTGAAAATATTGATATTTAATAAGAAAGTTCATATCAATATTCCAATAAAATGATACTGGATGAAGCGCAAACTCAAGGATATTTCACTAATTTCAAGTATTATAGAACCATAGTAAGTTTAGATTTAAGAATATGAAAAGAATTAACATGCAAAAAATGCAAATGGATTTTCACCTGTCATACGGTACATAATCCGCGTAGACGGGTTATTCCGACATACTAAAGGATGAATACAAAAAATAGTATTCCTTATGAATACGAAAGAAATAATAACTCTTACCTTAGTAGAAAGCTGGATACTGCAAAAGTGAAGTAGCAGAATACTCTTCTTCTTATTCTCTATAGATTCTCTCTCTATAGTGTCTCTTGGGAATCTCAGTGAATTGGTGAGAATGAAAGAAGAATTAAGCTTCTATTTATAAGAGAATGGACTAAATAGTAACTAATTCACGAATGGTCTAGATTGATTCACTATTAGAACGGATGGTCCATATTGATTACTATTAAAACCACAACCGACGGTCCAAATTGATTTACTTTTAAAACCACCACCGACAGTCCAAATTGATTTACTTTTAAAACCACCACCGACGGTCCAGATTGATTTACTATTTAAACCACCATCAATGGTCCAGATTGATTTACTATTAAAACCACCATCAATGGTCCAGATTGATTTACTATTAAAACCAACACCAATGGTCCAGATTAATTTAACTTATTACACATTAGTACCCCTAAAGTTTTCCAAGTTTGCATTATTCCCCTCTAACTTTTGTAATTCACTTATATTCAATAAACACATTCTTAATACTTCAATAATTATTCATTATTAATATTATAACTCACAATATTTAACAACCAGATCGTTCCCAGGAAAGAAGGGGCTTTCCAATAAGGATTTCTCCCTATTGACGCGCAATTAGGTGACCAAACCTCTCCTCGACAGAACTTTTTAGACATTGTCAATATTGTAAATAATAATATGAATAACTTTGTTGTCTCAATTATTGATTTAATAATATAAAATATTATGCAGATGATAATGTGACAATAATTGAATCAAATAACGTGAGATACTATGCAATAATTACTGTAGCAATAATTGAGTATAACTAAGTGACTTCTCATGTAAGCATCAATAATCAATACCATGTGCTACTATACAACCATGCGTATTACTGTACTTTTACCACCGGGTAGTTCAACAATTTAATGGTAAAACTTTCGCCGTTATTTTTATAAAAAGATATTTCTGTCGTTTTCTAACTACGACAATACTTCCGTTGTGGGGTCCACTAATGATTATGCCGTCGTACAAATATTCCCTGTTAAATGAATATTCCCCGACCAATCAAATATTCACTGACACAACGAATATTTTATATAAACTTGCTTACTTTGTAAAATTTTCCAAATATTACCCACAACTATAACATTATATCATATCCACACCATAATATTCAAAAATATATTTCTAGAAAAATTATTCTTTATTCAAGAAATTTGGGGTCTTACAGATAATCCTTGGGATACCACATTCCCAAATGCGTACCCTTAAGATATCTGAAAATCCTTTTAACAACAACTAAATAAGATTCCTTAGGTTTAGCTTGAAATCTAACACAAATACAAGCACAAATACAAATAGAAAACATGATATCTGGTCTACTAGCAGTTAAGTACATGAGAGATCCTATCACCTCTGTATTGAGTTATATCAATATATTTACCAGATTAATCTTTATTAAGCTTGGTTGCAGAGGCCATAGGAGTCTTAATGGGAATAGTTGATTCAATGTCATACTTCTTCAGTAGATCTTTGATGTACTTAGCTTGGTTGATGAAGATTCCTTCATTAGTCTGCTTCACTTGCAGTCCAAGAAAGAAGTTCAATTCACTCATCATGCTTATCTTAAATTTACTCTGCATTAGCTTGACAAGTCTCTCACATAATTTTTCGACAATAGAACCAATAATAATATCATCTACATATATTTGTGTTAATAAAGTTTTATCTTTGTGCTTCCTAAGGAATAATGTTATGTCTACTCTACCTCTAGTGAATCTATTTTCAATTAAAAAAGTAGTAAGTGTTTCATACCATGCCCTAGGTGCTTATTTTAAACCGTAGAGCGCTTTATCTAACCTATATACATAATTTAAATGAGTTTTATTGATAAAACCTAGAGGTTGTTTAACCTAAACTTATTCTTAAAGTTCAACATTCAAGAAACATTCTTGACATCCATTTGAAAGACTTTGAACTTTATGTGGACCGAATAGCTTAGAAAATTTTTGATGGCTTCCAATCTGGCAATAGAAGCAAATGTTTCATCATAGTCGATCCCTTCTTCTTGAGAATAGCCTTTGTCCACCAATATTACTTTGTTTCTAGTGATCACACCATATTCATCCATCTTGTTTCTAAAAACCCATTTGGTGATAACAACTTAATGATCTTTTAGTCTTGGAACTAGCATCCACACTCTACTTTTTTAAACTGATTTAGCTTCTCTTGCATATCTTCAATCCAAATTGAAATTTCCATCACTTCTTCGATCTTCTTAGGCTCCATCTAAAGAGAGAAAGCTTAGTGATAAGTGTATAATATTCTATAATTTTTATTCCTTTATTTTTAGTTTTATTACATGTTTTATGTGTATATGAGTTTATTCAGTGATTTATTAATTTCATGAAGAATTGAAGCTGAAGAGAAGAAAAAGGAAAAATAATGCTAAGTAGATCATAATGGCACCGCAAGGAGAAAATGAGAGAATTAACAGAACATTGGGAGTCGCAACGCTCTAAAGCTTGGGTTGCAGTGTTATCAAGGCAAGGCCACAATGCTGAAGGGAGACGTGGGCGCATGTGGCACATGACTTCTGCAACAGATTTTTCCCGGCGTTGTATTTTTGGAGGAATTCTACTGGAATTTGGAATATAATTTCTTAGAGGCTTAGAACTTTGGTCTAAGGGTATAAATAGAATATTTTAGTCAAAGTTTAGGGAGATTTGGTTAGAGATATCGAAAACCATATACTTAAAGGCAAGATTGAAGGCATGCCATGCTAAGCTCTTTACTTTCAGTTCGAATGGATGTTGAACCTTCTTTACAATTAATGGTTTGATTTAGTTTACATTATTTATTCCTTCTTACATGAGATTTATTCTTGATAATATTTTTTAATTAATTGCATGTTATATAATTAGATTGATGTAATATGGCCAGTAAGTTTAATCTGATTAATATCATCTGCTAGATTAAGATATAGTATTAAGATAATGATATTGTTTCTGATCATAAGTAACGATTAGGAATATATGATTGTGGACAAGATTTTGAGTATTTCTATGATGATCATAAGACAATTTAAATAATTTCTGATTGTATGATTGTTTCTTGGTATAACCTAATTCTCTAATTCTTAATGTTGTTGTTATATTAAATCTAGACTAATAGATTTGGGTTGTATGACAATTAAGATCTATTGAGGCGATTGTTTCTTTGGATTTAAAATTAAGGAGAGTTACGAATAATTAGCGTTTGTGGTTATCTAGGGCTATTAATTTCATTGAAGGGTAATTAGTGTTTATACTTAATTAATACATTGTTGTGAAAAGACGATACTGAACTGAAGAACTAAAATTTAAATTCATTGGTAATTTATATCACTTTAATTCTTGTTTTCATTAATTAGTTAATCAAATTCAAAATCCCCTATATTTTATTTATTGTTGGAAACATTAGGATAAATATTATAAAATATTACTCTCTGTGGGATCGACATTTACTTGTAACTATTCTAATTTTTGTGTTAATAGAGTAGAAGTAAGAATTTAATTTTGGAGTGTTAACAAACATGCAACCAACACGGTATTGAAAGCCCTTTAATCTTCCCTTTTTACATTTTCTTGCTTATTGTACTCCAAAATATGTCTGGATTGCGCATCCTTGCCTATTCCTACAAAATAACATAAAAACACTACAAATACGACTAAATAACTTACAATAATTAAGAACTCACAAATTATCAAGTTCAAAGATAATTAATAACAAGTATAAAGCACACTTATCAAATACCCCCAAACTTAAACCTTTGTTTGTACTCAAGCAAACACTAAGAATAACACTAAAACAACTAATTTTAAATAGCAACTACCTCAAACAATGAATCAAAATGAATTTGAACCATGGCCTCGAAGCTTTCCTCTAATGATAACTCAAGGAAAAAAATTTGAAAGCATGTAAAACACTAAAATTTTAACTTAATCATCAGTTCCACAACTACTCATGATCATTTAAGTGCGTGTGTGAATCCAAATGTTCAAACTAGTCATGATTTAGATAAGATCATATAAACCAATACTCATAAAATATTTTCAAAATCAACTCTAAAAACCATCGTATCACATCAATCTCCGCTAATAAAGGCATAACATCAATTTAAAGGATCAAAAGGATATTCAAAACATTTAAGCACACTTGAACCCTTCCCAAGTAATTCAAAAATATATTTTTTTTTCTTTCCTTTTTAGTGAGTGTGTTTTATGCTCTATCTCACTTTCTTTTGAATGAGTGTATTTTACGCTCCATCTTGTTTTCTCTCGCACGAATGCATTTTATGCTCCATCTCGCGCTTGTGTTTATGGGTGAGTGCGTTTTACGCTACATCTCAACCCACTACATGAATCATTGTTTGGACTCGAGAAGGTTCAAAATTCCAAAAACACTCCAAGATTTCCCCTAAACTTATATGAGTGCCTAATTTTCACTTTGAATGATTCTCAAATAAGATTTCTTGAGTTTCAATGATATCTCCCATGAGCATTTAACCAAAAAAATTTTAAACCCCAACTAGCTAAACATATGGATATGTGCATATAAGTGCAAAAGGATCACAAACAATGTAAAACCAACTCATAAGTCAAGTTTTAATCTAAGCATGCTTTTTAATTTCCTAAGAGTTAGACATTAAACTATTTTTTTCTTTTATTATCGGCCATAGTCAAATACAATAAACACATTGCTCATCTATCCTAAAAACATAATATCTAACATACAAACCTAATAAAATAAAATAAATAAAACAAAAGAAGACCACACCCCTTAACTTAAATTAGACATTGTTCTCAATGGTTAAGATAAGAAAAAGTAAAGAAAAAGACTTCCCTAAAAATATAGCAATTTTCCTCATTGTCTGCTAAGTCTGAAGAATAGGCTAGACACATTGGAATGAATAAGCGCCGTACATGAATTAGACTCGAATAACCTATAAACATAATAGAAGTAATTTTATTAAATCATAATAAATGCAAGTTTATTAAAAACTATTAAACCTAATATAAAAACTATTAAACCTAATATAAAAACCTATTAAAAATTAAACTTGGGTTGCCTCTTAATAAGCACTTGTTTTAAAGTCGTCAGCTTGACTTTTCAACTTTCTATCTAATTCTCCTTCGATAATTGAGTGTTCATCCATTAGTAGTAATGTAAAATTTGAGGCATTCGCTTCTGTAAGGTTCATTATTTTAAATTCACCTAACTTGTTCTTTTTAGATATAATCTCCTTTATGAACTTCAAATAGCTAGGCATTTGCTCCATCATATCTGTGGGCAGATTAATGAAATGAAGCTTCTCAATTACAATTGAATATTCTACTATCTTCTTATGAACCCTTTTTTCATCCCACCATGGCTCAAAATTTATGATAGCTCCCATGTCACATAGAGTTTTGCCGACAAAATGACTACCAATTGGGAACGAGATTACAAAAATGCCTGGATCCTTGAGCTTTGGTGGAGAAGGTACATGAGGCATTATCAAAATTGACTCATCTGCATTGTAATTCAATGATAGATCTTCTCCGACCTTTTCCTAGTCCCCACTCTTCTTTTCCTCTTTAGTATCCACATCTATTGGCACGTCTGATTGCAACTTTGATTTATCCTCGGTAGGTTCCTCTAACTCTTAACCACTCCTTAATGTGCTAGTCATGTAATGATTTTTTCCGTCTCTCCTCGGATTCATCTCCGTGTCGTTCGATAAAGGTCCTTAAGGGCGATTGTTCAAGTCATTGTCAACTGTTCTTTCTAATTCTCAAAATTCCTCAAAGTTACATCATGGTTGTTCTTCCATGTATCTAGCTTATTCCTCCATAAGTCATTCTTCTTGATATATTTAGCCATAATTTCCTTGAAATCCCATTTTCTTTCCTGCTGTGGGATTTGTTATTGGAAACCTAAAATTTGGGTAGTTTAGTTTGTCGTGACACTTGAGGTTCGGCTTGATTATCTCACCACAACAAATTCAAGTGATACCCCCAATCCTGATGATAGTTGTTGGGATATATATAATTGTTGGGGTAGTCACCGAAGTTGCCACCATACTGTATTGACTCAAAATTGATGGTGATTTGATGACTCGAATGATTTCCAACATAATAATCACAAATCACCGCTACACTTTGAATAGGTTGTGCTGCTAAAGTGTTGATCTTCTTCGAAAGTATATGTAGACACTTGAAATTTTTCTGTTCGCTTGTTACTAACATTGCAGGAGGATAGATTCGTCTTTCGGAGATAACCCTGAAAGACAGCTCATATCCATTCCGGATACTACCAGAAGTTCAGTCTCAAACCCAGAACACACACCGAAAATATCATTTTTAACCCCGGAACACACACCGGAAGGATCATTTCCAAACCTCAGAGATAACCCCAAGTTTCGTCCTTGGCGATAACCCCAAGGAATGCTGTTGTAGTTCCAGCGATAACTCCAGAAATGCTTGTTTCAAATACATGCTTATCAACTTCAATATCAGACTTCCTGCCGAGGCACTCATACCTCAGACCTGGAGCTAACACCGGGCATACAGGCACTCTCACAAGATGACATTACGACATATAAACAAGTACTTTAATCTTAGATGTAACCCTGAGCAACGTCCGCTTTTAGCTCAAACCGGCGATAACCCCGGTGAAGAGTCAAACGTCATCTTGCCACACCAACACCTGCTCGTCATCTCAACACTTCATACATACATACCTACAACGATGTCCCATAAGAATCGAGGAGTTACAATCCCGAGTGACTATTACGCGTGGCAGCACACCGGATAGAATTTGAAGCTTGAAGACCATGGGCATGGTCCCATCTTCCTGACTTCATAAACCTCTAATCCATGTCATTGTGTAACTCTCGACACAAGTAATTCGAAGAAGGTCACATATACCTCGTTCGCATGCTTGGATTGAAGTTTTACAAGTTTGAGCATACATTACAGTGCATGAGTGCACGTACTTCGAGACGACAGGACCTGCGAAGCTCGGGGACACCTCGACCAGTCGCAGGTATAACTGCGGCTGCCGCAGGTACACCTGCGACCATCAGTCTATAAATATAGACCTTGGGCCAGTCATTTTGAAAGGGGGAGAAAGAGAAAAAGGCGAGGAAGCCCTGTCCAATTTGCTCTATACACACCCATATTGAGTGTTTCCTCATTCTAAACATCTGTAAGCTCACATATAGCTATAGTTTTATCTGACGGGAGCTGAGTGTTTATCCATATAGATTCATAGAAGTCTACATTGGTAGCCCACTGTAAGCCTTCTTACATTCTATAAAGCCTTTCTTTTCTTCCCTGAACACACTGTTATACACATTGAGAATCATGTTGTGTGCGTATGCCCGAACTTCGATCCGTGGTTTTCATTTCTGTCTATATATATATATATATATACTTATATATGTATATATTTTATATATGGACTAACATTATCGAGTTATGCCACGATTGAGCATAGACTTATGTCTGGAGCGTTTACTTGTTTATATATATATATATATACTTATATATATAACTATTGTCGGACATATCCGATGAGCCTGAATTTTATATCCGGAGCATTTACCTGCTTATATATATATATATATATATATATATATATAATTGTTGTCGGACATATCCGATGAGCCTGGATTTACATCCGGTGCGTTTACTGCTTATATATATATATACATATATGTACATATATATATATATATATTTATATTTCTGTCAAGCCTGGAGTTTACTTATATTTTATAGCTTTATTTATATTTCATCCTGCCTGGAGTTTACTTCGTGGTAGTTGATTGATTTTACAACTTTATTTATATTTCGTCCCGCTTAGAGTTTACTTCATGGTTGTTGATCATGTTCATATATATATATATATATATATATTTATATTTACCGCTTATATATATTTACTTTTCCGATCCCAATGGAGTTGCTTCTTGGTGGTTGATCATGTCTGTATATATATATATATTTACAACTTATATATATATATATATATATATATAACTGCTTACTGCTTTCCATACAAATTGCGGTATCATGTGAGCCTAGGAATCATGTGATCACAGATTCAGTCTACTGAATCTAGATTCGGTTCCCGTGATGGACATTTTTCAGCTGTAAGCAGCCTGTACATTATTTACGGTGTCCGAATTTCCTTGGATGGCTGTCATGCCCATGAGGAGTTTGGCACTGCTGTATATTATTTTCTCGAGAATGCTTCACATCTCGAAAATAAAAGCAAACAAGCCGAACATTTAATAATAAAATGAAAGTATTTAAAGGCCTCAATTCTTATTGAGCAACGGGTTTGAAAAGCCTCTTTTTATAAAACTTCATTGCCATATCTTTCTTAAAATTGAATTTTTCTATAAATTCAAACCCTCTGTATATATGTGCGAACGAGGCCTCACACTATTTTCAAATAATTGCACATTGATCCACACACACGCACGCACACACACACACTTTCATATAACAGTTTCTTTGAAAAGTGGCGATCACCGTGGCAACACGGATGTCAGGGGGTGCCTAACACCTTCCCTCCGCATAATCAAGCCCCCGAACTCAAATGAATCTCGGTTTCACATACCCGTTTAGCAGTGTTATATCACAGGGTCAATGTGCAAACCTTTTTGATTGCATTGGTGCAATCAGTTAAAAACACCAACTGACGACTCTTAAAGTAAAAAAGTCGACATTATACATGTCAGACCTTTTTCACTTATTTTGTCAAATAAATCTCACATTAACATGAGAACACCAACGAACAAGTAACGAAAAGGGACAATTAAAAATCCCGACGTCGATAGGTGGTGACTCTGCTGGGGACTCCAGTAAGAGGGCTTAAGCCGCTATTACAAGCTTTTCAAAACTGTTATATGCTTGTGTATGAATGTTGCATTTATATTTATGATGAATGTGTACGAATGCATCTTACTTACTGCACTATACTATATCTATCTGTGATATTAGTGCTTCGCACATGTCATCATTTTCATAAACGGTGAGACACGTTGTATGTGAATGTATGTTGTGTGGTTCCTCCACCAGGAGGCTATCCTGTCGGTGTTTGATTACTGGACTCGTAGGAAGAATAATTCCTATGGGGCTCAGGAAAGGCACCACCCATATTCGCTCCAGTTAAAAGACCGGATTAACTTCCCGTCAAGTAGATTGCGATGATCTGGGAGCCTTCATGCCAAAAAGCCGTGAGAGTAACCCTAAGATAGGTCAACCTCTGATAAACCAAACGCAGAGGAAAGTCTCTTCATGCCTTCCATTTTCAATTACTTGTAAAAGCATTTACTTGTAATTTTATTCCATGTTCATCTTTATGTAATGGAAAATATGAAGGTTGCTTATACATACATGTTATCAATTAACACCCAGTTTTGCAGGACCACATTCCTAAAACGGACATATTATGATAACATTTACATTACCCTAAGACTAAACTACATAAGTCTTTTGTAGGGAAATCATTGGGCCTGTTACCCACTCAAAATCCAAAAAGGCCACGAGCCTACAACCAATCATGTCTTCATCTGACCCGTCTAATCCTGTTTCTCATGAAGAATTTGATGGATTAAGTCAGCAAATCACAAATTTGGCTGTCTTGCTTAAAGAATTACATCAGTCCACTCAGGGTACAAAGATGCCATCACATACAAAACCTTCTACACAAGGAGGAACACAAGGTCTGGATAAAACAAATCTAGAACCTCAGTTGGATACGACCAACAAAGACCCTGAAAGCACCAATCTCAAAGGAGATCCAGACATCGGTGATATCAGGAAAAAAGTGCTCCAAATGGAGGAAACTATCCGTGTTCTCAAAGGGATTAGAACACATGTAAGTGTTTCATATGCTGACCTTTGTATCTTCCCTGGTGTTTATTATCCAGAGAAATTCAAAACCTCTGATTTTGAAAAATATAACGGCTTGGGGGATCCTTATACACACTTGAAAGTAATCATTGGAGAACTTGGATCTTACGCAGAAAATGAAAAGCTCAAAATGCAGCTGTTTCAGAAGAGTTTGACTAGAGAATCCTATTCATGGCATACCAGATTAGACAAATCAAAGATCCATAGCTGGGAAGAACTAGCTCATGCCTTCCTCACTCAATACAGTTTTCAATCTCAGATGACTCCTGACTGGTACCAAATTACCAAGGTCAAGAAACAGTCTAATGAGTTATTTAAAGAGTATGCTCAAAGGTAGAGGCGCCTTGCTACTCAAGTTATTCCTTCCATGACGGAATCAAAAATGGTCATGACATTCATAGATGTATAGGAAGCTCCTTTCTATGAGAGAGTCTTAGCTGGTATTGGAAAACCATTCTCTGAAATGATCAAGCACAGAGAGATGGCTGAGATGGGATTGAATTCTGGTAAAATTCAAGACCTAGCCGCTCTTAAAGCAGTTGCTGAGCACATCCAGTCCGAATCTTATGGAAACAACCGCCGAAAGGGTCCATAAAAAGAAAGAGGAGGATGTTTCCTTTTACTACAAGGTCAAAAAGGCAATTAGAATATGCCTATACAGAGGAAAAACTACTCCCCTTTTCACGCACAACCTTCAAACCCACCATTACTAAAAGGTGGAAAAGTAAAGTATTCTCGAACGTTCACACCCTTATGGGACTCGCTCGAGAATATTCTTGCTCTTCTGACTAATCTGAAGAAAATTACACATCTTCTTCCACCAGCTAACCCTAATGGGAGGGGTTTTAATGCTACTCGGAAGTGTGCTTATCATGCCGGAGCACCTGGAGATGATACTCAAGATTGTTGGGCCTTGAAACACAAGATCCAAGATTTGATAGACAATAGTGAGATCATGGTCACCAAACCAGATCAACCTCATGTGCAAGACAACCCTCTTCCTCAACACAAAGAAGAAGAGGTCAAAATGATTAGTTGGAGCACTGGACAGAGTTCCAGCTTTAATGGTGAATCATCCCAGACCCTCAAAGATGGTGTTGACCAATGGGAGTATGCAAAGTTCCAATTTACCATGGAACAAAAGATGAAAGCTCTTTGCAAACAAATTGAGCAATTGGCAGAACTGGTGACTCATCAGCATCAAGTCACACGTCAATTAATTAGTCAAGAGCATGCTTATCTCCTTCCTTTTGTTGTAAATGCTCCATCACCACCTTCAAAAAGAGAAGCTATGGAGGATAAGGTTGCGAAGAGAGCAAATGCTAAAGCCCGTCAGGATTTTGCCAATCAGAGGGAATTTACTTATTTAGGCCAATCTATGGAGGAGATATTGTAAATACTGATCAATGAAGGAAGAATTACCTTCCTTCTGCCTCCAATCAATCCCTGCTCAGGATGGTTCAACTCCGTTGAAGTGTGTCAATATCATTCACATTCTCGTGGTCACAACATAGAAGAATGCTGGACACTCCACCATCTCATTCAGAATCTTATTGATAGCGGTGTCCTGCAGATAGCAGATGATTACACTGTGCAACTCAAAAGTGGGAATACATGTCCTACTAAATGGAAGGGATCAGTAGCGGTTATATCCGACGTGGATAATGAGACTGTCAAAGTATTTCCCATACAAGCAATTCAACTCAAAGGAGTTGATAATCCTTTGAAAGTGGTTGGGCCAAAGAAAATTTCTTTACCCTTCAGACCATAACATCCTATTGTCAGCTTACACAACGTTCCATGGAATTATGGAGAAGCTGAAGGATCCACGTCTCATACTACTGCTACAGTGTCGAAGGAAAATCCACTGTATCTTCCTCAACGGGTTATGAAACCTACTTTCAAAGAAAATGAGAAGATCCCCACGGAGAAGATTGAAAAATTCCTCCGCACTATAGGTCATAATGAAGCCAAGGTGGTTTTAAGTTGCAAGAAGCTCCACACTAGATATCAATATTGGACTTGGTTTTCTCTTCCAAAGATCATCGGAAGATCTTATTGAAGGTTTAGGAAGAAGCCTACTTGCCAAAATCAGTGGATGTGGGAAAATTTCAACATCTGGTTGATCACATTTTCAACATCAATGTGATATCCTTCATTGATGGCAACATACCTCCCGAAGGGACCGGTCATTGCAAGCCATTACACATTGCAGTTTTGTCTTCCGGGTATATGCTAGCTGAAGTTTTGATAGATGGAGGCTCATCTCTAAATATATGTCCTTATGCCACCTTGGTGAAGATGAGTGTCAATCTCAAACGGATCCAAAGTAGCCATACGATTATCAAAGCTTTTGATGGATCCCGATGGAATTTCGTTGGAAAGATTGAGTTACCAATTGAGATTGGTCCAAATACATTCAATGTATCCTTCCATGTCCTCAAGATAGATTCAGGATATAACCTGCTATTAGGGAGACCATGGATACACATGGCTGGAGCCGTTCCCTCCACACTCCATCAACAACTCAAATACACTGTCAATAATAGTCTAGTCACTGTCAATGCTGAGCCGGAATGTCCCGAACAAGGAACTTTACCAATCATCAGCTTCAATTCAGAAGTTGAGCTGGCCAGTTTTCATACTCTGGAAGTGAGTACCACGCAATACCATTCTATTGGAGCGCCACTTCCTGTACCCAAGATTTCTGTCGAAGTTATGTCGGCCACTCAAGAAATGATGATATTGGGTCATTAGCCTGGACACGGGCTTGGTAAATATCAGCAGGGTATTAAGCACCTTATTCAAGTGTCCAATCAAATTGGAACAACCAGACTAGGCTATTCTACCAGTTCCAGTTATAGGAATCCTCATAAGCACAAACAGGTTCCTCATGCTTCCGCCTTACGTTGATTTTCTCAACCTTTACCTCATGAGTTGATACAATCTCCAGTAAAGGTTCCAGCCCATGTTGTGGCCATGCTGTTTCCTAGACCAGTGCCAATCAAAGCAAAAGAGGTGCTGATTCCTGATCCCGAAGTGGAAGAAAAGGAACAGAAACGTAAACATGACATCGCCTTGATGATGTCAGGCATACGCATCATTGTTTATGATGAACATACAAACAAATATATCCCAGACGATGATTTCCCAGATGTTATGTTTATCATTCGGGAAAAAGAGGACAATGATGATCCCTCCATCACTACAGTCCATCAGGACTTTGCCCTTGACAATTGGGGCAGCACTCCATACATTGGTCGACGAGGGTAAAATGGGCAGAAAAATCCCTCTGCCCTGTAGATAACATTAATTGCTTACTTTTCTTTAGAGTATTAGCAGTTATTTTATCAAGCACACGCTAACACTTTTGTATGATTAAACAGTTGCATATATTAAGTGAAAGCATACTTTGTTTCAGGACACTGAATTTAGATGTGCATGTACTTGCTGATGAGGTGACTTTTCTCCACAAGGGCTGTAACTTTAATGCAAAGTTGGACTCAGACTTGATGGAAATACAAGAGGACATTGAGACACCTCAAGAGATTAAGGAATGGGTCACAGACAAACCTAAACCCAACCTTGACCAAACCACTTCTTTCAATCTTGGAACCTTAGAAAACCCTAAGCTAATCCAGATTGGTTCAGACCTTCCCACAAATTAGCGGAATGACATGGTTACACTATTAACCCAATTCCAGGATATGTTTGCATGGTCTCATAAAGACATGGTGGGTTTGTCCACTGACATTGTTCTTCATCGCCTTCCCATTAAAGAAGGATTCAAGCTAGTCAGGTAAAAGCTCAGGCGATTGAAACCTAAGTGGAGTTTAAGAAATTGTGAAACAATTTCAAGCTGGAATTATCATGATGTCCACATATCTGGAGTTGATATCCAACATTGTTACCATGCCTAAACAAGGAGGAAAGGTACGAGTTTGCGTGGATTACCGGGATTTAAACAAAGCTTGCCTTAAAGATAGCTTTCCCGTACCCTTTATCCACATTCTTATTGACAACACTGCTCAATACGACATGTACTCCTTTACTGATTGCTTTGCGGGGTACCATCAAATTATGGTCGCTGAAGAGGACCGTGAGAAAACTGCTTTCATCACGCCTTGGGGGACTTTTTGCTACAGACGATTGTCATTCGGCCTCATCAATGCCGGGGCAACCTACCAGCGAGCTATGATGGCTCTTTTCCATAATTTAATGCACAAAGAGATAGAGATCTATGTAGATGACATCATTATCAAATACCAAAAGGAGGAAGACCACTTAGACCATTTCAGAAAGCTTTTCAACAAGTTGCGTAAGTACAACTTGAAGTTGAATCCAGCCAAGTACGCCTTTGGCGTCAAATCAGGCAAGCTGCTAGGTTTCCTAGTCAGCCACAAAGGGATTGAACTGGATCCTACAAAAATCTAGGCCATCAAGGAAATGCCCATTTCTCAGACAGAGAAGGAAATACGAGGATTTTTGGGAAGAATAAACTTCATTAGCAGGTTCATTTCTCAACTCACAGCAACCTGTGAGCCAATCTTTAAGCTATTAAGGAAGAACTCCTCCATGAAATGGAACAATGAGTGTCAAAAAGCCTTCCTTACTATTAAATAGTAGATGGTCAACACTCCTGTTTTGGTACCACCCAGGGAAAATGTTCCCCTATTCATGTACCTGTCCATAAATGACAATGCTATGGGCTGTATGCTGGGGCAAAAAGACGATAGAGGCCAAGAACGAGCTATCTATTACCTCAGCAAAAGTTTCAGCATCAGTGAACACAAGTACACTCTAACTGAGAAAACTTGTTGTGCTTTAGCATGGGCTTCCATGAGGTTACAACATTACCTCCATGGTCACACAACCCATCTCATATCCCGCGTGGATCCTCTCAAATATGTGTTCAGTAAGCCCATACTGAATTGTCGACTGTCCAGATGGAAGTTGATCCTCCAACAATTTGATATCGTCTGTGTGACGCAAAAGTTTGTCAAAGGTCAAGGAATTACGGATCAAATGGCCGCCACACCAGTAGGGGACTACAAACCCTTGGAAACATACTTCCCTAATGAAGGGGTAATGACAGTTCAGCAACAACATCAGTACGATACATGTTGTACGTGGAGAATGTATTTTGATGGAGATGTTAACACAGAAGGTTCTGGTGCTGGAGCAATTCTAGTATCCGGTACGAGGGAGCAGTATCCCGTCACCGTCAAATTATAGTTTGTCAGCACCAACAACACAACTGAGTATGAAGGCTATATCATGGGGCTAAAACTTGCCCGTTCAATGGGCGTCAGGCAATTAGCTGTCTTTGGGGATTCAAAGTTGGTAATCAGATAATCCACAGGAATCTATCAAACCAAAGAATTATATTTGTTGCCTTACCATCAACAAGTTTTACAGATGGCTTTGGAGTTCGAAGAAATCTCCTTTCTGCACATTCCTCGTAATAGGAATGATTTTACGGATGCATTAGCAACGTTGGCCTCCTTGATTCACATACCTGACAAGGAAAACATGCCAAGCATCACATTTACCCTACAAAAGCCCCAGTTTATAGGAACTATACTAGAGAAGTATTGGATGAACTACCTTCCATCCACAACCCTTGGTATCAACACATCAAGGAGTATCTACGAGATGAATCTACACCCTTTAAGGTGAGCTTAACTGAGAAGAGGCGGATTCATCGACTTGCTATGAAATTCTACCTGAGCGGAGATGCACTCTACAAAAGAGATGCAGGATTAGGTCTCCTCAGATGTCTGGATAAAGACCAAACTTAAAGGCTCATGGATGAGATCCATGGTGGAGTATGTGGCCCTTACATGAGTGGATCCTTACTTGTCAAGAAGATCCTCAGAACAGGGCATTATTGGCTTACACTCAAAGCTGACTGTGATGACCACGTCAAGAGGTGCTATCAATGCCAAATTCACAGAAATTTCATCCACGACCCTCCAAGGGAACTCCACAATATGAGTTCACCATGACCCTTCTCAATGTGGGGAATAGATGTGATCAGGCCCATCAAGCCCAAAGCCAGTAATGGACATCGATTTATATTCACCATGATCGACTACTTCACCAAATGGGTAGAAGCTCCTCCTTGCCCAAGGTTACTAAAGAAGTTATCATTGCTTTCATCAGAAACAATGTCCTCTGTCGATATGGTCAACCAGAGGTCATTGTGTCAGATAATGCTAAAAACCTCAACAACAGAATGATGGAGGAATTATGCAATAAATTCCACATCAAACACCTTAACTCCGTCATCTACCGTCCAAAGATGAATGGTGTTGTTGAAGCGGCTAATAAAAACATCAAAAAGATCATGCAAAAAATATCCGCAATCACAAAGGATGGCCTGACCCCTTGCCTCTGACTTTATTAGCCTATAGAACTTCCATGCGTACTTCCATTGGGGCAACCCCCTACTTATTAGCCTATAGGATGGAAGTAGTGCTCTCCATAAAAGTGGAAATGGAATCCTTCGGAGTATTGATGGATTCTCAGTTAGATGAAGACCAATGGGTACAAGATAGGTATCACCAATTGTCTCTAATAGACGAAAGGCGAACCGCGACTATCTTTAATGGTCAATTATATCAGCAAAGGATCGCCCTATCCTACAACAGAAAAGTCTGACTACGATAGTTTAAACAACATGACTTGGTTTTGAAGAAGATCATTGACAACTAAGATTAGTCTAAGGGAAAATTCGCTCCTAACCGGGAAGACCCATTTGTTGTCAAGGAGGTATTGACAGGAGGTGCTCTCAGATTGCAGGAAATGGATGGCGATTAATTTCCATAACTTATCAACTCGGACACTGTGAAACGATACTATGTCTGAAGTTACCATCAAACAAACATCCTGGTTTTGATCATCAAATCACCACTCATTCCAATTTTGAACCCTTTCCTTCCTACATACTCTTCTGCCCCTCAGGGAAACATACACTTTAAACCAGCAGCCTAGTTTCACTTCAGTTCAAATATTTCACACAATTTTGGTTATCCTGAAGACGGGATTAAACCTTTCAAACCTGTAGTTTATCCTGAAGATGGGATTAAACTTTTTTACGCTTGCAGTTTATCCTGAAGACGAGATTAAACTTTTTTACGCTTGCAATTTATCTTGAAGACGGGATTAAACTTTTTCCACACCTGCAGTTTATCCCCATTATGGGATTACACTTTCTTTTCCCCTCAGTATAGCCTGCACATGGGATTCACACTTCTCTTTGACTGCGATTTCGTCATGAGGGGCGAACTACGTCGACCTTATTTCCCTGATACCCGGAGTACGTAGGCAACCATATTCTCTATGGCCCGATCGCAATAAACAAAAAAAACAACAAAAATGTTTTTGCCCTTTCTTTACAAAAATCACAAAAAACATTTCTACACCCTTCTTCATCAATAAAACTTTACATCCATCTGCCTTTCACATTCAGCGTTAAACCTCTTACACCAGGTTCGAACTACGCAGACTTGATCTCCTCTTCAATAGGAGTACGTAGACAGCCATTTATGGTTCAGTCTAACCCCTACCAGAGCAAAAATATTTATCACACTGTACTGGGATCAACCTTCAATTCATCACATCTCATTGGTTTCAGATCAAAGGGATGGAATTACCCAACCTCTTCTCACAAATAGAAGATTCGGTGACCATCTAAGCTGCGATTATGCCTCAAAGAGCAATACCAACCCATAAGAGATGGAATTAACTAGGCTTCTAACAAATAGAAGTACTGACGACCATCTGTGGTGCGGTCAATCTCAGAGAGGAAAAAACCACCCTCCTCTCCACTTTTCCATACAGATACCAGTTCCAAGACACCAAAGATGGTAGGGATATACAGAAATCAATGATCCATTCTGAGAAATCTTGTGATGTCTCAATGTCCATCTATTATAGGCTCAGAATGCATCAAGATCACAAGGCCCTGAAGAAACAGGCAAATATCAAACAAGTATCACGACATAACTAAAAGGGAAGTGAATCAAAATATATTTCCCTTTCATACATAATACTGTTTGATATATACATATGTGTTGTACATGACAAAATGGCTAAGTTAGTCTGTGCAGGAAAATACAAAGCTATCTACAGATCTGTGTGTATGCGGACTATCAAATCTAACATGGCATCCCTCTCTGAAGAAGGAGGTAACGCTGCAAGCTCCTGCTCAAGGGTCTCTATGCGAGCTAGCAGATCAGAGGCTAACTGCATGGTGGCATAATGCTCATCAATGTAGGCACTCATATCAGCAAAAGTGACAGTCATCTGGGATTTCACTGAAGTACTGTCTGCAATGGCCACATCCCTAGAAGATAGGGCGGCATCCCGCTCCATATTCAATACATCCCTGGATGATCTAGCCTCATCCCTCTCTAATATAGTAGTATCTCTCTCATCAAGAGCTGTCAACATCGCGGCCCTAGCCTGATCTCAATCATAGGTCATAAGATGTAAGCTCTGCTCCAAATGTTGTGCTGAATACTGAGTATTAGTAGCACCCAGGGTGGGAGAATCCATCACAAATGCTGGCAACCCAGCAGTCAAATCTCCATCGATGGGAATGTCAGCCTCCTCTGTAGGCTTCTCATTGTTGGAATCAGTCCCTTGCACTGTGGATACTGCCACAGCCGATGCAGTCTCTGTCTCCATCCATACGGAATACTCTGCAAAACAACCCGGATGACTGATAGAAAACTCAACCAGCTCTCGCTGATCCTAACAGGCATACAACCTGGATCTGTCCTCCACTGATAAATGGTGTGAAGTGAAGTGCTGACTCACTGCCCCCTTATAAGGATGGAAATCCTAAAACTGGTCAAACTGACACATCACGACCAGTGGATGTTAAGTAATCATGCCCCTCAAACTAGCTAGAGGGAGATAATCCATGCTCGGAGCATGAGTAATTAGCTAAGCCCTGAACACGGCAATATAGCAAACGGATCTCCGATCCCTTCCAGAAAGGATGACCAAGATGCAACATCTGTACACTCCACAGGCTGAAAAGAGTATGACATGGCTATATCATGGGTGAAACAATACCCCTGCTGTCTAAATGTGCCAATCGGTCTCAAGTGTGACATAAACCACACATACAGCATGACCGAGCTGCCTGTGAACACTCTTATCGGATAAGTGCAGCAGTATGTAGCTGACCTTAGAGTCTCTGCAATGATCATCGGTATAATTGTATGACCCTCCCTGAGAATTTTAACTGCCATAATGATACCGATATCCAGCTCATCCATATATCTTGGCATGAAGATGTATGACATTATGCACAAGAGTAGTACATCCAATCTGGATGAACGCCAATGGTCCTTCGGTGTGGTGAAATCCTCGGAATGCCGTACATAACTATCCTCAAAGCCAAATCTGTCAAATAGAAAATGCTGGGATATCACGTGGCCAGATGTAATCTCGTCCTGTACCACTCTACACCTCAAGTCGGTGAGAGTCATGAACTGTCTACTCATGTCTCCAGTCGCCATATGCACGCAAGGTCTGTCCAGCAGCATCATCGTCAACCGTGCATACTCCTCCAAAGTAGGAGTCAACTCCTACGTGGGTCCCACACCTTCGGCTCACTCTAGTTAGAGTTACAAAGGAGGTCTCACAAGCTGAAAAGGCCAAATTAGGAATAAAAACGCTACGCGACTGAGCGGAATAGCTTGGAATCCTGGTTTTCATAGGTCGTAATGTTGTCCCACATCTCACTCATTGGTATTCTCCTGAATGCAGGGTATACTATACCAGTGAGCTCAGCTTTCACAGATTATGCTCAGAAATACCCCACAAAGGTCCGACCCCGTCATTACAGGTTCACAACCCTAAACCTCCCCGCTGGGGGTTACAACGTCGAAGTCACGAAATGCTAATGTATCCCCGGCGGGGGTTACAAAGCCGAAGTTATAAACTGATAACGTACCCCCGACGGGGGTTATAACGCAAATCTTTCAAGCACCCACGTATCCCCAGTGGGGGTTACAGCGCATTCTCAATCATTGATACACGCATCGATGAAGGTCAAGCAACCTTGACGACATATCAGCTGGTGGCAAGTAAACCCATCGAAGCAACCTTCCCCAGTAAGGGTCACAACGAAATGCAACCGTTGACACATACATCAATGAAGGTCAAGCAACCTTGACGATGCACCCAGCAGGGATCTATCCGGTGATGCACACATCAATAAAGGTCAGGCAACCCTGACAAACAACAGACTATTGGCAGTAACTCCGATAGGATGAGGGAATATGTTATACACATCCTTAAGCAGACAAAGCTTTATCCCCACAGATCTCTTGTACACAAGAGGTACCTCTATGGAATATAAGCTAGTGTCTAGGATTCAAGACTTTGATGATAACCCCAACGTCAACATCCTTGAAGACTTGGATCGCATGTCCAAGCCATCACTGATTTTCATCCCGGCAGGATTATCAGGGAACCAAAAATCATTCATCATGCATCATACATTTGCATTATGTTGATGCGCATAGCATCATGTTTATCTTGATTGTATTTCAAGTGTCTAGGATTCTTTATCCTATCCATGCCTTGCATTGCATGAATATGATAAAGAGGGGCATTTGTAGACACTCAAAATTTTCTATGCGCCTATTACTAACATTGTAGGAGGGCAGATTCGTCTTTCAGAGATAACCTTAAAAGACAGCTCACATCCATTCTAGATACTACCGGAAGTTCAGTCTCAAACCCGGAACTTACACCAGAAACATCATTTCCAACCCCGGAACACACACCAGAAGGATCATTTCCAAACCTTGGAGATAGCCCCGAGTTTCACCCTTGGCGATAACCCCAAAGAATGTTGCTACAGTTCCGGTGATATCTCCAGAAATGCTTGTTTCAAATATATGCTATCAGCTTCAATATCAGACCTCCTGCCGAAGCACTCATACCTCAGACCTTGAGCTAACACCGGGCAGACATGCACTCTCACAAGATGACATTACGACATACAAACAAGTAGTCCAATCTCAGATGTAACCCTGAGTAACGTCTACTTTCAGCTCAAATCGGCGATAACCCCGGTGAAGAGTCAAACGTCATCTTGCCACCCCAACACCTGCGCGTCGTCTCAACACTTCATACATACATACCTATAATGATGTCCCACAAGAACCGAGAAGTTATAATCCCGAGTGACTATTACGCGTGGCAGCACACCGGATAGAATTTGAAGCTTGAAGACCATGGGCATGGTCCACTCTTCCTGACTTCACACAACCTCTAATCCATGTCATTACATAACTCTCGACACAAGCAATCTGAAGAAGGTAACATATACCTCATTCGGATGCTCGGATTGAAGTTCTGTAAGTTTGAGCAGACATTATAGTGCACGAGTGCACGTACTTCGAGATAACGGGACCCGCGAAGCTCGGGGACACCTCGATCAGCCGCAGGTGCAACTGCGGCTGTCGCAGATACACCTGCGGCCATCAGTCTATAAATATAGACTTTGGGCCAGCCATTTTGAAAGGGGGAGAGAGAGAAAAAGACGAGGAAGCCCTGTCCAATTTGCTCTATACACACCCATATTGAGTGTTTCCTCATTCTAAACATCTGTTAGCTCACATATAGCTATAGTTTTATCCGACGGGAGCTGAGTGTTTATCCATATAGATTCATAGAAGTCTACATTAGCAGCCCACTATAAGCCTTCTTACATTCTATAAAGCCTTTTTTTTTCTTCCCTGCACACACTGTTATACACATTGAGAGTCGTGTGATAACCCGATATTTTCTATATAAATAAATCATAAATTTTGCGTATAATTTTTTTTTTTATTAAAATAAATATGAATGATATGTGTCAAGGTAATGTGTAATTATAATTATATGTGTCATAAATAAAATGTATTTATTACATTAGGTATTGCAAATAAATTTATTTTAGAATTATTTGATTATTATCAATTATATTTTTATACTAATTAATTCCTTATTGGAAATGTTTTATTAATTATTTTTCAAGGAAGATATAATCTTATATTATTGATTTTAGAATAATTATTTATTTTAAAGCTAAGAATGCATGAAAGGTATTATGTATGTAATTATGTGATGAATATAAAATATATTTATTACATGAATGGTTATGAATAATTTTATTTTAGAATTATTGCTCATTATAAATTATATTCTAATAATAATTAGTTTTATAGTAAAAATGTTTTTAATGTTTATTTTCCATGAAAATATGATAAATATATTATTTAAATAATATATGATATGAATATAGAATTTTTATAATACTTATTTTATTATATGAATTTTGTTCAAGATATTAAGTAAATTATTTCTACTTAATTATTAAGGTTAAATATGAAAGAATAATCAGATATGGAATCCAAACCCTAATTTCGGGTTTTGATCAAGGAATGAAAATAATAATATTATATTATTATTTACCAGTGTTATAGATATGTATGGTTATGTGTGTAATATTAATGTGTGGAATAGTTTTATTATATTATAACCAAACCCTAAATACTAGTCTGATAAACCCTAACTGTGGTTATGGGATAAGGAATAATGATAATAAAATTATAATATTAATTATATTTTGATTTTTCAGTGCTATGAACATGTATTGTATTTCTGTATTGATAATGGTTGGTCAATTACGGTGTATTATGATCAAACCTTAGTAATAATGTTAAACCCTAATTTGATATCCAAATTAGAGTGCAAGATTGTTTTGTAAGTGTGTTATATAATCTATGGCGTGTATTAAATGTATTAATTAGGTAAACCCTAATTAAAGTTCTAAAAACCCTTAATAATTTTTAGAAAACCCTAAACCCTAATTTTAAGTGATAAAACCCTAATTTAAAACTCAGGATGAGTTCGACACTGTTCCATAACTGTGTTATATGGTGCATGCATGTTATGTATTATATAATTAGGTAAACCCTAATTAATAATTTAGAAATACTAATTTCTAAGAAACCCTAATATTTATTTTATAAACCCTAAATTATTTAAAGTGTAAACCCTAATTTTTGATTTGGAAAGCTTAATACTAATTAGTGTATCTTAAACCTAATTAGTAAGGTGTTAAGTAATTAGAAACCTAATTAATTAAGAAACCCTAATTTTGTATTTTAGAAACTAAAATTTTATTATTTTATTTATTTATTATATTTTTTTGTGCAAATCCTAATTTTGGGAATCCTAGACTTTTGCTAAATGGCTTAAAACCTAAACCCTAATGGTTTATCACAAATGGCAAATTCTAGAAATAATAGGAAATGACAAAAATGCCCTTTTATCACATTTTATAAGATTACTTGCAAATCTAGACAAAATGGAGAGTTGGTAACCTAATCTTACTAACTCTAACAACTCTCTTGACCTTCAAATGACAGCAACCAGCCTCTAGATGATCAGTTCATGCATCTAATTGTCTATATATATGGATTGGAGAGAGAAATTGCATTTTTGCTCACTTAATTTGTGCAAAAACCTTACTCAACTCTCTCAAGCACCACACCTACGAAAATATATTGTATACCAGTCCCTTATTGAAGCCCCACGAAACCCCATACCAAATCAGTAACATATGATCAAGGAATCGAGCAAGAAAGGTATAACACTAAACCTAAAAATTTTGTCCATAATCGGTTGTTTGATTTTGTGTTTACATGTTGGAATATGTTGTTTATAGATTATAGTGATGATCTGGGTTGGTAGAAAGTAGATCCATAACATCTAAGTCCTTAAATTTGATTTTTTAGAAAATTTGGAGAAATTTTTTTTAAAGTCTGACAGTGAATGTCAGGCCATATAAATCTTTGATCGTATATTATTTTTGTTGTTTTCAAGTTTTAATTTGTAGCCTGGTATATGGTATTTAATCTGAAAGTCGTAGAATATCCATTTGATGTCTAGAATTATAGATATTTAAGGTCAAACATCGTTGACCGAAGTTGACCGGTCGAAATCTGGGTAAACCCAGAAAGCATGAACATAGTTTGACAATGTTTTGTAACGAGCTGATCTGTTAGACCTGTTAATGTTTTTATGATATTTTGTATTCATGTTGTAGCTGGTAATGTGGACTGTAGATTAATGTCTTATTATACCATAAACAATCAACAGATCAACATTTATAAGCGGTCAAAGTAGACCACTTGCACTGTTTTGGCACTTCTGGGAATTTCCAGAAATTTTAAAGAACATATTTCTGACATGGTTTGACCATGCCAGATCTTTCACATGTTTTGATGATATAATGTTTTGATGTTATGAAATTGTACCTTGATATATATTCTAGAGATTTAAACCTTTAAATGACATAAATCATGAACAGAACATAAAGTAAATCGTGCATGAAGGTGTTCACTTGAACTGCTGAGTTTCTGGGAAAACCCAGAAACCGTCTGTCAGAAGGTTTATGAGCTCAGATCTTCTTGTGTGTTTGATGTATGACCTAGTTAATTGTTGATAGTGGTAGTACTACATACTGAGTACAATATCCATGCTTGAGATAGACTAAATCATGATCAGATCGCGTTTTTCAGCTGGTCAAAGGAAGCAACTCGAGCACTGATCTGTCAGTGTTCTTGAGGCTCAAGAACACCTACAGCGACGCTTTTTGTCACTAAAGACCTACAGCGACGGTTTATTATTATTTATTTCTGGAAATTAGTAAATAAATAGAAAAAACTAGTTTTTAATTATAAAAAATACAAAATAAATTATTAAAAATTATTTTAAATTCTGAAAATTAGTTTTTAATTATTTTAAATATATTTCATATATATTTAATATTTTTGGAATATTAAAAGTATTTAATTTATTTAATTATAATATTAAATAAATTATTTAAAAATGATTTTAATATTTGAAAAATCATTTAAAATTATATTAAGGTATAAGAAAATAATTTAAGTTATTTTTGATAACTTTTAATATTATGTGATAATTTTCATTAATAAATTAATATTAATGATAATTAAGTTATTTATTAAATGAATTAAATAAATGAATTAAAAATGATTTTATTAAATTAAAAATCATTTTAAATAAGAATAAGGTATTTAAAAATATTTTAAGTTATAAAATATAACTTTTAATATTTAAAGGTAAATTTCAATAATTAATTATTATTAATGATGTTAAAGTTATTTAATAATTATATTAAATAAATTAGTTCAAAAATGATTTTATTATTTTAAAAATAATTTTAAATGAAAATAAAGTGTTTAAAGATATTTTAAGTTATAAAATATAACTTTTAATATTTAAGGGATATTTCATTAATGATTTAATATTAATGATATTTATTTAATGATTAATGATATTAAGTTTATTTAATAATTATATTAAATAAATAGTTTAAAAATGGTTTTATTTATTTAAAAATCATTTAAAAAGGATATAAATGAATTAAAAATATTTTAAGTTATAATTAATAACTTTTAATATTTAGATAATAGTTCATTAGTATTTAAATATTAATGGTAATAATTTAATAATGATTTTAAATGTTTTAAAAATCATTTAAGGGTACTATTAATATGTTAAGAATATTTTGAGTTATTATACATAACTTTAATATTTTGGCAATGGTTTGATTAATAGTTTTATATTAATTAAATGTTAATGATAATAGAATTGTGTACTATTTAAATCATTTAATAATGATTCTGATATTTGAAAAATTACGGTAAATGGTAATAATTATTTTATAATTATTATAAGGTCATGAAAAATGATATGACTGTTATTTAATTAGTCTAAATGGATATTGAACAACTTTTTAGAGTCTTAGACTCGATAATTACCCGATAAAGATGTCGGTAGACCGACATGGTTCAGAAATTGATCTGGACTTAGAAATTTAATTAGTTAATTATTTTATTTGTGATTTAATGGTGAATAAAGTTGTGTGACAATGTAATTAGGAATGAGTTAACTGTTTGTTTGTGAAGCAATGACTGTGAAACATGTGTGACAATGTGATTAGGTTATGTGCTGACTGCAATAAGCAGTACTATGTGTTATGATATGTGATTCTAATCGATAGAATGATCTTATTAATGATAGGTTTCGGTATAACAGATAGATCTAAGTTGCGTAATTGTAAGCGGCGCATCAGGCAAGTATCTTAACTTTGTATTTTCTTTATGCAATGGATAGAAGTGAGAAATTCAGAATTAATGTTATTATTGTACAGATTGTTAAAGTTATATTATATAAGCCCATTGACTATCAACATGCTAGTATATGATAATTCAGTAATATATTTTCTGTTCGTTAATTTCTAAAAATGATTACACAAGTGTCCCCACTTGGATAATCATTGTATTTAAATCGCATGTTGATATACCTTTGATATACATATATGTTGAATTATATAAGACCTTTGTTATAAAAACCCGACAGGTATGAACATCCCGATAATGGAAAAAATTTTATGCACTACGGCGGACAAAGGATGAACGATAATATCGTTCTAGCAATGTAGTATTGATCAATACAGGGCCCATGGACTGTACTAAGTTAATGATATGTATTATATATCATGTAAAGAATGTAGTAAAGGTTGCGTACTTGGGATTAGACTCTGATAAATGTAAGTTAAGTTTGAAATTTATATTATTGTTATTATTATTAGTATTATTCCGCTCATAGAAATGGTATCGTGAAGTACCGAGTTCGGGTTTCAAGTATCCGGGTTCGGGGACTTTACAGTCGTGTTGTGTGCGTATGCCCGGACTTCGGTCCGTGGTTTTCATTTCTGTCTATATATATATACTTATATAAGTATATATTTTATATATGGACTAACATTATCGAGTTATGCCTCGATTGAGCCTAAACTTATGTCTGGAGAATTTATTTGCTTATATATATATATATATATATATATATATATATATATATATATATATATATATATATATATATATATATATATACTTATATATATAACTGTTGTTAGACATATCCGATGAGCCTGGATTTTATATCCGGAGCATTTACCTGCTTTTATATATATATATATATATATATATATATATATATATATATATATATATATATATATATATATATATATATATACTTATATATATAATTGTTGTCGGACATATCCGATAAGCCTGGATTTATATCCGATACGTTTACTGCTTTTATATATATATATATGTATATATATATATATATATATTTACATTTCTATCAGGCCTGGAGTTTACTTCGTGGTGGTTGATCATGTCTATATATATATATATATATATATATATATATATATATATATATATATATATATATATATATATATATAACTGCTTACTGCTTTCCATACAAAATGCGGTATCATGTGAGCCTAAGAATCATGTGATCACAGATTCAGTCTACTGAATCTAGATTCGGTTCCCGTGATGGACATTTTTTAGCTATAAGCAGCCTATACATTATTTACGATGTCCGAATTTCCTTGGATGGTTGTCATGCCCATGAGGAGTTTGGCACTGTTGTATATTATTTTCTCGAGAATGCTTTGCATCTCGAAAATAAAAGCAAACAAGTCGAACATTTAATAATAAAATGAAAGTATGAAAATGCCTCAATTCTTCTTGAGCAACGGGTTTGAAAAGCCTCTTTTTACAAAACTTCATTGTCATCTTGCTTAAAATTGAATTTTTCTATAAATTCAAACCCTCTGTATATAGGTGCGAACGAGGCCTTGCACTACTTTCAAATAATTGCACATTGATCCACACACACACATATATATTCATATAACAGTTTTTTTGAAAAGTGGCGGTCACCGTGGCAACACGGATGTCGGGGGGTGTTGTTGCCTCTTTTTCAGTTCTGATAAAAGAGCTCTAACTCATGCAAGTATACATGCGTCTATAAGTAATACAGAGTAAGTCGAGAATCGATCCACGGGGAATTAACTAATAAAATTCACCAAGCATTAACCCATAACCATTTCAGTCTTATTTAAACGAATGATAGTATATTTTATATTTAAACTATAAAATTAAATAAATCTAAATATTCCTAGAGTGAAACTAGATAATGAAGACCTGAGATTACAATTTCATCTATTGACGCATTCAAATCCACACATTCCATGTTAAGCCAAACTAATTGTACCGGATTGTTAGCCAAGAACACGAAAGTAAAGTATAGCCATCTCTCAATGTAATATACCCATATCACATATAATCCACATTTGATAGAATACACATGAACACCCACATTGCCTAAACCACTATATGTCTATGTGATTTACAAATAATTAGGGTTTAAGCGCAAGTTCTCAATTGACTACAAATGGTGCTTCGGTATATGTCTATCCTAAGCACAAATCATACGTCCCAACACAATGTAGAATATACAATCACAAGCTAAAAAGATCAGATCTAAACCCATACTTCATTTCTCAAGTCCATATGGATTATCACAGTAATTGATGGCCAATCAACTAAACAAGCAAACATGAATCTTAATAGACAATCCCATAGAAATCAATAAAAATAACAATGAAATATATTAGATTAAACTAATCCATAGACTCCATTGCAATCTCAGAATAGAATTTAAATCATAATTGAATTAATGTTATCATCCACATATTGAATAAACATCATAAGATACAATTAGGAATCAAAGAGAGAGTAAGAATAGAGAATGGTAGTGCAAATCTGTTCTCTTGATCCAAGGTTGAATCTCCAATGCTTTCCAATCGCTTCAAGTCTTCAATCTAATCAACTCTAGAAAATCACTACTCTAATATAATGAAAATACATCTAATATATAAGCCCTCATTGAACCCCTCTCTCAATTACGCTTCAATTGCTTTGTTTAATGAAAAGTCAGCTGTGGTCATCGTCCGAAGTCGCGCGGCCGCGTAGGAATTGGCCTGAAGGGTCGCACGGGCGCTCGACTTGCAGAAAATCGCTTTTTTTTTTCTCCAGGGTCACGCGCGGCCGTGCACAAATTCGCGTGCCCGTAGTGACCAAAGTTTAAATAAACGGATTCGGTGTTATAACGAATTCGTAGTGACAATTTTCATGTTTTATTTTCAAAACCTTCAAGAACATCAAGAACAGTGAAAGTAAATGTGTTGATTTTGCAAATTATGTGTTGTAACTTGTTAAAAATCATTCTAGATGGGTTAAGTAATGATTATATATGTATTACAATGATTCGGTAAGTCTAAATTCGTGTAAAAATACCAAATTGGAAGTTATGGCCATATTCATGTATAATTTTACTTGTGATTGATTTTTAGCCTAATTTGGCCTTGTTATGTTCGCGAACTGCAGAACTGCAGAAACTGCAGAACTGCAGAAACTGAGCCTAGGTAACCCCGTCTCCGGCGGGCGTTACCAAACTAAATTACCTAGCCCCGACGGTCAATTTTTTTTTAATAAAAATAAATAAATAAAAATAAAAATAAATAAATAAAAAAATAAATAAATATTTGATAAAAATTATTATTAAAATATTTATAAAATAAATTAAATATTTTAATTGAGATGTTTATGGAATAAAATAAATATTCGATGAAAATTATTATTAAAATATTTATAAAATAAATTAAATATTTTAATTGAGATATTATGGAATAAAATAAATATTCGATGAAAATTATTATTAAAATATTTATAAAATAAATTAAATATTTTAATTGAGATATTTATGGAATAAAATAAATATTCGATGAAAATTATTATTAAAATATTTATAAAATAAA
This sequence comes from Panax japonicus, assembly GCA_020205505.1. Lineage (NCBI taxonomy): Eukaryota > Viridiplantae > Streptophyta > Magnoliopsida > Apiales > Araliaceae > Panax > Panax japonicus. Next base: position 62,204,515 of record CM035092.1, read on the forward strand.
GTAAATATTTTAATTGAGATATTTATGGAATAAAATAAATATTCGATGGAAATTATTATGAAATAATTTATTCGAGTGTAATAATAGTAAAAGAATGAAAATATTCTAATTTAATTAAGTAATTAAATTAGAAGGGTAATGATTTGTTAAATAAAGTGGAGTTTATATTAAATAATTAAGTGAAAATATAACTAATGAATGTCGTGAATACATATGGTATGTGTGTAGGATTTGTGGTGAACGGAAGTAGTAATCGTTTAGCCTACGCACGAGGCAAGTTTCCTAACCCTACTTGTCATTATTGTTCAAGTTTATTATTTACCTCGAGTAAATTATCATTACTATTATTCAAGTTCGAATGTTATATTAAAGATTTATTATCTCTTCAAAGCATGATTCAGTTATACAATAATTGTTCTATTGTATACTTCTTGAGATTATTATTCGAATTGAATATCATTATTGTTGAACCTTATTAGACTAGTGAACTTTATTGATTCAATTAGTCCTTAGTTGATGAACGTTATAAATTTCAGAACCCTTATTGAATTATCCAAACCAAACTTCCCTTGCGGATTCGAATGGCAAACTGAGATGAACAACCCTGTATATGCGTTAGCGTTAAGATATTGTGCACAGTATGGTACTTAAGGGTTGATCCCCCTAAGTACGAGAAGAAAGGTCCATAGTCTTATGACTGTTAAAGGTTTCAAGTATAACCCTTGTTAACCTAGGACATAGTTCAAGGTCTTATGACCTTCAAAATTCTTTTGATTCTTGTTATTCATTCCTGATTCAAAAGTTGAGCTTTTATTCAGATGTCTTTAATTCACTCGGATGTTATTATACTGTTATTTCATTGTTATACTTGTGGGCAATAGTGCTCACTCTTGCTTTATAATAACATTGCAGTTAAGAACGAAAGAACTAACGAACCTTCCACTAGTAAAGGCAAGGGAAAAGTTAGCAAGTGTTTAAGACTTGTTATTTTATTTGATGATGTATTTATGTTAGACTTGAGTTAATGATGTTGTTTAAGACTTATGGTTTATATTTTCGAACAAATGTTTAAGGTTAGTTCAACCTGAGATTATGTTTATGATTCAGATGTTGTAACCCTATAAGGGGAAGATTTTTATTTCTATCTATTTCATGGTTTGCATTTATTATGGGTAGATAGATAGATGATATTGTACAGTGAACACCAAATCCCGTGGAATCAAAGTACCGAATTTGGGGGTGTCACAGGTTGGTATCAAAGCTGTAGGTTATAAACCTTAGGTGGGGGAACAACCTTAGGTAGTAGCCTTATAGAAATAAGATAGTGATGGAAAACTCTTATCGAGTTATAAGAAATGAATTTATGTAATTCATTAAAGATAATAAAAGACGTTATGTGTTTATGTGTTAAAGTATGCGTTAGATGATACGACTTAGTAACTAAAACTTAAAATTTTGTTGTCAGGATGTCGAATGCTGGAGAAGCTAGTCAAGCTGGGGAGGAAGAACCCCGAGTACTTATAGTACCTACTGAGGAGGAACCCCGTGTACCTATAGTACCGACAGAGGAGGAGCCCATAGACATTCATGTCGTTAGGGAGCAGCTGGTACAGAGGGAGTCATCTCCATTGATCACCGTTGTTGGTCAGGAGAATGAGCCCGAGACTGATCCTGAGGAGGATCCTGAGGAGGAATTTGTTGAGGAAGAGGAAGGAGAGGAGTTACCACGGTACACCGTTGATTCTGAGATGTATGACACGTTATACGACCGTAACGTGGAGTTACGAGATGAGGTCCATGATTTAACTGAGCGAGCGGTTATTCAGCATATTACTCTAGAGGATAAGGAGAGGGAGATTTCGACTCTTCACTCTCGACTGGCAAATATAGAATGGGATTTGGTCCATGAGAAGGGTCAAACTGAAGATAAGACCGAGGAGATAGAGAAACTAAAGAAGGAACTGAAGGAAACCTCCGAAAGGCTGAACATAGGAAAGGAAGGCTGGGTAAGAGAATCGCGTCGAGCTGATCGTGCAGAGGATGATAGTCGTGCAAAGAAAGTGAAGATTGGAGAAACGTACTCTACACTTAACAAGGCAATGAATGAAACCCAAGATTGAGTTTTGAGGTACCCAATCCAGTTTGAAGGTCTACCATCGTATATGCTTGATCGCAGGATGATGTCCCGCATTATGGAAGAAGAACGTGGCAAGGTTATTCAGCGCCTTAATAGGCAGTGATAGTATTAGTTAATTATGTGAAAACTATTTGGTAGTTAATTATGTGAAAACTATTTGGTAGTTAATGATGTAAATTCCGATGTGTTTATAAACAAAGGAATATTTTGATGTTTTAAATCCTGTAGATTCTTTATCTCGGGATAATTGATGTAAAGAGCAGTGATGCTATCTTATGATGTTAAAACTTTCAATTTGAATAAATATCAAAGTCTATTGATATTATGTGTTAAGTGATTATGATTAAATGTTTTAGTTAAGCCTTAAATGTTTAAGGGGTTGAATAAAGACTTAATAAGCGTATATTCTTATCAGAAATATGCCGCCAAGAAGACGACCAAATCGCCGACCAGCCCAGGAAGGGTCAACGAATAACAATAACACCACCACCAATGCTGACCCCGTTCAGCAGTTGGTGAATTTACTGGCTGGAGCAATTAACAATCAACCACAAGCCCCACCAAACACCACGTTCAAGGATTTCAAGGCGGTGGGACCGCCAGAGTTTAAAGGTTCCATGAACCCAATCGAAGTTCAAACATGGGTTATGGAGATGGAGAAGGTGTTTGACGTCGCCAGAGTAAGGGAAGACCAGAAGACCGCATATGCAACATTCATGCTAAAGTCTGAATCCAGCTATTGGTGGCAGGCAAACAAAGTACGGGGAGGAGAAGGTGTAATAACCTGGGAGGGATTTAAGGAGATGTTTTTCGAGATGTATTTTCCGACTAGTTCGCAAAACCAAATGGAAGTTCAGTTTTTGGAGTTGAAACAAGGGAATATGTCCGTAGCAGATTATGCGGCAAGGTTCAACGAATTGGTTAGGTTCGCCACGTATCAAGTGCATACTGACGAGAGAAAGAAAAGACGTTTCGAGCAGGGACTGAAGCCCTGGTTGTATAGCAAGGTGTCAATGTTCCAATTGAACACCTTTGCTGGAGTATTAGAGAAGGCCATACTTGCTGAAGGTGGAAGCGATGCGGTATCTAAATATAATCAGGATCAGAAGATGAAAAAGAGTAAAAATAAAGGAATTAACAAGTCTGGTGGAAGTAGCACGGGAGGTAATAATAATCAGAAGAGAAAGTGGTCTGATAACTCGTCAGCTAGAAGTCAACAAGGAGGGCAAAAGAAGAAGATTGAAGCGTGTTCAACCTATGAAAAAGCTCATTTGGGAGTTTGCATGAAGGGAAAACGAGTATGCTACAATTGTGGTCAGGAAGGCCACATAGCACCTAACTATTCTAAACCAAAGAAAGGGTGTCTGCTTCACTTGTGGCTCAAAGGATCATCTTGCAAGGGATTGTCCTAAGAAGGGATCTGGAGGAACAGGATCAGGAGGGAATAGAGGAAACAACGGTGGAAGAACTCTAACTATCACAGGACCAACTGCAACCAACCGACCGACCGCCAGAATATTCAACATGACAGTTCAGGATGCAGTACAGTCTTGCGATGTGGTGTCAGGTATCATTCCGATCAATAAAGTTAATGCTTATGTATTATTTGATTCGGGTGCAACTTGTTCATTTATATCCGATGACTTTGCTAAGAACTTAGAATTGCCTAAGGATGAGTTAGAATACCCCATGAACATAGAAATTGCGAATAGAGAAGTGATCCCTATTAAATACATACACAAGAACTGTAGGGTGGATATTAAGGGTAACATTATGAACGTAGATCTTATCCCTATTCGACTTGGAGAATTCGATGTTATCTTGGGTATGGACTGGTTATCCAATTATGGGGCGGTAATTGATTGCCAGAAGAAGCGTATTAACCATATGACTCCGTCAAAGGTTGTATTTTATGGTAGTAAGTCGCCTAGACAAGCGAGTTATCTGACGATGATGCAGGCCAGGAAGTTGTTAAGACAAGGTTATGTTGGATATCTAGCTTATATAGTCGATAGTCGTAAAGAAAATCCGAAAATAGAGGAGATACCAGTAGTGAGGGATTTCACAGACGTATTTTTGGATGATTCGCCAGGACTTCCACCAAATAGAGCAGTTGAATTCTTGATCGATTTGGCTCCAAGAACGGTTCCAATATCGAAGGCACCATACCAAATGGCACCGGTAGAGATGAAAGAACTGATGATTCAACTACAAGAATTACTAGACAAGAAGTATATCCAACCAAGTGTATCACCGTGGAGAGCGCCGATTTTATTCGTAAAGAAAAAGGATGGGACAATGCGGCTCTGCATCGACTATAGAGAACTGAATAAGGTCACGATCAAGAATAGATATCCATTACCACGAATCGACGACTTGTTCGATCAGTTAAAGGGAGCGAGATACTTTTCAAAGATAGATTTGAGGAGTGGTTATCATCAACTGAAGGTGAGACCAGAAGATGTACCGAAGACAGCATTCAGAACCCGATACGGTTACAACGAATTTCTGGTAATGTCATTTGGTCTAACAAATGCTCCTGCAACATTTATGGGCTTAATGAATGGAGTGTTCAAGCCGTTTTTGGACGAATTCGTAGTGGTATTTATAGATGGCATTTTGGTATATTCGAAAACCAAGGAAGAACATGAAGAACATTTGAGGGTGACATTAGAGACGTTGAGAAGAGAGAAGTTGTACGCTAAATTTTTGAAATGTGAATTCTGGATTGAAAGGGTACAATTTCTTGGACATGTGATCGATAGGGACGGAATTTCGGTACATCCCTCCAAAGTCGAAGCTGTGATTAACTGGGATCAGCCGAAGACGCCGTCGGAAGTAAGAAGTTTTCTTGGATTGGTAGGTTATTACAGAAGATTCATTCAGGATTTTTCCAAGATCGCAACTCCGTTGACGAATTTGACTAGAAAATCGGTGAAATTTTTTTGGACGGAGAAGTGTGAGGAAAGCTTTCAAGAATTAAAGAAGAGGTTGAGTACAACACCTATGTTATCTCTTCCAGATGACACATGAAATTTTGTGGTTTATAGTGATGCATCGCATAAAGGGCTTGGATGTGTGCTTATGCAGAACGGAAAAGTCATTGTGTATGCATCACGACAACTGAAAGATTATGAGAAGGGGTATCCGACCCATGACTTGGAATTAGCTGCAGTAGTTTTTGCTTTGAAAATTTGGAGTCACTATCTCTACGGGGAGAAGTGTGAAATATATACAGACCACAAGAGTCTGAAATATATTTTTACACTGAAAGACTTGAATATGCGCCAAAAAAAAGGTGGTTGGAGTTAATTAAGGACTACAATTGTGAGATTCTATACCATCCGGGTAAGGCAAATGTCGTTGCCGATGCCTTAAGTAGAAAGGGTCGGGAGAAGTTGATGATGTTGACTGCTCAGGACGAGCTAATTGCAGAAATGGAGAAACTGGAATTGGAAGTGAAGTATCCTATGGAGATTAATAAGAAAATATTTCAGATGCAATCTGGTATAACCCTACTGGATAAAGTTAAGGAGGCTCAGCTTCAGGACGAAGAATGTAAAAATGTGACAAAGAAGATATTTGAAGGAACCGAACCAAGATTTAAGATGGATAAGGAAGGAATACTGAGATTTGATAATAGAATTTGGGTACAACCAGTTCAAGAGGTTAAGGAAGATATTTTAAGCGAGGCTCATAGTTCACGATATTCGATTCACCCTGGTAGTACCAAGATGTACCAAGATCTTAGACAACATTTCTGGTGGCCGAATTTGAAGCGTGATGTTGCAGAATGTGTTGCCAAGTATCTGACCTGTCAGAAAGTGAAAGCGAAACATCAGAGATTGAGTGGATTGTTACAACCATTAGAGATCCCAGAGTGGAAATGGGAACATATTACAATGGACTTCGTGGTTGGCCTTCCGACGACTCAGAAAGGCTACGACATAGTATGGGTTATCGTTGACCGACTGACGAAATCTGCACACTTCATTCCGATCAAAATAAGATTCAACTTAGATCAGTTAGCGAGGCTATACGTAAAAGAGATTGTTTCGAGGCACGGAGTTCCGATATCAATTATTTTAGATAGGGATCTGCGCTTTACATCAAATTTTTGGAAACATCTTTAGGAATGCATGGGTACGTAATTGCGAATGAGTACAGCTTACCACCCTCAAATAGATGGACAGAGTGAAAAACGATTCAGACATTAGAAGTTATGCTAAGAGCCTGTGTGATGGACTTTAAAGGAAATTGGGATGATCACCTACCATTAGTAGAGTTCGGCTACAACAACAGTTACCACGCTAGTATAGGCATGCCGCCTTACGAAGCGTTATATGGAAGAAAGTGCAGAACTCCGCTTTACTGGGATGAAGTTGGTGAAAGACAATTGCTAGGGCTAGAATTGGTACAGCAGACGGCAGAAATAGTCAAAGTGATCCGAGCACGACTGGTAGCGGCTCAAGATCTACAGAAGAAATACGCTGATCCACATCGTAAAAATATCGAGTTTGAATCAGGTAGTTATGTTTTCTTGAAGGTCTCTCCCTGGAAGGGAAAGATCAGGTTTGGAAAGAAAGGGAAATTGAGCCCAAGATTCATTGGACCCTTTGAAGTATTGAGAAGAATCGGAGAAGTTGCGTACGAGGTAGCCTTACCTCCAGCACTCGAGAATGTCCACAACGTCTTCCATGTTTCTGTATTATGATCCTACAAGGCCGATTACAAGCATGTAATTGAATATGAACCCCTACATTTTGAGAAAGACTTATCTTACGAAGAAATTCTTGTCCAAATTGTCGACCGAAAAGAACAAGTTCTCAGAAATAAAGTTATACCTTCTGTTAAGGTAATATGGAGGAACCACAATGCTGACGAAGCTACGTGGGAACTCTAAGAAAATATGATGAAGAATTACCCTCATTTATTTACTTAATTATGTGTAACCGATTCTGGGGACAGAATCTTTGTAAGGGGGGGGGAATGTAACGGGTCGAATTTATTGAGTCGTGATTCTGGGGACAAAATCCTTTTAAGGGGGGAAAGATGTGACGAACGAGAATTTTGTAATTAATTTTAATATATATTAAATTAAATAAATATGTTTCGATGAATTAATAATTAGATTAAATAATTAATTGATGAAGTTGTGATAGATTAATTTAATTATATGTGTTACATTTATTAAATTAATGTGGAAAATTTTTATTATTCGAAGTATGTGATTATGTGAGCTTATTAAATTAAAAGAAGTATTTAATAAGCCTATGTTATTTTAATTAATTTAATTATTAATTAGAGATTTAATAATTTAATATTATTATTAAATGAGAATTTAATTATGTAGCTATGTGAATTAATGAGAAATTATTTTATTTAAAATAAATTAAATAAGATATTAATTTATTTTATGAAGGAGTGTGACATTAATTAAACTATATGATAAAGTTTTATTAAATTAATTTTTTTTAAATCTATTTTGCTAGCCAAACAAGGCCCTATGGGGAGTTGGAATAGTTACCCATTATTGGGTTAATTGACCACTCAGTGCGTCAGTTTTCTTATTATATCATACGTCTTCTTTTCTTTCTTCATTTTTCCTAAGTCTAGAAAAGTAGAAACAGAGAGAGTTTCAGAGAGAGATTGAGAAGTGTTGAGAAAGAATTTTGATTGAAGAAGAGTTGAGAAGAAATTATTCCCTACTAATCTATACTTATTCTCAGGGTAATCTCCTCTTCCCAAATTCTAAATTTCACGTCATTAATTTTTATAAAAATGGCTTTCACACATTTTGTAAAATCTCTGTAATTGAGAAAGGGTTTGATTATGAGTTTATATATGGGTTAAGATGTATCAAATCGTATTTGATTATATATATATATATATATATATATATATATATATATATATATATATATATATATATATATATATATATATTATGTGAATTATCATGTCATCAGTTTCATAATACTATGAATTGTTATTTCAAAAATTTACAAAGTATGGGTTTTGGCCTTATGGCCTTATACGTGATATTTTATGTATTGATCGTATGTTATCCCTAAATTTTACACTCGTATATTATTATGCATGTTGATACGAAGAGACCAAAGTTTAAATAAACGGATTCGGTGTTATAACGAATTCGTAGTGACAATTTTCATGTTTTATTTTCAAAACCTTCAAGAACATCAAGAACAGTGAAAGTAAATGTGTTGATTTTGCAAATTATGTGTTGTAACTTGTTAAAAATCATGCTAGATGGGTTAAGTAATGATTATATATGTATTACAATGATTGGGTAAGTCTAAATTCGTGTAAAAATAACTAATTGGAAGTTATGGCTATATTCATGTATAATTTTACCTGTGATTGATTTTTGACCTAATTTGACCTTGTTATGTTCGCAAACTGCAGAACTGCAGAAATTGCAGAAAATGAGTCTGGGTAACCCCGCCTCCGGCTGTAAAAAAAAATTTTAAAAAAATAAAAATAAATAAATAAATAAAAATAAATAAATAAATAAATAAATATTTGATAAAAATTATTATTAAAATATTTATAAAATAAATTAAATATTTTAATTGAGATATTTATGGAATAAAATAAATATTCGATGAAAATTATTATTAAAATATTTATAAAATAAATTAAATATTTTAATTGAGATATTTATAGAATAAAATAAATATTCGATGAAAATTATTATTAAAATATTTATAAAATAAAGTAAATATTTTAATTGAGAAATTTATGGAATAAAATAAATATTCGATGGAAATTATTATGAAATAATTTATTCGAGTGTAATAATAGTAAGAGAATGAAAATATTCTAATTTAATTAAGTAATTAAATTAGAAGGGTAATGATTTGTTAAATAAAGTGGAGTTTATATTAAATAATTAAGTGAAAATGTAACTAATGAATGTCGTGAATACATATGGTATGTGTGTAGGATTTGTGGTGAACGGAAGCAGTAATCGTTTAGCCTACGCACGAAGCAAGTTTCCTAACCCTACTTGTCATTATTGTTCAAGTTTATTATTTACCTCGAGTAAATTATCATTACTATTATTCAAGTTCGAATGTTATATTAAAGATTTATTATCTTTTCAAAGCATGATTCAGTTATACAATAATTGTTCTATTTTATACCTCTTGAGATTATTATTCGAATTGAATATCATTATTGTTGAACCTTATTAGACTAGTGAACTTTATTGATTCAACTAGTCCTTAGTTGATGAACGTTCTAAATTTCAGAACCCTTATTGAATTATCCAAACCAAACTTCCCTTGGTGCAGATTCGAATTGCAAACTGAGATGAACAACCCTGTAAAGGGATTTACTTATGCGTTAGCGTTAAGATATTGTGCACAGTATGGTACTAAGGGCTGATCCCCCTAAGTACGAGAAGAAAGGTTCATAGACTTATGACTGTTAAAGGTTTCACGTATAACCCTTGTTAACCTAGGACATAGTTCAAGGTCTTATGACCCTCAGAATTCTTTTGATTCTTGTTATTCATTCCTGATTCAAAAGTTGAGCTTTTATTCAGATGTCTTTAATTCACTCGCATGTTATTATACTGTTATTTCATTGTTATACTTGTGGGCAATAGTGCTCACTCTTGCTTTATAATAACATTACAGTTAAGAACGAAATAATTGACGAACCTTCCACTAGTAAAGGCAATGGCAAAGTTAGCAAGTGTTAAAGACTTGTTATTTTATTTGATGATGTATTTATGTTAGACTTGAGTTAATGATGTTGTTTAAGACTTATTGTTTATATTTCCGCACAGATGTTTAAGGTTAGTTCAACCTGGGATTATGTTTATGATTCAGATGTTGTAACCCTATAAGGTCAAGATTTTTATTTCTATCTATTGAATGGTTTGCATAAGGCCGTTGATAAGAAAAGTCACCCATGGTACCCGAAAAGAGAGAAATATAGGAAGAGAATTAAAATAAAATAAAATAAAATGTTTAAATTAAGACTAATGTGATTGAAATTAATTTTGGCAAAAATTATTAAAATAATTCCCCGGCAACGGCGCCAAAAACTTGTTGCCGCTTTTTCAGTTCTGAAAAAAGAGCTCTAACTCATGCAAGTATACACGCGTCAACAAGTAATACAGAGTAAGTCGAGTATCGATCCACAGGGAATTAACTAATAAAATTCACCAAGCATTAACCCATAACTATTTTAGTCTTATTTAAATGAATGATAGTATATTTTATATTTAAACTATAAAATTAAATAAATCTAAATATTCCTAGAGTGAAATTAGATAATGAAGACCTGAGATTACAATTTCATCTATTGACGCATTCAAATCCACACATTCCATGTTAAGCTAAACTAATTGTACCAGATTGTTAGCCAAGAACACGAAAGTAAAGTATAGCCATCTCTCAATGTAATATACCCATATCACATATAATCCACATTTGATAGAATACACATGAACACCCACATTGCCTAAACCACTATATGTCTATGTGATTTAAAAATAATTAGGGTTTAAGCGCAAGTTCTCAATTGACTACGAATGGTGCTTCGGTATATGTCTATCCTAAGCACAAATCATACATCCCAACACAATGTAGAATATACAATCACAAGCTAAAAAGATCAGATCTAAACCCATACTTCGTTTCTCAAGTCCATATGGATTATCACAGTAATTGATGGCCAATCAACTAAACAAGCAAGCATGAATCTTAATAGACAATCTCATAGAAATCAATAAAGCTAACAATGAAATATATCTGATTAAATTAATCCATAGACTCCATTGCAATCTCAGAATATAATTTAAATCATAATTGAATTAATGCTATCATCCACATATTGAATAAACATCATAAGATACAATTAGGAATCAAAGAAAGAGTAAGAATAGAGAATGGTAGTGCAAATTTGTTCTCTTGATCCAAGGTTGAATCTCCAATGCTTTCTAATCGCTTCAAGTGTTCAATCTAATCAATTCTAGAAAATCACTACTGTAATCTACTCAAATCTAATTATTGAAAGTTGAAGAAAGAAAATATAGCAGTAAGTTCAGCCCCTAAGGGGTGGAATAACTCCTACATAATGAAAATACATGTAATATATAAGCCCTCATTGAACCCATCTCTCAATTACATTTCAATTGCTCTGTTTAATGAAAAGTCAGTGGTGGTCATCGCCCGAAGTCGCGCAGCCGCGCAGGAATTGACCTAAAGGGTCGCGCTGGTGCGCGACTTACAGAAAATCTCATTTTTTGCTCCAGGGTCGCGCGCCCGCGCGGTCCATTTTCTGCTGCAGTGTCCTCTGGTAAAATGGCCATAACTTTTGATCCGAGAAGATTTACAAGGTCTGCTACCTATCAAATCGAAGATATCGACGAGATATACAACTTTCATTCTTTGAGGATTGATAAATTCTAGACTAATCAAAGCTGAAATTTGGCTGGAAGGGACTACTTTGAAAATGGCTAACCAAAACAGCGAAGTTTGACTTCTGTTGGTACAAAGATCATAACTCTTGCATCCGAACTCCGATTAGAACGGCTCAAGATCTTCCGTAAAGCTACGAAGATTCTCTACAATGTAAGCTAAGTTCCAAATCAAGAGCATGAAGTAAACATGAAAGCCCAAATGATGTCCAGATTGATTTTTGTTTCATTTTCCTTGAATTTTCATACCAATAATCGCTCACATCGTTCCCAAGCATAAGATCTACAAAATAAACACAAAATGCATGAAAAGTAACTAAGACACATGAATATAAACAACTAATTCAAGTAAAAGATACCGAATAAGTGGATATAAAATCCACCTATCAGGTGCCTAACACCTTCCCTCCGCATAATCAAGCCCCCGAACTCAAATGTATCTCGATTTCACAGACTCGTTTAGCAGTGTCATATCGTGAGGTCAATGTGCAAACCTTTTCAGTTGTGTTGGTGCAACCAGTTAAAAACACCAACTGACGACTCTTAAAGTCAAAAAGTCAACATTATACATGTCGGACCTTTTTCACTTATTTTTTTAAACAAATCTCACATTAACATGAGAACACCAAAGAACAAGTAACGAAAAGGGACAATTAAAAATCCCGACGTCGACAGTATCTACATACTTACTAACAACTCATCGAGTCCATAAATCCCTACTACGTTTGGCCGAGTCATTCTCTTATAAGGCCATTGATCATTATGGATAACCATGATGTACCTTGTAAAGAAAAAAAATTAAAACAGAAAAATTTTAAAACGTTTAAATAAACTAAATTGATAAAAACTAATAATGACATAATTATTAGAACCGTTCCCTGGAAAAGACGCCAAAAACTTGTTGTCCATTTTTTATAATTACAATTCGCGCAAGTATACACGGTCAATCAAGTGATATAGAAGGAAGAAGGATTTCGAACCCACAGAGAACGAATAATACTAACTATCCTAATTATTAAATTGTTACCAATTTAATTCTATTTAAACGGTCACAAATGTTGCTATTAAGATTATTTTAAATTAAAACTAAAATTAAACTAAACTAACAAGAATTGATTACCAGATGTATTAAGTCTAGGAATACAATGTCCCCAATTACGTCACAATAATTGCTTTAACCTATTTCCACTTTATTAATCCAATGAATTGTTCACAAGGATTGCCTATCAATTTATTAACATCTTTTAATGATTAACAAAAAAGACATATTTCAATTATATTGTTATTTTCATGCAAGACACTAAAAATAGATTCATTAAGCACAAACTCCTAATTAAGTTACACATGGCATACAAGTATTCTCATCTTATATACTGTTATGTTATTCTAGAAAGAATCAACACATTCATGTGTTATCATATCTAGATCTAATCATAGATTTCTTTTTTCAATTCCACTTAAGATATCAGATTAATTACTAGCTAGACAATTAATAAATTATACACAAGATATGATAAATAACTCAATAAGATCAATAAGCATAAATAGAGACAATTAAATTAATGCATTGCAAACGGTTCCATTGTATTCCTAATTGGAAAATTAGTTCATAATCCTAAAGCAAACCATCATCTCAAATATGAAAAACATTCAAAGTTGTAGATAATGAATATAGGAGAAGAAGAAAAACTCTTGTAAGAATCCTTAATCTCTATAGTCTTCAATCTTTGACTCTTCTTTCTCTTCAATCCAATCTTCAAGCCTCTTTAGGTGGTTGTCAATTCTTGTAGAAAAAGTCTCTAAATTACCCTCAATTTTTTGCCTCACATCATGTATTTATAGGTTACAAGTCAAATCCTAAGCTTAGGAGGAAACCCAATCCAATTGGGAGTTAAAATATGCAAAAATGCGTTACATCTTAATCTAGCCGTGACCCCTCTCTGGTGTTGGGCGTGGTCGCGCAAGTCAATTTTATGTTGCGACGTCCTTTGATAAAATGGTCATAACTCTCTCGTCTATTCTCCGATTTAGATGATTTAAAATGTTCCGAAAAGCTAAAAAATAGATCTACAACTTTCATTATTTGAGAATGGAGATATTCTAGTTGGATCAAGGTCAAAATTTGGATTCAAGTGGTTATATGTCAATGACAACTTCAAACTTTGAGGTTCAACATCCATTGGTAAAAAGATCATAACTTTTGATCCGAAAGAGTTACAGGATGTGACACCTATAGAATCGAAGCTGTCGACGATGTCGACAATAAATCCAAGTTCCAAGCCAAGAACCTGCATCCAACGCGGCATTGAAAGTCCTTCAATCTTCCCTTCTTGCATTTTCTTTCATATTGTACTCCAAAATATGACAGGATTGCGTTTACTTGCTTCTTCCTACAAAATATCAGAAAAACACTATAAATACATCCAAATAACTTAAAATACTTATGAACTCACAAATTATCATGTTAAAAGATAATTAATAACATGTATAAAACCCACTTGTCAATGATTAAAAACATATTAAAAGTAGTGAAAAGCAGATAACTAAGCGAATAAATGATTATTTCCTTTAAAAATTTCAATGATACGATTCCCCCGGCGACGATATGATTACCCCAATGACGATCTCGATGACAATACGATTACAATTCTCCCCTATAGTGACCCATACAACGATACAATCATGAGTTTCGTGACTCGCATCATTGCATAATTATATATATATATATATATATATATATATATATATATATATATATATATATTATCTTACATTATCACTATATCTTGACATGCATTGGGTGTTTATATAATTTTTCATAGTCATTCCATTGCATTACGAAAACATGGAAAAAAGGGGCATCTGTAGACACCCAAAAAATTATTGTGCATCTTTTCTCTAATAGTGGCAGAAGAGCAAAAACGTTATTTCACCTTAAGGTCAAGATGTCTAAACAAAGATTAAAAGGCTCATAACAAGTATTTGGAGCCCCCACTATGACCTCTGAGAAACAAAAGACATAAAGGAAAATGAGTGACTAGCAGACATTTACGAGAGGATGGTTTTCCGTCTTTTTCTTCATCTTCCCAAATCCTAAATTGATCAAATTTGATGCCACTGTGTAGCTCTCAAAAAGAGATTTCTGGATTGGTATAACTCGTTTGCTAACTCTTCTCAGTTTGAAATTATAAATGATTCAGCACACATCAAGAAAAACTGACATCGTGAAATAAAAATTGAGCCAGGTAAGCCCCGTCCTAAGGTTGCCGCATGTAAACTTGTGGTGGGCCTAGGGTGCCTATATAATGAGGTTTTTGCTCATTTTTTTTAAAAAATAAGGCATTTTATAAAAAGAAAGTGTGTTATCTAGAGAGAGAAATAGAGAAAAGAAAAGAGAAAATTCTTTAAATCCACTTTAGATCTAATTTTTATTCATCAAATCTCCAACCAATCTAGAGTATAGCCTTCCATACATATCTTAAGTATGAAGAATATATCACTCCCAAGGTTAATGTTCTCATCTTTATACTAGATCTAGCCTAGATCTAGCTTATTTTGTAAATTGTTGTGCTTGAATTTTGTTTGTTTCTAGTTAATTATGTTAGTTCCCAGTAGGCACACAATAGATCTAGAAAGAGGGTTGAATAGATCCTTTTTAATTTTTAAATACTTTTCCTATTTATTTTGGATTGCTAATAACCTAGCATATGAAAAGCATAAGAATCTTTTCAAGCACAACAGAATAAGTAAAAGATTCCCTTTATTGATATAATCATGAACACACATACATCGTTCATAGAGTTAGTTTAGTTGTAAGCAGTTAATTCATACATAGCATTTATTACAGTTAGGTACATAATGTAAATGACAGAAAGTAAAAGACACAAGGGATTTTAAGTGGTTCAGAGATTCATGCTCCTAATCCACTCTTCTACTTTAACGAGCAGTAATTCCACTAAGGAAGGGTAGCACCCTGAATCACTAAGATTCCTTCAAGGCCAGCAGCCTTGGAACTTCAGTTCACTAAAAACTCTTCAAGCCTAGCAGGCTTGGAACTCTTCTAGTTTCCTAGGAACTCTTCAAGCCCAACATGCTTGGAACTTTATTTAGTCCCTCCAGACAAGGACCCCTCAGGCCCTAACTGCTTGTTGTTATTATTGTTGTTGTTGTTGGTGCTGAGCTTCTAAGATGTCTTTAAGCTTAAACATTTTCAGTACTTACAAGCTTGGCATGGTCCTCTTTGCATTCTGCGTAGAGTCTGGACCACATCTTCTCTAGTGCATCTGATCTTCATTTTGTTCTGTTCATCTTCATCTGATGTTAGTTATGCACCATTATCATTTGGGTTTGCTAAATGTTTGAGCTTTTGGTAGACTTCGTATGACACTTAGCATTCCCTGAACCCTTTTTGAATGCTTTATAGACATGGTTCTATATCTGTTCTATTTTAGCTTTTGGTTCATGGTGATTCGTAGAGTGGCTCTCTGGATCTTCTTTGTACTCTGCCACTTTTCTGAATGCTATCTTCATGGCCTTCTCGGCTCTCAGCTTAGCTACCATCTTCAATGGCATTCTCATCTTTATTGAGTGAAGCTTTAGTCTATTTAAGTTCTACTTCAAAGCTGCTTCACTTCCTCCTTTGTAGTCTTACTGTCACTAGTACTTGTTTTGTTTAGCTCTAGTGGAACTCGTAGAGTCAACACTATAACATTCCAACTACTCAACAATCCTTCAACTCAGCAACTCATGATCTTTGAAGCTCTGGCTAATATATACTCCTTCATAATCTTCCCGTTGGAATATAGTCGTTAAAAGCTATTTGAATTACTTCATAGATCTCTAGTTATTTGGTACAGACTACTTGACATGACATGACAACTCCTTTATGACTTTACTGACACAGTAGTCTGCTACCTTACCTACCGCCTTAGAGTTTTCACCTTTCCAAGTCAGGCAGGTAGTCATCTATATTTCTTCTATCTGAATTCTTGATTAGAACATCAGAGATTGTCCTTTTTCATCGATTCTCTCAACTAGCAATGTTTAAATATCAGTCTTCGGATTGAACCGTTGTCAATGCTTCAATCTTCAGATGACCGAACTCTACGATTTAGATGCAGATATTCTTGGACCTGATCGTAGTGTGTCTTGTTGAATGTTGCTCATTGACTGATTGAGACAAAACTATGATACTGAAGAGTGTTCATTGGATCTTCAATGTAGAACGCCTCTTCCTTCATTTGTGTAGTACCTCAACACTTCTGTTTGCTTTTGACTATTCTCAGGAACTAATAGCTTGACTCCTTGTTCTGATCTCTTCTTAACAGCAAGACACCTCAGATTTGTGGCATGCCTAGCTCGCTTTCTCCTTGTGATCTCCTGTTCACTTATCATCAATGGACTGACCCATGCTTAATCAATTTAGTCTTTTTCTTCAGAAGCTGGCCAGTATATCTATGTAAACTACATTAGTTCCTGCTTTTCTTAGCAAACACTACGATCCTGGTTGACCCCAAGATCGTTGTCTTCTGTTAACTTGATAGCTACTACACTTTCTGACTTTCCTTAGTCAGTCACTTTTTCTGAAGTCTTCTTCTGATCAACTTATGGAAGACTTCATCTTGAATAGCTTTACAACTCAATCTGGACGCTGATTGGGTTGGTACTTAGATCTTCTGTTAGCTTGCAAGTCATTCGTTGAGTGCTCTCTAGTTTCCTTTAGGTGGAGTGTAACTTTGAAGCGCTGACCAGAGGCTTCATCCTTTGGATATTCTGGGAGTTCTCATTTGTTGAGAATCGTGTTGACTCTATGATTCTGCTTCGACATTGTGTCTGTTGAAACCTTAGCTCTACAGACTACGATTTGTCTTTGGTCCTGCAGACACTACGATCTCAAGATCAGACCTTCACAGACTACGATTTCTGTCTTTATGCTTGCAATCCTTGTCTGATCTGGCTCGACTATGATTTCTGCCTTTGATATAATCAGTAGACTCTACGACATCAAGTGTGATCTATGATTCTTGACTTGGCTTAGGCATATGCTCGGTCGTCTCTTAGATAGGCTGTCTCTACAATTCTAAATATGAATTCTTCTTGACACACTACGATCCTTCCTCGTCTCTCCTGGCAGTCTACGAACTCCAAGATCTACTATCTTGCAGACTACAATTATGCCTTGATAGTTCTCGAACTTTCCTCGGCTCTCTTGGTAGACTACGATTTCTGGTGCAGTGCTCGATGATCAGACATGCCTATTTATTACATTATAAGATCAACATAACAAGCTTGATCTTTCTATATTTATAGTTCTTGTACATCATTTCTTTTTAAGGACTTTACAAAGCTATTTTTCTTATGTAGGATCAACCTAACATATTTGATTAATTCATTCTAAGTCCTTGTACATATATTCCTATTATCTATCAAAGGACTTTACAACTTTTCATAATGCAAGCATACTTGTATATTCAATCATTTATATCATAATCAAATCATATATAATAGGAATAACATTCTCATGTATATTCCTAACAATCCCCCCTATTTGATTATGACAAAAATAATTAGTGCATATGCATGAGATGTATGAATCTTTTATACAGTGAGCAACTGTATTTCTAAAATAGATAATCATGAATTTCATTGATGATAATATTAACTTGCATATACTATGACATTATACATCCTGGATCCAAAACATACCTAACTAGATAGAGATATACCTTTTATACTTTTTGGCTCCATGTATGTCTCCAGGACGTTTGTAGATCAGCTACCCATCTATTCATCTTTTTGCTCCTACTCCCCCTGGGATGGTGATTTCATTTCTTTGTGACCTCCTTGTTCCTGCTCCCCCTCAAACTCTGTGTTCATGGGATCATCATCCTTTGGCTCCCCCTCGGATGATAATTCTGCTTCTACTGGTGCTATTGTCTTCTTCTATTGTTCCCTTGCATTTCTCTTGGTCTTTTTACTTCTTTTCTCCTGTATCCCTTTTTCTCCCCCTTTTTGTCATTAATCGCCTGGGAAAGGTGCTCCACGTTTGACATAAGTTACTCCATCAGGTAAGATGAGTTATCAACCTCAATCTTGAGTTCTTGTTGGCTCAGCTCAAGCTGTAGGGAGAGAGCCAGATTCAGATCGTCAATCTTGTCAGAGAGAGAGAGAGAAAGAGAGAATTTGCTCTTCATTAGCCTTCTTTGCTCGTCGAGCTTCTTCCTTCTGATCATTCATAGCCTTCAGATGTATTTGATCTCTCTCTTTGATTTTGAGAGACATATCAGATATAGTGGCTTGGAGTCTGTCTTGAACCACATTATCTCCTTCTTTTGTCAACATCTTTACTTCTTCAATGATGATAGATATCTTCTCAACCAACCCATCAGAATTTCTCAATAACTCCTTGTAACGCCCCCAAAATAGGTCTATTCCACCCAACCTATTCTGAGTCGCCAAATACATAGTACAGAAACAACTACAACTTCATTATTACAATTGTCGTGCAAAATACGACAACACATAATGTGAGTTTAAATACAAATATTGTCCTCTAGACAATATCAACACTCAAATGAAGTCCTCATTACAATTATTGATACAATATTTTACAGAATAATGAGGAATACTAAAATAACTATCTTGAACCATCACTCCATACCCCAACTAGTTCCCGCTATATTCTCGCCTCCTGAGAAGAAAAATGGAACAAAAAGGAAAAGGGTGAGGTCAA
This sequence comes from Panax japonicus, assembly GCA_020205505.1. Classification (NCBI taxonomy): domain Eukaryota; kingdom Viridiplantae; phylum Streptophyta; class Magnoliopsida; order Apiales; family Araliaceae; genus Panax; species Panax japonicus. The sequence goes on from CM035092.1 coordinate 62,223,838, forward strand.
TTAGCCTAGTAAAGAATATTATGACTAAGATAATGTACAACAAATTATCCTTAGTCTTCAACAGGGAAAAATCTGATAGAATACAATAGAAAACAAGTTTTAGATCAACAACTGCAGCGGGAATAACAATTCATTAGAAGAGTTAAGTAGAGAATGAAATCTACTATCATCTATGAATTTAAAAGTCCATCATCAATATTTTGTCCCTGTAACATCAATCAATATACATCTTGAATCAAATAGTCATCTTTGCACTACAGGCCAAAGATATTAATCAGTCGGTCATGTTCATCTCAACACCTGTTCATCTTTGCAATACGGGCCAAAGATATTCATAAGAAAATCAACCATCTTTGCACTACAGGCCAAAGATATTCAGTTATATCATCATTTAAGACTGGGGATGATGAAAAATATTTTTAAAAAAAATGAATCCAATGAGACAAAAGAACAAATATTAAGTATTCGTACTTTACATAATCCAAGTTCAAAAATACTCCATAATAAACTATTGTGGAGCAGAATTCAAAAATAAAAATCAAAACATAGATCCAATCAAAGATAGGAATCATAATAGACAATCTTGAACACAAAAGAAAATTTAATTTTTTTGTGAATAATGTCGTATTCTTGAATAGTGTCGTATACGTGAATAGTAACGTATACGTGAATAGTAACTTCAACACTAAAAGGTCGAAATTTCACAAGAAAAATCATCATGCTTCGTGAATAATACTCATGAATAGTAACTCATGAATAGTAACTCGTGAATAGTAATCCCGACATGAAAAGATAAGAATTTCACAAGAAAAATCTTACCAATATTTCGGCATAATGATATTAGAAGAAATAATATTATTTTAAAAAAAATAACATCCCTTACCTCAAAAGAATAGTTCTTCTGGCTGGAATATCAGATATAACGCTGAAAGGAACTTGCACAGTATAGCAACACTCAAAGTATCAAAATACTCACAAGAATACGCTCGATAATATAGAGAGAGAAAACTTCAGTTTCTGGTGTAATTTTCAAATCTAACCTAAGCACCCTATTTATAGGAAAATGCTTAGAACGCCAAAATAGAAAATTTAATAAAATAATAATATAATTACAAAATTTAAAGCCCACCTTAGACCAACTGAATTCAGCACATTTATATCACATGTGAGCCCACTTAATTTCAAAAAAACGTTTTTCTTAAATAAAACAATTAAAACTTCCAAAAATCAATTATTCCGGAACTTCAGAGCTTCAGTAATTCATAATAAATAGCCCTTTTATCAGAAAAATTCAAACCTTATGTCCTTTCTACAGGAAATTCCATTCTCTACAACTTTGCATAAGAAAGTTTTTCCAAATTCCAAATAGAAATTGATCGAAATCCAAAAGTGGCCGATTTTATAGGCTATAATCAAATTTCAGTCAAGAAATGGGGTCCACAAACATGAAAAACATGTTTTTAATATTTATTGTAACAAAAATATTCTTCCTCCTCATTTATTCATATATCACACTTTCATTGTAAAAATATAACCATTATTATATTATTAAAATATAATAACATATTTAAATGAATTATTTTATTAGAAAAAGATAAAATATCAATTTTCAACAATTGTCACATTAAGAACTTTCTCCATCTATATCCACATAAAATGAATATTTTTCTTATCATATAAATCAATAATTAATTATTCACAAATAATATTATAGAATCACAATAATGACAACCAAACAGTTCCCAGGAAAGAGGGGGTTTTCCAATAAGAATTTCTCCTTACTGGCGCGCAATTAGGTGACCAAACCTCTCATTATACAAAACTTTCTAGACATTGCCAATAATATTATCTAATAATATTATTCCAATAGTATGAATTATTGATCTGATAATGGAAAATACTGTGTAGTGACAATTATTGAAACATCAATAATATAAAATATCAACGTAGCAATTATTGAATCAATAAAATAAAATATTGAACAGTAATTACTGTAGAAATTATTGAGTAGTGCCTTCTTACGTAAGAATCAATAATTGGTGCAATATCGTGTGCTACTGTATTTTAACCGCCGGGTATTCCAACAATATTAACGGTAACAACTACGCCGCTATTTATAAACAACTTATACTTATCATTTTCTTCATCTAATCGCTTTCCGTTATAGGGCCCACATAAGACTGCGTCGTCGTACGAATATTCCCCGACTGTAAGAATATTCCACGACCAAACGAATATTCTCCGACAACAATGAATATTTTATAATCACTTGCTTATTTAAAATATTTATGCATTTTACCCATAACTAACCACATTAATCAAATAAACCCTTACTATTTCAAAATAATAAATAAAGGAAATTCCATTTTATTTATAAAAAAAATTCGGGGTCTTACAACCTCCCCTCCTTACGAAATTTCGTCCTCGTAATTGACATACGTACCTGGTGTTTCGAAAGGTGATGATACCTCGCTTTCATTTCTGATTCCAACTCTCAGTTAATTTAATAGCACGGTTTCTCCACAAAACTTTAACTTGTGGTATAACTTTTGTGCATAGGACATGCTCCTTCCTATCCAAGAACTTGACTGGTACTTCCTCGTACGTTAAATTTTCGGTTATCTCGTCTGGTTCTAACTCAATAATGTGATTCAGTCAAGAAATGGGGTCCATAAACATGAAAAACATGTTTTTAATATCTTTAGTAACAAAAATACTCCTCCTCCTCATATACTCATATATCCCACATTCATTGTAAAAATATCATTATTATTATATTATTAAAATATAATAATATATTTAAATGAATTATTTTATCAGAAAAGATAAAATATCAATTTTTCAACAATTGTCACTTTAAAATTTTCTCCATCTATATGCACATAAAATGAATATTTTCCTTATCATATAAATCAATAATTAATTATTCACAAATAATATTACAGAATCACAATAATGACAACCAGGCTGTTCCCAGGAAAGATGAGGCTTTCCAGTAAGGATTTTTCCTTACTGGCGCGCAATTAGGTGATCAAACCTCTCCTTAGACAGAACTTTCTAGACATTGCCAATAATGTTATCTAATAATATTATTCCAATAATATGAATTATTGATCCGATAATGGAAAATACTGTGTAGTGACAATTATTGAAACAACAATAATATAAAAGATCAACATAGCAATTATTGAATCAATAAAATAAAATATTGAACAGTAATTACTGTAACAATTATTGAGTAGTGTCTTCTTACATAAGAATCAATAATTGGTGCAATACCGTGTGCTACTGTATTTTAACCACCGGGTATTCCAACAGTATTAACGGTAACAACTACGCCGTTATTTATAAACAACTCAAACTTGATGCCCCCAAAATAGGTCCATTCCATCCAACCCATTCTGAGTCGCCAAATACATGGTACAGAAATAACTACAACTTTATTAATATATTTGTCGTGCAAAATACGACAACACATATATAATGTAAGTTTAAATACAAATATTGTCATCTAGACAATATCCACACTCAAATAAGTCCTCATTATAATTATTGATACACTATTTTACAAAATAGTGAGGACTACTAAGATAACATCTAGAACCATTATTCCATTCCCCGACTAGTACTCGTTACATTCTCGCCTCCTGAGAAGAAAAATGGAACAAACAGGAAAAGGGTGAGCTCAACTAGCCCAGTAAAGAATATTATGACTAAGATAATATGGAACAAATTATCGTTAGTCTTCAACAGGAAAAAATCTGATAGAATATAATAGACAACAAGTTTTAGATCAATATTCGCAGCGAAAATAATAATTCATAGAATAGTTACGTAGAGAATAAAATCTACAATTATCTATGAATTTAAAAGTTCATCATCAATATTTTATCCTTGTAACATCAATCAATATATATCTTGAATCAAATATTCATCTTTGCACTACAGGCCAAAGATATTCATCAGTTGGTCATGTTCATCTCAACACCTGTACATCTTTGCACTACGGGCCAAAGATATTCTTTAGAAAATCAACCATCTTTCCACTACACGCCAAATATATTCAGTAATATCATCATTTAGGACTGAAGATGATGAAAAATATTTTAAAGAAAACGAATCTAATGAAACAAAAGAATAAATTTTAAGGATTCGTACTTTAAACAATCTGAGTTCAAAAATATTTCATAAATAGACATAGTGGAGTAAAATTTAAGAATGATCAAAACATGGATAAAATCAAAGCTACTATCCATATTAGATATTTTGGACAAAAAATGAAAATTTAATTTTTCTATGAATAATGCCATACTCATGAATAGTGTCGTATACGTGAATAGTGTCATATACGTGAATAGTAACCCCGACACTAAAAGGTAGAAATTTCACAAGAAAAATCATCATGCTTCGTGAATAGTACTCGTGAATTATAACTCGTGAACAGTAACTCATGAATAGTAACTCCGACATGAAAAGATCAGAATTTTACAAGAAAAATCTTTCCAATATTCCGGCATAATGATATTAGAAGAAATAATATCATTTAAAAAAAATAACATACCTTACCTCAAAAGAATAGTACTTTTGGCTGGAATATCAGATATAACGGTGAAAGAAACTTGCACCGTATAACAACACTCAAAGTATCAAAATACTCACAAGAATACGCTCGATAATATAGAGAGATAAAACTTCAGTTTCTGATGTGATTTTCAATTCTAACCTAAGCACCTTATTTATAGGAAAATGCTTAGAACACCAAAGCAGAAAATTTAATAAAATAATAATATAATTAAAAATTTTCAAGCCCACCTTAGACCAACTGGATTCAGCACATTTATATCACATGTGAGCCCACTTAATTTCAAAAAAAAATGTTTTTCTTAAATAAAACAATTAAAACTTCCAAAAATCAATTATTCCGAAACTTCGGAGCTTCAATAATTCATAATAAATAGCCCTTTTATCAGAAAAATTCAAACCTTATGTATTTCGCATAGGAAATTCCATTCTCTACAACTTTATAAGTTTAAGTTTTTCTAAATTCCAAACAGAAATTGACCGAAATTCATAAACGGGCGATTTTACAGGCTATAATCAAATTTAAGTCAAGAAATAGGGTCCACAAACATAAAAAACATGTTTTAACTATTTTTAGTAACAAAAATACTCCTCCTCCTCATATACTCAAATATCCCACATAAAATAAATATTTTCCTTATCATATAAATCAATAATTAATTATTCACAATAATATTACAGAATCACAATAATGACAACCATACAATTCCCAGGAAAGAGGGGGCTTTCCAATAAGAATTTTTCCTTACTGGCGCACAATTAGGTGACCAAACCTCTCCTTAGACAGAACTTTATAGACATTGACAATAATGCTATCTAATAATATTATTCAAATAATATGAATTATTGATATTATATTGGAAAATACTGTGTAGTGACAATTATTGAAACAATAATAATATAAAATATCAACGTAGCAATTATTGAATTAATAAAATAAAATATTGAATAGTAATTACTGTAACAATTATTGAGTAGTGCCTTCTTACGTAAGAATCAATAATTTGTGTAATATCGTGTGCTACTGTCCAACAACGCGTATTACTGTGTTTTAACCACCGGGTATTCCAACAGTATTAACGGTAACAACTACGCTGTTATTTATAAACAACTTATACTTGTCTTTTTTTTCATCCAATCTCTTTCCATTATGGGGCCCACACAAGACTGCGCCGTCGTACGAATATTCCCTGACAGTAAGAATATTCCACGACCAAACGAATATTCCTCGACAACAATGAATATTTTATAACCACTTGCTTATTTAAAATATTTGCACATTTTACCCATAACTAACCACATTAATCAAATAAACCCTTACTATTTCAAAATAATAAATAAAGGAAATTTTATTTTATTTTAAAAAAAATTCGGGGTCTTACAACCTCCCGTCCTTATGAAATTTTGTCCTCGAAATTGACGTACGTACCTGGTGTTTCGAAAGGTGAGGATACCTCGCTTTCATTTCTGATTCCAACTCCCAGGTCATTTAATAGCATGGTTTCTCCACAAAACTTTGAATTGTGGTATGACCTTTGTGCGTAGGACATGCTCCTTCCTATCCAAGATCTTGACAGGTACCTCCTCGTACGTTAAATCTACGACTATTTCGTCTGATTCTAACTCAATAACGTGGTTCGGGTCGTCCACATATTTACGTAACATCGGTACGTAAAAAACGTTATAAACACGCGACATACTTGGTAGTAACGCGAGTCTATAGGCCACAGTTCCTACTCGATCGAGGATTTCAAATGGACTAATAAATTGAAGGTTTGAGCTTTCCTCACATCACCGATTATCACTTTTGGAATAACAACTTCTTGCACCTCCTTCTTCATATTCATTAGCTCCGATGTGTAGCTTGAGCGGTTTTAACTATCGATTAAAGTCGATTCTACTCGTATATCATCACGTGGGTCCCTAGAGTTTTGAACTCTATCTCTATCATTTGTAAGTTATACGAAATGGGTCTTTGACAATATCGTACTTGTACTCGTATACGATCTTTTACTCAATAAGTCAGCTGTCACGTTCGCTTTTCCAGGATGGTATGGTCAGAACATGTGCCAAAATGAGTCTCCTCTTGAGTTTTTCGAAGCTTTCCCCATATTCCTTGCTCCATTCGAACTTTGTATCTCTACGAGTCAGCTGAGTTAATGGAGTAGCGATTTGAGAAATCCTTCCACAAATCTCCGATAATAACTAACTAAGCCTAGAAAGCTACATATTTCGATTACTGACTTAGGTTTCTCTCAACTGTGACTCATATCCCAATCTTGGATAGCACGTCACAATGGCACCTATTAGTTTACTACCGCACGAATATGGCGTCTCCTACGGAGAGTTTGGCTTCAGTGCATTCCACAAAGAAAATTACCAGTTAGAGGCTCGGTTATCAACTTCTATAGTTGGGTTTTTAACTCCTGAAGTTCAATAGGAGCCATTCGATATGATATTTTTAGAAATGGGTTTTGTACCGAGTTCAAAGTCGTTACAAAATTCAATATCACGCTCTAGGAGTAGGCCAGGAAATTCTTCAGTAAATACGTTAGGAAATTTACTAACAACAGAAATATCATTCAAATCTGACGTATTTTTTGTTCAAGTCCATGACATGGCTAAGAAATCTTGACATTCGTTTTTCAATAAACAAATGGCTTTATGGCTTGATATGAAAGTGTTTGACTTCAATGGTTTGGTTGCTTGAATTTGAATAACATGTTACTTAGGAATATGAAAACTAACAACCTTACAAAAGTAATCAATTTTGGCATGAAGAGTAGTTAACTAATCAATCCCTAAAATCACATCAAAAGCAAGTATCTGTAAAGAGATAAAATCAACAGGTAATGTGATGGTGCCAACTTGGATCAAACAAGATTTATAAACAGTGGATGTGATGAAAGTTTTTCCTAACAGAGTCTCCACAATTAAATCAAAGTCTAATTTCTCCGGAGTCAAGTTTAAACGTTGAGCATAAGCAGTAGAGATAAATGAATAGGTAGAACTGGTATCTAGTAAGGTATAAACTTCACAAGAATTTATAATTTATTAATCCGTGATACCTTCGTTTGAGTTCCACATATTTTGGGTAGTCACGACAAACGCTCTTTCAGGAATCGCAGACTTTTACTTGTACGTATCCGCCTCTGGTGCCACCATCCCATCTGGACTTAACTTTTCTATAGAGTACATTCCATCCTTCATTGCTTCGCCGCATTCCTGATCCATGATTTGAATCATTATTCTTCGATCCATATCGAATTGTGGTTGACCACTCTGCACAGGATAGTTCTTCGAAGCTCTTCCCACATTCCTTGCTTCATTCGAACTTTGTATCTTTTAGAGTCAGCTAAGTTAACAGAGTAACGATTCAAGAAAATATTTCCACGAATCTCCGATAGTAACCAGCTAAGCCTAGAAAGCTACATATTTCGATTATTGACTTAGGTTGCTCTCAACTGTGACTCATATCCCAACCTTGGATAACACGTCACAATGGCACCTATCAGTTTACTACCGCACGAATATGGTATCTCCTACAGAGAGTCTGGCTTCGGTGCATTCCACAAAGGAAGTCACCAGTTAGACGCTCGGGTATCAACTTCTATAGTTGGGTTTTTAACTCCTGAAGTTCAATAGGAGCCATTTGATATGAGATTTTAAAAATGGGTTTTGTACCGGATTCAAAGACGATACAAAATTCAATATGACGCTCTGGGGGTAGGCTAGGAAATTCTTCAGGAAATACGTCGGGAAATTCACTAACAATAGAAATATCATTCAAATCTGACGTATTTTTGTTTAAGTCCATAACATGGGCTAAGAAAACTTGACATCCGTTTTTCAATAAACGAATGACTTTATTGTTTGATATGAAAGTGTTCGACTTCAATGGTTTGGTTGCTTGAATTCGAATAATAGGTTGCTTAGGAATATGAAAACTAACAACCTTACAAAAGCAATCAATTTTGGAATGATGAGTAGTTAACCAATCAATCCGTAAAATCACATCAAAAGAAAGTATCATTAAAGAAATAAGGTCAACAAGTAATGTGATGGTGCCAACTTGGATCAAACAAGATTTATAAATAGTGGATGTAATGAAAGTTTCTCCTAACGGAGTTTCCATGGATAAGTCAAAGTCTAATTTCTCCGGAGTCAAGTTTAAACGTTGAGCACAAGCAGGAGAGATAAATGAATTGGTAGAACCAGTATCTAATAAGGTATAAACTTCACAAGAATTTATAATTAACTAATCCGTGATACCTTCGTTAGGGTTCCTCATATTTTGGGTAGTCATGACAAACGCTTTTTCAAGAATCGCTGACTTTGACTTTTCCGTATCCGTCTCTGGTGCCACCGTCCCATCTGGACTTAACTTTGCTATAGATTACATTCCACCCTTCATTGCTTCATGGCATTCCTGATTCATGATTTGAATCATTATTCTTCGATCCATATCGAATTGTGGTTGACCACTCTGCACAGGATAGTTCTGAACTCGATGTTGGATTCTCCCAATTGTTATCCAAAAAGCGAAATCCATTTCATCTCTTTTGGCCTTATTGGATCGGACGTCTTTTTCTACAATAACAACGCGTCGTGCGGCTTTTACCCATGCATCCTCCATTCTCATTCGTTCAGTTGCTTCTTCTTTCATCAGAACTTTGATCATAGCATTCTCAGATTCCAACTCTAATGTCTTATACTCTGCTAAAGACTGCTTCTGTTCAAGCATCGCACATCGGGTAATAGAATTTTGAATTGTTGCATCTCTTTGCTCCACGACCGCCCTCCATTCTTTAGTCTGCTCTTCTAACTCATGAATACGATTTTGTAATTCTAAATTTCGATTATAAAATTCTTCTAATAAATTCTCCTCAGGTTCCTTTTCTTCCTCTTCTTCCTCATTTTCAGCTGCTACTTCTGCGACTAGCTCGGGTGCCACTATTAGTATTCACTCACCATATAGATATCTCTAATTTCTTATTCGCCTGACATCACGTTATCCTGGTTGGTGATTAGAGGTGTCTCAACGGTCTCATTTACTCCACTGTTAACATTCTCAGCTGTCATTCTTAATTACTGCCACAAAACAAAGGTTAATTAAATAAATTTAACATGCAACATAATAACCCTATACTTTGACCAACCAATAAATAATGTAAGACCCCAACTTTTTATAAATAAAGATTTAATTTCTCTAATTATTATTTTGAAATAGTAAGGGGTTGATTTGATTAATGTGGTTAGTTTTGGGTAAAATGCGCAAATATTTTAAATAAGCAAGTGGTTATAAAATACTCATTGTTGTCAGAGAATATTCGTTTAGTCGTGGAATATTCTTGCTGTCGGGGAATATTCGTACGACGGCACAGCCTTGTGTGGGCCCCATAACGGAAAGCAATTGGATGAAGAAAATTACAAGTATAAGTTGTTATAAATAACGACGCAGTTGTTACCGTTAATATTGTTGGAATACCCGGTGGTTAAAACACAGTAATATGCGTTGTTGCATAGTAGCACACGGTATTGCACCAATTATTGATTCTTACGTAAGAAGGCACTACTCAATAATTGTTACAGTAGTTACTGTTCAGTATTTTATTTTATTGATTCAATAATTGCTGCGTTGATATTTTATATTACTGTTGTTTCAATAATTGTCACTACACAGTATTTTCCATTATCGAAGCAATAATTCATATTATCTGAATAATATTATTAGAAAACATTATTGGCAATGTCTAGAAAGTTCTGTCTAAGGAGAGGTTTGGTCACCTAATTGCGCGCCAGTAAGGAGAAATTCTTATTGGAAAGCCCCCTCTTTCCTGGGAACGGCCTGGTTGTCAGTACTGTGATTCTGTAATATTATTTGTGAATAATTAATTATTGATTTATATGATGAGGGAAATATTGATTTTATATGGATATAGATGGAGAAATTTTTTTAAAGTGATAATTGTTAAAAATTGATATTTTATCTTTTCTGATAAAATAATATTTTATTATATTATTATAATATAATAATGATGATATTTTTACAATGAATATGGGATATATGAGTATATGAGGATGAAGAGTATTTTTGTTGCATTAAATGATTAACACATATTTTGTGTGTCGGTGGACCTCATTTCTTGACTGAAATTTGATCATAGCCTATAAAATCGTCCATTTGTGGATTTTGGTCAATTTCTGTTTGAAATTTTGAAAAACTTTCTTTTGCAAAGTTGTAGAGAATTGAATTTCCTATAAAAATTAGCGAGATTCGAATTTTCTGATAAAAGAGCTATTTATTGTGAATTATTGAAGTTTCGATATATCGGGTGTGAATTGATTTTGGAGTTTAAATTATTTTTGTTAGAAAAACATTTTTTGTATTTTTTGGACATTATTAACATGTGTGGCTGGTGTTTTTGACCAAAAGGTGGGCTAAGGAAAATTTGTATAATTATATTAATATTATATTAAATTTTCTGCTTTGGTGTTCTAAGCATTTTTCTATAAATATGGTGCTTAGGTTAGAATTAAAAATCACACCAGAATCTAAAGTTTTCTCACTATTTCTCTCTCTATAATATCGAGTGTATTTTGTGAGTATTTTAGTACTTTGAGTATTGCTATACGGTGCAAGTTCTTTCAGCAATATATCCAGTATTCCAGTCAGAAGTATTATTCTTTCTGAGGTAAGGGATGTTATTTTATTCGAAAATGATATTATTTCTTCAATATCATTATGCCAAAATATTGGTTGGAAATTTTTATCAAATTTGGAACTTTTTCATCTCGGGGTTACTATTCATGAATTATTATTCATGAGTTACTATTTACGAGTTACTATTCACGAGTACTATTCACGAAGCGTGATGATATTTTTTTTTGAAATTTCTATCTTTTGAGGTCAGAGTTACTATACACGTATACGGCACTATTCACGTATACGGCACTATTCACGAATACGACACTATTCACAGAAAAATTAAATTTTCTTTTCTGTGTCCAAGATTGTCTGTTATGATTCCTATCTTTGATTGGATCTATGTTTTGATCTTCATTCTTGAATTTTACTCCAATCGGGTTATTTATGAAGTATTTTTGAACTTGGATTATTTAAAGTACGAATCCTTAATACTTGTTCCTTTGTTTCACTGGATTCGTTTTTTTTTAAATATTTTTTATCATCCTCGGTCCTAAATGATGATATTACTGAATATCTTTGGCCTGTAGTGCAAAGATGAATGGTTTCTTGATGAATATCTTTGGCCCGTAGTGCAAAGATGAACAGGTGTTGAGATGAACATGACTGACTGATTAATATCTTTGGCCCGTAGTGGAAAGATGAACAGATGATTAGATGAACATGACCAACTGATGAATATATTTGGCCTGTAGTGCAAAGTTGAATATTTGATTCCAGATATATATTGATTGATGTTACAGGGATAAAATATCGACGATGAACTTTTAAATTCATATATAGAAGATAGTAGTTTGCATTCTCTACTTAACTCTTCTAATGAATTATTATTTCCGCTGCGAAGATTGATTTAAAATTGGTTGTCTATTGTATTCTATTAGATTTTTCCCTGTTGATGACTAACGATAATTTGTTCTATATTATCTTAGTCATAATGTTCTTTACTGGGCTAGTTGAGCTTACTATGTTCCTTTTTGTTCCATTTTTCTTCTCAGGAGACGAGAATATAGCGTGAACTAGTCGGGGTGTTGAGTAATGGTTCAAGACAGTTGTTTTAGTAGTCCTCACTATTTTTTAAAATAGTGTATCAATAATTGTAATGACGACTTATTTGAGTGTGGATATTATCTAGAAGACAATATTTGTATTTAAACTCACAGTTTATGTGTTGTCGTATTTTGCACGACAATTGTATTAATGAAGTTGTAGTTGTTTCTGTACCATGTATTTGTCTACTCAGAATGGGTGTTTTATACCTATTTTGGCGGCGTCACAGTTGGTATCAGAGCTTAGAGATATGGTCTCTGGCGAAGATCGGGGAATAGTGCTAGGAGGGGAGAGACGAGTAATCCTTCGCTAGTATGTCATACTTAAGCTTATTTGTTAGTTGGTCAGTATATAGGGATATTATGTGATATATTTATTTCCTTAATTAACCCTTGTTTTATGACAGTATTTGAGAATGTCGATTGAGAATATTAACAGTGGAGTAAATGAGACCGTGGAGACGCCTGTACTCACCAACGAGGAGAACGTGCAACAGGCTGGCAATATTCCTCCTGTAAACAACACCACTGAGCAGACGATGAACGACGGGATGTTTAGGAGCTTTTTGCAGTTCATGCAAAACCAAACGAGGGAGACTCGTGTACATAATATGGGTGGAAATGATAGCAACGCGTGGCTTGTCACGACCAAGCAGTTCAAAGAGTTGGGACCACCAGAATTTAAGGGAAAGCCGGATCCGATCATGGCAGAAACATGGGTCATGCAAATTACCAAGATATTCGATGTCTTGGGATGCACGGAGGAACAGAAGGTTCCATTCGCCACCTTTATGTTCAGTGGCGAGGCAGATTACTGGTGGGAGTTTGTGAAACGTACCCAGCCTGCCGCACTCCGCATGTCTTAGGAAACGTTTCAAAAACTTTTCAACAAAAAATACTTTCCTGAAAGTATTCGATATATGAAAGAGGTAGAGTTTATTAAACTAGAACAAAACAGCATGACGGTGTCCCAATACGAGCCGAAGTTCGTAGAGTTATCCAGGTTTACACCTCATTTGGTAGAGAATGAGGAACGAATGACGAGGATGTTTTTGAGAGGTTTAAAACCCGAGATTCGGCAATATCTTATCTCTCATAAATTTTCTTTATATTCAGATGTTGTCAACAGGGCTCAATTATTAGAGCGAGATAGCGAGTACGTTCAACTAAGAGACCGCAACCAGGATCATACCGGTGATAGCAGTCATCAAAACAAAGATAACCAGCGGAGAAAGAAAAATACGGACAAGAGCGACAACCACTCTGGTGGTAATCGTGGCCATGAAAATAGAAGAAGCGAGTCGGGAGGAGATTTTAAAAAGAGCAGATTCAATAATGACACTGCGAAGATGTCAGCACCAACAGCAACTGGTTTTAAGGGAGGAGAACGACCACCAGTCGTATGCTATAAATGTGGAAAAGAGGGACACATCAGCCCAAACTGTCTACAAAAGTTCAACGTATGCTATAATTGTGTAAAGGAAGGACATATCGCTCAAGATTGCACGGTAGAGAAACCAAGACCAGTGGGGATGGTGACTCAAAAGGCTATCCCAGAAAAGTCAAAGTCAACGGTTCCTAGAAGAGCGTTTGTTGTGACTGGTCAGAATGCGAGGAACCCGAACAAAGTTAGCACGGGTTAGTTAATTATAAATTCTTATGAAGTTTATACCTTATTAGATACCGGTTCTACCCATTCATTTATCTCTCCTGCTTATACTCAACGTTTAAACTTGACTCTAGAGAAAATTAGACTTTGACTTATCTGTTGAAACTCCGTTATAAGAAACTTTTGTTACATCCACTGTTTATAAATCTTGTTTGATCCAAGTTGGCATCATCGCATTACCTGTTGACCTTATTTTGGGGATTGATTGATTAACTACTCAACATGCCAAAATTGATTGCTTTCGTAAGGTTGTTAGTTTTCATATTCCTAAGCAACCTGTTATTCGAATTCAAGCAACCAAACTATTGAAGTCAAACACTTTCATATCAAGCCATAAAGTCATTCGTTTATCAAAAAATGGATGTCAAGTTTCTTATCCCATGTTATGGAGTTGAACAAAAATACGTCAAATTTGAATGATATTTCTATTGTTAGTAAATTTCCTGATATATTTCCTGAATAATTTCTTGGCTTACTCCCAAAGTGTGATATTGAATTTTGTATCGACTTTGAAAATTTCTAAAAATCTCATGGCTCCTATTGAACTTCAGGAGTTAAAAATTCAACTATAGAATTTGGTACCCGAGCCTTTATCTGGTGACTTCCTTTGTGGAATGCACCGAAGCCAGACTCTCCGTAGGGGACGCCATATTCGTGCGGTAGTAAACTGATAGGTGTCATTGTGACGTGCTATCCAAGATTGGAATATGAGTCACAGTTGAGAGCAACCTAAGACAGTAATCGAAATACATAGCTTTCTATGCTTAGCTGGTTATTATCGAAGATTTCATGGAAAAAATTTCTCGAATCGCTACTCCATTAACTCAGCTAACTCGTAGAGATACAAAATTTGAATGGAGCAAGGAATGTGGGAAGAGCTTCGAAGAACTCAATAGGAGACTCATTTCGGCACATGTTCTAACCATACCATCTTGGAAAAGCGAACGTGGTAGTTGACGTGTTGAGTAAAAGATCGTATATGAGTACGAATGCGATATTGTCAAAGATCCATTTCATATAACTTACAAATGATAGATATAGAGTTAAATACTCTAGGGAATCATGTGATGATATACAAGTAGAACCGACTTTAATCGATAAAGTTAAAAATGTTCAAGCTACACACCGGAGCTGATGAATATGAAGAAGGAGGTACAAGAAGTTGTTATTCCAAAAGCGAGAATCGGCGATGTGAGGAAAGCTCAAACCTTCGATTTATTAGTCTATTTGAAATCCTCGATCGAATAGGAACTGTGGCCTATAGACTCGTTTTACCGCCAAGTATGACGCGTGTTCATAACGTTTTTTGCGTATCAATGTTACGTAAATATGTGGACGACCTGAAGCATGTTATTGAGTTAGAACCGGATGAGCTAGCCGAAGACTTAACGCATGAAGAGGTACCTGTCAAGATTTTGGATAGGAAGGAGCATGTCCTACGTACGAAGGTCATACCACAAGTTAAAGTTTTGTGGAAAAACCATGCTATTGAGGAAATGACCTGGGAGTTGGAAACGGAAATGAAAGCGAGGTATCCTCATCTTTTCGAAACACCAGGTACGTACGTCAATTTCGAGGACAAAATTTCATAAAGAGGGGAGGTTGTAAGACCCCAACTTTTTATAAATAAAGATTTAATTTCTCTAATTATTATTTTGAAATAGTAAGGGGTTGATTTGATTAATGTGGTTAGTTATGGGTAAAATGAGCAAATATTTTAAATAAGCAAGTGGTTATAAAATACTCATTGTTGTTAGAGAATATTCGTTTGGTCGTGGAATATTCTTGCTGTCGGGGAATATTCGTACGACGGTGCAGCCTTGTGTGGGCCCCATAACGGAAAGCAATTGGATGAAGAAAACGACAAGTATAAGTTGTTATAAATAACGGCGCGGTTGTTACTGTTAATACTATTGGAATACCTGGTGGTTAAAACACAGTAATACGCGTTGTTGCTTAGTAGTACACAGTATTGCACCAATTATTAATTCTTATATAAGAAGGCACTACTCAATAATTGTTACAGTAGTTACTGTTCAGTATTTTATTTTATTTATTCAATAATTGCTGCGTTGATATTCTATATTATTGTTGTTTCAATAATTGTCACTACACAGTATTTTCCATTATCGAAACAATAATTCATATTATCTGAATAATATTATTAGAAAACATTATTGGCAATGTCTAGAAAATTCTGTCTAAGGAGAGGTTTGGTCACCTAATTACGTGCCAGTAAGGAGAAATTCTTATTGGAAAGCCCCCTCTTTCCTGGGAACGGCCTGGTTGTCAGTACTGTGATTCTATAATATTATTTATGAATAATTAATTATTGATTTATATGATGAGGGAAATATTGATTTTATATGGATATAGATGGAGAAAATTTTTAAAGTAACAATTATTAAAAATTGATATTTTATCTTTTCTGATAAAATAATATTTTATTATATTATTATAATATAATAATGATGATATTTTTACAATGAATATGGGATATATGAGTATATGAGGATGAAGAGTATTTTTGTTGCATTAAATGATTTACACATATTTTGTGTGTCAGTGGACCCCATTTCTTGACTGAAATTTGATTATAGCCTATAAAATCGTCCATTTATGGATTTCGGTCAATTTCTATTTGAAATTTGGAAAAACTTTCTTCTGTAAAGTTGTAGAGAATTGAATTTCCTATAAATATTCGCTAGATTCGAATTTTCTGATAAAAAAGCTATTTATTGTGAATTATTGAAGTTTCAGTATATCGGGTGTGAATTAATTTTTGGAGTTTAAATTATTTTTGTTAGAAAAACATTTTTTGTATTTTTTTTGGACATCATTAACATGTGTGGCTGATGTTTTTGACAAAAATGTGGGCTAAGGAAAATTTATATAATTATATTAATATTATATTAAATTTTCTGCTTTGGTGTTCTAAGTATTTTTCTATAAATAGGGTGCTTAGGTTAGAATTGAAAATCACACCAGAAACTAAAGTTTTCTCTCTATTTCTCTCTCTATAATATCGAGCGTATTTTGTGAGTATTTTAGTACTTTGAGTATTTGCTATACGGTGCAAGTTCTTTCAGCACTATATTCAGTATTCCAGTCAGAAGTACTATTCTTTCTGAGGTAAGGGATGTTATTTTATTCGAAAATGATATTATTTCTTCAATATCATTATTCCAAAATATTGGTTGGAAATTTTTATCAAATTTGGAATTTTTTCATGCCGGGGTTACTATTCATGAGTTACTATTCATAAGTTAGTATTCATGAGTTACTATTCATGATTTACTATTCACGAAGCGTGATGATGTTTTTTTTGTAAAATTTCTATCTTTTGAGGTCAGAGTTACTATTCACGTATACGGCAATATTCACGAATACGACACTATTCACAGAAAAATTAAATTTTCTTTTCTGTGTCCAAGATTCTCTGTTATGATTCCTATCTTTGATTGGATATATATTTTGATCTTCATTCTTGAATTTAACTCCAATCTGGTTATTTATGAAGTATTTTTGAACTTGGATTATTTAAAGTACGAATCCTTAATACATGTTCTTTTGTTTCACTGGATTCATTTTTTTTAAAATATTTTTCATCATCCTCAGTCCTAAATGATGATATTATTGAATATCTTTGGCCTGTAGTGCAAAGTTGAATGATTTCTTGATGAATATCTTTGGCCCGTAGTGCAAAGATGAACATGTGTTGTGATGAACATGACCGACTGATTGATATCTTTAGCCCGTAGTGCAAAGATGAACAGGTGTTTAGATGAACATGACCAACTGATGAATATATTTGGCCTGTAGTGCAAAGATGAATATTTGATTCCAGATATATATTGATTGATGTTACAGGGATAAAATATCAAAGATGAATTTTTAAATTCATATATAGAAGATAGTAGTTTGCATTCTCTACTTAACTCTTCTAATGAATTATTATTTCCACTGCGAAGATTGATTTAAAACTGGTTGTCTATTGTATTCTATTAGATTTTTCCCTATTGAGGACTAATGATAATTTGTTCTATATTATCTTAGTCATAATGTTCTTTACTGGGCTAGTTGAGCTTACCCTTTTCATTTTTGTTCCATTTTTCTTCTCAGGAGACGAGAATATAGCGGGAACTAGTTGGGGTGTTGAATAATGGTTCAAGACAGTTATTTTAGCAGTCCTCACTATTTTGTAAAATAGTGTATCAGTAATTGTAATGAGGACTTATTTGAGTGTGAATATTGTCTAGAAGATAATATTTATATTTAAACTCATAGTTTATGTGTTGTCGTATTTTGCACGACAATTGTTTTAATGAAGTTATAGTTGTTTCTGTACCATGTATTTGGCGACTCAGAATGGGTGTTGTATACCTATTTTGGGGGCGTCACAAATAAGCTTAGGTAGGACACACTAGCGAAGGATTTACTCGTCTCTCCCCTCCTAGTTCTATTCCCCGATCTCCGCCAAAGACCATATCCCTAAGCTCTGATACCAACTGTGATGCTCCCAAAAATATGTCCATTCTATCCTCATTTATGTCCTTTCCATAGGAAATTCCATTTTCTAGAACTTTGCAAAACAAAGTTTTTCTAAATTCCAAACAGAAATTGACTAAAATCTACAAACGGGCGATTTTACAGGCTATAATCAAATTTCTGTCAAGAAATGGGGTCCACAAACATGAAAAACATGTTTTTAATATTTATTGTAACAAAAAATATTCTTCCTCCTTATTTATTCATATATCACACTTTCATTGTAAAAATATCACCATTATTATATTATTAAAATATAATAATATATTTAAATTAATTATTTTATCAGAAAAAGATAAAATATCAATTTTCAACAATTGTCACATTAAAAAATTTATCCATCTATATCCACATAAAATGAATATTTTCCTTATCATATAAATCAATAATTAATTATTTATAAATAATATTACAGAATCACAATAATGACAACCAGGCAGTTCCAAGGAAAGAAGGGGCTTTCCAATAAGGATTTCTCCTTACTGACGCGCAATTGGGTGACCAAACCTCTCCGTAGACAAAAATTTCTAGACATTGCCAATAATGTTATCTAATAATATTATTCTAATAATATGAATTATTGATCTGATAATGTAAAATATTGTGTAGTGACAATTATTGAAACAACAATAATATAAAACATCAGCGTAGTAATTATTGAATCAATAAAATAAAATATTGAACAGTAATTACTGTAACAATTATTGAGTAGTGCCTTCTTACGTAAGAATCAATAATTGGTGCAATATTGTGTGCTATTGTGTTTTAATCACCGGGTATTCCAACAGTATTAACGGTAACAACTACGTTGTTATTTATAAACAACTTATACTTGTCGTTTTCTTCATCAAATCGCTTTCCGTTATGGGGCCCACACAAGACTGCGCCGTCGTACGAATATTCCCCGACAGTAAGAATATTCCATGACCAGACGAATATTCCCTGACAACAACGAATATTTTATAACCACTTGCTTATTTAAAATATTTGCGCATTTTACCCATAACTAACCACATTAATCAAATAAACACTTACTATTTCAAAATAATATATAAAGGAAATTCCATTTTATTTATAAAAAAAATCGGGGTCTTACACTCCTGCTCCGTAGGAGTTTGGTCATTTGGTTGGGCAGACTCTTGTTGAGCATCAGATTCGACTCTACGATTTTTATTCTCGGACAATTTTTCCAAAGTAGTGAAAATATGATAAATCGTTGAGTACCAATCGCTGTTAGAGGATGAAGGAGTATCATTCAGCACTTTTGGATTACCAGAGAATTTTTCAAACTCATCATGGTCATTTTTATTGGTAAAGTGTGATAACTCTACGATCATACACTTGGGTATAATCATTCTGCCATCTGAACTTGCTCTGCAATCGCAGGGAATGTAGTGGTTACTGGTATGGTGATATATCTTGAAATGAGATTGATCTTTGATCAGCTTAGTTGCAAACTTCTTTACTCTTGAAAAGTTCTGTGCCACCAGCTCCAAGTTCAGAAACTGTGAGTAACACCAGCTGAAGTAACTTTCATCTCTTTCAGTATATGCCTTTAATCGGGGCATCTATGGGAAGAACCATCTCATCAGAAGATCAATAAAATTGTACAGTATTGTAGTGCAAACTAACTCCATGTTGTTCCAGTTGTTAAACACTTCGTCTGTAGTCATCCTTATAACTTTGAGTTGTTCATTTCCATAGCTTATCCATCTTTCTGATGATACATCTGGTAGTTCATTAAAAAGTTCCTCCACTATTCTTCTGCAAACTCTTGCTGGAGATATGACAGGATAGTTTACCGATTCCTCTGATTCCTGATCCGTAGAACTGGATTCTTTTTCCATTTCTTTACCTTCTGAACTTGAATTTGAGTTAGACCTGTGTAGACTTCCTTCAACGAACTCATCAGTTTTTTCCTCCATTTGATCATCATGCTTCTTATCAGTGCTGGTCTTTGCAGACTTGCTAGTCTCTTCTAGCTCTGCTATCTTGAGCCTTTTACTGCTGGCCTTTGCTGATATGTTATTTCTTTTTCCTTTAGCATCTTTTTCCTTAGATTCAGTCTCATTATCACTGATTTCTATTGTCTTTGGAAACAATTCTCCCTTTGAAACTACTTGAGCAATTAGTCTGCTGCTCCTTCTTCTTCTCAAGGGTTCAGCTTCAGGAGTTTCAGACTCTTATCCTTTTTCAGAATTTGAAGCCTCGGAGTCATCAGATAAGCTTCCTTGATGTTCAACAACATTAGTAACATGTCCTTCTTTTGACTCAACATCTTTTAACCCGTCAGATGAACTTGATGGATTTTTAGCAGTAAGAGATCTAATTGTTTTATCTTTCAAACTTTCTTCAGCAGCAGAGTGTCTACTCTGAGTATTATCCATAGAACTTGTACATTCTTCTTCATTACCAGATTTGGCTATTCCTTTCATAAGTTCAGCTTTCTCCTTCTTGGATTCAACTTCTTCTTCATTAGTGAACTTGCTCCTCGAGGATTCATCCTTGAATCTCTTAGTTCCCTTCTTATCTTCTGACTCTTCGTTCTCTTCTTTGGTAGATAGACTTCTTTGAGGAACTGATTTGGATTTCTTTATCACTTTAGTTTTCTTCTTTGGTGGCCTCACCGATTTGGACTTTAGGATGTCTGAATCTTCAATGGATGACAACTCCTCCTTTTTCATAAGACTAGCCTTCCTTTTCTTCATAGTGCTTTTGTTGGCGCTGCCATATAACATCATCTTTTTGTTCTTCATTGGGTTCTTCTTCCAATTTGCAAATAGTTGTGTAGTCATTACTTTATGTCTATTAAGGACTTCTCCTTTATCATCCTTAATTTTATTCTTCAGCTTCTTCTTCAAAATGATACTCATGAACCTTCCATGGAAACCCTTAGTGAGGGGTTTTCCTGTTGATCTTTTCTTCTCTTCCTTATCCAACCATTTGGACATTTGGTCTAGCAGAATAACTCCAACGTTGATATTCTTCTTCAGAACTATTGCAGACATGATCTTTAGCTATTGATCACTCACACTGTCATGTGCAGTGTCCTTGTATATGATACATTTGCCCACTATTTCAGCAAGAAACTCGAATTCTTCAGGAAACTCATTTTTCTTCATGTCCTTCAGACTAGGGTTTCTTTTGTACTGCATAATCTTTTTAGCTTTTTCAGTGTCGATTTCATCCAGGCTTTTCAGATTTCGGTCAAGAAGACCTAAGCATTGATTGATGTTAGAAGAGTTCAGCTTTAGAATCTGACCTTTGACCTTGGTGGAAAGGATTCCATAATTTATAGTTGCGTTTCAGTAAAACTCTTCAAACAGGTCAACATATGTCCAAGTGTTTGCCTCCAGAAATTCTGAGAATCCAGCCTTCTTCACAAGTTCAAGAATATCTCTGAACTTCTTCTCAGATTTCTTAAACGTCTTTATTCCAAGTTGAATGCCAGTGATTACTCGCTAATCTGCCATTTAAAGAGTTTGAATTTTCTGGGTTTATGACTTTATGAGGATCTTGTAAGATGTCAGAAAGTGATTCTTGGTTTGATAATTGTTTGAGAGGGTTTGGATGTTTTGGAGTTGGTTAGGTTTCACGTTAGATATGGATTTGACAGGTTTGCATACTTCGAGGAACCCGCTAAAATGAAATTGCCAATTATTTGAATTTCCCTCTTGTAACTGTTCCTTCCATGTTTCTTAGTGGGACAGTTGTAAGTCATTGATAAGTCACAATCTATAACTCCTCCATCATGTCCGTTCTTCAGATTTGACTTTTCTTCAGTTGACTATTCCAGTTCGTAGAGCAGCTTGATAAGGTTGTTATATACTCTATGATTTTCTTTGACAACTCAATGATTGTCTCCTGAGAGATGATTTAGTGAGCATTTTGACACTGATCCTCATTTTTCATGGCTTAACCACTGATGCGCCCCAATTGAGTTCGGGCACTGAAATCTTGAGTTGAGTCTGCAGGGCATCTTTCCAAACTTATCTCCACACAATCTGAATAATTGAGCATGTGTCTATTTCTTTTTGAGCTCCCCGTGAGATAGTGTATCCTCTGGGAAGACTGTGATCGTAGAGCCTACTCTACGATCGTTGAGGTTTGTAATACGATCATCGAGTTCACTTCAAAATCTACTCTACGAACGTTGTCTGTCCTGGTCCTTGAGATGAACTAGACTAAGCATTCCTTCTAGGTTAAGGTAGCTCAAGAAGGGCCAACCTCTTAGAGTGAACTAAGGGTCAGGTTTGTCCCTTAAGCGCTTTCCAGATGAAAAATTTTAGAAGTGATTAACATTGATATCTCATTTGATCTTTTCTGCTGGGAAGTTCATCTACTAACTTTAGACATTTGCATTGGTTGTAACCGTGGTGTCCTCTTGATCTTACACTACGATCAGATGTTTGATCATAGGCACTCCACGATTTTGAGTTGGGTGGTTGACAAGGTTATCAGTAGTACATTTTCAGATGTTCTTGCTGACTATGGATCTTCATTTGGTTCATCAGTCACAAATTTTTGGAACTTTGTAACTGGTATATTGCTTCATAGTGTATTTCTGATACTTTCAATGTTGCTTTTCCTTAACAGATCACTGCTCCCCCATAGTTGATACTATCTTCTCAGAGGAGTGTGAGATTTTTTCTTCATGTGCATCAGAAGGCAGTCTTGCATATCTCCTTCTGACTGAAGTCATCACAATCATTTAAACCTCCTTGGATCATAGAAATGGATATCTTAAGGACTGATCATTCTATGATAATTTGACAAAACTATGAACGTAGTCTTCTTTGACAGTTTGTACTTATGGAGTTCTGCTTTTATAACGAGTTTCTCGAGGGTTCTTCTCAGATGATATGGTTTGGATGATTGAGCATATAAGACCCTTTTTATCTTAGGGTGAATGGTTTGCCTCCATATAGAGATCAGCAACCATGTGAGCTTCATTCATGTTAGCTTAGCAAGTCTTCAAGGACATGCTTTAACAAATAGGGATTTTGTTAGAAATATCTTAAGCCTCCAGCTGGTTGACTCTTCTTGACTAAAGTCATCTATTTCAGTATTCCTTAGTGTGGTCAGATAGACCAAGTACCTGTAGGTTAGATAAATTTTTATTTTTGGTACCTATGGTTAAATGGGTCCTGCTAAGTTAGTTTTCAAAATCCCTATTCCTCATATATTTGAATTTTCATCATATTGATCACCAACAATCATATTCATTCATGTATCCAATTTAGATATGACATTTTAAGATGCATGATAATGAGTGTGTAACATTAACCGCTTTAATAAAACACTCTTTTTCTTTGATGGTTTCATCATTTATTTGGTTATGTTCATAATTTTTTTTGAAAAAATTCACAGGGTGAGAATAAACTCTATCACTTATTTGTATTTGGTTGATTCGTGGAGGTGATCAGTTTCTATAAATCTTCAAGATACTCTTAAAACGGAATGACATGCAACAGATAATTGTATTGAGGACCTAAGATGTGTGTGTCATATTTTATACGGCACTTAATAATTAATTTTGGCAAACAACAATAGGGTGATGAGAACCCGACTTTGAAAGCGTCAAAAGTGCACCTCATTAGAATGAATATGATAGTAATCTTCTCGTTCTTCTTTGGGGTCTTAAAATATTTGTTGTTGTATTTTATATGGTATTGTTACAATTTAAGTTTGGATACTGTCTACGAGACAATATTATATTAAAACTCACAGCTTATCTGTTGTCGTACACTACACGACAGTTCAACAGTTGTATAAATAAAGTTTGTATTTAATTTTTATAGAGTGATATCTGGCTACTCAGAATGGGTCGTGTGGACCTATTTTGGGGGCGTCACATCGTATCTATTTTACAATATTTATATAAATAATATCAATAAAAGATTACTGAAGACTATAAGGAATCGTACGATTGGATTCCTCTCCGTAGAGGTTTATCTCCGTAGCTTTGCGGCGCCCAAGTATTCTTTTATTTGGTAAATATATGAAATATGGATATATAAAATTGTGTAGAACAATAAGTCTTTGTATATCTATAGATATAACACAAGTAAGAAATAATTCAACGGAAATTAAACTTATCTCAATACTTGGATCAATTTTTCTCTTCAAAAATAATCAGAACTTTTGTATGAAGAGATATAAAACTTAGAGAGAATGTAGGCAATGAAAGTATGATTTTCTTTTCATAGAATTGGTAAAAACTAAATGAATGAAATACTCCTTATTTATATAATTTTTGAAGTTGGGGCAAAATTGTAATTTCATAAACTAATTTTTGAATGTGCGGTTATGATCAAGTAATTTTAAAATTAACAGACCAGATCAAAAGATAATGTCACACGGAGGACGAACAAAAACTGTCCAGGCCTTTTTCTTTCTAGTTATCATTTATTATTTTGACCATGATAGAATACACGGTTTGCCAGCATACATGCACGTCCCAATTTGATTGTCACTTGTTCACACACACACACACACACGGTTTTAGCACACACACTTATATATATATATATATGTGAATTATATATATAGTATACTAATAGTTGTAGTTATATATATATATATCCAGTTATATACATATGATAAGTATTTTATATGTTTTAGTATATATGAATAAAAACATTTTGCCCAACTTTAATTTTTAGAAAAAGAAATAGGGTATCCTTGCCTTGAATAATATATGAATTAATTTATTTAACACTTGACATTTAGTTTATCAAGGTTAGTAAAAATTAATTCAAGTTCAAGAAAAATATAATAAAATAAATATTTATTAAAAACATAATTATTATTATTATCAAAATATAAAAAATAGAATAATACCTATCAATCTCCCCCTTTTTGATGATGACAATTATATAAAAATATTTTTAGTTTTGAAGAAAAACTCCCCCTCAAACTATGAACCCCATCATAGCAGTTCATATATGAAAGTTATAGAATATTCATACATGGCAGTTCATAGCAGTTCATATATAACAGAAATATATATGACAGTTATAGAATATTCATACATGGCAGTTTATAGAAGTTCATATATAATAGAAATATTCATACATGTTTATATATATAACAGGTATATTTTTCTTCTCCCCTTTTGTCATCATAAAAAATGACGGGGTAAAAGAAAATTGTGAAGGATGTAGAAAATATGGTAGGAAAACCTGCACTGAAAGTTAGTTAGCCAAAATAAATATATACAAGAATAGGAAGTAGAAGTAGTACTAGTAGCCAGGATAGTTAGGGGAGGGAGAGAAGGGTGAGGGATTAGGGAGTACAGTTATCCGAAGTAGTAGATAAAAGGAACAAATAGTCAGTCAAACATGATCATACAGTTGGATGTCCTCTAGATCAAGAGGAGATAAATGAGACATATCCAGAATATTATCTTCTGCATTCGTTGGTGGAGTAATAGACACAGTAAAATCCGGTGTAGTATTGGCATTGAATGGATTCAGCAACATGTTGTTGTGCTCTAATAACAAACAGACCACGGATTAGATAGTGTGCAAGGAAAGCTGAGTATCTTCCAGTTTTTCCAGAAGCAGTGTTTAATTTTGCAGTAAGAGTTGATTCATACTGTTGAGAGAGTCAAGTTTGGAAGCCATGTTGATTGTGGTTTCAAAATGTTCATTATCAAGAGGTTTAAAGATAATGAGGGGTTATGGTGGTAGATTGAGATGAGCAATAATATTGCTAATAGGAACATGTTGAGATTGATGAGTGGGCAGAGGAAGATCTAAATAATTGAATATTTTGGTGAGAAAGAGACCGAAAGCGAGACAATTGTGCTGAAAACAGAATTCAAATGAAGATAACAGAAAATAGGCCAGATTGTAAGGCATACACTCATTTAGTAAACTGTTGATAATTTCCAAGTCAAATGGTAACATTTTGTGATCATCCCAAACAGGCATAAAATTTTGTCTTAGAATTTTGCCTAAAAATTGGTACTCAGGAGTTAAAAACTCTAAACCAACTTTGCATGGAAAGTTAAACAAAACAGATGGTACCATTTGGTCAGAAACCATAGAAAGATTGAATTTAAACAACATACATTCTTCAACTAATATTCTAGAGGGCTGTAGATAGGAATTTACCCTAGGTAATTCTAAAGTAGAAGGAGATAACGTGAGAGCATTGACAATAAATAATTCATCAATTATATACGTTTGGCCTTGAAAACAAGTTGTTATACTCTTTAGTAACCTAGATGAATCAGTTAAAAACTTCATGTGAGAATAAAATTCAGCAATTAAACTAGGATAAATAGATTTGTCATGGAAAGAAACCAGACAGTTCTACCTAACATTTTTAAAGTTGTCAAAAAGTTTCAAAAAACCATGAAAGGTAATGACATTGCAAGGACAAAGATTATGTCGCATGGATCTATATTTAGATTGAGCAGATATGGTGGTAAGATGAGGGACAACATTTGAAAATTGAAGTTCAGAATGAAGAGGTAAAGATTTCCTTTTGGAAGAAAATAAGTTAGCCATGATAAGTATTGAAACAGGAAGGATAAGAAAGAGTAGTAAGTGGAAGAATGATGATATATAAACACGGAACATTTTGAAAGGTTGGTATATATATAAGGAGAAAGTAGAATATAAAATTCGGCAGGTAATATGCACTTAAGGAACCAGAGAAAAGAAGCATTTAATAAACTGAGGTGGGAGAAGTTTTAAACAGTAGCAATATTTAAGTGAAACTGTAAGATATACACTGTTTTAAAAAAAATGAGCTGTAAAAATTTATTAAAGCATGGAATTTGAATGACACAGAGGGTAAAACTGTCAGTCAAATATAAGAATGATTACTGAAGCAAAAAAAATTGTGAACACAACAAAAAATTATAATTTCAGTCATCCATTTTTCAAAGAAGCAGGTAAAATGCAAGATTTCAATATTTATAGCAAATCTTAGATGGAGATATAGCAGTAAATGCAATGAACAACCCGGTGAATATCAGTATTCACACATTATATAAGAAGCTGAAAGTAATCCAGTGGACATCAGTATCCACACAATATAAAAAATAAATCAAGTGGACATCAGTATCCACATAAATAAGAATATAAAGAGATAGAAGGGTTATACCTGAGGTGGTATTTATCATATACCAGTTTCAGTATGCTCAGCATTTCGTTGTTCTTATTTCTCAGTGAAAGCACCATAAAGCTTAACCGGAATGCAGATATATATATATATATATATATATATATATATATATATATATATATATATATATTTAAATATATGTTTTTTTAAAAAAAATTGAAAGGTGTTCAGAAAATAAAAGAGTGTGAACGTATCTTACCAAAAAGTATTAGTAAAATCCCTAAATATAAAATTTATTCAGCAAAAATACTAGCAGAAAACTCAAAGAAAAATTTGAAAAAATATATGTGGATTTTGAAGAATAGACCGAGAAGGTTTCAACGCTGAGAATCCCCTCTTTTTTAAAAAAAAAAAACTTTGAATACAAAATCTTAGATCTAGCCAAAAACTCTACAAAGAAACCCTAATGGAAACCCTAACCCTTAAAGATTTCATATAGTTGATTTTTCAGAGGTTTTAAAGAAGCTGAATGAAAGATGAACACATGCAAGAACAAAAATGATCTGACTGTCACCCGAAACACTAAAAAATACATAAGATTCAATTATTTTCAGATCTTAGAAAATTATTTTGACAGATTAAAAAAATTAAAAAAACACGAGTTGAGTTTCAACTCTGAGAATCAATTGTTTGTGGTAAGAAAAATTTTTTGAATGATGACGCAGATATTATTTTAAAAAATATTTGGCAAAAAATCCTAAATACGGGAGGAAAATGTGAGGTTCAACTAAGAAACCCAAAAAAATTTGATTAAAACTCTAGAAAGAATTTAAGAAACAAATTATATCAAACACTTGCCCGAAACCCTAAACATTGAATAATTTTTGGAGGTTTCAAAAGTATATGTATGTATATAGATTTTGACAAGGAAGAAATCAGAGATTTGTCGATCAACAAACATCTTTTGATTCTAAAAAAATTATGAAAGGACTGCAAACAAAGAAAAATTTCGAGAGAAATAGTAACAGATTTTAGCAAAAACTTTTTGATTAAGAAGAAGAAGATAGAGAGTAGTCGGGTCAGAATGACGTCAGAGATGGCGATTAGAGCAATCGGAGATTACGATCTGATAGACGAGAGAGAGAGAGCGAGAGATGCGAATGAGAGAGTTGAGAAAATAGAGAAAAAGAATGTAAAAAATGAATAAAAAATAAAAATTATATATATATAGTTTAATTTACCAGATGATCCAACGGTGGAGAAGATAGATTCGATCTTGATCGATGGCCAGAAATTGATCTCAGATGTGTTTCTTTCAAAGAACTGATCCAATGGTTGAGATTAATGCTTGGATTTGATTAGATGGCTTGGGAGCGTGATCCGTGGGCAGTTGATGTTGCAATATCATTGGTTGGATTAGTGGCACGCGGCTTGACTATGTTTGACCATTGGATGTGCATGTATATTGATGGTGTAGATTTTAAAAAGAATATGTATATATAAACATACCTTATTTTAACAGTAAAAGTAATTTATCCAAAAAAATTATAATTATATATGTATATAAAAAAATATCAAACATTATATAAAGTCTAAGAATAATGGAATAAAAAATAAATTAATGTTAAAAAAATTAGGAACAGTTATCTAGCATTCCTAGCTCAATTCTTAATTTGCAAAATTTTTCTGAACTTAGTGGTTTAGTAAATATATCAGCTATATTTAATTCAGTGTCAATATGTTCTAATTTAATGTTTCCGTTATTAACATGATCACGTAAAAAATGATGCCTAATGTCTATATATTTTGACCTAACATGCAAGACTGTATTTTTGCTGAGATTTATTGTACTTGTAATATCACATAAAATTGAAACACAGTTAAATTTTAAATTATAATCAGCAAGGGTCTGTTTCATCCACAAGATTTGAGAATAGCATCGTGTGGCTGCAACGTATTCTGCTTCGGTGGTTGAAATAAAGACAGAGTTCTGATTTTTAGAAAACCAAGAAACCAAACATCCTCCTAGGAATTGACAGGTACCACTAGTGCTTTTTCGATAGACATGATGACCTGCATAGTCAGAGTCTGAAAAATATACCAGATTAAAGGTTGATCCTTAGGATACCATAGACCTAATTCAGTGGTTCCTTTAAGATATCGAAAAATTCTTTTCACTGCAGTCAGATGAGATTCTTTGGGATTAGCTTGAAACCTGGCACATTTATAAACACTAAACATGATGTCAGGTCTACTAGTAGTTATATATAATAGACTTCCGATCATTCCTCTATATTTCTTAGAGTCAACAGACTTTCCTTTTTCATCAATAATTAATTTATCCGTTGTTGACATAAGAGTGTTAAGAGGTTTTGCTGATTCTAGTCCAAATTTCTTGATCATTTCTTTACAGTATTTAGATTGAGATATATGAATACCTTTTTCTCCTTGCTTGATTTGCAGTCCGAAGAAGAAGTTTAATTCTCCCATCATGCTCATTTCAAATTATTTACTCATACTTTCAAAAAATTCATTGCACATAGTAATGTTAGTAGAGCCAAAAATAATATCATCAACATATATTTGAATTACCAAAATATCATTATTTTTATTTTTAGTAAACACGGTAGTATCAACAGTTCCTCGTTTAAAGCCATTTTTCAGCAAAAATTTACTCAACCTTTCATACCATATAGAGCTTTATGTAATTTAAAAACATATTAAGGATGACTGAAATCCTCAAATCCAGGAGGTTGTTTAACATAAACTTCCTCTTCTATAACACCATTTAAAAAGGCAGATTTCACATCCATTTGAAACAGTTTAAAATTCTTATGACATGCAAATGCTAACAACATACGAATAGATTCAATTCTAGCAACAGGAGCATAAGTTTTATCATAGTCAATTACTTCCATTTGATTATATCCTTGAGCAACCAATCTTGCTTTATTACGAATAACAATTCCATTTTCATCAAGTTTATTACGAAATACCCATCGATTTCCAATAATTGAAACATCCTCAGGTTGTGGGACTAATTCCCATACTTTGTTTCTAGTGAATTGTTCAAGTTCGTCCTGCATAGCCATTATCCAGTCTTCATCTAGTAAAGCATCTTTTATCAATTTAGGTTAAATTTAAGACAAAAAGACAGATGACCAGCTAGATTATGTGTTTGTGATCTAGTGATAACTCCTTTTTCAATATTACCAATAACATTTTCTATAGGATGATTTTTAATAACATGAGACTCTTTAGGCAAATCATTTAACTGAGGGTTTGGATTTTCAAGGGGATTCTCATTAATAGGTGGAGATGCATTATCGAGTTTTGGTTCTTCCATATTTCTGAGAATATCTTCAATGACAACATCATTATCAGTCAATTCATTGTATTTTGGAGGAGGTTGAGTTTCATCAAAAGTCACATTCATAGATTCTTCCACAACTAGACTTCTTTTGTTGAAAACTATGTATGCTTTACTGTTAAGAGAGTATCCAAGAAAAATTCCTTCATCAGATTTAGGATCAAATTTCAATAAGTGTCCTTTGGTGTTAAGAATAAAACATTTGCTCCCAAAAATACGAAAATAGTTTATTTTTGGAATTCTTTTATAGTAGAGCTCATAGGGAGTTTTGAGCAAAACGGGTCTTAATAAAACTCTGTTTAATATATAACACGATGTTACCACTTGCTTCAGCCCAAAAATACTTTGGAAGACGATATTCATTCAATATTGTATTAGCCATTTCTTGTAAAGAACGATTTTTCCTTTCAACAACACCATTTGACTGAGGTGTATAAGGAGCGAAGAAGTTATGACTTATACCATTCTCATCACAGAACATAATGAAATTAGAATTATCAAATTCTTTTCCGTGATCAGATCGAATATAAATAATAGAGCTTCCCTGTTGATTTTGAATCTTTTTACACAGAGTAGAAAAAGAGTTAATAACCTCATTTTTTAATTTTAGAAAATCAACACATGTGAATCATGAATAGTCGTCAACCTAAAACTAGAATATATACAACACCACCCATGATGTGTTTAGGGATTGGTCCAACAAGGTCCATGTGTAATAATTCTAAGGGTCGAGAGGTTGACACAGTAAACTTAGGTTTATATGATGCATGAATTTGTTTTCCTAATTCACAAGCTTCACAGATATGGTCTTTGAAAAATTTTAATTTAAGAAGACCACGGAACATGTTCTTTAGAGGAAATGTTATTTATGAGTTTCATATTTATAGGTCCTAGTCTATGATGCCATAGCCAAGGATCTTCATTTGCAGATATAAGACAGATGTTATCTAAATAGAGTAAGCATCTAAGTCACAAGTATACACATTTTGATATCTAGGACAAACTAAGATCAATTTACCAGTTTGATCAAAAATAGAGCAATTATGTGTACTAAAGGATATTTTAAAACCATTATCACATAGTTGACTAATAGATAGAAGATTATACCTAAGTCCAGTAACTAACTGAACATTGGAAATGGTTACGTGTTTATTACCAACACATCCAACTCTGATTATTTTACCTTTATTGTTATCACCGAAAGTTACCTCACCAAAGTCTGTAGCTTGCAGATTTCTTAATTTGGACTTGTCTACAGTCATATGTCTTGAGCATCCACTATCAAGATACCATTTGCTTTTATTTAAATCAGCTGCAAGACATACCTGCAATATATGTACTAGTTTTGTAGGTTGGTACCTCTTTAAATTGAAGGGTCCTTAGGGTGAGTTTTCCATTTTGTATAAGGAGCATTTAAAGTTTCCTTTACAAAACTAGGCATAGGATAACCAATTTTAGCAGAAAGAAGCATTCTATGAGTAACTGGATTATTAGAAGTATGATAATGTTATTTGTGAAATTCTCTTCTTGTTATGGTTAGTGCAGTATATGTTCCCTTGGGAACCCAAATCATTTTTCCTTTATAGTTTCCATTTTTAGCATTGCACATATAAAAAGAGTGACCATTTTTATTACAATATGAACATTTTGTGAAGGGGATATATCTCTTTCATTTTCCTTAATTTTAACATGATATAGTCATTTATCTTTTGATTTACTTGTTTCACCTAGTATATCCTAAACATTCTTTATTAAAGCTACATTTTTTGTTGATTTAACATGACATCAAGATTTTTCTTTCCTTTTGTAAATTTATAAATTATACTATTTAAATCTTCATATTTTTTGGTTAAGTTTTCAATTATGCAATTAAGATTTTCTATTTCTGTTTTTAACTTTGAGTTTTCATTTTTAATTTCATCAATTGCAACTTGATCTTGTACTTGATTATCTTCATTGATTACAACAAGTGTTAAATTTTTCAATTTCAAGATTTTCAATTGAGATGATAAGTGAGGAATTTTCTATTTCAAGATTTTTATTAATTTTCTTAAGTTGTGTTAATTCTTCTTTATTTTCTAAGTTTATTTCATTTAAACTTTCGTTAGTGATAATTAAATTAGCATTTTCAATTTCAAGACTTGAATTTATTTTTCTTAATTTTTCTAATTCTTCTTTTAATAGTTCATTACTTTCATATAAATGACTATAAGCTTCTTGTAATTCATAGTGTTCTTCATTTATATTTTCTAGTGTGTATGAAGAAAATGAAGTGCTAGGCAGTTGATGTTTAGAATTTACCT
Organism: Panax japonicus; assembly: GCA_020205505.1. NCBI lineage: Eukaryota > Viridiplantae > Streptophyta > Magnoliopsida > Apiales > Araliaceae > Panax > Panax japonicus. The sequence continues at coordinate 62,257,142 of CM035092.1, forward strand.
CAGATTTTGGTGATGAGTCATCATCTGCCATTAGAAAGAGATTTGCCAATTCTTCAATTTTCTCAGTAGTTTCTTCCTCGTCACTTAGATCCTATCCTTCTTCAGCTATAAAAACTTTGTTGTTGACTAGTTTTGGACAGTCCTTCTTGAAGTGTCCAGGCTGCTTACATTCAAAACATGTGTTTGAATTTTCATTTGGATTGGTACTTCTGAAGTTGTTGTTATTTGTTTTAAAATTTCCTCCTTGCATCTTTGGTTTGGAAAATTATTTGCCTTTGAAGTTGTTGAAGTTGTTGTTTGTTTTCATAAAACCTTTGCCATATTTTCTTGCTTTGCTTTGAATTACTCTTCTGAGTTGTATGGATAGTAGAGCAACTTCATTGTTGTCTAGACTGAGAAGTTCTTCATTTAATTCTTCATTGTCACTTTCCTGATCCACCAGGAGAGCTTTGAAGGCGATTCCTTTCTTCTTGAGATATGTGTCTGATCCAGCTTTTTCAATAAACATATCTACTTTGTGAGCACGAAGATTACCAATAAGATTCTCCATAGGATATGTGGTTAGATCTTGCATTTCTTTTATTGTTGTAACCTTCATTTTCCAAATAGATGGAAGAGCTTTGAGAATTCTTCTGTTTTTCTCATTTGTAGTGTATACTTTTCCCAATTGCTCTAGCTCATCAATGATTCTGGAAAATCGAGTTTCTATATCAATGATCTTTTCACCTTCCTCAAGCTTGAAACTTTTATATTCTTGAATTAGAGTATTTTTTTTGGTTTCTTTGATGTGATTGGTACCTTCATAGGTTACAATCAGTTTTTCCCAAATTTCTTTTTCATTTTTACAATTACTAACTCTTTTGTATTCTTTTTCAATCAAGGTACTGGTTAGCACTTGTTCCGCTCGAGATGCGATATTCATGATTTCTTCTTCTTCTTCTTCAGTGGTGAATTCATATATGTCTTTTTCGACAATCTTTTCTCCTTCAATTTTGGTCAGAATTTGTACACCTCATTCGATGGCACACCAAATTTTGATTCCTTGAGATTTGGCATAGATTTTGAATTTGTTTTTCCAGGTAGGCAAATTTTAAAACATCAAATAGTGGAGGTCTGGACATAGATAGTCCTTCCCCGCAACCAGTAGCATTGTAGGCCATGGATCTACTCTTAGGTATGCATGTATATACTCAACAAATAAGTTAAAGAGCACTGCTCTGATACCAACTGAAAGACCAATAATAATCTAGAAGGGGGGTTGAATATATTATTACCAATTTAAAAATTATCTTAGGCCTTTTTGATTTTTGTACAATTAATTCGCAGTGTTAGAAATTAATATATAAGACAGTAAAAATCAATCACGTAATGCACAGAGATTTATCTGGTTCACAACATACACCCCTTGGTATGTTGCTACGTCCAGTGACAAGTTCCTACTTGGAACTTGAGATCCTATTACTATCAGTAATAAAATCTCCTTCAACAGGCGAAGAAGCCTTTACAAAGTTTTAAAGACAAACTTCCAACTATTCAACTATTCTATCTTGGACAGCAAGCTCCCTGCTCCTTTCTCAAGTTTAGTTGTATCACCTTTTGAGTTTAGTTCTATTCTATGATCTGGTCTTGAAATAACAGTCTCTTCCTCAACTCACAAGTACACTAGAGATCCAACTTCCCGCTGTCCTATCTAAGACTCTAGTCTTGGTCGAAGAATTACTCGTCTTTCTCACAGGTACATAAAATAAACTAACTCTACACCTTTTTCTAGTTACAAGTAAGTTGACAACAAGTTACTTCTTGAATAAGCTGATACAAGTTAAGTATAAAGTACTGCTTCTTAAATAAGCAGATAGAACTTTTGTTTAGATCCACTTATGCTTCTGATTAAGCAAGTATGTGATGTTAAAGAACTTTATAAAGAATTAACAATTCTATAAAATAAAGAGTAGTTTTTTATGGATAATATAGAATTATTTCTTAATTAAATCTTGACCAAATATTTTATGAGTTGTATATAAATCAATACTTGTTATCAAATCAAACAATAAGTATAATGTTAGTTAAGAACAATTTGATATAACAAATATTATTTGTTTAACTCAAATGATATATAAGAATATTTTATCTATTATGTGAACTTTTATAGATAATGTCACTTAGTACTCTAAGGAATCGTACGGTTCGAATTCCTATTAGTAGGGGTGTATCTCCGTAGCCTTGCGACGTCTAAGTGTGACAAAATTTATAATCCTCACAATTGATATTAATATAAATATTTTTAATACATCACTACGATTCTCAAATCCGGTTCGGATGACTACTCTTTTTGGAGTAGTATCTCAGTGTTGTTTTGAGCTATGAAGTGTCGTATCTATTTTACAATATATATATATATATATATATATATATAAATAATATTAATAAAAGATTATTGAAGACTATAAGGAATCGTACGGTTGGATTCCTCTCCGTAGATGTTTATCTCCATAGCCTTGCGACGCCCAAGTATTCTTTTATTTGATAAATAGATGAAATATGGATATATAAAATTGTGTAGAACAATAAGTATTTGTGTATCTATAGATATAACACAAGTAAGAAATAATTCAACATAAATTAAACTTATCTCAATACTTGGACCAATTTTTCTCTTCAAAAATAATCAGAACTTTTGTATGAAGAGATATAAAACTTAGAGAGAATGTAGGCAAGAAGAGTATGATTTTCTTTTCATAGAATTGGTAAAAACTAAATGAATTAAATACTCCCTATTTATAGAATTTTTGAAGTTGGGGCAAAATTAAAATTTCAAAAACTAATTTTTGAATGTGCGGTTATGATCAAGTAATTTTGAAATTAACGGACCAAATCAAAAGATAATGTCACGCGGACGATGAATAAAAACTGCCCAGGCCTTTTTCTTTCTACTTATCATTTATTACTTTGACCATGATAGAATACACGGTTTGCCAGCATACATGCACGTCCCAATTTGATTATCACTTGTTCACACACACGGTTTTAGCACATGCACTTTAACACACACTTATATATATATATCCGGTTATATACATATGATAAGTATTTTATATGTTTTAGTATATATGAAGTATATATGAATAAAAACATTTTGCCCAACTTTAATTTTTAGAAAAAGAAATAGGGTATCCTTGCCTTGAATAATATATGAATTAATTTATTTAACACTTGACATATAGTTTTTCAAGGTTAGTAAAAATTAATTCAAGTTAAAGAAAAATATAATAAAATAAATATTTATTAAAAATATAATTGTTATTATCAAAATATAAAAAATAGAATAATACCTATCATATTCGATTGGTCGGAGAATATTCATTTTAACAGGGAATATCCGTACGACGACACAATCATTGGTGGACCCTACAATGAAATTATTGTCGGATTGAAAAAACGACAAAAATATCTTTTTATAAAAATAATGGCAAAAGTTTTACCGTTAACTGTTGAAATACCCGGTGTTAAAAGTACAGCAATATGCGTGGTTGCATAGTAGCACACGGTATTGATTATTGATGCTTACGTGAGAAGTCGCTCAGTTTTGTTCAATTATTGCTACAGTAATTGTTGCATAGTATCTCACGTTATTTGATTCAATTATTGTCGATATTTTATATATTATTAAATCAATAATTGATATGATACAATTATTCATATCATTATTTGCAATATTGACGATGTCTAGAAAGTTCTGTCGAAGAGAGGTTTGGTCACCTAATTGCGCGCCAATAGGGAGAAATCCTTATTGGAAAGCCCCCTCTTTTCTGAAAATGATCTGGTTATTAAATATTGCGAATAATTATAATGATGAATAAATGTTATTAAAAATATTGATGAGATTTTTTATGAAGTATTTGTTGTAAATTTTGGCATATTATTTGGACCTCCCATTTACCCATTTTTCAAAATAATCGATGGAATGTTATTCAATATATATATATATATATATATATATATATATATATATATATATATATATATATATATATATATATATATATATATATTATAATGGGTGTGGTGGGTGATGAATTTGGTGGGTGAATGTAAATTACGTATGGGGAGGGAGTGTATATATTATTTTATATAATGGAAGTTGACATATTGGTGGGGGGGAAGGATAATGGTGTTAATTGCGAGGAGAAGTATTGTGGGGGAAGAAAAAGGCATCACACATGTGATGCCGTGTGATGTAGGATATATATATATATATATATATATATATATATATATATATATATATATATATATATTATAATAAGTTTTGTATTTTATGAAAAAATAGAATATATTTTATTTTATTTACATAGTATTTTACTATGCAGTGCATAGTAAATCTTGTGAATCAGAAGGTTGCGCTCGTGAATTCGTTTAATTTCAAAACACTTTGCGTCCGTAATTATTTCCAAATAGTGTCCTTTTCATTCTCCTATAAATAGGATGCTTAGTTAGAATTGAAAATCACACCAGAATCAGAGAATTCTTCTTCTATAATATTGAGCGTATTTCTTTCGAGTTTTAGAAATCTTTGAGTTTAGAAAATAGTAAAAGTTTTCTTCAAGAATATTCCCGCTATACCAGTTGGAATACTCTTCTTTTCAATGTAAGGGATGTTATTTTTGTTCAATATTCGCTTAAAATATTATTTTCTTCCATACTCTATAGTATGTAAGTAATATTATTTCGTTTCAGATTTCGAATTCTATACTCATTTTGTTAAAGTTTTGGCTTCTATACTCCATGAAATTAGTAGAATATCATTAAATTTTGTGTTTCATCCAGTATCTTTTCATGGAAATATTATTCTGAACATTCTTGACAAGTTTTAACTTTTTCACGCCGGAGTACTATTCACAGGTTACTATTCATGAAGTACTATTCATGGGGTACTATTCACCCGAGGTACTATTTATGATAAAAATTGATTCATTTTCGGTCCAAATTATTTTTGATACAATATTATTCTTGAATTGTACTCCACAAATTAGTATCATATTGACAATTTGGACGTTATTTATTTCTGGATAAATTAAATTATAAATCCTTAAAAATTTATCCTTTGCTTTCATTTAATTGAATTCTTATATCATTGTCATCATCCTCATGTTTATATTATGTTGAAAGTCATATGTGGCCAGTAGTGCATAGATGGGCTTGGTATGATTATGACCAGGGATTATTCGGTATAATCATGTCCGTAATGTTACAAAAGATGTGGTAAAAGTCCTCATTGGCCCGTAGTGCATTGATGGATAGTTGTTGGCATGATCATGGCCATTGATGAATACAAGAATATCCTTGACCCGTAGTGCATGGATAATTCGTGGTCATGATACTAATGAATATCCTTGGTCGTAGTGCAGGGGTGATTCGATGATGTGGATTATTTATTAAGTTGAGTCTCAGCGATAAAAGTGATGAAAAATCTTTTAAATCATAGAAGATAGTAGATATCATGCTTTACTTGACTCTTCTAATGGATTGCTTATTCCGCTGCAGTTAAACTTGATGATTGTTATATTTTATCAGTTTAACACTGTTGAAGGCTAACGATAAATTATTCTGCATTATCTTTGCCATAATATTTCTTACTGGGCTAGTTGAGCTCACCCTTTTGCTTTTATTGTTCTCTTCAGGAAATGAGAACGTAGTCGAGACTAGTCGGGGTAGTCCTCACTATTTTTGTGAAATAGTGTGGAAATAAATGTAATAATATTAAATTTGAGTTTGGATATTTTCTAGAACACAATATTCGTGTTGAAACTCCTAGCTTATGTTTTGTCATATTTTACACGACAGATGTATTATTAAGTTGTATTTAAATTTTGTACCATATATTTGGCGACTCAAGATGGGTGATGTATACCTATTTTGGCGGCGTCACGGTTGGTATCAAAGCTTAGAGATATTATCCCTAGCTGAGATGTGAGACTTGAACTAGGAGGGGAGAGTCGGGTAATTCCTTCGCTAGTATGACCTACCTAAGTTTATTTGTTATTTAATTGGTCGATCAGAATATAGGGATAATATGTGGTGTGTCAATTAACCCTTGTTTTGTGGCAGTATTTTGAAAATGACATTCGAGAATGTTGAGAATAGCAATGGAGCACAGGAGACCGTTGAGTCACCACAGATCATTACCCAGGATAATGTGCAATAGGAAGACAATAATCCTCAGGTAAACAATAACACCGATCAAATGATGAACGATGGGATGTTCAGAGGCTTTATGCAAATCATGCAACATCAGGCGAGAGCGACTCTTGTCCAAAATGCAGGTGGAAACACTGGCAACTCTCGGATGGTCACCGCTAAGTAGTTAAGGAGCTGGGACCACCAGAGTTTATTGGAGAGCCAAAACCACTTAAGGCGGAGACGTGGATAAAGCAGATCACCAAGATATTTGATGTCTTGGGATGCTCTGAGGAGCAAAAGGTTCCATTTTCCACCTTCATGTTGCGAGGAGAGGCAGATTACTGGTGGGAATCTGTAAAGCGTACTCAACCTGCCGCACTGAAGATGACTTGGGAGTGTTAGATTTGTAATATTCATGATCGCAATCAAATTGCAAAAATTAGCGGAAGCGTGTAAAATCAGAGTTTAAAAAATTTTACAAACCATAAACCCGGATCACCCTTTATGCACAATTATTAATTTAACGAAAAGATATGAATAAGAATCATACCCTTGAAGATCCAAGCTTCCTCAGGTACAAGTTCACCTCCAATCCTTTTCGCGTTCATCTTGAATCCACCGGGTTTGGTTCCTTCCTTTGATCAACGTTAGCCACCCAAGTGTTTAGCCTCTAGAGGTGATCCACCAAGAAAGAATAGAGATTCAAGAAGATGGGTATTTGGCTCAAACCCTAGTTTTTTATCTCTATAGAAAAAGGGGCGTACTCTCCAACAATTGGAATAACGTATATCTGATATCTGATATAAGACTCCTCTTATAAAGATATCAAGTAACCCTATTAAAATAAGGTATTATTTAATTAATTAAACTCTTTTAATTAAATGGGCTCCCTAATCTTATTAGGGATAATTAATTAAACTCCTTTAACTAATTTTCCCTCCTAATCCTATTAGGAATAAATGAGAGTACTTATATTAAATTAATTCCTAAACTCTTTTAGAAATTAAAATAATAATAATTGTAATAATATTAATAAGACTCCTCTTATTAATTTATATTTAATATTTCTAAAATATTAAATAATAAATATTAAGCTATTTAATTTATTCTATCACTATAGATTAAATTAAATACACTTAACATATTATTACGATTATGCCATTAACTTCTTAAATAATTATTCTTCCTTTTATGGTGTGACCCTTTAGGTTCTCCATATTAAACCGGTTGTGAATAAATCAATTAGAACAATTCTAATCTTATTTAAATAAATAAATTAAACTAATAATTTATTTAAATAAATAATATTTATTCTACAATAGGGATAAGCCTCCCTAGCGATCAACGACTTTCCAGATAATATAGATTTCAACATTAATCATAAAAGAACCTTTGAGTAAATAGTTACTGTACAATTCAATCCTTCCACCATACAATGTCCCAATTAAATATAAGACATGGAATTACTGTCAAGTCTTATTTTATTTAATTATATGTATTTCGACTCTTAAATGCACAACTCCAAATAATGCAAATTAGAAACTCCTTTCTAATTTCATTCTGCCTTGGCCAAGGACTACTGGGTTGTCATTTATCGAATCACATAGGACATTTCTCTTCTTTTACTAGAAGTGGTAGATTCTTTATTGATCATACATTATCTCCATGTACAACTTAATATACCCAAGCATACCCTTTGATATACCCTAAGGGTCTTAAGGAATAAGTCAAAGTATAACTCATCATACACAAGATACTATGATGATCTCAAGTCCAAGGATCACTTGTACTACTATCACTACAGGAATTCCTATTGACATGCAAGTAAAACTCCATTAGGTATTCCTTAGCGAGTCACGTTCAGTGAACTTATTCTCTAATAAGCACCTACATACTTGCTTTAGTGTCTCCACACAAATGATCATGAGATCAATCATCCTCATCCAATGAGCAAGCAACGTATGTAACAATCTATCCGGATTCACTAATCCCCAATTTAGTAATCCAACGATTGGGAACTATTTTAGTTTTAAGCTTTCTAAGAATTTAGATCTCATTAGAATGATCATCATCATTATTCTAAAAGCATTGCTTAAAACTATGGGTTTATCACATATTATAAAACAGCATCATGTAGATAATTTAAAAGCCTTTAATAAATTAATACTTTTTATTAATAAATGAATAAGATTGTTACAAAGTATATGCTTTATCATCAAATATGATTGGCTTGTGTGCATACTACTTTCAGGGAGAAGTTCCAAGAACTGTTTAACGACAAGTACTTTCCCGAAAGTATTCATCACATGAAAGAGGTAGAGTTCATTAAACTGGAGAAAAAAAACATGACCGTGTCGCAGTACGAAGCCAAGTTTGCCGAGTTATCCCAGTTTATGTCCCACTTAGTTGATAATGAGGAGAGAATAACGCGGATATTTCTAAGAGTTTTGAAACACGAGATACATCAATACCTTATATATCACAAACTGTGTTTGTATTCAGATGTTGTAAATAGGGCTCAGTTATTGGAGCGCGATAATGAGTCAACCCAACCAAGAGAGAGCAACCGACAAGTCGATAATACCAGTTGTAGCAGTCATCAAAACGGTGACAACAAACGTGGAGGGAATCAACATGCCAGAAATGGTAACCACTTCAGTGTTAATCATGGCCAAGACAATAAAAGTGGATATTTCAAGAAGAGGAGATTCAACAATGATGGAAAGACGTTAGCACCAGCACCCGTTGTTAAGGAAGGAGAACGACCACCTATCATATGCTTCAAATGCGGAGGGGAGGGACATATTAGTCCAAACTGTGCGCAGCAGTCCAAAACATATTATAATTATGGAAGAGAATGTCACCTAGCTCGATTTTATCATTCAGGGAAGTCAAGTCCAGCTGGGATGGAGGCACCAAAGGTCATTCCAGAAAAGTCAAAACTAGTAGTTCAAGGGAGAGCGTTTGTCATAACCTCCCAGAAAGAAAGGAACCCGAACGAGGTCATCACGGGTAAGCTTATCATAAACTCTAGTGAAGTGTATACCTTATTTGTTACTGGTTCTACCCATTCTTTTATTTCTCGTACTTGTGCTCAACGTTTAAATTTGACTCCGGAGAAATTAGACTTTGACTTATCTGTTGAAACTCCGTTGGGAGAAACCTTTATTACATCTACTGTTTATAAGTCTTGTTTGGTTCAAATCGATACCCTCACATTACCCGTCGATCTTATTTCATTGAAAATACTTGTATTTGACGTAATTCTAGGGATTTATTAGTTAACTACTCATCATGTAAAAATTGATTATTTTCGTAAGGTTGTTAGCTTTTATATTCCTAACCAACCTATTATACGAATTCAAGCAACCAAACCATTAAAATCAATCACTGTCATCTCAAGCCATAATGCTATTCGTTTATCAAAAAATGGATGTCAAGCTTTCTTAGCTCATGTCACAGATTTAAACAAAAATACGTCATATTTGAATGATATTTCTATTGTTAATAAATTTCCTGACGTATTCCCTGAAGAACTTCTTGGCCTACCCCCAAAGCGTGAAATTGAATTTTGTATCGACCTTGAACCCGATACAAAACCCATTTCTAAAGCCCCATATCGAGTGGCTCCTATTTAACTTCAGGAGTTAAAGACCCAACTACAGGAATTGTTAGACATCGGTTTCATTCATCCTAGTACGTCTCCTTGGGGTGCTCCTGTTCTATTCGTAAAGAAGAAAGATAGGAGTATGCGACTTTGTATTGACTATCGGGAGTTGAATCATGTCACCATAAAAAATAGGTACCCATTGCCACGTATTGATGATCTGTTTGACCAGTTACAAGGCGCCAAATTCTTTTCAAAGATCGATCTTCATTCCAAATATCATCAATTAAAGATTAAAAGCGATGACATTCCAAAGACGGCTTTCAGGACTCGTTACAGGCATTACGAATTCCTAGTCAAATCTTTTGGATTGACTAATGCTCATGTTGCCTTCATGGATATGATGAACCGAGTATTCAAGGAATATTTAGATAACTTTGTGGTCATCTTTATTGATGAGATCCTCATATATTCCAAAAGTTGTGAAGATCATGAGCAACACTTGAGGATGATACTCCAAAAGCTTCGTGAAAACAAGATTTATGTCAAGATGAAGAAATGCGAGTTCTGGCTTAAGGAAGTTTCATTCCTTGGGCACGTGATATCAAATCATAGAATATCTGTTGACCCAGCAAAGATTGAATCAATTCAAAGTTGGGAGCAACCTAAGTCAGTGACTGAAGTACGTAGCTTTCTCGGCTTAGTTGGTTATTATCGGAGATTCATGGAAGGATTTTCTCGAATCACTTCTCCATTAACTCAGTTGACTCGAAAAGAAAAAAAATTCGGTTGGAGCGAGTAATGTGAGAAGAGTTTTTTAAGAACTCAAGAGGAGACTCATTTCAGCACCTGTTCTGACAATACCATCTGTTTCAGAGGGATTTGTCATCTACAGTGATACTTTGGACAAAGGGTTAGGATGTGTTCTCATGCAACATGGTAAAAGTCATAGCCTATGCCTCACGACAACTCAAAGAATATGAGAGAAATTATCCTACTCATGATCTAGAGTTAGCAGCAGTTGTTTTTGCACTAAAGATCTGGAGGCATTACCTATATGGAGAGAAGGTGGAGATCTATACGGATCATAAAAGCCTCTAATATTTCTTCACCCAAAAAGAACTCAACATGCGGCAACGACAATGGCTTGAGTTGTTGAAATATTATGATCATACCATCCAATACCATTCTAGAAAAGCGAACGTAGTAGCTGACGCATTGAGTAGAGGATCATATGCGGGCACGAGCGCATTATTGTCAATGCAAAGGACCATTGTGTATGACTTGGAAAGGATGGAGATAGAGTTAAAGACTCCAGGGACACATGTGATGATGGCGAATATATGAGTGGAACCGACTTTAATCGATAAAGTTAAAGCTGCTCAAACTACAGACCTAGAGCTGATGCGTATGAAGAAAAAAGTGCAAGAAGGTGTTATTCCGGAAGCAAGAATTGATGAAGAAGGAATACTTCGAGTCAACTCCAGACTTTGTGTTCCTAACGATTCTGACTTGAAGTATAAAATTATGATGGAGGCGCACAACACACCGTTTGTAATCCATCCTGGGAGTACCAAAATATATCGTGATCTTCGACATACATTTTGGTGGAGCAATATGAAGAGAGAGATAGCGGGTTTTATCTCAAGATGTCTAATTTGTTAACGAGTCAAGGCGGAGCATCAAGTGCCAAAAGGTCCATTGAAACCACTTGAAATTCCAGAATGGAAGTGGGAGCACATTACTATGGATTTCGTTACTGGTCTTCCCAAGGTTTCTCAAGGCATAGATGCGATTTGGGTCATTATTGATAGATTGACCAAGTCTGCTCATTTCTTACCGATATGAGAAACTTTTACACTTGAACGTCTTGCTAGTATGTACATAAACGAGATCGTAAAATTGCATGGTATGCCAGTATCCATAGTTTTTGATCGAGACCCAAGATTCACTTCAAGATTTTGGGTTAGTTTGCAAAAAGTTATGGGCACGAATTTATGATTTAGTTCGGCATATCATCCTTAAACGAATGAGCAGTCGGAAAGGACTATTTAAAATCTTGAAGATTTATTAAGACTCTGTGTCCTTGACTTCAAGGGAAGTTGGGACAAGTTCTTACTATTTGTGGAGTTTTTTTACAACAATAGTTATCAAGCAAGTATTGGCATGGATCCATTTGAAGCATTGTATGGAAGAAAGTGTCGTTCTCCAGTATGCTGGGATGAAGTGGGTGAAGCAATGTTGTTGGGACCGAATTTGGTACGTATAACTACGAAAAGATTCAAACGATCCGACAACGTATAAAAACCTCACAAGATCAACAAAAGAGTTATGCTGATCTTCATCAAAAAGACGTGGAATTCAATATTGGAGATCATGTGTTGTTACGTGTTGCTCCATGGAAAGGAGTTACGAGATTTGGAAAGAGAGGAAAGCTTAATCCTCGATTCATTGGCCCATTTATAATCCTCGAACGAGTAGGAACTGTGGCCTATAGACTCGCCTTACCTCCAAGTATGTCTCGTGTTCATAACAGTTTTCCACATATCTATGTTACGTAAATATGTGAAAGACACGAACCACATTATTGAATTAGAACTAGACGAGATAGAGGAAGATTTAACGTATGAAGAATTACCTGTTAAAATCTTGGATAAAAAGGATCATATTCTACGCTCTAAGGTTATACCTCAAGTCAAAGTTTTATGGAGAAACCGCGATGTTGAGGAAATGACCTGGGAGTTAGAATCTGAAATGAGATCAAGGTATCCTCACCTCTTTATCATACCAGGTATGTATCCTAATTTTGAAGGCAAAATTTCATAAGAAAGGGAGGTTGTAAGATCCCAACTTTTATGAATAAAGATGAATTTTCTATAATATCATTTTTGTATATTATGGAGTGCATTTGATATAATGTTATAGTTGTGGGTAATATTTATAAATTTTGCAAAGAACGCAAGTTGTTATATTATATTCGATTGGTCAGGGAATATTCGTTTTAATAGGGAATATTCATACGACGGCACAATCATTGATGGACCCCACAACGAAATTATTGTCGGATTGAGAGAACGACAAAAATATCTTTTTATAAAAATAACGGCGAAAATTTTACCGTTAACTGTTGAAATACCCGGTGTTAAAAGTACAGTAATACGTGTGGTTGCATAGTAGCACACGGTATTGATTATTGATGCTTACGTGAGAAGTCACTCAATTTTGTTCAATTATTGCTATAGTAATTGATGCATAGTATCTCACGTTATTTGATTCAATTATTGTCGATATTTTATATATTATTAAATCAATAATTGAGACGATACATTTATTCATATTATTATTTGTAATATTGACGATGTCTAGAAAGTTCTGTCGATGAGAGGTTTGGTCACCTAATTGCGCGCCAATAGGGAGAAATCTTTATTGGAAAGCCCCATCTTTCTTGGGAATGATCTGGTTGTTAAATATTGCGAATAATAATAATGATGAATAAATGTTGTTAAAAATATTGAGGGGTTTTTTATGAAGTATTTGTTGTAAATTTTGACATATTATTTGGACATCCCATTTACCCATTTTTCAAAATAATCGGTGGAATGTTATTCAATATAAAAATATATATAAGTATTATATATATATATATATATATATATATATATATATATATATATATTATAATGGGTGTGGTGGGTGATGAATTTGGTGGGTGGATGATGAATTTGGTGGGTGAATGTAAATTACGTATGGGGGAGGGAGTGTATATATTATTTATGTATAATGGAAGTTGACATATTGGTGGGGGGGGATAATAGTGTTAATTGCCAGGAGAAGTATTGTGTAAGGGAAGGAAAAGGCATCACACGGGTGATGTCGTGTGATGTAGGATATATTTATATTATTATATATATATATTATAATAAATTTTGTTTTTTATGAAAAATAGAATATATTTTATTTTATTTGCATAGTATTTTACTATGCAGTGTACAGTAAATCTTGTGAATAAGAAAGTTGCACTCGTGAATTCGCTTAATTTCAAAACACTGTGCGTCCTTGATTATTTCTAAATAGTATCCTTTCCAATCTCCTATAAATAGGATGTTTAGTTAAAATTGAAAATACACCAAAATCAGAGAATTCTTCTTCTATAATATTGAACATATTTCTTTCGAGTTTTAGAAAGCTTTGAGTTCAGAAAATAGTAAAAGTTTTCTTCAAGAATATTCCCGTTATACCAGTTGAAATACTCTTCTTTTCAAGGTAAGGAATGTTATTTTTGTTTAATATTCGCTTGAAATAATATTTTCTTCCATACTATGTAGTATGTAAGTAATATTATTTCGTTTCAGATTTCAAATTTTATACTCATTTTGTTAAAGTTTTGGCTTCTATACTCCATGAAATTAGTAGAATATCCTTAAATTTTGCTTTTCATCCAGTATCTTTTCATGGAAATATTATTCTGAATATTTTTGATAAGTTTTAACATTTTTATGCCGGAGTACTATTCACGAGTTACTATTCATAAAGTACTATTCACGGGGTACTATTCATGATAAAAATTGATTCGTTTTTGGTCCAAATTATTTTTGGTACAATATTATTCTTGAATTTTACTCCACAAAGCAGTATCATGTTGACAATTTGGACGTTATTGATTTTCTGGATAAATTAAATTATAAATCTTTAAAAATTTATCCTTTGCTTTTATTTAATTGAATTCTTATATCATTGTCATCATTCTCATGTTTATATTATGTTGAAAGTCATCTGTGGCCAGTAGTGCATAGATGGACTTGGTATGATTATGACCAGGGATTATTCGGTATAATCATGACCGTAATATTACAAAAGATATGGTAAAAGTTCCTCATTGGCCCGTAGTGCATTGATGGACAGTTAGTTGACATGATCATGACCATTGATGAATACACGAATATCCTTGGCCCGTAGTGCATGGATAATTCATGGTCGTGATACTAATGAATATCATTGGCCGTAGTGCAGGGGTGATTCGATGATGTGGATTATTTATTAAGCTGAGTCTCAGCGATAAAAGTGATGAAATACCTTTTAAATCATAGAAGATAGTAGATATCATGCTCTACTTGACTCTTCTAATGGATTGCTTGTTCCGCTGCAAGTTAAACTTGATGGTTGTTATATTTTATTAGTTTAACACTGTTGAAGGCTACCGATAAATTATTCTGCATTATCTTAGTCATAATATTTCTTACTGGGCTAGTTGAGATCATCCTTTTGCTTTCATTGTTCTCTTCAAGAAATGAGAACATAGCCAGGACTAGTCGGGGAACGGAGTGACGGTCCAGATGTTTGCATTAATAGTCCTCACTATTCTATGAAATAGTGTGATAATAAATGTATTAGGACTCCATTTGAGTTTGAATACTGTCTAGAAGATAATATTCGTATTAAAACTCTCGTTTATGTTTTGTCGTATTTTACACGACAGTTGTATTATTAAGTTGTATTTGAATTTTGTACCATGTATTTGGCGACTCAAGATGAGTGATGTATACATATTTTGGGGGTGTCACATAGACTATATGAAACAAATCACTATTTAAGCATGGCCATGCATTTCATAGTCCTACTCAATCAAGAGGCCTATGAATATCACCCCAAATATATAGGAGGGTTAAATTTCATCTAGACCACTTATATTCCTCACACGATTCATGATGTACTCAATAATCACCTTTATAGTCCATCATATTAAAGGTGACATTTGATGATATCAAAGTACATAAATTCATGTGTAATAATATAGTGATTTCATGTCAGAGGACCATTACATCATTGTCACTATGAGAATCGCTAATGACACTTTGCATACTGTTCTACATAGAATTCTCATGGTGGGTCTGTCCATTACATCGTTCTCTAACATATACCTATGCATTGACTTAATATCTCATATATTTATGACCAATGAGATTTGGTCATCAGTCAATCCACATACTAGTCTCAATGCATCATTGTTGTCCCATCAACAATGATACTCGACTATAGACTTTTAAGAATAATGATACTAATTATAATTATATAATCTCATGTTCAAGTCACATACTTGAAACTATATAATTTGTATCACTATTCTAAGGAATTTTATTATGTTAACATTTATATAACGCAATAAATAAAACCATAATAAAATCATTCATTTATTCAATCAAATATAATATTAAAATGTTAAGCAATTATATCAAATAATTAGCCTCTAGGGCACAAACTCTAACATGGAACTTCAATTCCTGCTAGAGTATTAGCAGCTTAGAATGTGAGATATCACTATTTTTTTATTATCGGTGAATACTTCTGGTAATTGATTTGCAATTCATTGCAAATGAATAATCCTTTGATCGAACTTTTAGTTCATATTGATTTGTATAAGGATCAAGATTAAATAATGTTGAAACATTCTAATTAATCTCCCTTCGTGCTTCAGGCAATGATCTCATGTCGTGCTTCAGGCAACGACTTTTCTCCCCCTAATGGTGGAAAGACTATTAAAATAACAATCCTCAAAATATATCTTAAAAATATCACTCTGAATTCTTTCTTAGAAAGATGAATACCAAATAACAATAATTAAATGTGATAGTTTGGTAATTAATTTACTTTAATATAATCATTAGGTAAATGAATCTTCTGGTTCTTTAAGGGATGTTCATGGGAGTTTTCAATAATTCAATGCATCATTATTGATCCTAGATGATCATGCCAAATCATAAAAATATTTGGATCCGAACACTTCTGATGTATTGCACACTTATGGTGTATTACAACATTTATTTCAACTATTCTCATTTTAGTATAATATAACCCAGAAGAGAAAATATACAGTTTTTCTAATATGAGCTTCTGGACCGATACTATTGAAGTAATATAAAGAAATTCTTCACTGCCTTCAATATTGGTTTCAATATGATAACCATTATAACGTACATCCTTAAAGCTGAGCAAATTTCTGCTTATCTCAGAAGAATATAAAGAATCATCAATACAAAGTTTTGTACCCTTTGATAACATTATAATTGCTCTTCGAGAGCCATTAATTAAATTTGATGAATAATCGCTTTTCCAGAGTCTTTAATTAAATTTGATGAGCTTCTGGCACGTACATCTTTATATATGCAAAAATATAAATTTAATTTTATTACTTGAAACATAAATAAAACATATAATAAAAATACTTATTATAATGCCATAATACATTGAAATAAAAATAATTAATTGGTATGGACATTTTTATCAACATCATCAAAGAAATCATAGATATCAAAATTAGTTATATCAACTCCATTTGAAAAGTCAAAATAATTCATGGGATCTTCAGAATCATTATGATCAATAAAGTTTATTTCAATTCCATTTCCTTTTCTTTTATGGAGTCTTGGTACAAATCTACCAAATATTTAGGAGTATGACAGGTACATTTCCTTTTCTATATTAATTATTTTTTTCACGCTCACAACCACAACCACAACCACAACCACAACCACAACCACAACCACAACCACAACCATAATTTCTTTTATAATTATCAAATGAGGTTTCATTCACTTTAGGGAATGTAGTAGAATCAGTCGGGCGAGATTGTAGGGTTTTTAGCAAAAAAACTCATTATTTTTTACAGCCACTAAAAGCCATAATATCATTTCTGGGAACATAGTTTCTTTTATCACTTCAGGAAATATTTTGTGAACTTACACTCTCGATATTACTGCTACAGGAGCATATTCGAGGCATGAAATATAATAAATATTTTCTCTAACATGTCTTCATCATTTCATAAGACAAGTGAGTCTTTTACTGTAAAATACTCTGATTTTAATTTTCATGGAGAAGATAACGAATAAAAATCTTTAATTTTGTATGATCCTACAGGGATGCATGATTGCCAACTATAACTATATCTCCAAATTTCTTTGCCTTTATATATATATATATATATATATATATATATATATATATATATATATATATATATATATATATATATATATTATAATATTATAACATCTTGGACATTATCTTCACACTTCAATATTAATTTTGGAATAAAAGATACCTAAATGAGACATTTATATACGTATCACAAAACAATATTTTATTTTATTTTACCTTGGGAAACGAATAAGAGTTGCTGACTTTTTATACCTGGGGGAAAAGAATAAGAGTTGGTATATTTTGGAAGAGTTATACTTAAATCATGTCTAAGAATATAATTGAAGCTTTCACTAATCAACTATTTTATATATAATGTTATACATGAAGTACAATATATAATGTTATACTTTAATTGATTTTTTAAAATCTATTTAAAATATTATAAATGTAAAATTAAAGCAATTTATTCTTTTTTAAAAAAAATAAAAATAAACTCATTAACTCACTTTTTAAATGAGTTATAATATCCGTAATTGTACTTACTAAGATTAAATAAATGTGTAAAACCCCAACTTTTATGAATAAAGATTAATTTCTCTCGAAATATATTTTTGAATATTATGGTGTGGATATAATATAATGTTATAGTTGTGGGTAATATTTACAAATTTTGCAAAGTAAGCAAGTGGTTATATAATATTCGATTGGTCGGGGAATATTCGTTTTAACATATAATATTCGTACAACGGCACAATCATTGGTGTACCCCACAACGGAAGTATTGTCATAGTTAAAAAATGACAGAATTATCTTTTTATAAAAATAACGGCGGAATTTTTACCGTTAAACTGTTGAACTACCCGGTAGTAAAAGTACAGTAATACGCGTTGTTGCATAGTAGTACACGGTATTGATTATTGATGCTTACGTGAGAAGTTACTCAGTTATACTCAATTATTGCTACAATAATTGCCTGCATCATATCTCTCATATTATTGATTTGATTATTGTCACAGTATCATCTGCATAATATGATATATTATTAAATCAATAATTGAGACGACAAAGTTATTCATATTATTAAATTATAATATTTACAATGTCTAGAAGTTCTGTCAAGGAGAGGTTTGGTCATCTAATTGTGCGCCAATAAGGAGAAATCCTTATCGGAAAGCCCCCTTTTTCCTGGGAACGACCTGGTTGTTAAATATTGTGAGTTATAATATTAATGACGAATAAGTTCGTGTTGATTAAAGATGAAATTGATAGTTCCATTGTGTTGGAATTATTAGTGTTAGTGGAAATCGACATTTATTTCAATATTAATTGATGTCTGGAAGTTATACTGACCAATCGGTTAATTAATCGGATAAATGAGCAATTAATTGCTACTAATTCACATGATTATAACTATTTGTTCACATGTGTGTACTATTGAATCACATTCATGTACTATTAGGGGAATTGATGCAAAATTGATAATACTTGCATGACTAAGTTAAAAATGGAGGTATAAATGAAGGTATTATACTGTAATTCGTATTTTCACATGAATATAACTATTGATTCACATGATTGAACTATTGATTTACATTATTTACTATTAGGGGAGGTGGTGCAAGTTTGATAATACTTGCAGGACTAAATTAAAAATGAAAGAAAAGTTGAAGGTATTGTACTGTAATATTTCGAGCCCCAAAACGTGCAATTATTGAAACTATATTTTCTTATAAATAGAAGCTCATTCTTCTTTCATTTCTCACCAATTCATTAAAGCTTTAGAGCAATTATTATAGAGAGAAAAAAGAAGAGAAGTCTGCTACCTCTCTACTCTAGTATCCAGTTTCTTTCTAAGGTAAGGGGTATTATTTCTTTCGTATTCATGAAGAGAGCTTCTGTTATTCCATTCTTTATTATTATGTTGGAATAACCTGTCTATGTAAAGTACCGCATACATGGTAAAATTCTTCTGTTATTCCATTCTTTATTATTATGTTGAAATAACCTGTCTATGCGTAGTACCGCATACATGGTGAAATTCTTATGTTATTTCATTATTTATTATTCTGTTGAAATATCCTGTCTGTGCGGATTACGCTATACCTGGTTCCATTCTTTATTATTCTGTTGGAATAACCTATCTGTGCGGTCTATCGCATGTATGGTGAATTCTTTGTTATTCCATTCTTTATTATTCTGTTGGAATATACTGTCTAAGCGGATTACGCTAGACCTGGTTCTATTCTTTATTATTCTGTTGGAATAACCTGTTTATGTGGATTATCACATGCATGGTGAATGATCCTTCATATTCATTCCTTATTAAATTGTGGAAATGATCTGTCTACGTGGATTACCTCATGGCGGGTGAAAATCCATTTGCAGTTTCATATATTCTATGATACTCATTTAATTAAAGTTTTGGCTTCTATACTCCATGAAATTAGTAGAATATCCTGGATATTTTCGCTTCATCCGGTATCTTTTCATGAAAATATTTTTCTGAGCATTCTTGAATTTTACTCCACAAAGCAGTATCATGTTGACAATTTGGACGTAATTGATTTCAAGATAAATTAACTTATAAATCTTTAAAAAAATTTCTTGAACTTGTTTTATTGAATTATTATGTCATTGTCATCATCCTCATGCTTATATTGTGATGAAAGTCATCTTTGGCTTACGTGCATAGATGGACTTGGTATGATTATGACCAGGAATTATTCAGTATAATCATGACCTGTAATGTTATAAATGATGTGATAAAAGTACTCAGTAGCCTGTAGTGCATTGATGGACAGTTTTTGGTATGATTATGACTAGGGATTATTCAGTATAGTCATGACCATTGATGATTTAATGAATATCATTGGCCCGTAGTGCAGGGATGACTCGATAAATGTGATTTATTTATTAAGCTGAGTCTCAGCGATAAAAAAATTGATGAAAATATTTTAAATCATAAAAGATAGTAGATATCATGCTCTACTTGACTCTTCTAATGGATTGCTTATTCTGCTGCAGTTAAACTTGATGTCTATTGTATTTATCAGTTTAACATTGTTGAAGACTAATGATAATTTATTCTGCATTATCTTAGTCATAATATTTCTTACTAGGCTAGTTTAGCTCACCCTTTCTTTCATTGTTTCTTCAGGAAATCAGAACGTAGTCGGGACTAGTCGGGGAACGGAGTGACGGTCCAGATTATAGCATTAGTAGTACTCACTATTCTATTAAATAATATGATAATAAATGTAATGAGGACTCCATTGAGTGTAGATATTGTCTAGATAACAATATTCTTATTAAAACTCTTAGATTATGTTTTGTCGTATTTTACACGACTGTTGTATAATTAAGTTATATTTGAATTTTGTATCATATATTTGACGACTCAAGATGAGTGATGTATACCTATTTTAGTGACGTCACAAAATGCATATCAATTTTGATATGAAATTTCTGTAATTAACATTAAATATATCAAAGGTTAATCTAATATTTTAGAACGCAAAGAGAATAAAAATTGAGCCCCGTCATCAATAAAGCACAAAATACATATGAGATTATTTGCAATAAAAATATGTTGACTTCTTTTTTTTTACGAGTAGACATATCTATTAATTATTTGTATATTTATATTAATTTTGAATTACATTATTGTATCTAATTACAACAATAGTCAAATACACTCTTCATTTTAAATCATACTATGAATGGTATTTTTTTAAAAAATTATTATATTTATTAATGTACCGTCTAAAATTAATATTTATCTAATAATTAAAAAATTAACGTAAAATATATTATTTTTTGTAATATAATTTTATATTTTAAAACCGAGAAAGCATATTTTTCCCGCAAAATATAGAAAGAATCTACTAATTTTTAAAAGGTGCAATATGGGAGACGTGTAAAAAGAGGCAGTTTGATAATCCGAATATTAGCTGTTGGAATCTTAGCGGGCTTTTTGCGTCCCGGTTTTAACCGATGAAGTAACAAGTGGGGCCCACCAACCCATCATGTAGACAGAGAAACGAACGCTACGCGAAGAAAAAGAATATGCTTTGCTCTCTCATATGGAAATATCCACTTATTAATTACGCCGCTCTTTGATTTTGATAATATTATAAAGTACTACTCCTATATGCTAATCATCATAAATCACTATCTATAATTCCTTTCTTTCTCTATCTTCATCATTTTCTCTCTCTAAAATTACCATTACAGACTTTGCTAAGATTATGATGGAGCTTCTTCTTCAAGAGCTGTTCCTGACAGCTTTTGTGGCTCTGGTTTTTTCTTTTTTGATTGCTAAGCTTATTTCAGTTGCCGTGTCAGCAGCTAATGGTGATCATGTGGAATCAGGTAAAAAGGGTCGAACTGAAATTGTGAAATTGGATAAGGGACTGAAAGTAGAAGGTGTACAAAGTAAGAAGAGGGTTCGATTTGCTGTTGATGAAGTTGTTGAAAAGGTTCAGAAATTTAGCGGGAATGAAGGATTAGTTGGTGGATTGGAGGAATTTTGCGGGAATAAGGGTGGGGATTTGGGGATTAGTTTGGAGGAGAAAAGTGAGGAGGAAATTGTGGAGGAGGGAAATTTAGTGAATGAGGAACTGGGTCGGGTAATTGGGTTAGGAGGGAAATTGGGTATTGATGAACAAAGTGGGCGGATTAGTTTGGTGGAGAAAAGTGGGGAGGAAATTGTGGAGGAGGGAAATTTAGTGAATGAGGAACTGGGTCGGGTAATTGGGTCAGGAGGGAAATTGGGTAGTGATGAAATTGTTGATGAACAAAGTGAGGAGCTGGTTAGGGTTTTTGAGGAAAAGAGGGAGAATGTGGGTAGTGATGATGTTATTGGTGATCAAAGTGGAAAGGTTATGGTTTTGGAGGAATTTACTGACGGAAGGAGTGAAAGTAGTGGAATGGAAGGAAACTCGGTGATTCCTGATATATGTGAATTAATTGTTGTAGAGAAAAAGGAAAATGAAGAGGCTGATGCTAATAAAAGTGTTGATCAATGTGGAGAGTTTAGGGTCTTGGAGGAATTGGTTGTCGAGGAAAGGAGTGAGAGTAATCAAATGGAAGGAAATAAGTGAATGCAGGTTTGGAGGAAATGAATGAAAATGTGGAGGCTGATGATGAGAAATGTGTGGGTTTGGCTAGTGATGATGTTGTTGGTGATCAAACTGGAGAAGTAAGAGGTTTGAAGGACTTGGTTTCTGTGGAAACGATTGCGAGAAGTGTAAAGCAAGATAATATAGTGAATTCTGCCTTGGATGAATTAGTTGTTGACAAAACAATGGAAAATGAAGTGGCGGGTAGTGAGACAAGTGTGAAACTGGCTAGTGAGGGTGTTGTTAGCAATCGAACTGAAGAGATAAGGGTTCTGAAGGTGAGAGATGATCAAGGGACTGAAATTGGTGAGGAGCTGGATAAAGGGAAAAAAGGAGAGGGATTGGTGAGTGATGAAGATGATTGGGAGGGGATTGAGAGAAGTGACTTGGAGAAGGTTTTCGCTACGGCTGCAAGTTATGTTGATTGTGGGGGAAAGGATGATAAGTTATTGAATTTGGGGAATTATGTGCAGATGCAGTTGTATGGGCTTCATAAGGTTGCCATGGAAGGACCTTGTTATGAGGCTCAACCTATGGCACTAAAGGTCTCTGCTCGAGCTAAATGGTATTGAACTTTCCTATGAATTTCAGTTTTAGAATGTTTTGAAATTTTGTGCTGGATATTTGATTTCTGTGCTTGTTCAATTTCGTGAACTAGTTAAACATGCCTTAAGTACCATAAATGAAGCTACATTAGGTATACTTCAGTAATTATATTTTGAAAGCACGTTTATGAAAACATAAAACTAAAAGATTAAAAATATCATACTATAAAAGGATGCTATCGCAAAGGAATGCTGAAAGAAATATGATAATCTACTTGTATTGTCATGGATTCTCCTATTTTTAATATACGCAACTTGGCATCTTGAGTACCTAAGTAGTGTGTAATGCTGTCCAGTAGACAGAAATACTTCACAATGCCCTTGCATTCTTCATTGGCAACCTTCAGACAATATTATTGGCCTTCCAACTCCTTTACCATTGTAATTTTGGTGTGATAACTAATGCCCATCCTTGGAGTACCAGTCATTCTTTGAGTAATTGTACTTTTGAAAATCAGGGCCTAAATCAACTATATAAAAAGTTTTTTTAAAATAAAAAGAAAAAAAGAGAGCAAAGCATACAAACTTTATAAGTATCATATAGGAAACTCTAGAATGGGACTTAAATAGTCAGTATTTAGGAGGGGGGGAAGCTTTGTGGAAAAAATAAGAAAGGTGGATCAAGTGCACGGAGCACCTCAGGACCTACCCTTGAACAAATTTCAGGGTTTAGTTTGATTGCTAGTTATATAACAGGGTTGACAGCTGCTATGTGTGAGTGATGGAGCACACTAATTACGTTGTGCAAGGAATGCGTGGCAGAGGCTAGGGAACATGAGTCCGGAGGTGGCTATGGAGCAGTACTGTCAGCCTTCTTTCAGATAAGGATCCTGAATGGATGCAGGGCCATTTTGCTGTAAGTGTCCTGCTTTGCAATATAACAGAGTTGTTCTGATTCCTTCATCAACTCATGTCACATAGAATGTGGGTCATGCTATTTGCATATGTTTTTTCGGCAGGTTGATGGTAAACTAGATTCTTCAGAATTTGCAAGTCCTTGTGTTCCAGAAACCAATACAAGCACATTTCTTGACAAACAAATAAATTCTATGGAAATGTAAGTCATGATTTTTCATTATAATGGTCATCTTTATCTAGTTTAAGCTGCAGTGCTTAATGTTGATTCTCATTAATTTCCTTTTTAGTGGGTTGTCTAAATATTCCACTTATTACCATTTCTTCTCCAGGAATCTTGAACTGAAGTTCGATAAAGATGGAAGTGATCTGACTGGCAGCTCAAACTTTTTAGACGCGGTATGATTTGCATAACTGATTTTATTGTGTTTTTCTGTTTATTTGTGCTTGTCAACTAGTTTTTGACAGATGTTATTAATTTTTTTAGTGTGGTTAGTTTACCAATATTCATGCTATATTGTTGAACTCAAATATACCATCACATCCTAAAAGTTTGGAGGCAGCTACATGAATTCAGTTTTCCCAACAATTTATCCATATTGAAAGAGTGTATGCTGGCTGCTTGTTGACAAATCATTGCTCAAGTTAGAACGCATCAAATTTTTTAACTGAAATACAATAAAGCAAAGGGTCCTGTGAGTGATTTCCATACAAATTAGATCTTCTGCTCCCTATACCTTGACAGACTAGTTGATTTTCTTGCATTGATCTTTAAGATTGGGACTGCGCTTCCATGATATTAACCCATATTATCACATAGAAGCTCGAGACAGTTTCAGGTTTGGTAGCAACTCAAATTTTTAGTACACAAAGTATTTTATGCCACTAGGAACAAATTATATGGAAATGACATTTTCAATAGAAACAAAACAAAAAGAACTATAGCTAACAAATAGAACAGTTAGGCGTTTGGATCCAATTATAAGAGTTACATCTACTTAATTTTTATATCTTATTTTCCCTTGTATATTGAAACTCTATCCTATGAATGGTAAAATTCATTTTTGTTGCAATGCTACCCTTGCATGACAGTGTTACTATTTCCACCACTTGCTTTACTTTGTGGTTCTTAGGAGCAAAAACAGTCTAATTTGATTCCTGAGCAGATGCCATTCTTACTTCAGATAAACTCAAATGACAAAAATTTATGATATTGGCACTCACAAATTATCTTGGATAAGAACTCAACATAATGATGTTGAAGCTTGAACTAGCTTGAGACAGTTTAAAGTTTAGGAGAAGCCCAAACTTTAAATCACAGTATTGTAAGCCACTGCTGACAAGGATTATAAGGAGATGAAAAAACTTTAGAAAGAAACTCTAGCTAGCAAATAGAATGGTTTGGTTTCAAATCAAGTATAGAGCTACATCTACCTAATCTCTATGATCTATATTCTATTGTTTTATTTTAAAAAGCTTTATCTATTGAAAATGGTGGCATATTTTCGTAGAAAACATTGTATCCCGAAGATCTTTCATCACTTGTTTTGATTTGTGGATCTTAGGAGCAAAGGCAAGCTTATTTGCTTCCCAGACCAGAGGCCTTGCTTTCCTTAGATAACTCAAATGATAGACATGTATACTCTTTTTTTTCCCTTAATGGCTATTACAAATATAAGTAGCTAGAGTAATAAATAGACGCAACAATTTCTAATGTCCGAGCCATATGATTTTTGATCTTTCATATAAGTCCCCTCCTGAGGAGTTGTTTTCACCATTACGTCTCTTATAACTTCTGCTTGATGCCGTCTGTTGTTCTTTTGTTTCATAATGCCCATTAAGTAGTATTTTCTTTATTGTGGTGAGAACAAAACAAACATCGTCATATTTTAATCATGGGATGATTTGAAGGTGTGTGTCCCATACTGCTAGCAGACCTCGCAATCTATTAAATTTTGAGGGAAAGGGAAAAGAATATCTCAACTGATAAGAAACTTACTTTAATTGTTAGTCTATTTTATTCTCTCTTTTGTGAATTTTCGTCCTCATAGATACTTGAGCTCCTTATATCTATAATCTACTGTTTTCGCATGTTTTGAACCTTCAACAAACAATTTCTACATTCTTTGCAGCTTATCTCTACTGCCAATTATGTAGATATTTTGTACACAGGATATAAGTTACGAGTTATTGCAGTATCTTAGGTCAGATATCTTAGGTGTTCTCCTCCCTTGGAAATCACAATGGAAAAATTTGTCAAGTGAAGCTTGAGAATTGACTTGCTATCATGAACATTTGGGTTACCTCTCCTATCCATAGATGTCTACTTTTGACCGTGTCTAGCCCGTACCTTCCACCTTGAGCCTGTGAAGTAAAAAGATTCATCTAGCATTGATAATAAAAGTGATCAGGGACTCTGTTGTTACAGGTTTGATATAGACTTTGGTAATCTAGCTAGAAACTGGCTTCCTTTGTAAGAGTTTCTGCATGAGACTTTCAAATGCTCCTTCCTTTCCAAAAAAATGCCCTAATTAGACTTTAATGGTCAAATTGACAATTTTTATTATTAATAATTAAGCATATTTATTTAAAATTTGAACTAACAAACATGGGGTTAGTAGTAATTTTTTTTGTAGTTTTTTATGGTTATAGTCCCTCCGCCTACATTTGTAAGAAATAATACAAGTTTTGGTTTCAAAAATGGTCATTTTGACCGTAAAAGACAAATTAAAGCATTATTTTTGGGACGGAAATGTATAATTGAGTGTTAAACATATGTGTAGCCCTATATCTAATTGTAAGTTGGCATTGCACGCCAAAACAAGGCTTGATTATGTTTCATGGCAAGAAGTTGAATAAACAGAACGTCATACTTGCCAAAAGCCAAAACTAGAATCAGAGCAAAACAAACAAATAAAATGACGCAAGTAGTTTAGAAAATTTATCTGGTAAAAAGTTCCATGTTGACGCATGTTTTTGCTATTTTATTAGTAGTCTTTCTCACTGTTAGGATCGAAGCTTTGTAGAGTTAAAATCGTTGTAGAAGATATGACACGAGTGCCTCTGTCCTTACAGTATTTATCGTCCCCACCATGATTGGTTTGCTAAAGGTTGCAGACGATATACCTTCAGGATATATGTCAAGCCTTGGTGAATTATCTGTGATAGCAATTCACAGAAAATTTCAATAAAACACTGCATTGTAGTAGTTTGTTTTTAGAAATATTGGAGAAGATAGAAAAATACATTTGCAAAATCTTATATGTAAACTTATATATTATATGCATATATCTCATCTTATGTATATATATCAACATATACATATATACATGCATATATATTGTAAGTTACATATTATAACTATTAAATTCTATATTTAACAACACTTATTAATACTAAATATGCAAGTTACGTACTAGTATTAATTTAGTGGTTAATTAGAATTTAAATAGCTTTTAATATTTTCCTTTTATTCCAAAATAAAATAGACTTAGTATTAAATGGAACTAAGAAAAAATAATTTTTATCAAATAATTTTACACCTTATTAAATGCCTCACTATAGGCATAAATCAAATGATTTTTGCACAAATCATATGAAGTTCTCTCTTATTCTCCACAATTAGGGAAACGGATTACACCTTTATATTTACTTATATTATGTCCACTAATGAGTTTTATTCAAGGCCAAATTTGACAATAATTAAGTATCCAAAATATAGAATAAGGTGCAATTTCTAACAATCCCCCACTTGTTTGGAAAAACTATTTTTTCTCAAACAACATTCTATCAAATAGCTTCAAGATATGTGTGCATAAAAGGTGTGACGAACATTGAACTTAGTGTAAACAACTCAAAGTCACATCAAAGTTGATGTGTCCGTAGATTGGACCTCTACTTCTATATGATATGACTAGAATTGTCACACACAAAATCCTCCTACCACGGTGAGTATTCTCAATTACTTTGCGCTAATGTAGTCATGCACAATACCCTGTTTCATGAACCTCTAAGAGAGTAAACCACAACCCTTTATAAGAAGCGACTCCACTTCTAGTTCATATATGCAAAGTGTTTCACAAGTATTTCTATTGCTAAGAAAACTACAACTTTGTTAAGAGTATAACTCAGCCTCAGTCGTGCAACAGACTGTTACTATCTCAGACTACATATGGAACCACATCGATAGTAACACAGTCAGCAACTATGACTTGTTTTACCCATTAAACCTATAAATTAGGGGTAACCTAGGAATAGGTTGGGTTCCTATCAACCCTGACTCAAAGTGGTTCAAGTTCCAAATCACAAGTAGTTAAACTTACTAAGCTTTCGTCAAAGTCTTAGTAAAAGATAAGTCAAGTCGTCACTTGACTTTCTCGTAAACAAATATTATGATACCTTCTTGTATCAATTGTCTAACAAAAATTATGTCTATGATCAACATGTCAAGACTTACCATTAAAGATAATCTCATATGCTCTATACAAAAACAATTTCATTATCACAATATAATGAATTAAGCAATTTTGGAAGTGTCCACAATTTGATCTTTCAACAACAAATTTTGATTCCAATTGCTTTCTACATCATATAAAACAATAGTATTACTTGCTACTCCAAGTAAATTATACTATCCACCTACTTGTGGAAATATAAGAATATATTCATCTACTTGTGAATATCACAATGTGTATTTAACGTTATTATTACTAGCACCATATAGTAAAATAGGAAGCAATGAATTAGATGACAATCAACACAACACTCTAATCCATTTAGCTTACCTCACAAGATAATAACTTTAGACTCATACAATAGAATAAGAAATACTCATTTGTTTCTTACTCATCTAAGATTCAATACACAAGATTGAGTGGAATTCACCTACTTGTGAATTTATAATTTTCCTCACTAAAAATATAAGTGACATTTATGTGATCATTTGAAACAATGAGAAATCTAACAAAAAATCAATTTTAAACCACTGGTATACTAAGTTTAAAACTGTAAGTAGTATCTGATCTCGTGCATTGCATATCAAACATAAGGCTCCCACTAACGCATGTGTACATCAGATTTGCAATAACAATATCAGAATTAACTTCCAGTGTACCACCACTATTAAAGAATTATTAAATTCTTCAATCTCAATGTTATCAAACTTAATTCATTATAGTCCCTCAATACAATTAAACTGGTTTAGTTGAAATCCTCACTATGTTTTCACATGATAATAAGATAACATGTATTTTACAAGTTTTTCAACATAAGACAACAAATAGATGTCTTAAACTCGTTTACTCGGTTAGGTTAACAATACTATGTAAAATGATCAACATATCATTAATATACACAAAAACTATCACATTATAGTTTGTACTTATATTATTAGTGTAAACAAATAAATAATTTTATATCCGATAAATAGGAAAAAGTGAAATACTAGTTCTCAGTTTAAACCACAAATACATAACTATTTTACACCTTAACCTCTCATTCGAAAAAGAACAAACCATTTTGTTTATTCACAATATACTCCCTCGATCAAATTTATTGAAAACTTGAGTTGGAGTAATATCATAATCATTGTCAAAATGTTTAAATAGTTTATACTCTCTTTTCTAAAGCCTTGAAAATTATTTTTACTATCAAAGTAAAATAGCCACTTTATATTCCTATACAACGAATTTAGAATCTCAAGGTAAATATGCACATACCTATATATTATCACCTAATATAACTTATTTTCAATTTCACTATTAAACTCAATCACTAAAAATATTTTGAATCATATATTTAGGCTAATAAAATAGGTATTTTATTTACGAAATTATTATATTGATTTTCTTCACCAAATCAATATTGTTTCTTCTAGGTGCAACTTATAACTTTCTAGGACCTTAGAGAATTAATTAAGTAAAATAAGTTCATATTTCAATATTATTCAAAAGTTTGTGTTTCAAAGACTTTCATTTCATAAGACTACACAATCAAATTGAATTTCGCAACAAGAAATCAATAAGTCTTGCTATTTCTTATATAAATAAAATTATGGTCCAAATAGTTCAAAGACCAAATTTAGTCCATAAAAAAATCTTAAAGAATCACCCCCACACTTTTAAGATAATTGAAATCTCATTGAATATTTTCACTTCATATTATTATGCTCACTACTTCAAATTAATTTTAGATTAATTAATATTTTACGTGACAATGTTCCTATAAATATTGCTTCCACATAAAAATATTAAGGAACACTTCTCAGAACAAAAAATAAGTTCTTGTACATTTTATGTATTAGTTATTCATATAAAAATTGCTTCAACATAAGAATCTTTTAGAACACCCCTACATAAGAAAACAAACTCTTATTTTCTAAAATTACATAAAATCTCAAATCCAAAAATTAATTAACACAAACACTTAAAATTATACATGTATATTTTTCAAGTATACCAACACGTAACACTTGACTCTATGTAAATAGTATAAAATTTATTATATATAAATTATAGCGCAACTCATTATATTACAAAGATTTATTTGCATATAAATTACAAAATATAAAAACTGATATTTACTTTCTAAAAAATTAATTTATCAGAAACAAAATTAATTTATGTAGAAAGCAAATAAAAATTCACACATGAATTAGTATATCCTCAAGTGTTTTCTTGTCCCAACTTGAATAGGAAATATCATAAACAATATACCTTTTGACATTTACAAATATAGAATTCAAGACAATTCTCATAAAAATATGAAATACTTGAACTTCATTATATTTATAAAAAGTCAAAAAATAAAATATTTATCAATTGATATGCAAAATTCATATGATCACATTAAACTTTATTACTTCTTGGACAAGAAGTACACATAAAAATAAATCAACATATACCAATTGTGATTATCCTAAAACACTACGAATAACATTTGTAAGTGTTTTTTCAACATCATAATCATATTGTATACAAGATTTACTCAACTAAATCTACTTCTACAATATCTCTTCTAACTATTAATTGATAATTAATTTATTATCCACAAACAAAGTAATTTATCTCAAAATTCATGCATACATATACCAAACAATATTACTGTTACACTAAATATTACCTCAAATTTTAAATGCATAATTTTGTTCAAGAAGAACATAAATATTTACTTTATTCTCAAAATAAATTAATTTACAACTAATTTGTTATACATAGAGACAAGTAAACTTGTCAAATTTTACTACAATTTTCTCATAATAAATTAATCTCAATTAGTGATTAGTGTATAAGAAAAATAATTGTCTCAAATTTCATACATACATATACACATCATAATATTTTATCTATTCATAAAATATTATAACCAAAATATATATGCACAAAATTAAATTTATTCCATCATGAACAAAAATTCCACAAAACTAATTAATTAATTTATTACAACAAAATGTAAATAAAACAATGCTCAAACATACAATATCTTCTACACATGGTATAATACATAAAACATATACTTTTGAGTATATACGCATACAAAATGATACACAATTATCATTTATAAAAATAAAGGCTAATGTTAAAAAACTCACCTTTTGGAATTAAATTCGATGAACACCATAATCTCCTTAAAAGATTTCTAGGCATCAATATTTGGTGTTTTTCTATGATGACTTCATCTTCTCCATTTTTATAATTCCATTTTCTACCCATGGTTTTCAACGAAAATAATTAGTAAAATATCTCAAAATATAATTAATTTTAATGACGATTTCATTGGTGAAATAAGAAAATATCACTTATATTTGAAAATCGTGTTGTCTTCCATCTCACCCATATTTGATTCTAATAAAGTCATAAAGACCTTAAGATTGTTAGGATCAAAACTTCGTAGAGTCAAAATCGTTGTAGAAGATATGACACGGGTGATCCATGTCTTTAAGTTCTTTATCACCCCTACCACGATTGGTTTGCTAAGGGTTGCAGACGATATACCTCCAAGATATATGTCAAGCCTTGGTGAATTATCCGTGATAACAATTCACATAAAATTACAGTAGAATATTGCTTTGTAGTAGTTGTTTGTTTTTAGAAATATTGCAGAAAATAGAAAAATACATGTGCAAAATCTTATATGTAAATTTATATATATTATATGCATATATCTCATCTTATGTATATACTAGCTATAACCCGTGCCTGAAGGCACGGTGTAACAAAAAATCTAAAGACACATATCACCACAACAATTAATACATACTCAATCATCAATACATATCCAACCACCAAAACATCGAGCTAGTTAACATCAAGAAATTTCGACAAAATTTCTTTTAAAAATAAATATCCAAAAAATTCTAAACCTGTCTACAAAACTTACAATCATCATTACATATCCAAACCACAAAAAATATTATCATTTCATACCCAAAATCATCATAACCATGTATAATTAGTTAACTTTACAAAATACGGAACACACAATCATCAACACATATCTAACCACCAAAACATCAAGCTAGTCGCTACTAATTTCAAAAAATTCGACAGAATTTCCTTTAAAAATAGATATCCAAAAAAATCTAAACATGTTTACAAAACTACAATCATCCATACATATCCAAACCACCATAAAAACCATCATTCCATACCCAAAATCATCATAACCATGTATAATTAGCTAACTTTACAAAAGACGAAACACAATGAATACATACATGCAGAAAATAGAGAAACAACATGTTGAGTATAAGACCCTTTACTTTACAGCTTACACCATGTATCCTTCAATATATACCTGAAAATATTTGAAATTTAAAAATTATCTAAATATGTGAGTCAAAATTAAACAATTGTAAATCTGAAACATAATGAGAACACATATTTGTATGTAGGGGGAATGAGAGAGAGAGCTCTGTGTGTGTGGTAGAATAGATAGAGGGTTTGAAATTTGAATAAACTGGAATGAGAGAGAGAGCAGCTGACGTAAACTTGATGTGACATTTGTCTATTTTCTCTCTCCGCTCTGTTTTATATTATAGATATCAACATATACATATATACATGCATATATATTGTAATTTACATATTATAACTATTAAATTATATATTTAACAACACTTATTAATACTAAATATGTAAGTTACATACTAGTATTAATTTAGTGGTTAATTAGAATTTAAATAGCTTTTAATATTTTTCTTTTATTCCAAAATAAAATAGACTTATATTAAATGAAACTAAGGAAAAATAATTTTTATCAAACAATTTTGCACCTTATTAAATGTCTCACTATTGGCACAAATCAAATGATTTTTGCACAAATCATATGAAGTTGTCTCTTATTCTCCACAATTAGGGAAATAAATAACACTTTATATTTACTTTAATTATGTCCACTAATGAGTTTTATTCAAGTCCAAATTTAACAATAATTAAATCTCCAAAATATAGAATAAGGTGCAATTTCGAACACTCACTAGCCCAATGGCAGAGCTAGCTTGAACAATATCTTCATTTTCAGTGCTTCATCCAAACACTTCAAACCTGAAGTTCACTTTTACTACGTGGCTGTATGTCCCAACTGTTGAGCAGAATGTTAGAAATTTTACTTGTACGGTCTTAAGTGTTGCTTGACCATAATGTAAATGTTACTAGTATTTCGTGAAGTTCAAGTTGCTTAATACAAACTTTATGATTTTGATTTACAGCTATATCTATTAAATATTTCACCTTAAATTACCTTTCTGTCCGTGACTGGCTTCATGCTTTTCAGGATAAATAGTGAAAAGTATATTGCTGCTGCTGCTGCTGCTGCTGCTGCTTGATTTCTAAAAACTACAGAGGACATTCTTCTGGACTTGCTTAACCTAAAACAAGGCTAATTCTTGCTGCCAAGTATAGGATTGTGCTTGTGCTGTTTATATTATCATTTATTTCTCGTCTATCCTATTGTTGCAAATTCTGTGGAAGTGTTTATTCATGTAATACATATGTAATGTATATATGAAGTTTCTGTATATCATGATGGCAATGATATTGTTCTCTTGTGTGCGTTTTGTTGATCAGTTGTGCCGCTTAATTTTTCTCCTTTTAGCTGCTGTTTCTTAGTATTCCTCTGTTTCTTAGCTGCTTATTCTGGGCTTAATTGAAGTCATGCATTAGAGAAATGAACTAGGACGATACACATCTGGAGTACCTCTTTTGCTAGTTGATGAGGTAGCATTATACTGATATTCTAAATTTAGTGTACCAAATTTACAAATACATCATTGAAATGGATTTTTTTACGGTCAACTCATTGAACTATAAATTTTTTATAAAATTTGAAATTTTCGTCTTAAAATGTTAAAAGTTAACAAAAAGTCTACATGACACCATATGGTCGCGCTTACGTGGAATATAAGACCCACCGTGGATTTTTTTTAATAATAATAACAAAATAATTTTAGTTTAAACTTTTTGGTTTTCAAACTTGAATTCTCTCTTTTTTTTAAATAACAAATAATTAAAT
This sequence comes from Panax japonicus, assembly GCA_020205505.1. NCBI lineage: Eukaryota > Viridiplantae > Streptophyta > Magnoliopsida > Apiales > Araliaceae > Panax > Panax japonicus. The sequence continues at coordinate 62,291,932 of CM035092.1, forward strand.
TAATAAAAAATATATTAATTAAATATATTAATAATAAAATATATTAATATATAATTTTTACAAATGTATTTATTTAAAATTAATGAATTCATATTATCTTTTTAATTTTTACATATTTTAAGTTAACTTTAACATTGTTTCTGTGTTTTGAACAGAAAAGAAAAGAATAGAAAACTTAAATTATAACAGAAAAGAAAAGAATAGAAAACTTGAAGTTTTCCTTTGTGTTATTTCTGAGTTTTTAATAGAAAAGAATAGAAAATTAAAAAAATTCTTTTCTTGCGTTTTTGAGTTCTAATGAAAAGAAAAGAAAAATATCACTTTTACAATTTTACCCTTATATTAATTATAACCATTAAACCATGAATAAAAATATGCAAGATAAATTTAATCAAAGAAAAACACTATCTTAGTTACAAAAGCACTTGCAGATCCCATAGAGTGAATAAACGAATAAAATCACTGCACAACTAGAGGCTCTTGGAAATATGAATAACCCATAAAATGTTAGATATTTATTCAACCAGATAACACAATATACATATATAGACAAATATATGTGTGAGTTGAAGATAGATTGCTAAGAGCAAATTGGGGACTATATTTAGGCAAGAGTTTTATCGAAATAGGAGATAAATCTGGTCGGAAAGTTACCGAAGATGGGGAGATTGGGATGCCGAAGCGCTGACAAGAAAAATTTGGAAATGAATTTGTTCAGTTACACTTTTGCAGGGAGCTTGGGCTTGAACCGAAGAAGAGAACTTGTTCACGACAAGTTATTCGCGCCTATACTTTTCTCTTTATCAGATTAGGTTTATTAGATAAAAACAAATCGAGGACATGAGTTGTAATTTAAAATTTATTATATTAAAAGTTGAGGATAATATGAGAAATATAAAAATATTACTTATTCCAATTTCTTTTTCGTCCAAATCAGGCCAAATTTGGACGGAAAACTTTGGCAAGAAAAGTGACCAAGTTTTCTATCCATTTCTTTTCTTTTTCGTTTATTAAAAAACTCAGAAACATAAAAATTGGAAAGAAAACTTAAATTTTCCGTCCATTTTTTTTCTTTTCTGTCCATTTTAAAACTCAGAAACAGAGCGTAAAGATACAAAATTATATAATATAATTCATGATCTTCTTCACCCCAAAACCAAATTTGAATTTATCATCTTCTTCACCACAAATCCAAATCTAATTCATCATAGTAATCAGAACTAGCCGAAATACAAATCTAATTCATCAGCTTCTTCACCATAAATCCAAATCCAAAATAATTCCAAATCAAAAATTTGAAACTCATCAAAATCAAAGCAACTAAATTTTGAAGAGTACTTCATCATCTTCTTCACCACAAATATCAAAAATCAAAATCAAAACAAATCTAAAACTTATCAAAATATGAAAGCAGTACTTTTGAAACTCATCAAATCTGAAACTCATATTCTTCGCCACAAATATGAAAGCAGTACTTAATATGAAACTCATCAAAATCAAAATCAATGCAAATCTAACAACTCAGATTCGTCGGCCTTGTTTCATAATGCAACAAAGACACCTTAGATAAGGTCGAGAGAGGTAACAAGGCTTCCAATGATAAATGTGATTGCTTGAACGCTATTGATGAACAGTGATTTCTTGAACGCCATTGATGAACGTGATTGCTTTGATAAGTGCATTTTAGAAGATGGATTTGAAGAAAGCATCAGAGGGAAATACCTTTTAATCAAGTCTATTCAGATCCAAATCTAAACAACCCAGATCTAGATCTGAACTTCTGATACCTTCGATTTCGCCACTCGCATCCCTAATCTCGTCGTTAAATCAATAGGAATTAAAACTGAAGAATTCATCATTGTATCTTCTTTACCAATGTCTTCTCAATATCCATCTCAATTATCTACTTGAATCCTTTTTCTCCTCTGTTTTGAAGATCGTTTTTTTCCTTCATAGATGTAATAGTGTAGAAGAACGTGAATTTCGAGCTCCAAGTTGAATCAACGTGAAATTGTAGTTTTGATAATTGAATAAAATTTTAAAAATTATGAATTCATTAATTTATATAAATACATTTGTACAAATTATACATCAATATATCTTATTAGTAATTAATCAAATTAATATATTTTATTATTAATTAATTTAATTATATATTAAAATATTTTTAATTAATTTAATTATTTGTTAATATATTTAATATTTATGCTTTTTATTTATCAGTAGGTAAAATTGTATATATCTTTTTGGGCAAAAGTTTCCTTAATTTTTTATTTTTCTTAGTTCCAATTTTATTTATCAGTAGGTAAAATTATGTTGTTTTGGGAACAAGGGAACACACACAAGCGCCGTAATTCCGAGACACAGCGTCGCAGCGCTGAGTCATTGTAAGTCCAGTGCCACAGCGCTATCATCCAGCGTTGACTCTCTGAGTCTGGTGCCGCAATGCTTAGACACAACGCCTCAACGGTGCCATTTAGAGCCACAATGATGGCTACTTTTACTAGCGTTTCACCTATGCACACGAACAATCATGCCTTTACAGATTCAACTGTTAAGTCCAATCATGGAGGGTCATTAATCATTGTAATACCCGCGAATTTTAATAAATTATAATATTAAGAATAAAGATTGTTTGAATATATATATATATATATATATATATATATATATATATATATATATATATATATATAGTGTTGGCATAAGTTGTGGTATTAATTTAATTGAATAAGCACGTGATAATTAAGTAATGTAGTAGAAGTGATGAGAAGCTTAAATAAGCTTGTGAAATTATGCTAAGTATGGCAAGGTGATGAAATGAGAAAGTACGAATTTAATTAATGATGAAATTAATTAGTACTACTAACAAATAAATAATTACATAATGCGATTGACTAATTCCTATTATTATTCATGAACAATAGCATGTAAGGAGAAATCATACATAATAAGATTTTTCATTCAATATAAAATGAGTTCTGACATTGGAATGTAAATGATTATTATATAAAATTATATGGTAAAAGTAAGCTTAACTTATGTAATTTGCTAAGTTGTGTGAAAGAGTTTTATGCGACCTCATGATGTGTGGGAGTATTTAAATAGGTATTCTAAACCTATGAGGAAAAATAACTTTGACTAAATAATTAATTAATATTAAATGATTATTTTAATAATTATGTAGAATTGGAATAATGAGTTTTATGGAAAATAATATTGGTACCCAATTAAAGTATATCCTAGACTAATGTAAATATTATTTGAAATAAACCAATGTACATGGATTGTATGGTTATATGTGTAATGTATGAGTGGGTGTATATGTATGCTCATTTGTGGACAAATATCAAATAAACCTAAGTGTGCTTAGTAATGGTTTGTAAATACTGAGTATTAGTAATGTCCCAAAATCATAGTTCCATTCCCAAAAGTTTCAGCCGTGTTTTGATAAAAGCCTATAGCTCTATAATTGCTTGAAAAGCCAAGATGGAGATGATGACTATGGGAAGGGGAGAAGATGCAGTTGGTAAAGCTTTTCACCAATCTCTTGTTGCACAATGGTTCCTTCAATTTTCCATGGAAATAATTCTTAGGGTAACACCTCCAAATGGACAATATTCCCTCTATAAATAGAAGTCCCCTCCCAAATGTGAATTGTTGATTTCTCTGAGAATTTCTAATTGGAGTGAGAGTGTTGTTGAGTAATCTACAAATTGAAGCTAAAGTAGCATTTCAACTTCAGAACTTCAGAAGGTATATCCCTCTATATGTTCTTAAGCTTCAAGTTTTGCAAAATTCTTAGAAAAGTACTAAAATACTTATTTTGAGTTGAAACGTTTATGGTTGAAGCATGATAGAATGTGTCAATTGATGCTAGACATTGTTAATATGGTTAAATACGAAATCAACAAAAGTTAAACGAAGTAAATTGGTCAAGTAACGAATCCGTAGTGAAGAGAATTGCTAAAAGTGTTAAACTTTGGAAAAATGGCATAAATCTTGATTTGATTCTTGAATTTGATTGTTTGTATGTTTGGGATTGTTAGAAGCATGCTAGGGATGTTTAGTAGTAAGTTTATATCAATTAAGAATCATTACATTGTTGTTGGATGGGAGTTTAGTATGTTAGCTCGTAGTAGGGGAGTGCCAGTGTTCTAACTATAGTAGACAAGCCCGTCCCAGTGGGGGTCATGCTGTGTATAAGGCCCACCCTGGCGGGGGGGGGGGGGTTCTGTAATGACTTATAATGCTGTTTTGATGGTTTGCTTCAAGAAGTCCTAACTTAACCTAACTTAAAGAATATACAGAATCCGTAAACATGTGCCAATGTGTATTACAAGATGTTTTAGTAGGATTGGAGTCTGGATTATAACCATTTGAAAGAAAATTTAAAAGACGAAAACTATGATTAGAAAACCTTACGCCTTTTTGAAATCTAACCTTTTGAGCATATGTTTATAACTTAGTTAGTGTTAAAAATACGTTTGAAATGTGAATTCAATGTACTATGCATGCTTAGTTTATTTTTCACGAATTCTTAATATTCGAAAACTAATTGAGTTGAAAACTCTACGACTTGTATTGCAAATTTTGACACAACTATGATAGGATGTTTCATGCCTCTAGAGATAACCAACATATTCGCACATCTAGTTAAACACGTTATAAACTACGCAAGCATGAACTAAAAGAGGTTCTTTAACATGTAATTGTGAAACAACTTAAGCTAGAATAAGTAAATTAAGTATTGTTTCACATATGAGATGAGTATAAGAGATTTAAAAATGTTCCTAAAGATTTTAAAAGTAAGAAAATTGTGAGTTATACATCTATGAGTTTAACTGTGTGTAGCCTACATAAATTTAGATATGTGTGATGAATGTATCTGAATATGTATATCAAGATGTGTGTGACTAATGAGTACCTATACATACATAAATAGGATTAATATAGTTCATTGAGGTTATTATATGATATAGTGGTAATCAACGCTACAGGCAAATATCCTAACCTATGCAATTATTTCATGCAAGGAATCTATGATTACGCAAGTTCCTTAATTCTTACACTGTATATATTTGTATAATCCGAATTGTTGCCATATAAACCATACTTATAACGAGCAAATATCTATTACTATTCGAAAATCATTTGTATACCTTGACGTTGTTACAAGCATTAAACTTATCATTCTTAAATGCATTGCAAAAGTTATCTAAGCCTTTGATTCGGCTAGACTATTATCATATGTTAGAAAGCTATCCAAACCAATTGACTTGGTATAGGCTCTTGAAAATCTACTGATATGAACAACCATCTTAAAAAGGGGAAATTTTATATTGTCGGGGAACCGACGTGCGCACATCCTAGCATGTTTAAATATTATGCATAACGTAGGGTACTTTAGGCTGATCACCTGTTGTACTCGTTTATATTGGATTGCAGTATAATACTGTTAATTCTAGTAAGAGTTCTTAGTCCTTAGTGGCTGCTCAGTGTTCATTCTTATTAAACCTTGAGACGAATAAACATTGAAATTCTGTTGACATCCTTCAGTCTATAGCAACATTTATTGAAAACCCTTGATATTTCTTGATGTTCTTGGACTATCAATTACTGTTATACCTTTGAAGATTCAACGTTATAACTACTTATTCTTATTGCTTTATTACTTGCTGGGCAAATTTGTTGCTCATTCTTGCTTCCCTAGAAATATTACAGTTAAGGCAGAGCAAGGCGGTACCTCAGGAAAAGACAAAGGAAAGGGCAAGGCTACTGAATAGCTCAGTCCTTTAAAGTGTAGAAGTATTATTATTATTATTATTATTATTATTATTATTATTATTATTATTATTATTATTATTATTATTATTATTATTATTATTATTATTATGTATTAAGTATGATTAAATTATGTTTAAGTGTAATCTTCAAATTATTGTAGTAACGGTTACGATACCTTGGGATGCGAATATTTATATTATATTAATGTAAATTATTCTATTAATTCCGTTGTTGATGATTTTAGTATGATATTAGACTTAGTACGTGACAAACCAAATTCGAGATATGAGTGTCTGAATTTGGGGGCGTCACCAGTTCGTATCAAAGCTATAGTTATAAACCTTAGGAGCGAGAATCCTTAGATTATAACTTAGGAGAACTTAAAAGATAGAGAGGGATGAAACTTATATAGAGTTTTCATAGAGAGAGACTTAGTGTGTTATAGAATATAACTTCATTATATACAATGAACTTATGTTATTTAATATTCTAATGGAGTTGTTGTTTTTTTTGTCTTATGTTGGTGATTGTAGGATGACTGACATGGGAGGACCTAGCCGAGTAGTAGAAGAGGAGCCGCGTAACCTACACGTGGTATATGAGGAAACTTTGATAGCGTAGCCCATTTTGACAGTGGCCCCTATTGATGATGATGACGAGGAGGAGGAGATGGAGCCACTACCCGAGGATTTTGATCCAGAGGAATAACCTATAGAGGAGGAGCCTGAGCCCATGGAGGACTCCGACGAGGCTACTTTCGAGGATCAGGATGTTGGGGGAGTATAAGGAGCAGATTCTGGAGTTAGGGTGCAGAGTTGAGGAGTTAGAGGTTGAGGCTAGGGAAAGGGAGTTCGAGTTCCAGAAACTGAGAAATGACGACCATTAGAGAAAGTTAGTGATGCAGGAGATGGAGTTGGAGATTGCTCACCGCAAGGAGGCAGGGATCCAGATGGGAACTTTGTTTCATAAGTCAGGTGGCTATGAATGTGGAGCTGGCAGGGAAGATGGAAGAGATGGAACAGAGAGAGTTGAGCGAGAGGACAGAAAAGGAAGCTCTCCATACTCAGTTAGAGATAGAGGTAATGGATAGGATCCACTTTGAAGAGAAATGGGAAGAAGCTAATGATAAGGCTAACGATCTAGAGGATGCGGTGGGGTGCAAGAAAAAGAAGATGAACAAGATGGGCTATGCAGTGTACATGGCCATGGAGAGGCTGATTGACGGGGTAAATCATTACCTGGCATAGCAGGGATAGACTCGACACACTATAAGCCGAGATTTGGGGGTACACATTACCCAGAGGGAGTACCTGAGTGTTGTGGAGCGCATGATGTTAGATAAAGTCTTGGTGTTAGAATTTAGTAGCTGTAGTATTTTCATTTATGTGATGTATAATCTGCTGTTGTACTTTCAGTCTTTTGTGTAAGATGTGGGATAGTTGTAAACCTCGAACTTTTGAAAAAAAATGTTAGAGGGGTAGCATGTTAGTTGTTGTCCCCTTCTTTTGTGATATTAGGGGATATGTTGTGTCATTTATAGAAGTATGTTAGAGATAATTATATAATATAATGATTTGGCATATCAATATAAATGATCTTAATTCAAAAAAAATGTGTTATACAATTTTATTCCTTTTCATTTGAGAATTGTTTAAGTAATATAAAACAAGATAATAAAAATGAAAGTTTTGTGATGCAAAAAATGCCGCCCAGACGTAGAATAGCTGCACCAGAGGAGTCGGTTAATGATGAGAGAGGACCAGTAGATCCCATATAGAGGCTTGTAGATTTGTTAGGGGAAGCTCTTAGGGGAAGGAACGAACCAGTACCACCCATTCCCCAAGTAGCTCCATTTGCAAACTTTAAGGACTTTAGGAGTGTAGGACCTCCTGAATTTCCTAGGTACTATCGATCCTATCAGTAGCACAGACATGGATCAAGGAAATGGAGAAAGCCTTCGCCATTGCTCTTGTGGGTGAAGATCAAAAAACCATGTTCGCCACATATATGATGAGGGGTGAAGCAAACTACTGGTGGGAGGCAAATCAGCAGAGAGCAGGAGAAAGGATAATAACCTGGGAAAGGTTTAAGACTTTGTTCTTCGAGAATTATTTACCAAAGAGCATGAAGAATAGGATGGAGGTAAACTTTCTAGAACTGAAAATATGGGGAGATGACGGTGGCGCAGTACGCAGCCAAATTTAATGAACTCTCATGATTTGCAACACATCAAGTTGACACCGAAGAAAGGAAAGCTCGACGCTTCAAACTTAGACTAAAACCTTGGTTGTTTAACAAGGTGTCGATCCTTCAAATCGACTCGTTTGCCACATTGTTAGAAAAGGCTATAATTGCTGAGGGAAGTAGTGAGGCATTGAGCCAATACAACAAGGAGAAGAAGAACAAGAATGTTAGGGGAGAAACTCGTGGAGGGAGTAGTAGTGGTGGAAGTCATCTGGGAAAGAGGAAATGGGATAACCGCAATAGCAACAAAAATACCAACATCTGAGGCATCAACCAGTACAAGATTTATCAAGGAGGGTTTAAAAAAAGAAGTGAAGCTTGCACAAAATGTAGGAAAAACCATCAAGGGAAATGCTGGAACGGGCGCAACGTCTGCTACAACTACAGCCAAAAAGGGCACATTTCACCTAACTGCCCAAAGCTAAAAATGTTTCACGTGTGACTCAACTAAACATCAAATCAAGGATTGCCCAAAGAAGGGGAGCAACGAAGGAAGCGGCCAACAGGGAGGGGGCAACAAGCTGATGATTGGCGGACCAATGCAATCCAATCGACCGACTGCCCGAACTTTTAACACGACTGTCCTAAACGCAGTGACTGTGAAGGATGTGGTGTCAGGTATTCTCCCAATCAATAATATAAATTCTTATGTATTATTTGATTCAGGTGCTACCTGTTCCTCTGTGTCTAAAGAATTTGCTAGACAACTAAACATACCCCCTGAACGCTTAAAAAATTCGTTGAACATAGAGATTGCGAATAAGGAAGTAATTCCTATAGAGTTTGTTTACCGAAACTGTTATACAAACATTAGAGGTCATGAACTAAACGTAGACTTAATTATGATTAGACTGGGAGAGTTTGATGTGATACTAGGAATGGCTTGGTTATCTAGCCACGCTGCTGATAATCGATTGTTAAAAGAAGAGTGAAACTTCAGACTTCAAATATGTCTAAAGTAGTGTTTTATGGCAGCTTATCGCTCAAGCAATTCGTGTTTCCTTACGATGATGTAAGCCAAGAAATTGTTAAAGGATGGATGTGTAGGTTATTTAGCCTATATAGTGGATACTTAGAAAAAGGGAGTAGAAATGAAGAATATATCGATAGTCAAAGATTTTCAAGATGTGTTTCCAGACGATCTACCTAGTCTTTCGCCAGAAAGAGAAATCGAATTCATAATAGACTTAGCACCGGGAACTGCACCAATTTCAAAGGCCCCATATTGTATGTCGCCAGTAAAAATGAAGGAATTGATTGATACAATTGCAAGAATTTCTAGATAAGGGTTACATTCGGCCAAGTGTGTCTCCTTGGGGAGCATCTGTGATGCCCCTAAAATAGGTATACATCATCCATCTTGGGTTGCCAAATACATGGTACTGAATACAAAAATAAACTTAATTATACAACATGAGATAAGAGTTTTTACACGAATATTGTCTTCTAGACAATATCCAAACTCAAATAGAGTCCTCATTACATTTATTGTCACACTATTTTATAGAATAGTGAGGATTACTATAACACCATCTCGGACCATCACTCCAGTTCCCCAACTAGTTCTGGCTACGTTCTCATTTCCTGAAGAGAACAATGAAAGTAAAAGGGTGAGCTCAACTAGCTCAGTAAGAAATATTATGACTAAGATAATGCATAATAAGTTATCATTAGCCTTCAATAATGTTAAACTGATAGAATATAATAGACAACAAGTTTAACTCCAGCGGAACGAGCAATCCATTAGAAGAGTCAAGTAGAGCATAATATCTACTATCTTCTATGATGTTAAAAGTTTATCATTAACTTTATCGCTGGGACTCAGCTTAATAAATAAATCACATCATCGAATCATCTCTGCACTACGGGCTAATGATATTCATTAGTATCACGTCCACAAATTATTCCTGCACTACGGGCCAATAATATTCGTGTAATCATCAATGGTCATGATCATACCGAATTATCCCTAGTCATAATCATACCAATCAACAGTCCATCTATGCACGTAGTCCATCTATGCACGTAAGCCAAAGATGACTTTCATCACAATATAAGCATGAAGATGATGGCAATGATATAAGAATTCAATTAAAAGAAAGCAAAGGATAAATTTTTAAAGATTTATAATTTAATTTATCCAGAATTCAATAATGTCTAAATTGTCAACATGATACTGTTTTGTGGAGTAAAATTCAAGAATAATATCCATGTATCAAAAATAATTTGGATAGAAAAGAAATAATTTTTTTGGTGAATAGTATCCCGTGAATAGTATTCCTATGAATAGTACTTTGGGAATAGTACCCGTGAATAGTATCCCGACATGAAAAGTGCCCAAAATACCCGAGTGAACAATATTTAAGTGAATAGTAACCCGTGAATAGTAACTCGTGAATAGTACCCCGACATGAAAAGTGCTCCGAATACCCGAGTGTATAATATTCTAGTGAATAGTAACTAGGTGAATAGTAACCCATGAATAGTATCTCGGGTGAAAATATTGATATTTAATAAGAAAGTTCAGATCAATATTCCAATAAAACGATACTATATGAAGCGCAAAACTCAAGAATATTCCACTAATTTCAAGGATTATAGAAGCAATACTGACCATAGTAAGTTTAGATTTAAGAATATGAAAAGAAATAACATACGAAGCTGCAAATAGATTTTCACATGTTATACGATACGTAATCCGCGTAGACAGGTTATTCTGACATATTAAAGGATGAATACGAAAAATAATATTCCTTATGAATACAAAAGAAATAATACCCCTTACCTTAGTAGAAGACTGGATACTGCAATAGTGAAGTAGCAGAATGCTCTTCTTCTTGCTTCTATAGTTTCTCTCTCTATAGCTTCTCTTGTGAATCTCAGTGAATTGGTGATAATGAAAGAAGAATTAATCTTCTATTTATAGGAGAATGGACTAAATAGTAACTGATTCATGAACGGTTCCAGATTGATTTACTATTAGAACGAACAATTCATATTGATTACTATTAAAACCACAACCAACAGTCCAGATTAATTTACTTTTAAATCCACCACCGACGGTCCAGATTGATTTACTTTTAAAACCACCACCGACGGTCCAGATTGATTTACTATTAAAACCACCATCAATGGTCTAGATTGATTTACTATTACAACCACCATCAATGGTCCATATTGATTAACTATTAAAATCACCATCAATGGTCCAGATTGGTTATCTATTAAAACCACCATCGACGGTCCATAAAATTAGTAAATCTTCCCATGGAATACTAAGTCAAACTTATAACAAACGCCTCATAACAATCCCTATATTTATATCAAAAATTGAATAATATTTACCACAAATTATTTATCTTTAATAAAAACATTTTTAATCTATTAACAATTATTCATCATTAATATTATAACTCACAATATTTAACAACCAAATCATTCCCAGGAAAGAGGGGGCTTTCCGATAAGGATTTCTCTCTATTGGCGCGCAATTAGGTGACCAAACCTCTCCTCGACATAACTTTTTAGACATCGTCAATATTGCAAATAATAATATGAATAACTTTGTCGTCTCAATTATTGATTTAATATATAATATAAAATATTAATACCTGTGACAATAATTGAATCAATAATATGAGAGATATTATTATACAGCAATTACTGTAGCAATAATTAAGTATAACTGAGTGACTTCTCACATAAGCATCAATAATCAATACCGTGTGCTACTATGCAACAATGCGTATTACTATACTTTTACCACCGGGTAGTTCAACAGTTTAACGATAAAACTTTCGCCGTTATTTTTATAAAAAGATATTTCTGTCGTTTTCTAACTACGACAATACTTCGTTATGGGTCCACCAATGATTGTGCCGTACACCAATGATTATGCGTCGTACGAATATTCTCTGTTAAAACGAATATTCCCCGACACAACGAATATTTTATATCAACTTGCTTACTTTGTAAAATTTTCAAATATTACCCACAACTATAACATTATATCATATCCACACCATAATATTCAAAAATATATTTTGAGAAAAATTATTCTTTATTCATAAAAGTTGGGGTCTTACAACCACCCCTTCTTATGGAATTTCGTCCTCAAAATTAGGGTACGTACCTGATATGTCGAAGAGGTGAGGATACCTTGATTTTCATTTCAAATTCTAACTCCCAGGTCATTTTCTCCATATCGTGGTTTCTCCACAAAACATTGACTTGAGGATATAACCTTAGAGCGTAGAATATGATTCTTCTTATCCAAGATTTTAACAGGTACCTCTTCATACGTTAATTCTTCCGCTATCTCGTCCGGTTCTAATTCAATAATGTGGTTCAGGTCTTTCACATATTTACGTAACATTGATATGTGAAAAATGTTATGAACACGAGACATACTTGGCGGTAAGGCGAGTTTATAGGCCATAGTTCCTACTCGATCGAGGATTACAAATGGGCCAATGAATCGAGGATTGAGCTTTCCTCTCTTTCCAAATCTCGTAACTCCTTTCCATGGAGCAACACGTAACAACACATGATCTCCAATATTGAATTCCACGTCCTTTCGATGAAGATTATCATAACTCATTTGTCGATCTTGTGAGGTTTTTATATGTTGTCGGATCAGTTTGAATCTTTTCCGTAGTCATATGTACCAACTCCGGTCTCAACAACAGTTCCTTCACCCTACCTCATCCCAGCATACTAGAGAACGACACTTTCTTCCATACAATGCCTTAAATGGAGCCATGCCAATACTTGCTTGATAACTGTTGTTGTAGGAAAACTCCACCAATGGTAAGAACTTGTCCCAACTTCCTTTGAAGTTAAGGACACAGAGACTTAATAGATCCCCAAGAGTATGAATAGTCCTCTCTGACTGCCCATCCATTTGAGGATGTTATGCCGAACTGAATCGTAAATTTGTGCCCATAGCTTTTTGCAAACTAACCCAAAATCGTGAAGTAAATCTTGGGTCTCGATCAGAAACTATGAATACTGGCATACCTTGCAATCTTACAATCTCATTTATGTACATACGAGCAAGACGTTCAAGTGTATAAGTTTCTTGTATCGGTAAGAAATGAGCAGACTTGGTCAATCTATCAACAATGACCCAAATAACATCTATGCCTTGAGAAACCTTAGGAAGACCAGTAACGAAATCCATGGTAATGTGCTCCCACTTCCATTATGAAATTTCAAGTGGTTGTAATGGACCTTTTGGCACTTGATGCTCCACCTTGACTCGTTGACAAGTTAGACACCTTGAGATAAACCCCGCTATCTCTATCTTCATATTGCTCCACCAAAATGTATGTCAAAGATCACGATACATTTTGGTACTCCTAGGATGGACTGCAAATGGTATGTTGTATGCTTCCATCATGATTTTATACTTCAAGTCAGAATCGTTAGGAACACAAAGTCTAGAGTTGACTCGAAGTATTCCTTCTTCATCGATTCTTGCTTCCGGAATAGCACCTTCTTGCACTTTCTTCCTCATACGCATCAGCTCTAGGTCTGTAGCTTGAGCAGCTTTAACTTTATCGATTAAAGTCGGCTCTACTCATATATTCGCCATCATCACATGGGTCCCTAGAGTCTTTAACTCTATCTCCATGAGTAGGATAATTCCTCTCATATTATTTTAGTTGTCGTGAGGTATAGGCTATGACTTTCCCATGTTTCGTGAGAGCACATCCTAAACCTTTGCCTGAAGCATCACTGTAGATGACAAATCCCTCTGAACCAGATGGTATTGTCAGAACAGGTGCTAAAATAAGTCTCCTCTTAAGTTCTTGAAAACTCTTCTCACAATCCTCTCTCCAACCGAATTTTGTATCTTTCCGAGTCAGCTGAGTTAATGGAGTAGCGATTCGAGAAAACCCTTCTACGAATATCTGATAATAACCAGCTAAGCCAAGAAAGCTACGTACTTCGGTCACTGACTTAGGTTGCTCCTAGCTTTGAATTGCTTCAATCTTTGTTGGGTCAACAGATATTCGATGAATCGATATTACGTGCCCAAGGAATACTACTTCCTCAAGCCAGAACTCACATTTCTTCAACTTGGCATATAACTTATTTTCACGAAGCTTTTGAAGTATCAGTCTCAAGTGTTGCTCATGATCTTCACGACTTTTGGAGTAAATGAGGATGTCATCAATAAAGACGACCACAAAATGATCCAAATATTCCTTGAATACTCGGTTCATCATATCCATGAAGGCAGCAGAAGCATTAGTCAATCCAAAAGATATGACTAGAAATTCGTAATGCTCGTACTGAGTTCTTAAAGCAGTCTTTGGGATGTCATCGGTTTTAATCTTTAACTGATGATATCCGGAATGAAGATCGATCTTTGAAAAAAAATTGGCGCTTTGCAACTGGTCAAACAGGTCATCAATACGAGGTAACGGGTACCTATTTTTGATGGTGACATGATTCAACTCTCGATAATGAATACAAAGTCGCATACTTCCATCTTTCTTCTTGATGAATAGAACAAGAGCACCCCAAGGAGATGTACTAGGACTAATGAAACCGATGTCTAACAATTCCTGTAGTTGGGTTTTTAACTCCTGAAGTTCAATAGGAGCCATTCGATATGGGGCTTTGGAAATGGGTTTTGTACCAGATTCAAGGTCGATACAAAATTCAATTTCACGCTCTGGGGGTAGGCCATGAAGTTCTTCAGGGAATACATCAGGAAATTTATTAACAATAGAAATATCATTCAAAACTGACGTATTTTTGTTTAAATCCGTGACATGAGTTAAGAACGTTTGACATCCATTTTTTAATAAACGAATAGCTTTATGGCTTGAGATGACAATGATTGACTTTAGTGGTTTAGTTACTTGAATTCTTATAATAAGTTGGTTAGGAATATAAAAGCTAACAACCTTATGAAAATAATCAATTTTAGCATGATGAGTAGTCAACCAATCAATTCCTAAAATGACATCGAATGCAAGTATTTCCAAAGAGATAAGATCAACAATTAACGTGCGGTTACCGATTTGAATCAATCAAGACTTATAAACAGTGGATGTAATAAAAGTTTCCCCCAACAGAGTTTCAATAGATAAGTCAAAGTCTAATTTCTCCGGAGTCAAATTTAAACGTTGAGCGCAAGTAGGAGAAATAAAAGAATGGATAGAATCAGTATCAAATAAGGTATATACTTCGCTAGAGTTTATGATTAGCTTATCCGTGATCACCTCATTCGGATTCCTTGCTTTTTTGGAGGTTACGACAAACGCTCTCCCTTGAACTACAGGTTTTATCTTGTTTGGGATGGCCTTTGATGCCTCCATCCCAACTGGACTTGACTTTGGTGCATGAAAAAATCGGGCTAGGTAACCTTCTCTTCCACAATTGTAACATGCTTTTGACTTCTACATACAGTTTGGACTGATGTGTCCCTCCTCTCCGCATTTGTAATATACGACCGGCGGTCATTCTCCTTCCTTAATAACAGGTGCTGGTACTGACGTCTTTCCATCATTATTGAATCTCCTCTTCTTGAAATTTCCACTTCTATTATCTTGGCCATGATTACCATCGAAGTGGTTACCATTTCTGGCTTGTTGATTCCCTCCGCGTTTGTTATCACCGCTTCGAGGACTACTACCACTAGTATTATTGACTTGCTGACTACTCTCTCTTGGTTGGGTTGACTCATTATCGCGCTCCAATAGCTAAGGCTTATTTACAACATCTGAATACAAACACAGTTTGTGAGAAATGAAGTATTGACGTATTTCGGGTCTCAAACCTCGTAGAAACATTCGCGTCATTCTCTCCTCATTATCAAACAAATGGGATGCGAACTAGGACAACTCAGTAAACTTAGCCTCGTACTACGACACGGTCATATTATTTTACTCCAACTTGATAAACTCCACCTCCTTCGCGTGACGAATACTTTCGGGAAAGTACTTGTCGTTGAACAGTTTTTGGAACTTTTCTCAAGATATTTTGAGTGCGGCAGGCTGAGTACGTTTTACTGATTTCCACCAATAATCTGCCTCTCTTCTCAACATGAAGGTGGCAAAAGGAACCTTTTGGTCCTTGGAGCATCCCAAGACATCAAATATCTTGGTGATTTTCTTTATCCACGTCTCCACCTCAAGTGGTTTTGGCTCTCCCAAAAACTCTAGTGGTCCCAGCTCCTTGAACTACTTAGCAGTGACCATCCGAGAGTTGCCAGTGTTTTCACCTGCATTTTGAACATAGCCGCTCTCGCCCGATGTTGCATAAATTGCATAAAGCCTCTGAACATCCCATCGTTTATCATTTGATCGGTGTTATTGTTTACTTGAGGATTATTGTCTTCCTGTTACACATTATCCTGAATATTGATCATTGGTGACTCAACGGTCTCATGTGCTTCATTGCTTATCTCGATATTTTCAGATGCCATTTTCAAACACTACCACAAAATAAGGGTTAATTGACATGCCGCATATTATCCCTATACTCTGACCGACCAATTAAATACCAAATAAACTTAGGTAGGTCATACTAGCGAAGGATTTCCCCGTTTCTCCCCTCCTACTTCTTGTCTTACATCTCAGCCAGGGATCCTATCCCTAAGCTTTGATACCAACTGTGACGCCCCCAAAATAGGTATACATCACCCATCTTGGGTCGCCAAATATATGGTACGGAATACAAATACAAACTTAATTATACAACATGAACTGAGAGTTTTTACACGAATATTGTCTTCTAGACAATATCCAAACTCAAATAGAGTCCTCATTACATTTATTGTCACACTATTTTATAGAATAGTGAGGACTATTATAACACCATCTCGGACCATCACTCCGTTCCCCGACTAGTTCCGGCTACGTTCTTATTTCCTGAAGAGAACAATGAAAGTAAAAGGGTGAGCTCAACTAGCCCAGTAAAAAATATTATGACTAAGATAATGCAGAATAAGTTACATTAGACTTCAACAATGTTCAACTGATAGAATATAATAGACAACAAGTTTAACTGCAGCGGAACAAACAATCCATTAGAAGAGTCAAGTAGAGCATGATATCTACTATCTTCTATGCTTTAAAAAATTTATCATTTACTTTATCGCTGGGACTCAACTTAATAAATAAATCATATCATCGAATCATCCCTGCACTACGGGCCAAGGATATTCATTAGTATCACGTCCACAAATTATTCCTGCACTATGGGCCAAGAATATTCATGTAATCATCAATGGTCATGATCATACCGAATTATCCCTAGTCATAATCATACCAATCAACAGTCCATCTACGTAAGTCAAAGATGACTTTCATCACAATATAAGCATGAGGATGATGACAATGATATAAGAATTCAATTAAAAGAAAGCAAATGATAAATTTTTAAAGATTTATAATTTAATTTATCCAGAATTCAATAATGTCCAAATTGTCAACATGATGCTGCTTTGTAGAGTAAAATTCAAGAATAATATCCATGTATCAAAAATAATTTGGATAGAAAAGAAATAAATTTTTCGGTGAATAGTACCCCGTGAATAGTACCCCAACATGAAAAGTGCCCGGAATACCCGAGTGAAAAATATTTGAGTGAATAGTAACTAGGTGAATAGTAACCCATGAATAGTAACCCATGAATAGTAACTCGTGAATATTATCCCGATATAAAAAGTACCCCGAATACCTGAGTGAATAATATTCTAGTGAATAGTAACTAGGTGAATAGTAACCCGTGAATAGTATCCTGGGTGAAAATATTGATATTTAATAAGAAAGTTTAGATCAATATTTTAATGAAATGATACTAGATGAAGCACAAAATTCAAGGATATTCCACTAATTTCAAGGATTATAGAAGCAATACTTACCATAGTAAGTTTAGTTTTAAGAATATGAAAAGAAATAACATACGAAACTGCAAATGGATTTTCACCTGTCATACGGTACGTAATCCGCGTAGACAGGTTAATCTGACATATTAAAGGATGAATACGAAAAATAGTATTCCTTATGAATATAAAAGAAATAATACCCCTTACCTTAGTAGAAGATTGGATACTGTCATAGTGAAGTAGTAGAATAATCTTCTTCTTGCTCTTTATAGTTTCTCTCTCTATAACTTCTCTTGTGAATCTCAGTGAATTGGTGAGAATGAAAGAAGAATTAAGCTTCTATTTATAGGAGAATGGACTAAATAGTAACTTATTCATGAACGGTCCAGATTGATTTACTATTAGAATGGACGGTTCCTATTGATTACTATTAAAACCACAACCGACGGTCCAGATTTATTTACTTTTAAAACCACCACCGACAATCCAGATTGATTTACTTTTAAAACTACCACCGACGGTCCAGATTAATTTAGTATTAAAACCACAATCAACGGTCCAGATTAATTTACTATTACAACCACCATCAATGGTCCAGATTGATTAACTATTAAAATCACCATCAATGGTCCAGATTGGTTATCTATTAAAACCACCATCGACGGTCCATTAAATTAGTAAATCTTCCCACGGAATACTAAGTCAAACTTACAATAAATGCCTCATAACAATCCCTATATTTATATCAAAAATTGAAAAAATATTTACCACACATTATTTATCTTTAATAAACTCATTTTTAATCTATTAATAATTATTCATCATTAATATTATAACTCACAATATTTAACAACCAAATCATTCCCAGGAAAGAGGGGGCTTTCCGATAAGGATTTCTCCCTATTGGCGTGTAATTAGGTGACCAAACCTTTCCTCAACCGAACTTTTTAGACATCGTCAATATTGCAAATAATAATATGAATAACTTTGTCGTCTCAATTATTGATTTAATAATATAAAATATTAATACTGTGACAATAATTGAATCAATAATATGAGAGATATTATGCAGCAATTAATGTAGCAATAATTGAGTAAAACTGAGTGACTTCTTACGTAAGAATCAATAATCAATACCGTGTGCTACTATGCAACCATGCGTAATACTGTACTTTTACCACCGGGTAGTTAAACAATTTAATGGTAAAACTTTCGCCTTTATTTTTATAAAAAGATATTTTGTCGTTTTCTAACTACGACAATACTTCCATTGTGGGGTCCACCAATAATTGTGTCTTCGTACGAATATTCCCCGACACAACGAATATTTTATATCAACTTTCTTACTTTGCAAAATTTTCAAATATTACCCACAACTATAACATTATATCATATCCACACCATAATATTCAAAAATATATTTTGAGAAAAATTATTCTTTATTCATAAAAGTTGGGGTCTTACACCAGTGTTGTTTGTAAAGAAAAAAGATGGATCGATAAGGCTCTGTATCGACTATAGAGAGTTGAACTGAGTGACAATAAAGAATAGATATTCATTGCCAAGGATAGACGACCTTTTCGATTAACTTAAGGGAGCGAAGTGTTTTTTCAAGATAGATTTACGGACGGGTTATTACCAGTTGAAAGTACGAGAGGAAGACATACCAAAGAAGGCATTCCGAACTCGTTACAGACTTTACAAATTTCTAGTGATGTCATTTATGTAAGACCCCAACTTTTATGAATAAAGATTAATTTCTCTCGAAATATATTTTTGAATATTATGGTGTGGATATAATATAATGTTATAGTTGTGGGTAATATTTACAAAATCTGCAAAGTAAACAAGTGGTTATATAATATTCGATTGGTTGGAGAATATTCGTTTTAACAGGGAATATTCGTATGAAGGCACAATCATTGGTGGACCCCACAACGGAAGTATTGTCGCAGTAAGAAAATGACAGAATTATCTTTTTATAAAAATAACGGCGGAAGTATTACCGTTAAAACTGTTGAACTACCCGGTAGTAAAAGTATAGTAATACGCGTGGTTGCATACTAGCACACGGTATTGGTTATTGATGCTTACGTGAGAAGTCACTCAGTTATACTCAATTATTGCTACAGTAATTGCTATATCATATCTCTCATATTATTGATTCAATTATTGTAACAATATCATATGTATAATATGATATATTATTAAATCAATAATTGAGACGACAAAGTTATTCATATTATTAAATTATAATATTTACAATGTCTAGAAGTTCTATCAAGGAGAGGTTTGATCATCTAATTGCGCGCCAATAAGGAGAAATTCTTATCGGAAAGCCCCCTCTTTCCTAGGAATGACCTGATTGTTAAATATTGTGAATTATAATATTAATGATGAATAAGTTCGTGTTGATTAAAGATGAAATTGATAGTTACATTGTGTTGGAATTATTAGTGTTAGTGAAAATCGATATTTATTTCGATAATAATTGATGTCTGGAAGTAATTGGATAATTAATCGGATAAATGATGAATTAATTGCTATTAATTCACATGATTATAACTATTTGTTCAAATGTGTGTACTATTGATTCACATTCATGTACTATTAGGGGAGTTGGTGCAAGATTGATAATACTTGCATGACTAAGTTAAAGATGGAGGTATAGATGGAGGTACTATACTGTTATTCATATTTTCACATGATTATAACTATTGAATCACGTGATTGAACTATTGATTCACATTATTTACTATTAGGGGAGGTGGTGCAAGTTTGATAATACTTGCAGGACTAAATTAAAAATGAAAGAAAAGTTAGAGGTATTGTATTGTAATATTTTGAGCCCCAAAATGTGCAATTACTGAAACTATATTTTTCTATAAATAGAAGCTCATTCTTCCTCCATTTCTCACCAATTCACTAAAGCTATAGAGCAATTATTATAGAGAGAAATTATAGAGAGAAAGAAGAAGAGAAGTTTGCTACCTCTCTACTCTAGTATCCAGTTTCTTTCAAAGGTAAGGGGTATTATTTCTTTCGTATTCATGAATAGAGCTTTTGTTATTCCATTCTTTATTATTATGTTGGAATAACCTGTCTATACGAAGTACCATATACATGGTAAAATTCTTCTATTATTCCATTCTTTATTATTATGTTGGAATAACCTGTCTATACGAAGTACCGCATACATGGTGAAATTCTTCTGTTATTCCATTCTTTATTATTCTGTTGGAATATCCTGTCTGTGCGGATTACGCTAGACCTGGTTCCATTATTTATTATTCTGTTGGAATAACCTGTCTATGCGGTCTATCATATGCATGGTGAATTCTTTGTTATTCCATTCTTTATTATTCTGTTGGAATATCCTATCTGTGCGGATTACACTAGACCTAGTTCTATTCTTTATTATTCTGTTGGAATAACTTGTCTGTGCGGTCTATCGCATGCATGCTGAATTATTTAGTTATTCTATTCTTTATTATTCTGTTGGAATATCCTGTCTGTGCGGATTACGCATGACTTGGTTCCATTCTTTATTATTCTGTTGGAATAACCTGTCTATGTGGATTATCATATGCATGGTGAATGATCCTTCGTATTCATTCCTTATTAAATTGTGGAAATGATCTATCTCTCTACGTGGATTACCGCATGGCGGGTGAAAATCCATTTGGAGTTTCATATATTCTATGATACTCATTTTGTTAAAGTTTTGGCTTCTATACTCCATGAAATTAGTAGAATATCCTGGATATTTGTGCTTCATCCGGTATCTTTTCATGAAAATATTCTTCTGAGCATTCTTGAAGTTTACTCCACAAAGTAGGATTATGTTGACAATTTGGACGTAATTGATTTCAAGATAAATTAACTTATAAATCTTTAAAATTTATTCTGGAACTTGTTTTATTGAATTATTATGTCATTGTCATCATCCTCATGCTTATATTGTGATGAAAGTCATCTTTAGCTTACGTGCATAGATGGAATTGGTATGATTATAACCAGGGATTACTCGGTATAATCATGACCTGTAATGTTATAAATGATGTGGTAAAGTCCTCAGTAGCCTGTAGTTCATTGATGGACAGTTTTTGGTATGATTATGACCAGGGATTATTCGGTATAGTCATGACCATTGATGATTTAATGAATATCCTTGGCCCGTAGTGCATGAATGACTCGATGATGTAGTTTATTTATTAAGCCGAGTCTCAGCGATAAAAATTGATGAAAACATTTTAAATCATAAAAGATAGTAGATATCATGCTCTACTTGACTCTTCGAATGGATTGCTTATTCCGCTGCAGTTAAACTTGATGTCTATTATATTTTATCAGTTTAACATTATTGAAGACTAATGATAATTTATTCTGCATTATCTTAGTCATAATATTTCTTACTGGGCTAGTTGAGCTCACCCTTTCTTTCACTGTTCTCTTCAGGAAATGAGAACGTAGCTGGGACTAGTCGGGGAACGGAGTGACGATCCAGATGATAGCATTAGTAGTCCTCACTATTTTGTTAAATAGTGTGACAATAAATGTAATGAGGACTCCATTGAGTGTGGATATTGTCTAGATGACAATATTCTTATTAAAACTCTTAGATTATGTTTTGTCGTATTTTACACGACTGTTGTATAATTAAGTTGTATTTGAATTTTGTACCATGTATTTGGCGACTCAAGATGAGTGATGTATACCTGTTTTGGGGGCATCACATTTGGTATCAAAGCTTAGGGATATGATCCCTAGCTGAGATGTGAGACAAGAACTAGGAGGGGAGAGACGGGGAATTCCTTCGCTAGTATGACCTACCTAAGTTTATTTGGTATTTAATTGTTCGGTCAGAGTATAGGGATAATATGTGATATTTTAATTAACCCTTGTTTTGTGGTAGTATTTAGAAATGGCATCCGAAAATGTTGAGATAAACAATAAAGCACATGAGACCGTTAAGTCACCACAGATTAATGCCCAGGATAATGTGCAACAGGAAGACAATAATCCTCATGTAAACAATAACACCGATGAAATGGTGAACGATGGGATGTTCAGAGGCTTTATGCAATTCATGCAACATCAGGCGAAAGCGGCTCCTATCCAAAATGCAGGTGGAAACACTGTCAACTCTCAGATGGTCACCGCTAAGAAGTTCAAGGAGCTGGGACAACCGATATTTTTTGGAGAGCCAAAACCACTTAAGGCGGAGACGTGGATAAAGAAAATCAATAAGATATTTGATTTCCTGGGATGCTTCGAGGAGCAAAAGGTTCCCTTTGCCACATTCATGTTGCGAGCAGAGGCAAATTACTTGTGGAAATCTATAAAGCGTACTTAACCTGCCACACTGAAGATGTCTTGGGAGAAGTTCTAAGAACTATTCAATGACAAGTACTTTTCTGAAAGTATTCATCACATGAAAGAGGTAGAGTTCATCAAGCTTGAGCAAAATAATATGACCGTGGCGCAGTACAAAGCTAAGTTTGCTGAGTTATCTCGGTTTGCATCCCACTTGGTTAATAATGAGGAGATAATGACGCAGATGTTTTTAAGAGGTTTGAAACCCAAGATACGTCAATAACTTATCTCTTATAAACTGTGTTTGTATTCAGATGTTGTGAATATGGCTCAATTATTGGAGCGCGATAATGAGTCAACCCAACCAAGAGAGATCAGCCGGCAAGTCGATAATACCAGTGGTAGCAGTCATCGAAATGGTGACAACAAACGTGGATGGAATCAACATGCCAAAATGATAATCACTTCAGTGGTAATCATGGCCATGACAATAAGAGTGGATATTTCAAGAAGAGGAGATTCAACAAGTATGGAAAGACGTCAGCACCAACACCTGTTGTTAAGGAAGGAGAACGACCATTGGTCGTATGTTACAAATGTGGAGGGGAAGGACACATAAGTCCAAATTGCACGATGCAGTCCAAAACATGTTATAATTATGGAAAAGAAGGTCACCTAGCCCGATTTTGTCATGCACCAATGTCAAGTCCAGCTGGGATTGAGGCATCAAAGGGTGTCCCAGACAAGACAAAACCAGTAGTTCAAGGGAGAGCGTTTGTCGTAACCTCCCAAAAAGCGAGGAATCCAAACGAGGTGATCACGGGTAAGCTAATCATAAACTCTAGCGAAGTTTATACTTTATTTGATACCAGTTCTACCCATTCCTTTATTTCTCTTACTTGCGCTTAACGTTTAAATTTGACTCCGAAGAAATTAGACTTTGACTTATCTGTTGAAACTCCGTTGGGAGAAACCTTCATTACTTCCACGGTTTATAAGTCTTGTTTGATTCAAATCGGTAACCGCGCGTTACCTGTCGATCTTATTTCTTTGAAAATACTTGCATTTGATGTGATTTTAGGGGTTGATTAATTAACTAGTCATTATGCTAAAATCGATTGTTTTCGTAAGGTTGTTAGCTTTCATATTCCTAACCAACCTATTATGCGAATTTAAGCAACCAAACCACTAAAATCAATCACTTTCATATCAAGTCATAAAGCTATTCATTTATTGAAAAACAGATGTCAAGCTTTCTTAGCCCATGTCACAGATTTAAATAAAGATACGTCAGATTTGAATGATATTTCTATTGTTAATAAATTTCTTGACGTATTCCCTGAAGAACTTCCTGGCCTACCCCCAGAGCGTGAAATTAAATATTGTATCGACCTTGAATCCGGTACAAAACCCATTTCCAAAGCCCCAAATCGAATGGCTCCTATTGAACTTCAGGAGTTAAAAACCCAACTACAGGAATTGTTAGACATCGGTTTCATTCGTCCTAGTACGTCTCCTTAGGGTGCTCCTGTTCTATTTGTAAAGAAGAAAGATGGAAGTATACGACTTTGTATTGATTATCGGGAGTTGAATCATGTCACCATCAAAAATAGGTACCTGTTGCCTCAAATTGATGACTTATTTGATCAGTTGAAAGGAGCCAAATTCTTTTCAAAGATTAATCTTCGTTTTGGATATCATCTGTTGAAGATTAAAACTGATGACATTCCAAAGACTGCTTTCAGAACTCGGTACGGGCATTATGAATTCCTAGTCATGTCTTTTGGATTGACTAATGCTTCTGCCGCCTTCATGGATATGATGAACCGAGTATACAAGTAATATTTGGATCACTTTGTGGTCGTCTTTATTGATGACATCCTCATATACTCCAAAACCCGCGAAGACCATGAGCAACACTTGAGGCTGATACTCCAAAAGCTTCATGAAAACAAGTTTTATGCCAAGTTGAAGAAATACGAGTTCTGGCTTGAGGAAGTTGCATTCCTTGGGCACATGATATCAAATCATGGAATATCTGTTGACCCGGCAAATATTGAAGCAATTCAAAGCTGGGAGCAACCTAAGTCAGTGATCGAAGTACGTAGATTTCTCGGCTTAGCTGGTTATTATAAGAGATTCGTAGAAGGGTTTTCTCGAATCGCTACTCCATTAACTCAGCTGAATCGAAAAGATACAAAATTCGGTTGTAGCGAGGAATGTGAAAAGAGTTTTCAAGAACTCAAGAGGAGACTCATTTTAGCACCCGTTCTGACAATACCATCTGGCTATAAGGGATTTGTCATCTACAGTGATGCTTCAGGCAAAGGGTTAGGATGTGTTCTCATGCAACATGGGAAAGTCATAGCCTATGCCTCTCGACAACTCAAAGAATAAGAGAGGAATTATCCTACTCATGATCTAGAGTTGTCAGCAGTCGTTTTTACGCTTAAGATTCGGAGGCATTACCTGTATGGAGAGAAGGTGGAGATCTATACGGATCATAAAAGCCTCAAATATTTCTTCACTCAAAAGGAACTCAACATGCGGCAATGACGATGGCTTGAGTTGTTAAAAGATTATGATCATACCATCCTGGAATAGCGAACGTAGTAGCTGACGCATTGAGTAGAAGATCATAAGCGGGTACGAGTGCAATATTGTCAACGCAAAGACCCATTTTGTATGACTTGGAAAGGATAGAAAAAGAGTTAAAGACTCCAGGGACCCATGTGATGATGGTGAATATACGAGTGGAACCGAATTTAATCGATAAAGTTAAAGCTGCTCAAACTATAGACCTGGAGCTGATGCGTATGAAGAAGAAAGTGAAAGAATGTGCTATTCCAGAAGCAAGAATCGATGAAGAAGGAATACTTAGATTCAACTCCAGACTTTGTGTTCCTAAAGATTCTGACTTGAAGTATAAAATCATGATTGAGGCACATAACACACCGTTTACAATCCATCCTAGGAGTAACAAAATGTATCGTGATCTTCGACATTCATTTTGGTGGAGCAATATGAAGAGAGAGATAACGGGGTTTATCTCAAGGTGTCTAACTTGTCATCGAGTCAAGGCGGAGCATCAAGTACCAAAAGGTCCATTGCAACCACTTGAAATTCCAGAATGGAAGTGGGAGCATATGACATGGATTTCGTTACTAGTCTTCCCAAGGTTTCTCAAGGCATAGATGCGATTTGGGTCATTGTTGATAGATTGACCAAGTCTGCTCATTTCTTACCGATACGAGAAACTTTTATACTTGAACATCTTGCTAGTCTGTAAATAAACGAGATCATAAGATTACATGGTATTCCAGTATCCATAGTTTCTGATCGAGACCCAAGATTCACTTCAAGATTTTAGGTTAGTTTGCAAAAAGCTATGGGCACGGATTTACGATTTAGTTCGACATATCATCCTCAAACGGATGGGCAGTCGGAAAGGACTATTCAAACTCTTGAAGATTTATTAAGACTCTGTGTCCTTGACTTCAAGGGAAATTGGGATAAGTTCTTACCATTGGTGGAGTTTTCCTATAACAATAGTTATCAAACAAGTATTAGCATGGCTCAATTTGAGGTGTTGTATGGAAGAAAGTGTCATTCTCCAATATGCTGGGATGAGGTGGGTGAAGCCACGTTGTTGGGACCGAATTTGGTACGTATGACTATGGAAAAGATTCAAACGATCCAACAACGTATAAAAACCTCACAAGATCGATAAAAGAGTTATGTTGATCTTTATCAAAAAGACGTGGAATTCAATATTGGAGATCATGTGTTGTTACGTGCATGGAAAGGAGTTACAAGATTTGAAAAGAGAGGAAAGCTCAATCCTCGATTCATTGGCCCATTTTTAATCCTCAATCGAGTAGGAACTGTGGCCTATAGAGTCGTCTTACCGCCAAGTATGTCTATTGTTCATAACATTTTTCACATATCTATGTTACGTAAATATGTGAAAGACCCGAACCATATTATTGAATTAGAACCATATGAGATAGAAGAAGATTTAACATATGAAGAGTTACCTGTTAAAATCTTGGATAAGAAGGATCATATTCTATGCTCTAAAGTTATACCTCAAGTCAAAGTTTTGTGGAGAAACCACGATATGGAGGAAATGACCTAGGAGTTAGAATCTGAGATGAAATCAAGGTACCCTCACCTCTTCGACATACCAGGTACGCACCATAATTTTGAGGACGAAATTTCATAAGAAGGGGAGGTTGTAAGACCCCAACTTTTATGAATAAAGATTAATTTCTCTTGAAATATATTTTTGAATATTATGGTGTGGATATAATATAATGTTAAAGTTGTGGGTAATATTTATAAAATTTGCAAAGTAAGTAAGTGGTTATATAATATTTGATTGGTTGGGGAATATTCGTTTTAATAGGGAATATTCGTACGACGGCACAATCATTGGTGAACCTCACAACGGAAGTATTGTCGTAGTAAGAAAATGACATAATTATCCTCCATCGCTTTGTAACCTTATCCTCCATAGCTTCGCTTTCTGAAGGTGTTGATGAAGCATTCATAACAAATGTAAGGAGATAGGCGTGCTCCTGCCTGATTAATTTGCGTGTGACTTGATGATGGTGGGTCACCAGTTCTGCCAATTGCTCAATTTGTTTGCAAAGAGCTTTCATTTTTCATTCCATGGTAAACTGGAACTTTGCATAATCCCATTTATCAACACCATCTTTGATGGGTTGGGATGATTCACCAGTAGAATTGGAACCATGTCCAGTGCTCCAACTGATCATGTTGACCTCTTCTTCTTTGTGTTGAGGAAGAGGGTTGTCTTGAACGTGATGGGTTGTCTTAGTGACCATGATCTCACCATTATCTATTAGATCTTGAATCTTATGCTTCAAGGCCCAACAATCTTGAGTATCATGTCCGGGTGCCCCGGCATGGTAAGCACACTTCCGAGTAGCATTAAAACCATTCCCATTAGGGTTGGCTGGTGGAAGAAGATGTGTAAATTTCCTCTGAGCAGTCAGAAGAGCAAGAATATTCTCAAGCAAGTCCCCTAAGGGTGTGAACGTTTGAGGTCGCTTCACTTCTCCACTTTTAGGTAATGGAGGGTTTGAAGATTGTTCTGGAAAAGGGGAGTAGTTTCTCCTCTGCGTAGGCATGCTTGGATTGCCTTTTTGTCCTTTAGTATCAAGGAAACATCCTCCTCTTTCTTTTTATGGACCCTCCGGGGGTTGTTTTCATAAGATCCAGACTGGATGTGCTCAGCAATAGCTTTAAGAGTGGCTAGGTCTTGAATCTTACCTGACTTCAATCCCATTTCAGCCATCTCACCGTGTTTGATCATTTCAAAAAATGGCTTGCCAATACCAGCTAGAAATCTTTCATAGAAAGTGGCTTCCTGTATATCTATGAAAGTCATGACCATTTTTGACTCTGTCATGGAAGGAATAATGTGAGCAACAAAGCGCCTCCACCTTTGAGCCTACTCTCTGAATGACTCATTAGACTGTTTCTTGACTTTGGTAATTTGGTACCGGTCAGGAGCCATCAGAGATTGAAAACTATATTGAGTGAGGAAGGCGTGGGCTAACTCTTCCCAACTATGAATCTTAGAGTTGTCTAATCTGGTATACCATGAACGAGCTTCTCTAGTCAGACTTTTCTGAAACAGCTGCATTATGAGCTTTTCATTCTCAGCATAAGATCCGAGTTGTCCAATGAACACTTTTAAATGTGTATAAGGATCCCCTAATCCGTCATACTTTTCAAAATCAGGGGCTTTAAATTTCTCCGGATAATGAACACCAAGGAATATGCAAAGGTCTGTATATGAAACACTGCCATGAGTTCCAATCCCTTTGAGAACACGAATGGTTTCCTCTATTTGAAGGACTTTATTCCTGATGTCACCGTTGTCTGGATCTCCTTGGAGATGGGTGCCTTCAGTGTCTTTGTTGGTTGTATCCAACTGATGTTCTGGAATTGTTTTTTCCAGACCATGAATTCCTTGTGTAAAGGGTTCTGTATGTGTAGGTATCTTTTTACCCTGAGTAGACTGGTGTAATTCTTTCAGTAAAACTGCCAGGTCTGTGATTTGTTTACTCAATCCATCAAATTCTTCTCGGGAAACATGATTAGACTGTTCAGAAGAAGACATGATTGGCTGTAAGCTTGTGGCCTTTTTGGATTTTGAGTGGGTAACATGCCCAATTGCTTCCCTACAAAAGACTTACGTTGTTTAGTCTTAGGGTAATGTAAATGTTATCATAACATGTCCGTTTTAGGAATTTGTCCTGCAAAACCGATTTGTTAATTGATAACATGTCATGCACAGATATTCTTCATATTTTCCATTACATATGGATGAACATGGAATAAAATTACAAGTAAATGCTTTTACAAGTAATTGAAAATGGAAAGAACGAAGAGACTTTCTTCCGCGTTCGGTTTATCAAAGGTTGACCTATCTTAGGGTTACTCTCGCGGCTTTTCGGCATGAAGGTTCCCAGATCATCGCAATCTACTCGACGGAAAGTTAATCCGGTCTTTCAACTAGATCGAATCTGAGTGGTACCTTTCCTGAGCCTCGGGGAATTATTCTTCCCACGGGTCCAGTAATCAAACACTGGCAGGATAGCCCCCTGGTGGAGGGACCACACAACATACATTCACATACAACGTGTCTCACCGTTTATGCAAAATGATGACATGTGCGAAGCACTAATATCACAAATAGATATTTAGCAGTGCAATAATTAAGATGCATTCGTACACATTCATCAGAAATGTAAATGCAATAATCACACACAAGCATATAATAATTTTGAAAAGCTTGTAATCGTGGCTTAAGCCCTCTTACTGGAATCCCTAGCAGAGTCGCCACATGTCGACGTCGGGATTTTTGTTGTCCCTTTTCGTTACTTGTTCTTTGGTGTTCTCATGTTAATGTGAGATTTGTTTGAAAAAACAAGTGAAAAAGGTTCGACATGTATAATGTCGACGATTGACTTTAAGAGTCGCCAGTTGGTGTATTTAACTAGTTGCACCAACGCAACTGAAAAGGTTAGCGCATTGACCCAGTGATTTGACACTGCTAAACGGGTCTGTGAAACCGAGATTCATTAAGGGTTCGGGGCTTGATTATGCGGAGGGAAGGTGTTAGGCACCTCCCGACATCCGTGTTACCACGGTGACCGCCACTCTTCAAAGAAATTGTTATATGAATGTGTGTATGTGTGTGGATCAATGTGCAATTTATTTAAAAGTAGTGCGAGGCCTCGTTCGCACCTATATACACAAGGTTTGAATTTTATAGAAAAATACAGTTTTAACCAAGATATAGCAATGAAGTTTTGTAAAAGAGGTTTTTCAAACCGTGTGCTCAATAGGAATTGAGACCTTTTCATACTTCCATTTTATTAAATGTTCGACTTGTTTGCTTTTATTTTCGAGATACGAAGCATCCTCGAGAAAATAATATACAGCAGTACCGAACTCCTTATGGGCATGACAACCATCCAAGGAAACTCAGACACTGTAAAATAATGTAAAAGCTGCTTACAGCTAAAAATGTCCATCACGGGAACCGAATCTAGATTCAGTAGACTGAACCTGTGATCACATGATTCCTAGGCTCACATGATACTGCAATTTGTATGGAAAGCAGTAAGCAGTTATATATATATAAGCTGTAAATATATATACAGACTGAATCAACCACCACGAAGCAACTCCAAGGGGGATCGGAAATATAAATATATAAAAGCGGTAAATATATATATATATATGAACATGATCAACCGCCACGAAGTAAACTCCATGCGGGAAAATGTAAATAAAGCTGTAAAAGCGATCAACTGCCACGAAGTAAACTCCAGGCAGGACAGAATGTAAATAAAGCTGTAAAAGGCCACGAAGTAGACTCCAGGCCTGACAGAAATGTAAATATATATATATATATATATATATATATATATGTGTGTACAAATATATATATATATATATATATATAATATATATGTACAAATATATATATATATAAAAGCAGTAAACGCACTTGATGTAAATCCGGGCTCATTGGATATGCCCGACAATAATTATATATATTTTTATATATAAAAGCGAGTAAACGCACCGGATGTAAAATTCAGGCTCATCAGATATGTCTGACAGCAATTATATATAAATATATATATATATATATATATATATATATATATATATATATATATATAAGCAATTAAACGCTCCAGATGTAAAATCCAGGCTCATCAGACAGAGTCTGACCACAATTTATATATATATAAGTAGATAAACGCTCCAGACCGAAGTCTAGGCTCAATCGAGGCATAACTCAATAATGTTAGTCCATATATATGAAATATATACATATATTAGTATATATATATATATATATATATATATATATATATATATATATATATATATATATATATATATATATATATATATATATATATACAAACAGAAATAAAAACCACGGACCGAAGTCCGGGCAAACACACTCACACGACTATCAACGTGTACAACAGTGTGTGATATATGAGAAAGAGGCTTTATATAATATAAGAAGGCTTACAGTGGGCTGCCAAAGTAGACTTCTTAGACTTTAACTGGATAAACACTCAGCTCCCGCCGAATAAAAAGTAGCTATATGTGAGCTAACTAGTTTTTAAAGAAGAGGAAACACTCAAAAGGTGTGTATGCATAGCAAAATGGACAGGGCTTCCTCACCTTTTTCCTTTTCTCTCTCTCTTCAAATGGCTGACCCCAAGCCTTGTATATATAGATGGATGGTCGCAGGTACACCTGCAGTAGCCGCAGTTATACCTGAGGCTGGTCATGGTGGATCTGAGCCTCGCGGGTCCCGTCGTCTCGTAGTACGTATAGTTGTGCACTGTAATGTCCGCTCAAACTTGCAGAACTTCAATCCGAGCATCCGAACGAAGTATATCTGTACTTCTTTGGATTTTCTGTGTCTAGAGTTACGTAATGACATTGATTAGAGGTTGTACGAAGTCAGGAAAAGGGGTCTATGACCATGGTCTTCAAGCTTCAAATTCTATCCAAAGTACTGCCACACGTAATAGTCACTCGGGATTGTCAATCCTCGGCTCTTGTGGGACATTGTTGTATGTATGTATGTATGAAGTGTTGAGACAACGTGCCATTTGTCGAAGGAACAAGATGATGTGTGACTCCTTGTCGGGGTTATCGCCGGTTTGAGTTGAAAGTAGACGTTGCTCAGGGTTACAACTGAAATTGGACCACTTGTTGGTATGTTGTGATATCATCTTGTTGAGACAGTAAGATGACGTGTTGACTCCTCACCGGGGTTATTGCCGGTTTAAGCAGAAAGTAGACATTGCTCAGGGTTACAACTGAGATTGTACTGCTTGTTTGTATGCCTCACTGTCATCTTGATTGAAGCTGATTGCATGTGTTTTCAACAAGCATTTTTGAGGTATCACAGGAAAAGCAATGACATCCCTTGGGGTTATCACCAAGGATGGGGTTGCTACTCCCAGTGTTGTCTCTAGGACTGGAATTGAATGTCGCGGTGTTATCGCCGAGACAGGACTGTCCTCTTCGGTGTTGTTGCCGGTCTTTTGATCTGCATATCTCAGGGTTATCTCAAAGATTGGAAATTACACTCCCGGTGTGTGTTCTGGGTTGAGATGATGTTCCCGGTTTGTGTTCTGGGTTGGAGCTGAACTTCTGGTAGTATCTGGCATAGATGTAAGTTGTCTTTCAGGGTTATCCCAAAAAGACAAATCTACCCTCCTGCAATATTAGGAATAGGAGTGCAGAAAATTTCGAGTGTATACAGTCACTGCACAATATTTCCCATTATCAGATCAATAATTCATATTATTTGAATAATATTATTAGATAACATTATTGGCAATGTCTAAGGAAGTTCTGTCTAGGAAAGGGGTTTGGTCACCTAATTGCGCGCCAGTAAGGAGAAATTCTTATCAAAAAGCCTCATCTTTCCTGGGAATGACCTGGTTGTCATTATTGTGATTCTATAAAATTATTTGTGAATAATTAATTATTGATTTATATGATAAGAAAATATTTATTTCATGTGGATATAAATGAAGAAATTAATGTTGAGGTGTTTTATCAGTATTTTGTCAGAATTGAGGTGTTAAAAATCATTCGTATATGAATTTCAGTCATTTTCCGTTTAGAATTTGGAAAAATTTTATTCTACAAAGTTGTAGAGAATTAAATTTCCTATGGAATAGACATAAGATTCGAACTTTTTTGATAAAAGGGCTATTTGCTGTGAACAGTTTGGACTTATGTGTCCCTCCTCTCTGCATTTGTAGTATCTAACTGGCGGTCATTCTCCTCCCCTAGAATTTGTTGTTGGTGCTGGTGTTGGTGCTGATGTCTTCCCGTCAGTGTTGAATCTCCTCTTTTTGAAATTCTCACTTGACTCACCTCTCCTATTAACATGGCCACGATGACCACTCGAGTGGTTATCGCTTTTATCCGTATTTTTCCCTCCTCGCTGATTATCATCGCTCCAATGACTGTTGTCATAGGTATGACCCTGGTTGTGGTCCCTCAGTTGTACATACTCATTATCTCGCTCTAATAATTGAGCCCTGTTGACAACATCTGAATACAGAAAAAATTTATGAGAGATAAGATATTTCTGAATCTCGAGTTTTAGACCTCTCAGAAACATCTGCGTCATTCGTTCCTCATTCTCTACCAAATGAGATGCAAACCTGGATAACTCTGCGAACTTTGCCTCGTACTGGGACACCGTCATGTTGTTTTGTTCTAGTCTAATAAACTCTACCTCCTTCATATGATGAATACTTTCAGGAAATTACTTGTCATTGAAAAGTTTCTGAAATCTTTCCCAAGACATGTTGAGTGTGGCTGGCTGGGTACGCTTCACAGATTCGCACCAGTAATCTGCCTCACCACGGAACATAAAGGTGGCAAATGGAACCTTCTGTTCTTCCGTGCATCCCAAGACATCGAATATTTTGGTAATTTGTGTTACCCACGATTCTGCCTTAATCGGATTCGGCTTTCACAGAAGTTTGGTGGTCCCAACTCTTTGAACTGCTTGGCCGTGACAAACCGCGCGTTGCTATCACTTTCCCCCGTATTTTGTACACGAGTCTCTCTCATCTGATTTTGCATGAACTGTAAAAAGCTTCTAAACATCCCATCATTTATCGTTTGTTCGGTAGTATTGTTTACATGAGGAATATTGTCATCTTGTTGCACGTTCTCTTGGTTGGTGATTGATGGTTGTTCCACGGTCTCATTCACTCCATTGTTAATGTTCTCAGCTGCCATTCTTAAAAACTGCCATAAAATAAGGGTTAATTAAACAAAGTAACATGTCACATAATATCCCTATATTATGACCGACCAACAAATAAGCTTTGGTAGGACACACTAGCGAAAGATTTACTCGTCTCTCCCCTCCTAGTTCTATTCCCCGATCTCCTCCAGAGACCATATCCCTAAGCTCTGATACCAACTGTGGCGCACCCAAAATAAGTATACATCACCCATTCTGAGTCGCCAAATACATAGTACAGAAAAAACTACAACTTTTATTATTACAATTGTTGTGTAAAATACGACAACACACATGTTGTGAGTTTAAATACAAATATTATCTTCTAGACAATATCCACACTCAAATAAGTCTTCATTACATTTATTGATACACTATTTTTACAAAAATAATGAGGAATGCTAAAACAACTATCTAGGACCATCACTCTTTACCCCGACTGGTTCCTACTATGTTCTCACCTCTTGAGAAGAAAAATGAAACAAAAAGAAAAAGGGTTAGCTCAACTAGCCTAGTAAAGAATATTATGACTAAGATAATGAACAATAAATTATCGTTAGCCTTCAACAAATCAGATAAAATATAATTAACAACAAGTTTTAGATCAATATTCGCAGCGAAAATAACAATTCATTAGAAGAGTTTAGTAGAGAATAAAATCTACTATCATTTATGAATTTAAAAGTACATCATCAATATTTTATTCCTGTAACATCAATCAATATACATTTTGAATCAAATATTCATCTTTGCACTACGGGCCAAAGATATCTATCTGTATCACCATTTGGTCATGTTCATCTCAACACCTGTTCATCTTTGCACTACGGGCCAAAGATATTCATCAGGTAATCATTTATCTTTGCACTACAGGCCAAAGATATTCATCAAGTATCACCATTAAGGACTGAGGATGATGAAAAACATTTTAGAGAACGAATCCAGTGAGACAAAAGGATATAGATTAGAGATTCGTACTTTAGATAATTTAAGTTTAAAAATGCTCCATAATAAACCATAGTGAAGAACAAAACATGGATTCAATTTTAAGATTAAGGGTCACAACAGATAACTTGAAAGGAAAAAAAATATTTTTTTTTCTTTTGTGAACAGTAACTGTGAACATTACTCGGTCATGAAAAGTTCCAAATTTGATTAAAAAGTTTAGATCAATATTCCTATGAAATGATATTAGATGAAACAAAATTTCTAATCATTTCAGGAATTATAGAAGCAATACTTACCATAGTAAGTTCAAATTTAGGAATACGAGATGAAATAATATCGCTTACATAATATGGAGTATGAAAGAAAATAATATTTCTCACGAGTATTGCAATAAAATAATATCCTTTACCATAATAGAACCTAGATTTGACTGGAATATCGGATATTATTCTGAGAAAATCTTGCAGAAAAACTATGCTCAAGTTATTCTTATACTCAAGAAAATACTCACGATACTTTAGAATAAGAATTTCTGATTATGAATTGGTGTGTTGAGGAAGGAGGGGTTACCCCCTATTTATAGCAGCGGAGCGAGAAGAACAACAAATTAACTTGTCTAACTTCTATTTTTATTTTCTACGCCTAACTTTTCATTTTCAATAATGCCTAACTTTCTCTTCTTTTTTTTCAATTGATGGGATCCCACACATAAGAAATACACTTTGCAGGCAACACTTTTCCACCAAACAAATGGCCTTACAAGACATTTTCCTGCCTAACCATTCATTTTTTCCTTATAGGTGAGGGTCCACATGGAAAAAATCATGTCATTTTGCTCACATTAATTTGTTCAAGCCACTAACAAGGAATTCAAAGCATTCACTTAACCGTCCCTTTTATCAAATGTATATATATATATATATATATATATATATATATATATATATATATATATATATATATATATACATTATAATATTATTATTTAAACAATTATAAAAAATTATAATAATATATTTATATGAATATTTTATCTAAGAAAAATAATTGCCAAACTTTCAACAATTAATTCATGCAAAAATTCCTTCTTTATATCCACATAAAATAAAAGATTTCCTTATCATAAAAATTAATAATTAGTTATTCTCAAATAATATTACAGAATCACAATAATGGCAACCAGACCGTTCCCAGGAAAGAGGTGGTTTTCCGATAAGGATTTCTCCTTACTGGCGCGCAATTAGGTGACCAAACCTCTCCTTGACAGAACTTTATAGACATTGCCAATAATGCTATCTAATAATATTATTCAAATAATATGAATTATTGATTTGATAATGGGAAATACTGTGCCGTGACAATTATTAAAACAACAATAATATAAAATATCAATGCAGCAATTATTGAATCAATAAAATAAAATATTGAACAGTAATTACTGTAATAATTATTGAGTTGTGTCTTCTTACGTAAGAATCAATAATTCAAAAATAATGTGCAATACCGCGTGCTACTGTGCAACCACGCGTATTACTATATTTTATCCTCCGGGTATTCAAACAGTGTTAACGGTAACGATTACACTGTTATTTATAAAAACTCAAATTTGTCATTTTTTTATCCGACCATTATTCTGTTATGGGGCCCACAAATGACTGCGTCGTCGTACGAATATTTCCAACAAAAAGAATATTCTCCGACTAAACGAATATTCCCCGACAACAATGATTATTTTATAACCACTTGCTTATTTTGTAAAATTTGCATATTTCACCCATAACTAAAGCATTATATCAAATTAACACGTTATTATTTCAAAGTAATAATTAGAGGAAATTCAATTTTATTTATAAAAAGTTGGGGTCTTACAGTTATGGATGATGATGGCGGTGGTTGTGATCGGAGGTTTAAACTGAAAATACTTTAATTGTGCTCTGATGTTTGGGTTGTAAGACCCCAACTTTTATGAATAAAGATTAATTTTCTCTAATTATCTTTTTGAATATTAAAGGTGTGGATTTGATATAATGTTATAGTTGTGGGTAATATTTATAAATTTTACAAAGTAAGCAAGTTGTCATAAAATATTTGTTTGGTCGGGAAATATTCGTTTTATCAGGGAATATTCGTACGACGGCACAATCATTGGTCAATCCGACAACGGAATTACTGTCAGAGTGAGAAAATGACAGAAATAAATTTTTATAAAAATAATGGCAAAAGTTTTACCATTAACTGTTGAAATACTCAGTGGTAAAAGTACAATAATACGTGTGGTTGCATAGTAGCACACAGTATTGTACAGTATCTTTGATTATTGATAATTACGTGAGAAGTCACTCATTTTATTTTAATTATTATCACAGTATTTGATGCATATTATCTCACATTATTGATTCAATTATTGTCACAGTATCATCTGCACAATATTTTATATTATTAAATAAATAATTAAGATGACAAAATTATTCATATTATTATTTGCATTATTGACGATGTCTAGAAAGTTCTGTCGAGGAAAGATGTTTGGTCACCTAATTGCGCGCCAATAAGGAGAAGTCCTTATCGGAAAGCCCTCTCTTTCCTGGGAATGATCTGGTTGTTAATATTGTGAGTTATAATAATGATGATAAAATATTATTAAAAATATGTTTTGTGAAGCCAAGTGAATTAAGATAAATAAAGGGGATTTTTATAAAGTATTTGTGGTAAATTTTGCTTATTATATGGACCCCCACTTACTCATTTTTTAAAATAATTAGTAGAAAATTATTCAGTATATATTTATATATATATATATATATATAATAGAAAATATTATATTTTATTTGATTACATAGTACTGCATAGCACTGCATAGTGGTTGCATAGTACTGCATAGTAAAAATGATCATGTGAAATTTAGAAATTTTGCCCGTTAAAATTTTTGTCCGTGAGTCCTTACTGTGCACTCGTGATTTTTTTCTAAATAGTATCCTGTCATTCTCCTATAAATAGGATGCTTAGTTTAGAAATGAAAATCACATCAAAATCAGAGAATTCTTCTTCTATAATATGGAGCGTATTTCTTTTGAGTTTAAGGAAGTTTTGAGCATAGAAAACAGTATAAGTTTTCTTCAAGAATATTCTCACCCTACCATTCAGAAGTACTCTCCTTTTAAGGTAAGGGGTATTATTTATTTCATATTCGCTTACGATATTATTTTTTGTATTAGTAAGAAATTTTTTTATTTTCGTTCAATATTCTTAAGTAATATTATTTTCGTTTAAAATTTATAAGGAATATTATCTTCATTCAATATTCATAGGAATATTATTTTCGTTCAGTAGTAGTAAGGGATATTATTTTTGTTCAATATTCATAAGAAATAATATTTTCTTCCATACTATGTAGTATGTAAGTAATATTATTTCGTTTTAAATTCTGAATTTTACAATCATTTTGTTAAGTATTGCTTCTATACTCCTTGAAATTAGTAGAATATCCTTAAAATTTGCGTTTCATCTAATATCTTTTCACAAAATATTATTCGGAACATTCTTGTTCATTTTTAATCTTTTCATGTCGGGATACTATTCACAAGATACTATTCCTGAAGTACTATTCACATGGTACTATTCACCCGGGGTACTATTCATGACAAAAATTGATTTTTTTTCTCTCCAAATCATTTTTGATACAATATTATTCTTGAATTTTACTCCACAAAGCAGTTATCATGTTGACAATTTGGACGTTCTTGAACTCTGGATAAATTGATTTTAAAATCTTTAAAATTTATCCTTGCTCTCATTTAATTGAATTCTTATATCATTGTCATCATCCTCATGCTTATATTGTGATAAAAGTCATCTTTGGCCCGTAGTGCATAAATGAACTGTTGATTAGTATGATTATGACCATGAATTATGTATCGGTATAATCATGACCTGTAATATTACAAATGATGTGGTAAAAGTCCTCATTGGCCTGTAGTGCATTGATGGACAATTGTTGGTATGATCATGACCATGGGTTCTCTTCGGCCAAGGGTACAAATATGGACAGTTGTTGGCTTGATCATGACCATTGGTGATAATAACGAATATCTTTGGCTCGTAGTGCATGGATGATTCGTGGATGTGATAATAATGAATATCCTTGGCCCGTAGTGCATGGATAATTCAATGATGTGGATTATTTATTGAGCTGAGTCTCAGCGATAAAATATTGATAATAAACTTTTAAATCATAGAAGATAATAGATATCATGCTCTACTTGACTCTTATAATGGATTATTTGTTCCCCTACAGTTAAACTTGTTGTCTATTGTATTCTATTAGTTTAACACTATTGAAGGCTAACGATAATTTATTCTGCATTATCTTAGTCATAATATTCTTTACTGGGCCGGCTAGTTGAGATCACCCTTTGCTTTCATTATTTTCTTCAGGAAATGAGAATTTAGCTGGGACTAGTCGGGGAACGGAGTGATGGTCCGAGATGGTGGCATAGTAGTCTTCACTATGTTATAAAATAGTGTAATGAGGACTCCATTTGAGTTTGGATATTGTATACGAGATAATATTCGTGTTAAAACTCTCAACTTACGTTTGTCGTATTGTATTCATGAAGTTTGTATTTG
Organism: Panax japonicus; assembly: GCA_020205505.1. Taxonomy (NCBI): domain Eukaryota; kingdom Viridiplantae; phylum Streptophyta; class Magnoliopsida; order Apiales; family Araliaceae; genus Panax; species Panax japonicus. The sequence continues at coordinate 62,332,056 of CM035092.1, forward strand.
AATTTTGTACCATATATTTGGCGACTCAGAATGAGTTGTATATACATATTTTGGGGGCGTCACATGGGTTGTTAATTATCCACTAATAATAATAATAATAATAATAATAATAATAATAATAATAATAATAATAATAATAATAATAATAATAATAATAATAATAATAATAATCTCTCCTTTTTAAAATATTAGATAATATTATATTTTTAAAATGAACTTAAAATTTTTAAAAATTAAAAAATAATATGAACTCCATTTTTCATTTGTATACATTGAGGACAATGCATGATTTAGGTATGGGGGGAGTTTGTATTGTTGTATTATATATTTTTTTCTTAGGAAAAAAGAGTAAAAAACACAAAAAAAAATTAAAAAAATTAAAAATTTTATTTGACGTTTTATGGATTGAATTAATTCTAATAAGTGTTTGTGGAGCAAAACTGATGAGTAATATTGAAAGATTTAGAACTCTTGAATCTTTGATAAGGTAAGAAATCTTAGTTCGAAACATCATCTGGATTAAAATTGATTTCACAAGTATTTTTGCACTTCACGTTTGCACTAATTCTTAGTTGTGGGGTATAAACCATGATTCCAGTAATTTCAAAAAAAATGAAAAAAAATTGAAAAAAAGAAAATAAATAACTGCTTCAATGTCCATTGAACGAAATAACTAGATATCCAAGCCTCACAAAGCATTGATATTCACGCTGAAAAGTGTGATGGATAAAAGCAGCTTAACTAGTCTAGTTTTGTGGCATTTGTTACTCGAGTTAGTAAGCCCTTAGGGGTGTCTCAACACCTAGTGCCCTAAAGTCATCTGGTTTGGGAGTCATTGGTCCAACGCTCTACATGGGTAACTCTGAAAAGCCTAAGAAAATGAGACATTGTACAAGTCAAGAATCAAAATTGAAAAAAATGAAAAAAAGAAAGAAAAAGAAAAAATGAGCTTGCTTGATTTTCATGGTAAAAATCCCTACTAAGAGTTACATAATATACACAATGCATGCATCACATGAAATTGATTTAATGAATGATGGTGTCTAAAATAAAGATTGAGTATTTTTGATAAAATAAAAGTGTGATTTTAAATTTAATCTTGTTTATGTATAATGTCAATGGATATTTAGAAGTTTTCTTTCAATTTCAAAATTTGTTGAATCCAAAAATATTTCTGAATTTTGTGGGTATATATTCACTTGGAGTAACCTTGGGGTTTAAAGGCTTGTTACACATGTTAAGTGCAATCGTGTTTCCTACGAAAATGGGGTAGTATAATTTTTGTTCTAATTTTATTTTCTTTTTATTTTACTCAAGGACGAACAAAAGCTAGGTATGAGGGTATTTGATAAACACATAATTCATACATTTTATTATCCCTAATTTTATCCTTTTAATTATATTAGTTTATTAAATTAATATATTTTATTTTATTTTGTAGGATTTAATATTTGTTGCAATAAAGTCAAAATCTTGGTGATCAAGTTGTGACGCCCCCAAAATAGGTCCAATCCAACCAACCCATTCTGAGTCGCCAAATACATGGTACAAAAATAACTACAACTTCATTAATACAATTGTCGTGTGAAATACGACAATACCTACTGTAATTTTAAATATAAATATTGTCTTCTAGACAATATACACACGCAAATAAGTCCTCATTATAATTATTCAAACACTATTTTATAGAAATAGTGAGGACTGCTAAAACATCTTCCTAGAACCATCACTCCATACCCCGACTCGATCCTGCTATGTTCTCACCTCCTAAGAAGAAAAATGGAACAAAAAGGAAAGGGTGAGCTCAACTAGCCCAGTAAAGAATATTATGACTAAGATAATATACAACAAATTATCGTTAGTCTTCAACAGGGAAAAATCTGATAAAATATAATAGACAACAAGTTTTAGATCAACAAATGCAGCGAAAATAGCAATCCATTAGAAGAGTCACGTAGAGAATGAATTCTACTGTCTTCTAAGATTTAAAAGTCCATCATCAATATTTCATCCCTGTAACAACAATCAATATACATCTTTAATCATCTTTGCACTACAGGCCAAAAATATTCATTTGTATCACCAGTTGGTCATGTTCATCTCAACACCTGTTCATCTTTGCACTACGGGCCAAAGAGATTAATCAGTTTAATCATTCATCTTTGCACTACAGGCCAAAGATATTCATCAAGTATCACCATTAAGGACTGAGGATGATGAAAAATATTTTTAAGAACGAATCCAGTGAGATAGAAGGACAAATATTAGGGATTCGTACAACAGTTTGTCCAAGATCAATAATACTTCATAACAACTGATTTTGAAGCAGAACTCAAATAACGATCAAAATATGGATACAATCAAAGATAGTAGCCAAAATAGATATTTTAGACAAAAAGAAGAAATTTCATTTTTTTTTATGAATAGTGTCGTATTCGTGAATAGTGTCGTATACGTGAATAGTGTCGTACACGTAAATAGTAACTCCGACACCAAAAGATAGAAATTTCACAAAAACATCATCACGCTTCGTGAATAGTACTCGTGAATAGTAACTCATGAATAGTAACTCCGAGATGAAAAAGTTCCAAATTGATAAAAAGTTCAAAACAATATTTCGGCATAATGATATTGAAGAAGATAATATCATTTAAGAAGAAACAACATCCCTTACCTCAAAATAATCGTACTTCTGACTGAATTTCGGTATAGTGCTGACAGAAACTTGCACCGTATAGCAACACACAAAGTATACTCACAAGAATACGCTCGATAATATAGAGAGAGAAAAAGAGAAAACTTTGTTTCTGGTGTGATTTTCAATTTTAACTTAGCCCTCTATTTATAAGAAAATGCTTGAACGCCAAAGGAGACTAAATTAATAAAATATTAATTTATTTATATAATTTTCCTTATCCCACCATTTTGACCAAAGAAATCAACCACAACACATGTTAAAGATGCCCACCAATCTTTGAAAAACGTTTTTCTTAAAAATAATAATTAAAACTTTCAAAAATTAATTATTTCGGAACTCCAAAACTTCAATAATTCATAATAAATAGCCCTTTTATCAGAAAAATTCAAAACTCGAGATTTTGCATATGAAATTCCATTATCTACAACTTTGCAGAAGGACGTTTTTTCAAATTCCAAACAGAAATAATCTGAAATCCACAAACGGGCGATTTTACAGCCTATAATCAATTCTCGGTCAAGAATTATGTCCACCGACACACAAAATATGTGTTAAATATTTAATGCCACAAAAATACTCTTCCTCCTCATATACATATATATCCCACATTCATTATAAAAATATCACCGTTAAAAATTTTCTCCATCTATATCCACATAAAATGAATATTTTTGTTATCATAATAATCAATAATTAATTATTCACAAATAATATTACAGAATCACAGTACTAACAACCAGGCCGTTCCCAGGATAGAGGGGGCTTTTCAATAAGGATTTCTCCTTACTGGCGCGCAATTAGGTGACCAAACCTCTCCTTAGACAGAACTTTATAGACATTGCCAATAATGTTATCTGATAATATTATTCAAATAATATGAATTATTAATCTGATAATGGAAAATACTGTGCAGTGACAATTATTGAAACAGTAATAATATAAATATCAACACAACAATTATTGAATCAATAAAATAAAATAATGAACAGTAATTACTGTAACAATTATTGAGTAGTGCCTTCTTACGTACGAATCTATAATTTAACAATACTGTGCAATACCGTGTGCTACTGTGCAACCACGCATATTACTGTATTTTAACCACCAGGTAACCCAATAGTGTTAACGGTAATAATTTACGCCGTTATTTATAAAACTCAATCTTTGTCGTTTTCTTTCATCCAACCTTTTTTCGTTATGGGGCCCACAAATGACTGCGCCGTTGTACGGAGATTCTCGACAAAAAGAATATTCCACGACCAAACGAATATTCCCCGACAATAATGAATATTTTATAACCACTTGCTTATTTTGTAAACTTTGCACGTTTCACCCATAACCAAAATATTATATCAAATTACCACCTTATTAACCAAGAATAATAATTAGAGGAAATTCGATTTTATTTATAAAAAGTTGGGGTCTTACACAAGCGATATTTAATGATCTTATTCATGTAAGGAATATCCAAGAAGAATCCTACAAGGAGAAGAAAAGAGGTGGAACAATCCTGGTGTGAAAGTCAAATCCAACAAGAGAGAGGAAAGTTTATCTATAATGTGACGCCCCCAAAATAGGTATACATCACCCATTATGAGTCGCCAAATACATGGTACAGAATTCAAATACAACTTAATTATACAACTGTCGTGTAAAGTACGACAAAACATAAGCTGAGAGTTTCAACATGAATATTGTCTTCTAGACAATATCCAAACTCAAATTTAATATTACTACATTTATTTTCACACTATTTCACAAAATAGTGAGGACTACTAACGCAAATATTTGGATCGTCACTTCGTTCCCCGGCTAGTCTCACCTATATTCTCATTTTCCTGAAGAGAAAAATGAAATCAAAGGGTGAGCTCAACTAGCCCAGTAAGAATTATTATGACTAACGATAATGCAGAAGAAATTATCGTTAGCCATCAACAGTGTTAAACTGATAAAATACAATAGACATCAAGTTTAACTACAGCGGAACAAGCAATCCATTAGAAGAGTCAAGTAAAGCATGATATCTACTATCTTCTATGATTTAAAAAGTTTATCATCAATTTTATCGCTGAGACTCAGCTTAATAAATAATTTACATCATCGAATCATCCCTGCACTACGGGCCAAGGATATTCATTAGTATCACGACCATGAATTATCCATGCACTACGGGTCAAGGATATTCGTGTTTTCACCAATAGTCATAATCATGCCAACAACTGTCCATCAATGCACTACGGGCTAATGATGACTTTTACCACATCATTTGTAACATTACGGTCATGATTTTATCGAATAATCTCTGGTCATAATCATACCAAGTTCATCTATGTACTACGGGCCACAGATGACTTTCATCATAATATAAGCATGAGGATGATGACAATGATTTAAAATTCAATTAAAAGAAAGCAAAGGATAAATTTTTAAAGATTTATAATTTAATTTATCTAGAATTCAGTAACGTCCAAATTATCAACATGATACTGCTTTGTGGAGTAAAATTCAAGAATAATATTGTATCAAAAATGATTTAAACCAAAAAGAAATCAATTTTTGTCATGAATAATACCACAGGTGAATAGTACCTGAGTGAATAGTACCCCATGAATAGTACTTCAGAAATAGTAACCTCATGAATAGTATTCTGGCATAAAAAAGTTAAAACTTATCAAGAATGCTCAGAATAATATTTCCATAAAAAGATACTAGATGAAGCGCAAATATCAAGGATATTCTACTAATTTCATGGAGTATAGAAGCCAAAATTTTAACAAAATGAGTGTAGAATTCAGAATCTGAAATAAAATAATATTACTTACATACTACAGAGTATAGAAGAAAATATTATTTCATATGAATACTGGAACAAAAATAATATCCCTTACCTTAAAAGGAGAGTATTCCAGCTGGTATATCGGGGATATTCTTGAAGAAAACTTGAACTGTTTTCTACGCTCAAAGCTTCCTAAACTTGAAAGAAATACGCTCAATATTATAGAAGAAGAATTCATTGATTTTGGTGTGATTTTCAATTATAACTAAGCATCCTATTTATAGGAGAATAGAAAGGGATACTATTTAGAAAAGTTTTTCACGGGTGAACAGAGAAAATCACGGACGATTTTCTGATTTTCAAAACTTTACTATGCAAACACTATGCAGACACTATGCATAATAAAATATAATATATATTCTATTTTTTATAAAAAATAAAACTTATAAAATAAAAAATCAACATCACTGTAAACCACCCGTGAATCGTCCCCCCAATTTTTTATTTCCTTATAGTGGGCCCCACCTCAAGTCATTATCACATGTGGGCTCCATCTCTTATAATGAATAACTTTCTACCGATTATTTTGAAAAATGGGTAAATAGTGGGTCCATAAAATAAGTAAAATTATAATAAATACTTCATAAAAAAATTCTCAATATTTTTAACAACATTTATTCATCATTATTATTATTCGCAATATTTAACATTCAGATCATTCCCAGGAAAGAGGGGGCTTTCTGATAAGGATTTCTCCTTATTGGCACGCAATTAGGTGACCAAACCCCTTTCCTCGATAGAACTTTCTAAACATCGTCAATAATGCAAATAATAATATGAATCATTGTATCTTCTCAATTATTGATTTAATAATATAAAATATGAACAATAATTGAATCCAATAACGTGAGATACTATGCAAGCAATTACTGTAGCAATAATTAAACAAAATTGAGTGAATTCTCACGTAAGCATAAATAATCAATACCGTGTGCTACTATGAAACCACGCGTATTACTGTACTTTTAACACTGGATATTTCAACAATTAATGGTAAAACTTTCGCCGTTATTTTTTATAAAAAGATATTTTTGTCATTTTCTCATTCTGATAATAATTCTGCTTGTGGGGTCCACCAATGATTGTGCATGTCGTACGAATATTCCCTGTTAAAACGAAAAATTCTCCGACCAATCGAATATAATATAACAACTTGTGTACTTTACAAAATTTATAAATATTACCCACAACTATAATATTATATCAAATTCACTCCTTAATATTCAAAAATGAAATTTATAGAAAATTCATCTTTATTCATAATACATGGGGTCTTACAACCTCCCTATTCTTATGAAATTTTGCCCCTCAAAATTAGGATACATACCTGGTATGTCGAAGATGTGAGGATACCTTGATTTCATTTCAGATTCTAACTCCCAGGTCATTTCCTCAACATCGTGGTTTTTCCACAAAACTTTGACTTGATGTATAACCTTGGAGCATAGAATATGTTCTTTCTTATCCAAGATTTTAACAAGTACCTCTTCATACATTAAATATTCCGCTATTTCGTCTGGTTCTAACTCAATAATGTGGTTCGGGTCTTCCACATATTTACGTAACATGAATATATGAAAAATGTTATGAACACAAGACATACTTGCCGGTAAGGCAAGTCTATAGGCCACAGTTCCTACTCGATCGAGGATTATAAATGGGCCAATGAATCAAGGATTGTGATTTCCTCTCTTTCCAAATCTCGTAACTCATTTCCATGAAGCAACACGTAACAACACATGATCTCCAATATTGAATTCCACGTCCTTTCGATGAAGATCAGCATAACTCTTTTGTCGATCTTGCGAGATTTTTATACGTTGTCGGATCATTTGAATCTTTTTTGTAGTCATACGTACCAACTCTGGTCCCAACAACATTGCTTTACCCACCTCGTCCTAACATATTGGAGAACGACACTCGCGTCCATACAACGCCTCAAATGGAGCCATGCCAATACTTGCTTGATAACTGTTGTTGTAGGAGAATTCCATCAATGACAAGAACTTATCCTAACTTCCTTTGAAGTCAAGGACACAGAATCTTAATAGATCCTCAAGAGTTTGAATAGTCCTCTCTGACTGCCTGTCCATTAGAGGATGATAAGCCGAATTGAATCGTAAATTCGTGCCCATATCTTTTGACAAACTAACCCAAAATCGTGAAGTGAATCTTGGGTCTCGATCAGAAACTATGGATATTGGCATACCATGCAGTCTTACAATCTCATTTATGTACATACGAGCAAGACGTTTAAGTAATAGTTTCTCGTATAGGTAAGAAATGATCAGACTTGGTCAATCTATCAACAATTATCCAAATTGCATCTATACCTTGAGAAACCTTGGGAAGACCGGTAACAAAATCCATGGTAATGTGCTCTAACTTCTATTCTAGAATTTCAAGTGGTTGGAATGGACCTTTTGGCACTTGATGCCCTGCCTTGACTCGTTGACAAGTTAAACACCTTGAGATAAACTCCTCTATCTCTATCTTCATATTGCTCCACGAAAATGTATGTCGAAGATCACGATACATTTTGGTACTCCTAGGATGGATTGCAAACGGTGTTTTGTGCGCCTCCATCATGATTTTATACTTTAAATCAGGGTCATTAGGAACACAAAGTCTAGAGTTGACTCGTAGTATTACTTCTTCATCTATTCTTGCTTCTGGGATAGTACCTTCTTGTACTTTCTTCCTCATACGCATCATCTCCAGGTTTGTAGCTTGAGCAACTTTAACTTTATCGATTAAAGTCGATTCTACTCGTATATTTGTCATCATAACGTGGGGACCTGGAGTCTTTAACTCTATCTCCATCCTTTGCAAGTCATACAAAATGGGCCTTTGCGTTGAAAATATCGCACTCGTACCCTGCATATGATCTTCTACTTAATGCATCAGCTACCACATTCGCTTTTTCCAAGATGGTATTGAATGGTATGATTATAATCTTTTAATAGCTCGAGCTAACGTCATTGCCGCATGTTGAGTTCCTTTTGAGTGAAGAAATATTTGAGGCTTTTATGATCCGTATAGATCTCCACTTTCTCCCTATACAGGTAATGCCTCCATATTTTTAGTGCGAAAACGACTGCTGCCAACTCTAGATCATGAGTAGGATAATTCCTCTCATATTCTTTGAGTTGTCATGAGGCATAGGCTATGGCTTTCTTATGTTATATGAGAACACATCCTAACCCTTTGCCTGAAGCATCACTATAGATGACAAATCCCTCCGAGCCAGATGGTATTGTCAGAATAGGAGCTGAAATGAGTCTCCTCTTGATTTCTTGAAAACTCTTCTCACATTCCTCGCTCCAATCGAATTTTGTATCTTTCTGAGTCAGCTAAGTTAATCGAGTAGCGATTCGAGAAAACCCTTCTACGAATCTCCGATAATAACCAGCTAAGCCGAGAAAGCTATGTACTTCGGTCACTGATTTAAGTTGATCCTTGTTTTGAATTGCTTAAATCTTTGCCAGGTCAACAGATATTCCGTGATTTGATATCACGTACCCAAGTAATGTTACTTCTTCAAACCAAAACTCTCATTTCTTCAACTTGGCATACATCTTATTTTCACGAAGCTTTTGGAGTATCAGCCTCAAGTGTTTCTCATGATCTTCACGGCTTTTGGAGTAAATGAGGATGTCATCAATAAAGGCGACCATAAATGATCCAAATATTCCTTGAATACTCTGTTCATCATATTCATGAAGGTAGCAGGAGCATTAGTCAATCCAAAAGACATAACTAGGAATTCATAATGCCCATATCGAGTTCTGAAAGCAGTCTTTGGAATGTCATTAGTTTTAATCTTCAATTGGTGATATCTGAAACGAAGATCAATCTTTAAAAAGAATTTGGCACCTTGTAACTGGTCAAACAGGTCTTCAATACGAGGCAACGGGTACCTATTTTTGAGAGTGACATGGTTCAACTCCCGATAATTAATACAAAGTTGCATACTCCTATCTTTCTTATTCACGAATTAGAACAGAAGCGCCCCAAGGAGACGTACTAGGACGGATGAAATTGATGTCTAACAATTCCTATAGTTGGGTCTTTAACTCCTGAAGTTCAATAGGAGCCATTCGATATGGAGCTTTGGAAATGGGTTTTGTACCAGGTTCAAGATCGATACAAAATTTAATTTCACGCTCTGGGGGTTGGCCAAGAAGTTCTTCAGGGAATACGTCAGGAAATTTATTAACAATAGAAATATCATTCAAAACTGACGTATTTTTGTTTAAATCCGTGACATGAGCTAAGAAAGCTTAACATTCGTTTTTCAATAAACGAATAGCTTTATGGCTTGAGATGACAGTGATTGATTTTAATGGTTTGGTTGCTTGAATTCGCATAATAGGTTGGTTAGGAATATGAAAACTAACAACCTTACGAAAATAATCAATTTTAGCATGATGAGTAGTTAACCAATCAATCCCTAAAATAACATCAAATGCAAGTATTTTCAAAGAGATAAGGTCGATAGGTTATGTGCGGGTACTGGATTTGAATCAAACAAGACTTATAAATAGTGGATGTAATGAAGGTTTCTACCAACTAGAGTTTCAACAGATAAGTCAAAGTTTAATTTCTCCGAAGTTAAATTTAAACGTTGAGCGCAAGTAGGAGAAATAAAAGAATGGGTAGAACTAGTATCAAATATGGTATAGACTTCGCTAGAGTTTATAATTAGATTACCCGTGATAACCTCGTTCGGGTTCCTTGCTTTCTGGGAGGTTACGAAAAACGCTCTCCCTTAAACTACTGGTTTTGACATTTTCTGGAACGGACCTTTGGTGCCTCCATCCCAGCTGGACTTGGCTTTCCTGCACTGATAAAATGGAGCTAGGTGACCTTCTCTTCCACAATTGTAACACGTTTTGGACTGCTGCGTACAGTTTGGACTGATGTATCCCTCACCTCCGCATTTGAAGCATATGATAGGTGGTCGTTCTCCTTCCTTAACAACGGGTGTCGGTGCTGACATCTTTCCATCATTGTTAATCTCCTCTTCTTGAAATGTCCACTTTTATTATCTTGGTCATGATTACCACCGAAGTGGTTACCATTTCTGGCATGTTGATTCCCTTCACGTTTGTTGTCACCGCTTCGATGACTGCTACCACTGGTATTATCGACTTATCGGCTACTCTCTCTTGGTTGGGTTAACTCATTATCGCGCTCGAATAACTGTCAAAAAATTAATTAAAGTGAGAAAGCAAAAGGTTGAGTTAACTGCACTTTGATCCCCAAATTTATCCCATTTTGCACATTGCATCACATTCTTCAAAACATGATATTTTTTATCTAGCACTTTTAGTGAGTCGACATATATCCCATCGACCAAAAAACTGTCACTAAAAGTGCAAAATCCGACACTTTCCAGTCACTTTTGGGCCAGAGGGTGTTATGCGCCTGGTTCACTAAAAGTGTAGTATGCAAATTATCTTGTTTTGAAGTATAGGAGACAATGTGCAAAATTTGATTTACTTAGGGGATCAAAGTGCATTTAACTCTAAAAAGTTAAGAGATATTAAGTGATATTATTTCATAAGTTATATAATTTATAAATAATAATATTTTATAAATTAATATATTGTATAATGTTTTTTAAATATATCAATTTGAATCATGATCCGAATTGTTTACTACAAGAAAAAGTCTTAATTTCAATGGAATATTCCGTCAGAAGTAAGCCTATTTCATCTGAAATTCGGTCGTATATATAAATGTCGGAGATAAGGTCCATCAAAAATTTCGTCGAAAAACACATGTTCGACTGAATTATATCCGACTGAATTTTGTCAGGAAATAAGATATTGTCGAAGGAAAGATTTCGAAGAATCAATCTCTTGGACATAAGCTATTTCTGACGAAAAATAAGATTTTTTTAAAAAACTACTTAAACACTAACACCAACGAAAATTCCCTCAAAAATATACTATTTCCGATGAAAAATATGAATTTAAAAAAACTATTTAACCACTAAAACACCTTATTCCGTCGAAAATAGTAATTTTTTAATAAATTTTAAAATTGCAATTTCCTAGTTTTAAACTCATTGTTGTACATGTAACTTGCTTTATCCCAACACAGACAGACAGTAATATATTTCACACATTTAACATAGCGCTGAAAACATGTATTATCTCGTCATCAACAATATAACTAAGCTAACAATTGCATATATAAGCTAACAATTACAAATAATCTACTAATTCATTAACAGTTACAAATATAAGCTAAGTTTCCATAAATTATACAATATGATTTACAAAACTCGTACAAACTCAACTAGACTAAAATATGTATAAATGATCTACAATTTAATGAATAAAATGAATAAAAATGAACTATAAACTAGTAGGAGGACCATCATCGACCAGGGGTGGACGACGATGCTGCTCTTGTGTATGAAAATCAGTGTCCTCATCCCCCTGGTCGCCATCGCCATCACCATCACCAGTCCGCTCGCCATCGCCACTCTGTTGATAGAATTAAAAATAAAAATCATTAGTCCTTATATATGTGAGAACTAAAAAGAGACTGTTAAATGAAAATAACATAACATTCAGAATACATGAGTAGGCGAGGGAGTAACAAAAAGCTTGCTCTAAGAGGGTAACCACCATCTGGAACATCTCGCCACTCAACGCGTCGAACTACTAGGCAATTGCTGACGAAGAAAAATTGGATCGGTATAGAACCTATCCGACATTGTCGGTATCAGCATTTGGAATAACTCATCGTCCAAGCCAATACACGTATGAGATGGTCCAACAGGTGATCTTAGACGTTGGCGTTCGCTTGAGACTGAGAATATATATATAAATTTATTAATAATAATTTATATTATGCGATAAATTATGATAATTTCGTGAAACATAAAAAATATTATTACCTTCAGGTAGTGTATATGCGGGTATCTTCGGCAAGACAAACACTCGATACCTTTTGGTACTACTAGTAGGGGGATCCTGAGATACGACCCATAGTCTCAGCTCCACATCCTAAGATAATACAATCTCGGGAGGGGGGATGGTGGAATCTAACGACTCAGAACCCCCCTAGCAGCCTCCAACTCAACTATACAATGGTTCCGAAGCTTCTGAAATCGGTCCTTGTAATTTATTTTGTATACGTGAGTTAATTATATCATTTTATTAATGAGTGAATATTGAGATTACTAAAAATTAAGATTAGTTTTACCTGTATAGCTAATTCTGCCTGAGATAAAACATGCTACTCCTTAAGCGTGTGGGCTCTACCCCAAAACTCTAACATAGTCGGAGCTCAGCCTAAGGTCCTCCCCAAAGTCTAATAAATACATTCATAAAATAGTTATTAAGTATTCGTGTGAGAATTTGAGAACTAAACACCTAAATATATTACACTTGCTGACTTTGCCTGCTTGAAAGACTACGAGCCAGTCTTGTGTACTATGCGGAGTTGGCCACGGTTCTTCTTTGCTTGCTCAGAATTCTTCTTGAAGTCATCAGCATCTTAATGTGCATACATAGCCTTCCATGCTAAATCGGAGACTATGTGGGGTTGGTGATCTCTGACGGTGGTCCTGGGCTGGTCATCAACTACTGGGGCTATCCTCTGTCGCATCTCATACAGCCAGCCGAAGTAATTATTAGTGACATGTGTAATAATCATATCGTCACTGGCTGCCTGAGAGATGCCCTCCTCATATCTATAATAAGTGTATAACAAAAGTTTAAAAGTTAGGAACAATTAATTTCTTAGGCAACAACTATGTACTAATATATAACTGACTAATATAAACTTATTAACTTACATGAAACTCTCGCAAGATATTTTGCATAAAGGAGGCATCGTATCGTACATACTAGTTGTAGCGCATTCACCCGGTCGGGAGGTGCGTCACGCAGATAGCGTTTAAGGTGTGTTTAGCAACCGAGTCTAGTATACTACAGTAAAAATATAACAATATGTGTTAATTTAATTGTGTCATGCAATAAATAATATATATTTAAATTTTTACTACAACGATGAATTAACACTTACTGTTCAGACTCGACATCCACCAGGACTATAAATGGAGCTACTAGTGGCCAACCAAAGATATCGAAGTTAGTCCCTTGATGTTGTCGACGAGGCACATATGCAATAATTAAAAAAATGATTTAATAAACAGAAACTAATGCAAGTTGAGATATATTTAAATCCTAGTTCAGAAAAATTTCTGGCTCCTTAAGACGAGCCTCCATCATAACTAGCATCTCCTGATCTAGATTGCCCACCACCACGATGACCTCGACTGCTATGTCTAGCCATAAATATACTAGAAAACAAGTTCTCTAAAACATTTTTTTATGTATGCATGACATCTATACAATGACAAACTGAAAGTGTGACCCAATATGACAACTCAAACCATATGGGCGAGTGTGTCCAATTATGAGTCTTCCCGTACCTGATTGTTCTCAATTTACTTTGCTCCTTCCCTGGTGGTGGAAATGTCAGATCGTTTAGCCAGCCCAAGACCTCACATCCCGATAGTCGACCAACAACCCCTTTCGTCTCTGTCTTTTTGTTGAACTGTGAAGACATCTTTCTGTAATTATGATCAACAGGCAAGAATCTAAGAGTTGTTCTAAAGAAACTGCATTTCTGCCCATATTAAAACTGATTGCCTTACACATCCCCCATACACATTGGATATTACAGCTTCCCATGAGTTAACCAACCACTAATAATCCCAAGAGTCGAAAAGTTAGTAATAGTCCACAACAAGGTTGTCTTCATAAAAAAATTCTCAGTCGATCGATTTATCATACGTGTGGACCCCTATCTCCCACAACATCTTTAGTTCATCGACTAAAGGCCTGAGGTACATGTTAATGTCTTTTGTAGGACTCCTATCCCCTGGTATGAGTAAATTCAAGAATAAATATGGATCACTCATACACATTGACGATGGAAGATTATATCTACCATAATGACTGTCCAAACAAAGTAAAGCTGACTAAAATTATTAAAAGGAAAAAATCCATTCGTAGCCATGTCGAGCCTCACATTCCTGACTTCCTCCGCAAACTGTGGATTTTTTTTAGCAAATCTCTTCCATTCATCTCTAACTGTAGGGTGAGTCAGCTGACTAAGCACGACGTCCCTTGTTCTATGCTAACTCATATGTTACATGCAATCCTGCTCACAAGCATCGATCTTATGATACCCCATATTCAACCCCTTAATCATCTTTTTCACTTTGTAATAATTCACATCTATGTTAGAGAGTAGTTTGAATTAGTTAGTTGTTGACTTTGCCAGAGTTATTAGTTCTGACTCCCGCCTCTCACCGTGAAACACTGCGGCGTGTAATATATATGGATGTGAGAGAGAGATAGATCTAGAGAGAAAGGGAATTAACTTAGTCAAATGTGTCAGGAATATGTGTGTGAATATTATTCCTTATTTATTTAATTTAATGATGAAAATGATAAAGTCAATAAATGAATATGCAAATATGTCTGAATTGATAAAAGCTGTAAAGTCCTTAATAGACAATATATACAAGGACTTAGATTGAAAAGATCAAATGTGTTAGGTTGATTTGATATGAATAAATAGCTTTGTGAAGTCCTTTAAAAGATTGTAATGTAAAAGGACTATGAATAGAAAGATCATACTTGTTAGGTTGGTCTTATAAAGCGAAAATAGATAGGGTTGTCTGATCGAAAAGCACTTCACCAACTATCACAGTCTGCCAAGATAGTTAAGGCAGAATTGTAGTCTATCAAAGAAAAATCATAGACTACAGTTTGAATCGTAGAAGTTGTCTGCCGAGAGCTTATCGAGCTAAAATAAGAATCGTAGGGTTCACTCAAAATCATGAAATCTACAAGTCATTACAAATCCTAATCGTAGTCTGATGAGCCAGCTAAGAGATTGCAGAAGCCAGGGCAGAATAATAGTCTGTCTAGAAAGCCTCTCTCAGAAGAGCAGTTTGTCAAAGAAAACCACTCTCGAAATCGTAGAGACAGTTTTCCAAGTGTTTGCCAAGCCAAGTCAAGAATTGTAGGCTTCACTCGAAATCGTGGAGTCTACAAATCATCACCAATGAAAATCGTAGTCAGTCAAGTGCTCACAATGCTAAAGTAGAATTGTAGAGCACTCTATGATTCTCAAAAGATGAGCAATCGTGAAGTGTATACATAGATCTCATCCTCTGAAATGAGTAAGAGTATCATAAAGGATTCTCTAAATGGCCTACAAGCTAACAAAAGATCAAAGCATGCACCAACTCTATCAGCAAGGCTAATTAAGAAGTGAAGAGCCATTCATGAGTCATCTACAAGCGCCCATCAAAAGACAATGATCATAATATTTTCCATCTAGTAGTAGAGTCTAATAAAGCACTTTCAGAGATAATGGCAAACTAAGGACAGACGAAAAGGATTGTTTATGCTCAATTTACCATGAAGAATAAACAAAAGATCACAGGGAAAAAATTGAGAAATCTGAGCATTTTTAATCAATAGAGTCATCTAAATCAAAGGGCCAAGGCAGTCAACTAGTTTGCTAGTTCCTAAAGAAAGACAAAATAAGCAAGGTCGAAGAATAGACTGTAAGTGAAAGATGGTATTGTCAAGTCAAAGAGATCTCTTAGAATCGTAGAAATGTCAAGGGAATCGTGGAATAGGCAAATCACTCCACGATTCCCACAGACAAATTACGAACAAGTATATAAACTTCAGCATCAGAATCACAGAGTTCATTCGTCTGGTGATTGAGTCTTAGAAATGTCTAACAGTAAAGACTGACATACGAACGTTGATGTTTGAGAATCTCAATGCTCTCATCAACATCCTTGGTTTGGATCGAGGAAACAAAAGGAAAGAGAAAATGTGACTACCAACTGTCTGTTGAAAGTGACGTTTCATAAATGTCAGATCAGAAAACAATCTGCTATGTCAGGCCTGTCAAAAAGAAGTTTTCACATCATCTCAGTATGTCTACATCAATGAACTAAGAATGTTTGAAGACTTTCAAATAGCTCTCAACGGTTATAATCCAATGGGAAGCTGATGGATGAACCTATAAAGAGTTGAAGCTTCAAAGAGATAAGATTTGACTTGAGAAAAAATGAGTAATATAGAGCTTAACAGAAAAAAAAGGTCTCAGTGAGAGTGAGACTACCACAAAATGAGTGAATCACATCTAATAAGAGTCTTATACTTCTAAAAGGTTCACTCAATAAAAAGGAGTATGCCAACAGAGTGGTATCCGTGCTAAGAGCCGTAAGGCCAAGAAGATAAGAACTAGAGTGACAGATCAGAGAGCGGACTTCAAGAGCCACTCTACGTCTCACCATGACCACTATAAACTGATCGAAGGGAAGAAGATGTAGAGCTGAAATTGTGCACAAGACAACCAGTGTTCAAAGGATGCTAAGTACCAAAAAAGTCAGACTAGTATGTGATAAATGGGTTTTTTTCCTACTTATTGGATATCAATTCACGAAAACTATGCCCATCTCAAGTACATTTCAGTGTGTTTTTAGTTGCATTTTGTTTTGTTTTGCATTGTATGTACTGAGAACTCCTTTGGTGCGTAATTACAGGAACTGGAATAGCTCAGTGATGGTAGGTGGGAATGAGGCTAATGGAGGTATGACACGAGGGTCGAGTGGAGAAAAGAAGCTAAGCAGTGGTAGACAAAAGAGAAAAAGTAGCATGTCAAATAAACAAGGGCAGCATGGAAATGAAGTAGCAGTAGCAGACTCAAGACTACAGATTTTAGGAGCTGCGCGGTTACACAGGCTAAAAGATGTGTGCCCACGCCATCACCCGGACAGAACTTATCTTGCATTCACGTGCCCGCGCCGTATTTATAAAGGAATCTCACGTGGCCGCGCATGTCGTTGACTGAAGCTGCTGACTTTATTTTAATTTTTAAAATTGAGGAGTTTGAGTTGGTTAAAACTATTCTAGGTTGGTACCAAATGGATCTATCTATTATTTTCACTGTGTTTTTCATAATATAGAACTAGGGTTTTACGCTTTGAGCGAATTCTGACGTGCAGTCAAGTTTAGACTTAATATCTTCTACTTCATCTTTGGGATTCAATCATTGTATACAGTTTATGTTACTGGAGATTAATGAGGAGTTGAACATTACGTTTGGATTATAATCAGCAATTGGGTTTGATCGATTCCATCTCTCTTTCAATTATTTATTTATTTTACTATATTGCTTTAATCCCATAATGGCTTTCGGTTCAGTGATGAACTAAACTCCATTATGGGATTCTAACGGAGTTTAATATGTAGTCTAATTGATTGCTTGATTGCTGGCCTGTTTATGTATCTTCAGGAATTTCTATTATGGTTGATTTGAATGCATGAATGATTGATCACCATTCATTTTATGTGCTTGTATGGAATTGAAAAATAACATGCAAGTATGGTTGTAATCATGATAGCATGCGTATATAGGGTTGATTTGCTTAGCTTTATATTTCGTGAACCAGATAGACATATACTGTTTCACCGTATGAGTTATATAAGGGCTTGTGCTTAAATTCAATATGGCTGCAATTTCACATAGACATATAGTGAGGTTGGTTTTATTGATGATTACATGATGTCTATTGCATGTGGATGTTATGTAAGTAGGTCATAATACATTGAAAAATGGTTATGTCTACATTTGTGTCCTTGGCTAATTTTCTGTGATACGTGAATAGTCTTGCATGATGGTGGTATTTAAATGAACTAGTAAATGAAGTTAGGATCCCATTACTTCCAGATTTTATTTATTACATTACTATTCTTCTTTTAGTTATTATTTGAGTTTAGAATAATTCACAATCATAAGCGTTCGTTTAAGCATATAAAAATAGTGATTAGTTAATGCATACTAGTTTAATTTAGAAACCTTTCTTCATGGATCGATACTCAACTTACTCTGTATTACTTGTTGACACATGTATGCTTTAATGAGTTAGAGTCCTTTTATTAGAAGTAAAAAGGAGGCAACAAGTTTTTGGCGTCGTTGCCGGGGAAAGGCTTTTAAATTTAAATAATTATCATCAGTTTTAAGCTAGATTGTATGACTTAAGCAAATCTAATCTTATCTCATTTCTATTTTTGTTTTTATTTCAGGTACTTGTAGATATTTTATGCACACGCGATCATCCAATTCCAAATTGATACCTGCACAGGACGACATTAACGGTAGAGGTTGGAAATCAAGAGTACATAGGAATTTAAAAGCAGCGTTAGAAGGAACAACATTTAATATGGTAGAAGAACAAAGAGAGGAGCACCGGGCTTTGAAAGACTATTCCATGCCTAATATTAATAGACTTCAGTCTAGCATAGTCAGACCGGCGATAGCAGCTAATACATTCGAGATAAAATTGGGCACTATTCAGATGATACAGAATTTGGTACAGTTTGGGGGTGCTATTATAGATGATCCTAATGAGCACTTATTAAGCTTTATTGAGATATGTGATACATTCAGATATAACGGGGTGTCGGAGGATGCTATCAGACTTAGGTTGTTTCCATTCTCATTGAGGGATAAAGAGAGAAGTTGGCTTCATTCTTTGCCTTCAGGATCAATTACTACATGGGAGGACCTATCACATAAATTTTTAGCCGAGTTTTTCCCAATGGCTAAGACCGCGAAGATGAGGACAACAATCTCCCAATTTGAGCAACAACAGGGTGAATCCTTATACGAAGCCTAAGAGAGATACAAAGAGATGCTACGGAAGTGTCCGCACCATGATATGCCAAATTGGATGGTGATCAACACATTTTACAATGATTGGGATGGCAGTCTAGGCCTGATTGTAGATGCAGCTGCAGGAGGAGATATTTGGGCAAAGAGTTATGAGGAAGCTTATAACCTTATCGAGACAATGGCAGCGAATGACTTTCAAAACCCTACATCTCGGATGCCACAGCCCAAAGTTGCAGGTTTGTTGGAAGTGGATGCTATCACTCAGTTGTCAGCACAGATGGCATCCATGGCAAAGAAAATAGACTCATTACAGAGAGTAAGGCAAAGACAGTTGCCTTTGTATGCAAAATTTGTGCAGGGTCACACTCCACGAATCAATGTGCTATTAGCTCAGAGTCGGTACAGTATGTGAGCAACTACAGAAAGGACCAAGGCCAATTTCAGAACAAATACAACTCCAACAACCGCAACCATCCAAGCTTCAGTTGGTCAAATAATCAGGGAAATCAGCAGAATTAGTTTCAGCCGAATAATCAATTTCAGTCACAGTCCAGTGCAGCAATAGTTTACTCCAATACCACCTTTTCTGCCGGGATTTTCTCAACAACAACAACATCACACTCCATCTGCACCTCAGCAAGAAAAGAAATCCGAAATGGAGGAGATGATGATGAAGTATATGGCGAATACAGAGGTAATGATCAAAAGCCAAGCAGTGGCTATTAAAAATTTAGAAACTCAAATGGGACAAATGGCAAGCATGTTTAACAACAGGCCCCAGGGTTCATTGCCAAGTAATACAGAGGCAAATCCACGAAGAGAAGGGAAGGAACAGTGTCAAGCGATCACATTATGGTCTGGGAAAAAGGTTGCAGAAATTGAGCATGCCGCGGTCGCGCCATTTTTACAAAGGGAGGACGCGTGGTCGCACGAGGCAAAAACTGGGTCTGAGAGAAAAGAAAACCATAAAGGTTCTGAGGCACAGCAGAAAGAGGAAAATAAAGCAGGTTCAGTAGAGAAGCCCATGAGTAAACCACCACTAGTTCACCCTCCAGTTCTGTATCCATAAAGATTGAATAAGCAGAGGGAAGACAGGCAGTTCAGCAAGTTTTTGGAGGTTTTTAAAAAGCTGCAGATTAACATACCTTTCGTAGAGGCATTGGAACAGATGCCAAGTTATACAAAGTTCATGAAGGTATATTGTCAAGGAAGAGGAGATTAGAAGAGTTTGAGATAGTGGCCTTGACTAGAAGAATGCAGTGCAATGCTTCAGCGCAAACTACCTCCGAAGTTGAAAGATCCGGGCAGTTTCATAATTCCATGTACGATCGAAAAGATGAGCTTCAGTAAGTGTGTATGTGATCTTGGGGCAAGTATCAATTTGATGCCCTTATCAGTATTCAACCAGTTGGGATTGCCGGCTCCAAGGCCGACAAATATTTCGTTGCAGCTAGCTGACAGATCCATCACATATCCACGGGGAATTGTTGAAGATGTATTGGTGAAAGTGGATAAATTCATCTTTCCAGCTGACTTCATCAGTTTGGATCACGAGGAAGATAAGAGTATATCAATCATACTGGGAAGACCATTCTTAGCCACAGGAAGGACCTTGATAGACGTGCAGAAAGGGGAACTCACTATGCGTGTTCATGATCAGGAGGTTACCTTTAACGTATTCAAGGCGATGAAGTTTCCAACAGATGAAGAATAATGCTACCGGGTTGATTTGGTGGATCAGGTTCTAACAGATGAAGTACAGAGTTTAGTGCAGTATGAACTGTTGAGAAGTGTCATTGCTGAAAATTCAGAATTAGAGGACGAGGAATTTGAAGAACTTGTGAAATATCTGGATACTACTCCGCAATTTAGAAAATTCAAAACACCGGTGGAGCCATTGAAGAAAGCTGGAGAGATGACAATAAAATTGAAACCATCTCTTGAGACATCTCCAGAACTTGAATTAAAACCACTTCCGGATCATTTGAGGTACGCATTTTTAAATAAAGATTCAAAGCTACCTGTGATTATTTCTTCTGCATTAACATCTTTTCAGGAAGAAAAACTGCTACGAGTGCTTAGAGAGTTCAAATCGGCTATCGAATGGACTATAGCAGACATAAAAGGGATCAGCCTTCTCAAACCATAAAATCCTATTTTTCCAATTTTGTTACTTCACATAACATATTTAATTTATTTACTCATAACTTGTTCAATTTCATAAAAAATACCAAATCAGTCCCAAAAATATTTCTTTTCTGGGATTTAGCAGAATATAGTCCCATATTGAACATATATTTTTCTCGGAATTTTTAAAATTTATTTACTATTTTTCATATGGCCAAAACCGCCGAATATTTAGACATTTATCCAAAATTCCAAAATTTACAGGGTATACTCCTGTTATATATATGTACTCCCAATAAAATTTTACCAATTTTTGAGTTAACCACAACGAGTTTATAAGGGTTTACTTTTAAAATAGCATTTTCCCATAAAATTCATAACTCTTAATCTATACATCAAAAAATCGCCATCTTTTGACATAATATAGAAAACTCATCAAATTATCATTTCAAATTTTTTCAGAATTTTTGAGGGTCAGAAAAATTACGAAACTGCAAATGGATTTTCACCTGCCATGCGGTAATCCACGTAGACAGATCATTTCCATAATTTAATAAGGAATGAATACGAAGGATCATTCACCATGCATGTGGTAGTCCACATAGACAGGTTATTCTAATAGAATAATAAAGAATGGAATAACAGAAGAATTCACCATACATGCGATAGACCGCATAGACAAGTTATTCCCAACAGAATAATAAGGAATAGAACCAGGTCATGTGTAATCCGCACAAACAGAATATTCTAACAGAATAATAAAGAATGGAACCAGGTCATGCGTAATCCGCACAGATGGGATATTCCAATAGAATAATAAAGAATGGAATAACAATAGAATTCACCAGGCATACGATAGACCGCACAGACAGATTATCCCAATAGAATAATAAAGAATGGAACCAATTCATACATAATCCGCATAGACAGGATATTTTAACATAATAATAAAGAATGGAATAACAGAAGAATTTTACCATGTATACGGTAGTCCGCGTATACAGGTTATTCTAACAGAATAATAAGGAATGGAATAACAATAGCTCTCTTCATGAATACGAAAGAAATAATACCCCTTGCCTCAAAAGAAACTGGATACTGGAATTGTGAGGTAGCAGACTTCTCTTCTTCTTTCTCTCTATAATTTCTCTCTATAATAATTGCTCTATAGCTTTAGTGAATTGGTGAGAAATGAAGGAAGAATGAGCTTCTATTTATAGGCAAATATAGTTTCGATAATTGCACGTTTTGGGGCTCGAAATCTTAAAGTACAATACCTTCAACTTTTCTTTCATTTTTAATTTAGTCCTGCAACTATTATCAAACTTGCACCACATCCCCTAATTGTAAATAATGTGAATCAATAGTTCAATCATGTGAATCAATAGTTATAATCATGAGAAAATACGAATTACAGTATATCACCTCCATCTATACCTCCATTTTTAACTTAGTCTTGCAAATATTATCAATCTTGCACCAACTCCCCTAATAGTAAATGAATGTGACTCAATAGCACACACATGTGAACAAATAGTTATATAAGCATGTGAATTAGTAGCAATTAATTTCTCATTTATCCAATTAATTACCCGATTTATCAATATAACCCCCAAACATCAATTATCATCGGAATAGATGTCGATTTCCACTAACACTAATAATCCCAACATAATGGAACTATCAAATCCATCTTTAATCAACACGAACTTATTCATCATTAATATTATAACTCACAATATTTAACAACCAGATCGTTCCTAGGAAAGAAGGGGCTTTCCGATAAGGATTTCTCCTTATTGACTCGCAATTAGGTGACCAAACCTCTCCTTGACAGAACTTCTAGACATTATAAATATTGCAATTTAATAATATGAATAACTTTGACATCTCAATTATTGATTTAATAATATATCATATTATGCAGATGATATTGTGACAATAATCGAATCAATAATATGAGAGATATGATGCAACAATTACTATAGCAATAATTGAGTATAACTGAGTGACTTCTCACGTAAGCATCAATAACCAATACTATGTGTTACTATGCAACCACGCGTATTACTGTACTTTTACTACTGGGTAGTTCAATAGTTTTAACGGTAATACTTCCGCCGTTATTTTTATAAAATGATAATTCTGTCAATTTCTTACTACGACAATACTTTCGTTGTGGGTTCACCAATGATTGTGCCGTCGTACGGATATTCCCCGACAAAAAGAATATTCCCCGACCAATCGAATATTATATAACAACTTGCTTACTTTGTAAAATTTATAAATATTACTCACAACTATAACATTATATCAAATCCACACCATAATATTCAAAAAAAATTGAGAAATTTAAATCTTTATTCATAAAATTTGGGGTCTCACAACTATGTTACATTTTTGTCATTATAGAGGTTGATTATGTTGTGTTGGTAACTTGCTGATTTAGTTTTGGTTACTAACTTTTATATTTTTGGAAACTGATTATTATATAGTTATTAAAATGTATTTTATTACACTTGAGTTGGAGATTGATAAATATTTATATTGTATGTGGTAAAATGGTTATGTTGTTTCTGAGTGGATGTATTGTTAGTATTATTTTCTTAAATGGTTAGTATATAATTTGTTATATATTAAATAGTCTGATTAGTTTGGGTTTTGGTCACTTGCTGATATGATTTGGTTACTACTGATAGTAAATTTGGATAATGTTGTTTTAATAGTTTTGGTTTTAAAGTTTATTGATATTCTATTTTGATTTGGTTAATGTGTACGTAATGTAATTTATTGTATTTTTCATATTTGGGATCTATTTTATGAGGAGCATCATCGAAATTTTACTACAAAAATCATTTATTGGTGTGATATGGAAGTGCCAACTGTTATGAAGAATAAATTATCTGAAGTACAGTTAAATAAGTTTAAGTTGTCTTGTTTTGGAAAAATTTTAGATTTTGGGCAGCCCGAGATGTTTTCACAGATAATCCATCATGCTTTGGTTAGGGAAGTTTATCAAAGGGATAACGGGGAGATGTAGTTTTTATTTGGTGAGAGAAGGGTAAGATTTGGATTGCCAGAATTTTGTTTAATTTCTGGTTTGAATTGGCAAGGAGATGAAGACATTGATGGTTTCAAGGGGATTGAAAATATGTTGGTGGAGATGTTTTTTGGAAATGAGGTTGTAACCCATTCTAGTATCGGGATGATATAGGAGTGATTTTTTTGATGATGACGATGAGGCAGTTAGGATGTCCATCATTTTCTTGGTTTTTAATTTCATATTAGCTATTGTTTCTGAAAATTATGTGGATGAAGCTTTGGTTAACTTTTTGTCTTATGGGGATATTGAAAGTTATCCGTGGGGAAAATTTGCTTTTAACAAACAAATAATTCACTATCCCTTGCTGTTAAGGGACATGTAAAGAAGGATAAGTATGGTGGGGTGGTATACAATTTTTACAGGGAAAGTTATTATAAATCTTATAAGCTGAATGGATTACCTTATGTGTTTCAAGTTTTTTTGTTTGAAACAATTCCTACATTGAAAGTTAGAGGCTTTTGTATTGATGATCATGTTTCTGAATTCAGATTATTTAGATGGAGGAAGTTAGGAAAGGCTCCTAAGAATGAGAAGTTGAATGACTTGGTTTTTGGTTCTGGTCAGGTATGCTAGTTACCATTTACATTATATTTGGTTAACTTTATATATGTTATGGGTTACTGACTTAAAAAAAATTTGTTTTGTGTACTGTTTTGTTTCTATTTTATGTTCAATGTTTCTGACATGATATATTTGTTGCTATTAATATGTTTCAGTTGATTATTCAAAATTTAATTCCTACGGAGGATGAGAAGGTGTGATTGGATTTAGGCGATTTTCATTTTTTTCAATGGAAGTGATAGTGGAACTAATATTGCTGATATTAAAGTTGAAACATCAAGGAAGGATAAAGACCTTAGGTTTTCTCTTTCTGATGTGAAAAAAATTATTGATGCACGGGTGAAGCCTTTGCAAGGGAATGTGATGGAGGTGAAGAAAGAAATTGAGGATTTGGGTGTTGAATTAAAAGATCAATTGCAAGTGTTTCATATTCAGATTTATAGGGACATAAAGAAGATGTTGAGAAAGCAGTTATATGGCCATTCTAGTTCTAGCAGATGGGGAAATGTAACTGTTGATGATTATGGTGAGTTGGATGAGAATGTTGATGATGGCAATGTTAATGATGTGGTTGATGATGTGGTTGATGATGTTATTACTGTTGATGATGATGTTGTAATTGAAGGTTCTGACAATGCAAAATAGTTTCATGGAAGTGTTGATGCCGATGTTGGTGGGGTTGGTGGGATTCAGTTTGAAGAAGACGATGCAAAGGTTTACATATATGTTTGATTTTCATTTGTGTTTCATGTTTTTCAAATCAATGCTTAATTTTTTTATTTTTTGTTTATAGTTTGACAACAAGAATGACAATTCTAATTCTGATATTTTAAGGCGTAGTCATGGATGATTTTCATTTGATGTGTTTATCTTATGTTATATTTTTACATGTTATATTTTTAGGTGTTATATTAATCAATTGGATGTTGTTTTTGTTTACAGACTGAAGAGAATAATGACATACCAAGTTTTGATATTTTAAGTCAGTCTAATGGAAAAGAGATTGTTGTTATTACCCCTATTGAGGTTTGTATTTTTTTCAATATTAGTTACCTTTACAGTTTGTATTTGTTACTTTGATACAGTGTTTATGTTACTATTGAATCTGTTTGGTTTTTTAATTTGATATTGTACTTGTTTTTTGTGTCATGTCTTGAAAATTATTAAAGGGGAGTAAAATTGAAGCACCAGACATATCTCTACTTGATGAGATGGTTTTAACCACACAGGATATACTCCATTCTGTTGAAGTTGAGAAAACTGCATCTAAACCATTTGGTAGGCCTGTTCGTATGTCTACGAAGAGTGCTGTGTTGAGGAGTCCTTATACGTCAAAGTTTGGTTCAGCTAATTCAACTTCTTCTGTTGTGGATGATAGACCATTACGCAGAGGTCTGTCTGCTTTTCCAAATATCTGTATGGGTATGCCTTCAAAATTTGAAGATGCTATATTTGATCAGTGGTTTAGAATTGGCTTAAATAACAGAAAAAGGTATGTTATTTGGAGTTTAAGATTTATATAGTATGTTTTTTCTTAGAATTAAAATCATTTGTTATCTCTTTCCAATATGTTGTTGTTTTGAAGGATTAAAAAATTTTCGGGAAACCATGACAAAATCGAGCCTTCATTTAGATTTGGGTATGTGCCAATATCGTCAAAAATGTGGTTTTACAAGTTAAAGACCTCTGGTCAGTGGCTTGATGACGATATGAGTTTGTTCATTTTCTGTAATTCTGTTTGTTAGTTATGGTTACCTTATTTTATTATTTTGGCTACTAGCTGTGACTGTTTTGGATACCCTGTATTATAAATTTTTATTTTTTTATTAATTGTTTATATCTGATTATTTTTTGGTTTTATTTTTGGTTCCACATATCAACATTTGTTTGTATTACCTTCGTAAGTTAGCTAGGCACTCAGACAATATTCAACTAAGGGTTACTACAACAGATTGTTAGTTCCATGTCAAGTTGACTACTTTATATGGGGAATATTGTCATAATAATGCTAATAAGAATCTTTTGTTGGGCAATGGTGATGTTGCTAAGTATATTCGTTGTGACGCCCCCAAAATAGGTCCAATCCATCTAACCTATTTTGAGTTGCCAAATACATGGTACAGAAAATAACTTCAACTTTATTACTACAATTGTCGTGCCAAATACAACAACACATATGTTATGAGTTTTGATACAAATATATACCAACTGTGACTCTGGACGCCAACTTGGATATCACGTCACAATGGCACCTTACATAAAGGTACAGTCAATAACTGTTTTAAAAATTAAAATCTTTGGGAAAATGCTCAAGAAAACCTTTATACATGGGAGGCCATGCATCTAGGTTATGATAGATATCATATGCCCACAGAATTATCCTTGGTTGACTCAATAGACCCCAAAGAAAAATGAGAAGATTACTATCATGTTCTTTCCAATGGTGAGTCTTCTCTTGACATATAACTATCTCCACTGTCTGTAATTGAAAATTATATTTCAACCAAACTCCAAGATCATATAGGTAGTGCTCGTAGATATACTCAGCAAGTGGATGTGTAAAACTCTGTCGTATGATAACACGAGGTTGTATGTCATTAGACATCTTGTATGATAGTGGCAAAAACACTCTTCCAAAGTTGGGTTCGCCTCACCCTATTCGGTTCACCAAAATTAAATATCAAATGATGTATACAATACGACACACTTATTTAAAGTTCTCAATAAAATTATTTCTATACTATTTAGGGAGAACCTCTACAGCTATAGACCACCGTTCTATTCCTCTGTTATCTCCGCACGACCCGGCAACACTCTTATTACCTGAAAGGAATTGTGAAGCAAAAGGGTGAGCACAACTAGCCCAGTAAAGAATATCAGGACTAAAGATAATTAAATTATCAATAGTCTTCATCAATAATAAATCAGAGATTTAGAACATATGGTAGATGATAAAACTTTTCAACCATAGTTGCAGCGGAACGAGTAATCCATTAGAAGAGTTAAATAGACCATAAAGTCTATTATCTTCTCCATGTTAAAAGTCCACCAACAATGTTTTATTCCTGTAACATCAATCAACAGTTCCTGTCCACAATCATGTGAATAACTCATAACCATAATTGTGGTTATAAATTCCTCTTCTAATCCAGGACAAAGATAATTTACATCACCTGTCTTTACCTGAAACATCAAAGATCGTGGTTATACCAAATCACAGTTCCTATTCATAATCATACTAATAAGTTCATCTTTACACTACGGGCCAAAGATATTCATTAACAGTTCATCTTTGCACTACATGATAAAGATATTCAGCAACAGGTCATCTTTGCACTACGGGCCAAAGATATTCAACAACAGGTCATCTTTGCACAATGGGCCAAAAATATTCATCAACAATTCATCTTTGCACTACAGGCCAAAGATATTCAACAACATATCATCTTTACACTACGAGCCAAAGATATTAATATCTCAAAGAAATATATAATCATTTCAGAAATTATATAAACAATAATTATAACCATGTTGATCAATTCACCTTTGCACTTAAGCTAAAGATATTCAATTATAAATTCAATGGTCATGATCATACCAGTCAACAATTCATCTTTGCACTACTGGCCAAAGAGAACCCATAGTCACGATCATACCAATAATCTACCCATCTTTACACTCAAGTCAAAGAGAGATATCATCATTAGGGTTATAAAAATGTTATATATGATAATAAAAACAATATGATCAACAACTGCATTTAATTTCAAGAGTAAGATTCATAAATGAACGATAATTTGGTCAGAAAAAGAAACCAATTTTGTCGTAAATATTATCCCGTGAATAGTAACTCATGAATAATAACTCATGAATAGTAACTTGTAAATAGTAACTCATGAATAGTAACTCGT
Source organism: Panax japonicus (assembly GCA_020205505.1). Classification (NCBI taxonomy): domain Eukaryota; kingdom Viridiplantae; phylum Streptophyta; class Magnoliopsida; order Apiales; family Araliaceae; genus Panax; species Panax japonicus. The sequence goes on from CM035092.1 coordinate 62,361,035, forward strand.
GAATAGTAACTCATGAATAGTAACCCATATTTGTACATAGTATCGTATACGTAAATAATATCATATACGTAAATAGTGTCATATACATGAATATAGTGCTGTATACGTGAATAGTGTCATATACATGAATAGTAACCTCGACATGAAAAAGGTAGAAATTCCATAATAAAACTCATATCAATAATTCGGCATAATGATATTGAAGAAAATAATATCTCTTACAATCCCTTACAATCCCTTACCTCAAAAGAGCAGTACTTCTGACTGGAATATCGGATATGACGCTGAAGGAAACTTGCACTAATTAGCAACTCTCAAAGTATCAAAATACTCACAAAAATACGTTCGATAGTATAGGGAGAGAAAACTTATGTTTCTGGTGTGATTTTCAATTCTAACTCAGCACTCTATTTATAGGAAAATGTTAGAACACCAAAGCAGACTTGACCTACAACTTGATGGCTTTACCTGCTACTATTCTCACCCACCACTTTTGAGATAAAATTTTAGCACATTTTTCACCAACCAAAGGTGGGGCCCACTCATTCTAGAATTTTCCACCAAAAATCATTTATAAACATAATTTCTAAATCAGTCACCTCTTAAAATTCATAACAAATCATACGTTAATTTTTAACGGTTCAAATTTGTGGACATGTACTCAACTTATATATGTATAACATATCCAAAAAAAACAACGATCCAACGGTCAGATTAAAAATTATAACTCACGCAATATATCTCAAGAACACTGAATTTTTCGAATTATGAGTCCTCCGAACCAGTTTCATTCAAACAGTCACCACGAAAAATCCACAATGCATTTTTGGGTGATTCCAATTTCTACAAGTTAGCTTACTTCCAGGTCTTTCTTTTGATATATGGCTCATCTCCTAACTCATTATACACAAATAGTTATAGATTTTACTAAAATCAAGTAATAAACTAATTTTCTAAAAAATTTTCAAATTTCGTTCTTTATTTCGACAAAATACTAATAAAACACATCAGCATTGATTCCTTCATCTATATCCATATAAAAATATATATTTCCTTATCACATAAATCAATAATTAATTATTCACAAATAATATTACAGAATCACAATAATGATAACCAGGCCGTTCCCAGGAAAGAGGGGGCTTTCCGATAAGGATTTCTCCTTACTGGCGCGTAATTAGGTGACCAAACCTCTCCTTGATAGAACTTTCTAGACATTGACAATAATGTTATCTAATAATATTATTCAAATAATATGAATTATTGATCTGATAATGGGAAATACTGTGTCGTGATAATTATTGAACAACAATAATATAAAATATCAACGCAACAATTATTGAATCAATAAAATAAAATATTGAACAGTAATTACTGTAACAATTATTGAGTAGTGCCTTCTTACGTAAGAATTAATAATTCAAAAATACTGTGCAATACCGTGTGCTACTGTGCAACCACGCGTATTACTGTATTTTAACCACCAGATATTCCAACAGTGTTAACGGTAACAATTACGCCATTATTTTTATAAAAAGGCATTTCTGTCGCTTTTTATATCCGACAATTATTCTGTTATGGGGCCCACAAATGGTTGCACCGTTGTACGAATATTCCTCGATAACAAGAATATTCCACGACCAAACGAATATTCCCCGACAACAATAAGTATTTTATAGCCACTTGCTTATTTTGAAAAATTTCATATGTCACCCTTAACTTTAACTTTTTATCAATTTAACTATTTAATGAATAATAATTATAAGAAAAATTGAATACTTTTATTTCATAAAATTCGGGGTCTTACATTCGTGGTTTTTTTATGGATGTAAACACTCTGTGGGTTGTCGTTGATTTTGTCATGTTTCACGTTCACATGACAGTTCCTGGTCATTGGTTTTTGCTTGTTTTTGATGTGCATCGTAGAGTTTTAGTAGTTTACAATTCTCTACAATAGAACAGGAATGTCATGTGAACAAATATTATGGATGTTTGTGAGCCGTATATTTTCATTCAACCCATAATATTATCCAGATGTGGTTTTTGGAAGAATAGGTTTGATATTGATTTCGATAGTGAACCATATCGCAACAAGGGGGAGCATATATAATTGATCTTAAATTTGCTGAGGGTTTACCTGAATAAGTTGATGGGTAAGGTTTACATTGTTTATATTTTTTTAAGTATTCCATATATTATGATGTTTGTTTTGATTTACTTTACATCTTGATTGTTTTTTCAGTGATTGCGGAATAGTTTACTATTTGTTTTGTGGAACATATTCTTCACCAACAGATTTTAGAAATGCCCAATCCATTTCCAATCATGCAATACCATAGGAAATTATGTGTTAACTTGTTCATTCATGTGAGGAACAAGCAATGTAGGCGGATACGAATCCGATACAGAATACCCAGGCATATTCATCAGTAAAGACTAGTTTAGGTTATGCAGCTTGTTTTTTTTTGGACATTTGATACCATTTGTTATGGTTAATGATTGTGAAATGTGTTGTAAATTTTCTGATGATGGAATTATAGTATTAATTTTTACTATTAGATCTATAACATAGTTTTGTTGGTTCACATTTTTTTTCTTGGCTACTATTTTATTTTTACAAATAATATTGAGCAGATTTTATTTTTATGGTACAGTTGGTTGCCAAATTTACATACAAAGGTAACAATTTTAGTTGTTGTTGGTAATCAAACAGTCCTGACAATAAATTCTAAAATAATTAACAATTTATATCATGTATTTGTTTTTTATGGTTCAATTGGTTTCCAAACAGTCATTCAAAGGTTACAATCATCAGTATTTATCGGTAACCAAATAGTTATAGTAATTTAAAAATGAATTAAACAATTCTTGATTTTATGTGTTTTTTAAGGTTCAGAGTGTAGCCAAGCATCCAAAGAAATGTATACATTTTTGTTATGCTTAAAAATAGTCAGTAATAAAAAAATTCCAAAACAAATATAAAGTTTAATAACATCTGTTTTTTATATGCTACAGTTGGTAGTCAAACATTCGTCCAAAGGTAACCATTTTAGTTTTAGTGGGTAACCAAACAGTCATAAAAGAAAAATTACAAATTAGTTAACCAATCATGACATGTATGTGTTTTATGTATATTGTTATTTGAAGATAGAATTACTTTATGCTAAAAGGAAATTAATGAAAAAAATCATCCTTTAATATTGTGCAAGATAAATTTGGTTTTCTTACACCAATAAAATGATTACAATATGTATGGCTATTGAGTAATCACAGTAAACATCAAGGAGTTTGTTACAATATTTTAGATGTTATATTATATCAGAACTTTCTTGGCTTCAAAATTGGTAGATTATTGCATGTTTTCCTATTGTGTCCTTTTTCTTGGCATCTACTGCATTTATTTTGAACTCTATTTTCAGATACAAGTTTGTACCTACCTATCTTTGGTCTTCCAGCTGGTCTTCTTGTATTTGGTGGTTTGACACATATGTTTTTAATCTCATCTGGAACATCCCAATTCTCTTTATCATCTAACGGCATGATGGAAGTTGAATACATCTCTAACAAAGTTGTTTTTGAATAGTATTTTGAGCAAAAATCATAACAGCTCAAATTCCTTTTGCTAATAACAGCAACAGTGTGTGAGCAAGGCATCTCATGGTACTAAAATTTACGGCATGTACATGTCTTTTGTTCCATGTCCACGATAAATTGTTTGGTGACATCGTAAACAATGAAAATCACTAGGTTTGATGTCTCAACCTACAACATAATTTAATGGTGTAGTTAGTATGTATAATAATTTTTATTTACGGCATGTACATGTCTTTTGTTCCATGTCCACGATAAATTGTTTGGTGACATCGTAAACAATGAAAATCACTAGGTTTGATGTCTCAACCTACAACATAATTTAATGGTGTAGTTAGTATGTATAATAATTTTTTTTATGTAATTTGGTTTAATGAAAATCATATTTACTGTTGGTAACTTTTACAGTTTATATTGGTAACCAAAAATGAATAAGGTTGTTTCCTTTAAATGTAAATGCAACTTTTTGTAAGTATGCAGCTAACAATTTAAAAGTTGTATGACTGACCTTAAGTTTCTTTGACTCGGTGATATTAGATTACAATCTTCTCTCAGCTGTTGTGGAAAGGGTAGTGAAAGTTGATATTGCTGATTGTTTGTTTGTGAAATACCATCTTTGAACCATACAATGTAAGCATTCAATCATCGACGCAACTGAAAGATCTCTGATTCCCTTTATTGCATTGTTAATAGATTCGGCAGTGTTTGAAGTCATTGTTGAGTACCTGCTTACAGTCCCATGGAGCCTCGTGCACTTTTCTAGCTTAACTTTTTCCTCCAAATATGTCCTTATTCGAGCATCAATTGCATCAAGTTCAGCCATGTGTATGTTAAATTCTTCAATAGTGTAAGCTCTACAAGCCGCGTTGTATGCTTTTTTGAGTTCTCTCCTTTCTTTTTGAATCTATTTTTTATATATTTCAAAATATGGTATGTGAATGAACCGTGCATGACATCAGGGAACACAGAGTTAAGTCCCTTTATAATTGCTTCATGTCTATCTGAAACAATGCATTGTCCTTCCCTAAATCCACAAGCATCTCTTAAATTGATGAAAACCATCTCTAGGATAATTCATTTTGACTGTCAACCACTGCAAAAGCAATGGGTATAATGTTTCTGTTTGCATCTTGTGTGCTTACTATGAGCAGTGTACTCCCGTAGGTTGATTGTATGAATGTGCCATCAATTACAATGATTGGGAAATAATGGTGTCATGCTTCAATGGATGATCCTATTGCAAAGAAGAGATACTTGAAGCGACCATTTTTTTTTTCCAACTCCAAGGATGTGATGGAACCTGAAATGAATTTTCAGTAAGGTTAATGTAAATATATGTAATAAATATTGTCCAAATTTATAATTTAGGATAACTATGTGTATTACTACTGGTATCTAATTACTTAGTATTTAATATTTTCATAGTGTTCAGATGGTGTCTAAAATGTTATTTAATAGTTACATTTCATGTAGATATTGGTCGCATACAAAAAATAATTTTTATTTATTTTTCAATACTACAGTTAGTAGCCAAACCTTCATTATTAGGTAACCAAATCATTTAAATTGGGTAACCGAACTATTTTAAAATTTTAATGAACAGTTTCCAATTGTTACCTTGATTTGTTTTTTTTAACATGTGCAACCATGAAGGGATCATAGTGTAGTCATGTGGATTTCCTCTTACTTTTTCCATTACTTTTTCCTTTGATCTCCATGCTTTTTGGTACGAAATGGACACATTATACTCTGTCATCATGTCTTCCAATATCGGTTGGGGTGTAAATTTTCTTGAAGTTCGTTAATCTATGCATTATGCATTCACTAACCATCTTACTATTTGTTTGTCTGTGATCTCCAAGCAGTATGTCGAACGAACAAGTCTGTAAATCATTAAATTCTCTCACCTTGAACATAGTTGTTTTTCAAAACTTTGATACTCTTAGTTTCCATGTGCAATTTTCATTGTCTATGCATATTAGGACAAAGTCTCTACCACTTGTTCTTGCAACCTTGTGTTGTCTATTTTGCCTTATTGAATGTAGCCTTATTGCTTGTGTTAGAATTTTTTTTGTCTTTGTAAGTTTGATGTATTTTGACTTCAAACTTATTCGGATCTGATATTACCTCATCACATTGTTCTCCAGTGTTTGCTATGTCTTGTTGTCTATCTTGTTCTTTATCAATAGTTTCAATGGCCAGCTGCTCAACATATTGTGATCCAATTCGATCTTCTTGAGTTTCCAACGATACAAGTTCAGAATTCCATTGTGTCAATCTCATTGGCGTTTCAGCTTGCATTCTATTTTCTTCTTCATTTATCACGTTCTGTAAGATTGTAGTGCCTCCAATGATGTATTCAGAATCTATAATTAGTGGAAACTTGTCATGTTCACCTAATTTTCTACTGACTTCCATATAGAATCTTAAGGTTGCTTCATTTGTCACCTTGATCGGAGGAATGTTGCTTCTAATCTGAAATTTGATTGACAATTCTATTATGTTGCAGTCTAGACTTAATGCAGTGTATATCAAGATGTGCATTTCTGTGAATGAACAATTTGAAGGGACTAGTAGGTCGGTAACTTCAAATTTTGATATTGGCTACTGTTCAGTCCACGTACCATTGAAGTAAATTACAATTGGAATCATATCCATGGTCCAAAAACTTGAAACATTAAAATTAATACTATAATATAAATAGTGATCAAATAAACATTACACAACATTCAAAATTCATGTTTGTAGTAATCATAAATATTCAACACAGTGTTTGCATTGTCAAATTAAAGAATGAACAAATAAACGAAGGTAACCAAACTATTATATGAATGCTGCCAAAATATGAATGTGTAACAAATACGCTTTGGTAACTGAAATAATTAATATTCTTTAATTGGTGACCAAATCAACATTATACAGTAACCAAAATAGACGTAATTAGTATCCATGCTTATGCAACATACTGTTTTCATTCAATTTATAAAGAAATCACAAATTATGATGTCGTGAAGGTTAAATACTAAATAATGAACACTTAAATCAAGGTAGCCAACCCTTTATATGAATGTTGTCAAACTATTATATGAATTCTGCCAAAATAAGAATTGTAACAAATACTCTTTGGTAACTTAAATTAATACTATTCATTAATTGGTGACCAAATCAACAGTATACAGTGACCAAATTATACGTAATTAATATCAATGCTTCTGCAACGTACTTGTTTTCATTTTGTTTATAAACAAATCACAAATTATGATGTCGTGAAGGTGAAATGCTAAAGAATGAACACTTAAATCAAGGTAACCAAACCTTTATATGAATATTGCCAAACTATTATATGAATGCTTCCAAAATATGAATGTGTAACAAATACTCTTTGGTAACTGAAATTAATACTACTATTTAATTGGTTACCAAATCAACATTATACAGTAACCAAAATATACGTTATTAGTATCAATGCTTTTGCAACATTCTGTTTTCATTCTGTTTATAAACAAATCATAAATTATGATGTCGTGAAGGTGAAATACTAAATAATGATCACTTAAATCAAGGTAACCAAACCTTTATATGAATGTCCTCAAACTTTGAATTTGTAATAAATATGTAACAAAATTGTATTGTACTTGCAAAGACTAATTTAATAGTTACATCATACAATCGTTTTTTTTACTGATTTGAAATCCATTAATAAAAAGCTATTAATCCTTATATTCAGTTATGTTTTTGTTACTGTTATAAATCTTACACTCTTTGTTGGATACAAAGTTAAATTAATAGATTTCACTATATAGATTAATGGCTTCGTACCTTTGTAGTCACTTTCCAGATTCATTTTGCAGTATCAGACTCAATTTTTTGATTCTGTTTCGGAATCCTTTGATCGGTTTGTGCATGTCGATTTTCAGCTGCTCTGTTTTTGCTTCTTTATGCTTTCGAATTCAGCTTCTTTTGTAGTAATGATGATGCTTATTCTCGATTGCTACTTTGTTACAGATTTTACTGATATATGAAGTTTTCTATTTGTTCTTCCATTGATTCTTCCTTTTTTTGACATGATTTTTGAATGTTTGGGTTAGTTGGTAACTGCCGCACACAGTGGATTAGTTTTCTCCTTGAATTAAGGGTTTTCTATTTTTGTTGGATTGGATAATATGACGTATATTGCACTATTCTTGATATTATTATATATTATTGTACTGTTATTAGAATTATTTGATTGATGCACTATTCTTGTAATTATTTTCTATTTGTTGTATATTATTGTAAAGGACCCAAAAAAAATTATACAAGGCCTAAAATGAAACTAGACATAGAATACATAGAACAAAAAGGGTTGTTTTGCCTTCTATAATAATAATAATATAAAAAAAAGTCTTATTTGCTAACTTTTTGTTTTAAAAAACATTCCCTTTATTTTTATTGTAATATAAAATTACGCAATATCTTTAAGTTTACAATCATAATGTCATTGTTATTAAACTAAACACGTATTAAAATTAGGGGTAAACATGAAATAAACATATATTTTTAAAATTTGTAAATATTACAAATATAACCCTTGTAAAATACATTCAAATATATTTAAATTTATTTTTGGATACATCATAAAATTCATAATTTAACAATTAAAAAAGGCTAACTTTTTTATTTATTTTTTGTCTAATGGTCCATCCCTTATAAATAAATATGATGAATGAATTGTCAATTTCATCAATAATTAATAAAAAGGATTATAATAACCCCCCTCATATGCTTAGATAACAAAGCTAAATTGGCCAGCTTCAACAATTACAAGTTTATGATCTGTGCAAGACACAGGGCTAATTTTAAAAAGATTTTTTTTACTATGTTCTATTAAATATTTATTAAATATCAAAATTTTAAAGATATTTATTGTAACGCTTTTAAATTCGGGCATTTTTAAAACCCAACTACTATACATCCAATACATACACCCATAAAATCTTAAAACATAACTGTAATCTTAATATTATTACAATAGGTCACCTTCTAATCCCATATTCTAGATATCTTTACATCTTCAAACATACTAATGATTATTACATTATTCAAATAATATATTAAAACACATGTGATTATGATCTGCACCACCATATTATATACTAGCATTGATTTCGATCTCAATTTTTCTAAAACTCATGCTGTAACATCTCATTCTCACATCGAACGATAGGAAAAATTTTGTTTACATATAAAGAAATAAATTACTACCAATAGTATCTTCTATCATAACCTTTTGGGTGAGTATGTAGTGGGCTAAGATGACCCAAAAAATACTATTAGAGTGGTGGTTCAAGGCCCCTGATTTTGATGGATATGATTTGATTTGGACTTGCGATTTAACCTGAGATTGTTCAGAACTCGGGATTTGACCCGGATTGTTTCATATGGTATCAGAGCCGACTCTCGAAAGCTTGAGCCAGACTATCCGATCGAGTTGTCGGATGTGGGAACACAAAGGCTGATGGTATTATCCCACAATGGAGAGAAGGAGGTCTCGAGGTGGGGACACGAAGCTGGTGGTATTATCTCACAATGGAGAGAATGAGGTCCTGAGGTGGGGACGCAACGAAGCGAATCGGTATTTTATCCCACAATGGCTAGAGAGACAAAGATATGTGGACCGTGTGTGTGATCGGTTCTGACGAGGACGTCACTGCCAATAGTATCTTCAGTAATGACCTTTTGGACCCGAAAGATACTATTGGACTGGTAGTTTAAGTTCCCCTTATTTTGATGGATTTTATTAGATTCAGATTTGAGATTTGACCCGAGATTTGTTCCGGACTCGGAATTTGACTCAGGTTGTTTCATATGGTATCAGAGCCGACTCTCGAAAGCTCGGGTCGAGCTATCCAATCGAGTTGTCGGAGGTAGGGACACGAATGGCTAGAGAGACAAAGATCTGTGAACCGTGTGTGTGATCGGTTCTAACGGGGACGTCAAAAATTTAAGTGAGTTTGTAACACCTCATTCCCACATCGAAATATAGGAGAAAAATTTGTCTGCATATAAGGAAATAAGTTTACCAATAGTACCTTCAGTTAGACCTGACAAACGGGCGGGTCGGGCCAAAATGGTCTGGGTTTTGGTGGACTGAAATTGTAAGACCCGTGGCCCGGGTTGGGCCGGCCCGCAGGCTTCTTTCTTATTTTTTTTATTTTTTATTTTTTGTAAAATCTTATAATTACTTTACAATCTGTCCACAAAATTCTCATATATATTTGAGTTTGATCTTTAATTAATTTGTGAAATCTGAAAATTAAAATTAAAATGCAACACTACTAACAAACAAAAAATGTAACCGAGGATAAGTCTGGAAGATCATTTGGCTAGGCAAGTAGGCATATTCAGAATCACGTGGCTGATTGCAACAGTGATGGCTAGTTGGCCCGCAAGAATAGATGCATGCAGGTAGTATCTATCTAATAAAATACAAATAATTTTGAATTTTCCGCTCACTCAATAAATCATCTGGGTCGTCCAAAATTTGGGATAAATTCCACCGTTCATACATTTATCTAATAAAATACATCTATCTATCTAATAATCTAATAATAATTTAATAAAATACAAATGACTTTAAATTTTCCGCTCACTCAATAAATTATTTTGGTCGTTTAAAGTTTGAGATAAATCATATTGTCCATACAGTGCCGGAGGCACGGGACCCAGCTAGTATATGAATATGTCAATATGATATGAGCCTATTTGTGGTAACTGGTAAGAAACTAAGAATATATATATATATATATATATATATATATATATATATATATATATATATATATATATATATATAGTAAATGAAGACTTTAAAGCTTAAGACTTTTTAATAATATTTTTTGACACACTTATATAATTATTATCACAAGTGTCAACAAATATTATAAATTAAGTACGATTTAGGTTTTATTTTTTTAAGAATAATAAAATTTAAATAAAAGTAAAAAAATAATATATTGAAGATTGCATTAAAAATAAACAGTTGTTGTAGTTTAGCTGAGTTGAACTCTTATTTATTTACTTATAAATTTAAAAAATTGTAGCCGACAGCCCAGCCCGCGGGCTAGGGCCAGCTAGTAGTGATGGGAATATATGGTTCAGCCATTACTCTACATAGTTTTCGGTATTAATTAGATTGGTTGCATGGAGATATCAACCTTCTAATTTACGATAATCATACTACTGATCGTGGATTCGTGGTTGCAATTTCATCTAAAACAAATAAACAAAATCTTTCAAAACATAAATTCATGATATGGCCGACCATCCTTTGATTTAGCATAACACTTAGAATTTATTAAAGGGTTTGTTAGAGCATACCATTTTTTATGCATGGCTTTTGAAATACTGCATTTTTAAGTTAAATAAATTGTATTTAAAATAAATTTGTTTTAGATGAATAAGTTTTTTAAATGTTTTTGGACTTTTAAACTTATTAAACGCTTGAAAATCACAACGAAGATGAGAGAAACTATAAAGTATAATAACCTGAATATGACCCAAGCATCCAAAACTTTAACGAAACATTTTCATTGTAAAGTGTATTGAAATAATACATGGAAACCAAATTTTGATACAATAGTGAATTGGTGATCATACTATCATTTTTGAATTATAAATTATAAGATCCATATTAACTTTTTAAAAGTCAATTTAAAATATTTTAACATTTAAAATTGACATAATAATTTATTTAAGTTTAGAAAATAATAAAATCTTATAATTAATATTATTTTTTTGATAGTTTATAAAATTTATAATTTATTAACATAAACTAAATAAATTCACGTCAATTTTAAGTTTGAAAATCAATATTATAAAAATTCTATGTGGACATGAAAATTGAATATTTGAATTTCACTTAATTGTATTTTGACCTTCAATGATGGGTAAAAATACAAATAAATAAAATTCAAATATACTCATGTCCAATTTTCATAGCCACCTAAAAGAGCTCTTCTAAAAAGCATATGCTTACAATAATTGGCGTGGTGGGGTTCTTCCAGCTAACTGATAAGTATGGAGAAATTAAACAGCTAAGCTATTAGCCCGCATGATTAAGCATCTCAATTACCCTTCTATCTAATCAAAGTATCACCATCTTCATCTTCATCTTCATCTTCATTCTTCAGTATCATTATTTTTAATTTACCTAACCAAATTACTACAATTATTGTCCTTGCACCCAATTTTTTCATAAGTTAGTTGGCCTAATACTGCCTTTATTACCATAATTAAACCGGATTAGTGCCCGGATATCGCTATCCTTTTTCTGTATTCAGTGGATCTTATTACTAGTGGTCCTCCAATAAAGCTTTTTGTGTAATAATAATTAGTTTATGTGGGTTCCATTAAACCATGCAATTATTAGTTTGCTGAAGGAAGCGGAAGAGAAAATGATAAACACCTCTCAGCCACGGTTATTTGCAGATACCGTTCGAATATTGTACTGTTAGGGTTGCTGAATAAAAAATGGCACCAATAATAATCGAGACAAACATAGTGTCATGCTCACTCACAAGTCACAATTTTATGAAAAGTACAGATTCATTACAGTTTTAAAAAAAGAGAAATTTGTAAATTTAACAAACAAACAAAAAAAAAGAAGATTTTTTTGCAACTTGATGTGGACTAATCTTCGTTCATTGAATTCACTAAGTTGGGGGTAATGTAATAGTTATAGGTTATTTACAACATATTTGTTTGGTTGATCATTGGTATTTATGTAGTAATTGTAATGTTATTATATTATGTTCAAAATTATATTTAATTCAATAAATTATATGATTGTATATAATAAATAAATTAAATTACAAGTCAAAATGTTAAATCGGTTGTAATCATTATATTTGTCTTTTATGATCTATTACATAACGGACATAATTGGCCAATACATAATATAATGAAAAAATTTTAAAAATTAATATAATTACATTTCGCCCATAACGAGTTAATACATGTAATAGGTGAACTAAACATAATAAATATCATATCAATGCAATAGCCTATTGTATTATGGAGCTATTACACTAATTTGACGCGAACCAAATGCCACCTGAGAGATGGCATGCGGAACAACAAAGTTTAATTTTTAAAAACACCGCCATTATAAATTTGTACACGCGGTAGAAAAATTATGTCAATCGACCCACTTTTGAATGGGGAAATGGCTCAATTACGTCCTCCACATTGAACTTATTTTTATTACACCATAAACTCTGAACATGTTTACACATACTGAACAATTACAACTACAATAGAACAATAGATTTAAGACTGACCCAAAAAGATGTTTTAAGAAAAAAAATTAGACCATTCAAGTTTTCCCAAATAATAAGATATGAAGAAAGACAAATGGTTTCATTTTGTAACTCATCAGTGGGAACGTTCCCCACTTCAACGTCCCAACAAAAAACTACCCCAAGTATTATTGTGCAGCTGCATAAAGTTAAAAGTATTATTTGTATACACACACATGATTTTCTACCACAAATCATAAAGGTGCCTTCCCCCTTTACAAAAACAATAAAGGTTGTGGCATCTAACAAAAAAAATCACGGATTTTCTGCAAATGCAGATCTTTTTTTTATATATACAATTGGTACAAATAAAATGCAACTGTATGGAAAAAGGTTGCATCTACATTTCTCTTTTCAGTGCCTGTAACTTGATTGTTAAAAAATAAGGCGCACGATAATGTCTCTTTCTCATGCCAGAAAGGAAAAATGAATAGATAATGGCGGGTATCTTCCATGCATTGCAACTAACATGGAAGTAAAATAGAATAATAATGTATGAATCCCTTCTTTATAATCCACGTACGTTAATATTTAATAGTAGTTGACATAAATTTGTGTCATCACTCTACGTTATATATTCCCACCAAACAATAATTGAGAAATCTTAATGTCTTTATAGGAACATAATCATCTAAATCACCAGCTATCACTGAATATTGGATTCTTAAATTTTATTGATATATGTCACCTCATGATACCTTCTTAATACCACTCTACCGTTACTACTGCAAAGCATGCCACAAATTGATTTTAATCATTTCAAGGAAATCAATTAGAAACCCAAATGCAAGACATATGTATGATGCAGCACTAAAAAGGTTCTAAATTAGAAGGGGGAAAAGATATATTTATACCGTCATTCTCTTTATTTCAAAAGAGACTATAATTTTAAGACAAAAAATTGCAGGACAGAGGGTGATACTTTCAACCCCAGGAAAATCCTGGGCTTGACAAAAACAGCATAAACATATTGTTTACCCATGTTACAATTATTCATCTCATTATGCTTAATTTAATTTTCAAGAAATGATATAACTGAGTACAGAGGAAAAAACAGAGTTTATCACTTTATGTAGACACCACGCAAATTCAATCAATTTGATGAGTTGTTATTCGTCCAATGGTTGTGCACATCAATTCAGCTATCCATGAAAAAATAAAAGAAGATTCTTTCCTAGGCCACATAATTTTAATGGTATAGGTAGAAGATTCATTTTGGATTTCTTTTGCCGTCAAAGTGGGTCCAATCCCTTCCTGTCTTCAAAAATACAGTTCTATAAAAGCAAACTCAAATGATGTATTTTCCCTAATCTCTCCCTCTCTCTCTCTCTCTCTCTCTCTCTCTCTAATTAGCATCTTTTCATCAAACACGGTTTAACAAAGCCTTGCCTAAAACTGTTCAGTTTTCTAGTCTCTTTGACAAAGAAACTGTAGAGGCGGCGTAAAAATTACCATAATGAAGCTCAGGCTTGTTTTAGTGGTTACACTACTGATATGCTACTATGCGTATGCTGTTGCAGAAGAGAAACGCAGCCAAAAGAAGACTTACATAGTTCATATGGACAAGTCCTCTATGCCCTTGAGTTTCGATGATCACCTCCACTGGTACGATTCACTGATAGAATCCGTATCAGACTCCGCTAACATGATTTATACATACAACGACGTTATCCATGGCTTCTCTACAAGGCTGACTGCAAAGGAAGCTGAGTCACTCAAAGGGCAGCCGGGAATTTTGTTAGTCCAAGAAGAAATGATATATCAGCTTCACACAACTCGGACACCAGAATTTCTAGGGCTTGACAAGACCGAAGCAGTGTATCCTGAATCTAACGCAGTAAGTGAGGTCATTGTCGGAGTGCTAGACACAGGTATCTGGCCTGAAAGTAAGAGTTTCGATGACACTGGACTTGGTCCAGTCCCCAGTAGCTGGAAAGGTGAGTGTGAGGTAGCCAATAGCTTTAACTCATCAAGCTGCAACCGGAAACTCATTGGGGCAAGGTCCTTTTCGAAAGGGTATGAAGCAGCTTACGGGCCGATTGATGAAACAGTGGAATCGAAATCGCCAAGAGATGATGATGGCCACGGAACACACACCTCATCTACAGCAGCTGGTTCAGCTGTAACTAAAGCTAGCCTCTTTGGTTATGCTCTGGGCACGGCACGTGGGATGGCAGCACATGCCAGAGTGGCCGCTTACAAAGTATGCTGGCTTGGTGGATGTTTTAGCAGTGACATACTAGCTGCAATTGAGAAGGCAGTTGCAGATGGTGTAAATGTACTATCAATATCACTAGGTGGCTCAGTTGCTGACTACTACCGAGATAACGTGGCAATTGGGGCATTCACAGCAACGTCACGTGGAATCTTTGTATCATGCTCAGCTGGGAATGGTGGGCCAAGTTCTGAGAGCTTGTCAAATGTGGCACCGTGGATAACTACTGTTGGTGCTGGAACTTTGGACCGTGAATTTCCAGCCTACACTATCCTCGGGAATGGGAAGAAGTTTACTGGTGTATCACTTTACAGCGGAAAACCGTTATCTGATACCTTAATTCCACTGGTGTACGCTGGTAAAGTCAGTAACACGACAAGTGGCAGTCTATGCCTGGCTGGTAGTTTAGTTCCAGAAAAAGTTGCTGGGAAAATAGTGGTATGTGATCGAGGGTTGAGCACCAGAGTAAAAAAGGGTGTGGTAGTAAAAGATGCTGGTGGTGTAGGGATGATTCTAACAAACACCGACTCCTACGGGGAAGAGCTGGTTGCTGATGCTCATCTCATACCTTCGGCAGCTGTGGGCTCAGACAGCTGGTGATGCAATAAAGAAGTATATATCGTTGGATTCTAACCCAATGGCCACAATTGCATCTGGAGGCACCCACTTGGGCACCCAACCATCACCGGTTGTGGCAGCATTCAGTTCTAGAGGTCCAAATCCAGTCACACCAGCAATACTTAAACCTGATTTCATAGCACCAGGTGTAAATATTATAGCTGGTTGGACAAGAAAAGTTGGACCGAGTGGGTTAGAGGAAGACTACCGGCATGTGGACTTCAATATAGTATCTGGTACATCAATGTCATGTCCACATGTAAGCGGGTTAGCAGCACTAGTCAAGGCAGCCCACCCCGACTGGAGCCCTGCCGCTATAAGATCAGCACTCATGACAACAGCCTACACCACATACAAGAACGGTGAAACCATACAAGATATCGCAACCGGGATGCCATCAACACCGTTCGATATCGGTTCCGGACATGTCGATCCTTTATCAGCCCTTGATCCAGGGCTTGTCTACGATGCCACTACTGACGACTACCTAGATTTCCTTTGTGCCCTGAGTTACAGTTCAAGTGAAATCCAGGCTATCACAAAACAGGATTTCACATGTGACTTGGGTAAGAAATATAACGTTGGAGATCTTAATTACCCCTCTTTTGCTGTTCCTATGCAGACAGCCTCAGGCAAAGGTGGTGGAAACAGTGCACCTACCATAGTTAAGTATACAAGGACTCTGACTAATGTGGGCACTCCGGCAGCATACAAGGTTTCAGTGTCTTCAGAAGCACAGTCTGTTAAGATAGTGGTGGAGCCTGAAACACTGATTTTCAGCAAACCAAATGAGAAGAAGAGCTACATCGTGACATTCAGCAGTACTTCCATGCCATCCGGCACAACCAGCTTTGCACGTGTAGAATGGTTGGGTGGAAAATATATCGTTGGAAGTCCAATTGCATTAACCTGGACATGATCAAGTAATTAAGTAGTATTACTTTAGACCATGCACTGTAAATCACCTGAAAGGTCCATAGGGTTCCTCCCATTATACTATTTGTTTTATGTACAATATTTATCCTACAGCCTTCTGTGAATGATGCAAGCAGATTAGAATGTAGATCAAAAGTCTAAAACACTGTAAAATAAAGAGAAGAAGGGAAAGGAGGGTTGATTGTACAGTTAGATATTGAAGCAACTGTAAAGATAATATATGTATTCTTGATGGTTCTCATTAGAGGCTCATATGGACTATGGTATATCTTATTTCTGCGCCAACTTCTATAGTCATCAAAATGAATCAATATTGTTAGTTGTTTTAGTATTATGGTGCCTGGATGATATCTAACAAGAAAATACTTATGAAAAATCTTTAAGCTGCATATTGTAGAATATATATAATGGACACAAGTAATAGGTATTCCGCTTAAAGTTGTTGCTTCACCACTAAACTTGAGCAAAACCACCATTCAGAATAAGATTGGTATGCAACAGATGAAGAAAATAGGGAAATGATAATGATGCTCCACTTTTGTTATTGGCCCTTCACCAAACTTTTTACTTCTTATGATGATACTCCTTGTCATTTTCTGAACTCAACGGAGTCGAGCTCTTTTTAGCGAAGGAGAATTGATGCAAGACAAGACCGCGAGACTTGGTTGGATATAAGAGGCTTTTGGGAGCCCATGCCAAACGATAGAAGATTCTAGTTTATTATTATTTTTTAATGTGTTTTATTTGTAATTTACAAGTTGCCAAATTATGTTAGGAAGGTTGAAAAAAGAATTAGAATAAATATAAATTTAGATTGGCCGATGGAAAACAGTGATTATTATACAATTGATTGAGATTGGTTTGAGAGTACTGTTTTGTGATTTATTTCTTGTCCAAAACCCCGATCCCCGCCATTTTTCCATCTATTGTAGGAACATTCCATGTAAGGGTAAATTTTCTTGCAGACAAAGTAAAATATAGTAGCATTGAAAATAATGCCACATAGAAATATTTGAAACAATCCTTAAACTAAGTTAAAAGGAAAAGAGAAGTAACTGGATAATGAGTTAGAGGGATTTCATTCAAATGTTATGATTTTTCACATTCTGCTATCCAGGTTTTTTTTCTTCAGAATTTTACTTTTACCCTAGAAGAGATGGACATTGAATTTTCATCTTCATACAATCTGAACTCTGAAGCTCAGGCCAAGGCATGCTAGTGCTTGACGAAATCGGGTCTACATATTTTCAAGAAGATATGAGGACTATTTGAATGGGCTGAATTAATAGACTTCTTCAAAGACGAAAACAGATCCAAGTTGGTTCTCCTTCATGCTTCATTAAAGAACCCCCTTTTTCTGTTTTTCACTTTTGAGAAACCCTAGGAAAGGCATTTAGGGAGGCACCTAAACTTACTAAAGTTGCTATGATGCTATCAAAGTACTCAATCATCATGGTGAGCAGCAAAGAAAGGATGAACGAATTTTATTTAATTTTGC
Organism: Panax japonicus; assembly: GCA_020205505.1. Classification (NCBI taxonomy): domain Eukaryota; kingdom Viridiplantae; phylum Streptophyta; class Magnoliopsida; order Apiales; family Araliaceae; genus Panax; species Panax japonicus. The sequence continues at coordinate 62,379,231 of CM035092.1, forward strand.
AAAACGCAGAATAATACAGCCGCATGCAGATGTCTGATTCCATGGCTATGGAAACAGGAGTGCTGGGAAGAATGAATCACTTCCTAACGGATGTGTTTTCTTGGAAATCACCAGTTAGCAATCTGAAAAGTTAGAATTATACAAATAGCACGAATAGCAATGGCATCTTTTAATATTTAATAGGCTTACAACATATTGTTTTACTGTAACTACAGGTGCAAATTCTCACCACATTCTTGGCACGATAAATTCAAGATTCATTAATCATGCAAGTTTCAACTAATCGTATGGAAAGCAAAAAAAATTCTATTATCATAGAACAAAAAAGTAAGAGAGAGGCAAGAATAATTAAGCAAATACTGAACAAAGTTACAAAATTCCCAAGGATTTTTCTACATAGTTTCTTCACCATCCAAACTTAAAATACTAAGTTAACAAGAGCATAATTTCTTTTACTAATTTGTCTGATGCTACTTTAACAAAATGTTGACAATAAAAAACAACATAAATTTAGACATCATCCTGTGTAGCCTGACAAACAGGTAGGTAATATGTATCTAACTGCCAATATTTGTGTTTCACACCCTCCCATACCTCTTTCCCCAAGCAATCCTTAACAGGTAGGGGTATCAATAGTGTAGAATAACCTAAACTCTGAAGTTCTAATGAAACTAACTGACAGTAAACAACATGAAAAAATGCATTACCTCCACAAAGTCCATTGAAAAATGAGTAGATTCCTTCAGGCTTCAATAAAGCAGGAAGATGCTGGTGGAACTCTCTCATGTCTTCATAGTACTCCCCATAAGTGTCGAAAAAGATTCCTGAACAGATTGAATCAATATATTCAAAGGTGATCGTTTGTGGTTGTTATAACTATACTGAATAAAAGATACATTCACATTATACTCAAACAAAAGGATTCACTTACAGTTTGAAGCTTATATAATTTATAAATATATAATAATAAATTCCTTTTTTTTCTTCCAAAAAGTAACCCAAACAATTTTTAGAATCATAACTGGCTTGAGTTTATACAACTAGATATAGTTTGGGAGCTTTAGCCAATATATTTTACAATCATGAAGTATATGAAGGAGCTGTTGGGCCTAAGGATTGGTACTAAGTCCTTGCTTTCTTTTTTTACTAAATTAGATGAATTGACTTGCGACCAGCTTTTTTGCAGGGTTACCATCTTTCATAAGAAATAAAACATCAATCACAAATGACAAGAGGCTCGGGTTTTCTCTAAGCATTCTTCCTCAGACTTATCCACATCAGATTTAGCCTACATGGTTACGTTTCAAGTCTAATGCCAAATTTGTTCATCAACATTTCTTATTACATGCAAATCAGTCATCTTCTCCCACACAATCAGATAATTGGATACATATGTTATTGAAGCCCAATGGCTCCTTCATGCATGCCAACAAACCCAAAAAATTAAATAGTGAATTTGGTACATTAGCTGAGTTGAGAGAATGAATGCAAATATCAATGATGAATTCAGCTTAGCCATATTGACTGTGACATCTATTAACATAAATAACTAAGTAGAAATTACGTATCATATGATATGATATAGATCGATCTTCATGCAATACATAAGTTAAATGTTTAGAAACATTATAACAAATTTCTAAGGAAAAGAAGAGAGAGAGAGAGAGAGAGACACCTAAACTTCATACTGCAACATTTGACTCTACACAAGGGAGTAAAAAATGAAAATTATGATACAAATACTTGAAGGCATGCATTTAATCTAGAGAGGGCCACTGGAATTTGTGTTAGCAACTTACCATCATAAGATTCAAGTTGGGATAGAACATCCTGCCAACGACCAAATATTATCTTCACATTTTCCTTCTTGCCCCAACCAGAATGAAGCATACGATCATAAACCTCTGGGTGAGCCTCAACAATAGTATGTGAAACAGGTCCATATTGTTGTATGGCAGTGTCCACAAGACCCATCCCAAAACCAATGTTCAGTATGTGACCAGTACCCGAGCAAATAGCTTTTGCATGAGCTTCCATCAATGGTTTCTCCCAAGCCATCATGATAGCCTTGCTATTAGAGTCCATCAGCTTATCCTCACTAAAGTTAATTCTGTCTTCTAAGTAGTCTTTGTTGGAGTTTTCATTTTCATATGCTCTCCTAGCAATAGTTCCCAGGATCAATTCAGCTTGTATCCCTAGTAAAGTACAGGAATATATTGAATTAAAAATAATAAGCAGATTAAAGAATTTCAAACTACTAGAGATAAATAGAAAATGGTATCAAAACATACAATGGAGTGAAAGGCTATCTAAGGCACTGCATTGTTATCTTGCATCACTATTGTTCATTAATTTATTGATCTAAGAAAAACATCTGAAATTGTGAAGTAATTAAAACAAATGCATGAGGTATTAGCTTGATGGTTAAGTTTGAGGTCGATTCTCACCCATACTGTATAAGTCTGTTAATCCTCCTTAATATAAGGCTTTATTTTCTCCTTAGTGAGGCAGATTCTTGTGATGTTCTAACCATCAGTGTGACATTTACTAATATATTATAATTGTGATTTGATTCTTGATGTTCATTATGAAATTCATAGTACTTATAATGATATCCCTCCAAAGTAAGGGTTTCCAAAACAAAAAATTTTGGAAACTTGTTGGCCATGGTTGGATAAGCTTTAATTAGGTCGGACATGTATTTTAACACGCTAAGAAAAGATGGCTTTCTCTAGATAATTTGAGTTACTAAAATTTTTTATTTTATTAATATCTATAACGTATAAAACATTCCATGTATTCCAGAGTGTCTATCTCCTATTTTTCTGGAAAAAAAAGTTTGATTTGCTTGTCCATGCTCGTTTATATCCATGTCCCATTGTCCGATTCCATGCTTCTTAGATTATCTAGGTTCAGTATTTGATGAAGAGCATCACATCAAGCAAAGACAAAATCAATTAGTTCTAAGAAGTCAATATTAGCAGTTTGATACTTTGATGACATGAATTGAAATCAATTACAATGCTATGGCTAAACCATGTAAAGAACCATCATTTTAGGTAAAAGCATCAACTTATAATCTATTCTAGACTTTTATTCCAACATTTTCAAAATGGAATATGATGCATTAGTTCATCAATTGTCAATTTCTCTGTCTGGATGGTATTAAGTTTTAATCTTAATCAAGGTTCGACAATAGCACTTGATTTAACATTTTTGACTCATGAGAGAACTGCAAAGCTAGTGATAAAGAAGAAGGGTGGTGAAGTTTTCACGGTCTTCAGAGAAACCCACTCAGTGTAGTAGTATAACGTTCAAATGAAGGCCATTTTGGAATTTGGTTTGAGAAGATCCATTTTCTATCTTAGTATTGATTCAACAAATGGGTTTGAGCTTTTCAAAGGGAAATCGGCACACACAGAATCGCTAAGATAATAATACACACAATTGTTTTTAAGTATAAAATAAAGGGACACAAAAAATTGCGTGGATAACCTAATTGGGAGAACACGAGGAGAACTCAGAAATCCACTATGAACGTACTAAAAATTACAAATGGAACTTGTTGTTTGTCTAACTGAGAGAATACTCTATATACACAACTCTCTTCCACTCTATAAGTTACTCTCACTTTTTCGACAAACATCACGGGAGACATTACATGTTTCGAGCCAAAACGATGGACACTATGGAAAGAGTTGCAAACTTGGACTTGATTCTGCCATCATGTGATAGTTGTTGCATTTGTCATATGACCTGCTTTTTGAATACAAAACAAACTAAACTTGGACTTGACTCTGCCATAATGTGACATTTACTGCCATTGTAATGCAACCTGCTTTTAAAATCAAGTCTAAGCTTGCAACCCTTTCATACTACCAAAGAGTTCGGCCCTAAGCACATATTGCATCTTGTCATAATATAGTTCAACGCCACGGTAGCGGCCTAGGTTGCAAAAAGCTCGATTTCGGTTTTGGTTTTGGTTTTGGTTTTGGTTTTGGGCGATACAAATTTATTTACTAGTCACTATGTAAATACATGTATTTCATTTATTATTATTACTTCTATTTCACAAAAAGAATCCTATTGTTTGATTTTATTATTACTCCCTTTGTTCCGCAAAAGAGTCCTATTTGTTGATTTTCCGTTACACCGTTATTTCATGATACTTCCGTTGTGCCGTTATTTTTTCTGTTACGGAGAAATTTTGCATATACACAACTTTACATTGATAATGCTTGAAATTACAATTTGTGATTCGTTATCAGATTGAGATTGATGAGTAAGGAAACCAAACCGATACGCCAAGATTTCGACAAATCGGCCGATACTTTGAACCATGCATCATATTAATCTAATAAGTCTATAAAAGGATGTGTTCTTCACAACTATTTCAATGCAACAAAGCAGAGAGTGAAGTGCAAGTAACCCACAAAGGGACATTAGAATTCTATTAGAGAGTATTCTCTCAGTTAGAGAAACAGTGAGTTTCAGTTGTATTCACAATATTTTTAAAGTGGATTTCTGATTTTTATTTTTTTTTACATTCTAGCTTTAGGTATTGTTCTTTATTGCGTGCATGTGATTATCTTAATGTGTCTGTGTGTGCCGACTTCCAAAAAACTTTTCACATTTTGAATTTTTTGAGCTAATCTTTAATGAATAATATACACAGTTGATTTTACAAGCCACCAATACAGGTAAAATGTTAAAAAGTAAAAATTATGAGATCATCTAAAACATAATTTAAGATAAACTAGAGAGCATGAAAATGCAACTGTTCAAATAATTCTACTAATTTTTACAGACAATCAAAGGTAAAAGCTTAAAATAAACAGCTAATGCTACACTATAATTGTTTAACTTACTAACTAAAATTAACTGCAATGTAAGAGGGAGCAATGTGGATCAACTTAAGAACAGGAAAATGCAAATGTTCAACAAATTCTACAAATTTTAGGGACAATTAAAGGTAAGAGTTTACATGAGTAAAATTAACAGCTAATGCTACACTATAATTGCTTAACAATAAGAACTTAATAAATAAAATTAACTGCAATGAAAGAACAGCAATGTGAACGAACCAGCGTTAAGGAGAAGGTCGAAGGCTTCTTGGTGACCGGAGTCCATGGCAAAGTCACCGGCGGAAAGATTGGAAGGAGAGAGAGCGTTCCACGGGGCGCCGGCTTCTAGAAGATTCTTCACCACCTCGGCGTGGCCTTTTGTGGCGGCGTGCATCAGAGGAGTCAGGCCTTCGCCATCAAAGTAAGATACATCAACTCCGGAAACTATTAGAGCTTTCACCTTCACGGAGTCGCCATTTCTAGCTGCCTCGCACAGTAGGTTCTCTTCCGCCATGCCTTGCTTGCTTTTTGGTAGAAACAGGAGCGATATTACAGAGCTTAGAGTGAGACGAACTAGTATAACTTTTTCGTTTTTTTTTATACCTTTTTTCCTTTTTATTAGGGTTCGTAACATTTGGTATATAATTGATGCTATTTTCATATTTACCCCACAATCTTTCCAGATTTTCCTGCAGCACAAGTACTTACAATCAGATTGTGTTTGATAAAATTAGTTTATAAGATCTGAATAGTTTAAACATCTAAATAAAGTATTTAAATAAAATTATATCTAAATAATAAAATGTTATTTAATAATTATTTTTTTCAAAATATCTGAATAACATATTTTTACTATTTTAACCCTTAAAAAATAAAAACACAATTTTTTTTCCACCCATCCCACTCCACCCCACCCCACCCCACCCCACCCCACCCCACCCCACCCCACCCCACTCCACCCCACCCCACCCCACTCCACTCCATCCCACTCCATCCCACACCACCCCACCCACCCACCCACCTACCCACCTACCTACCTACTTCTCACCTCATCCTCCCTCCTCCCTCGCCTTCCCCGTCCCTGTCCATCATTTTGTGTTGTTTCATTCCTTAAAATCCTAGAGACCTAATAATACGCTAATAGCAATATTTAAAGGTTTAAATTTCAAAACTCCCGCTCTCCACCAGTTCCAACGCTCCAATTCAGAAACATTCTTTTCATCTCCCACTTGCCCATTTCTAAACAATCTCCATTTCCTTCTCGCAAAAGAGATGGGTGGCACTCACAGTCGTGAGCATTTGGAATTTTCAGACTCTGTGTTCGAAGAATCATCACAATCTCATGAAGAAGAAGAACACTACGAAGACTCGAAAGACGAACAATAAGAAGAATAAGGTGAACAGACTTCTATAAATCGCAAAGCACCCAAAACCCCTTTATCTATGGACGAAATAGAAGCCAAGATTAAAGCCCTTAATCTCAAATACCCATCTGGTGGTGCAGAGGTGGCGAGGCGTTGGCACCGGTGAGTGGCAATTGTGACGCCCCCAAAATAGGTATACATCACCCATCTTGAGTCACAAAATACATGGTACAAAATTCAAATACAACTTAATTATACAACAGTCGTGTAAAATACGACAAAACATAATCTAAGAGTTTTAATAAGAATATTGTCATCTAGACAATATCCACACTCAATGGAGTCCTCATTATATTTATTGTCACACTATTTAACAGAATAGTGATGACTACTAATGTTATCATCTGGACCGTCACTCCGCTCCCCGACTCGTCCCAGCTATATTCTCATTTTCTGAAGAGAACAGTGAAAGAAAGGGTGAGCTCAACTAGTCGAGTAAGAAATATTATGACTAAGATAATGTAGAATAAATTATCATTAGCCTTCAAAAATGTTAAACTGATAAAATACAATAGATATCAAGTTTAACTGCAGCTTAATAAGTAATCCATTAGAAGAGTCAAGTAGAGCATGATATCTATTATCTTCTATGATTTAAAATATTTTCATCAATTTTTATCGCTGAGACTCAGTTTAATAAATAAACCACATCATCGAGTCATTCCTGCACTACGGGTCAAGGATATTCATTAAATCATCAATGGTCATGACTATACCGAATAATCCATGGTCATAATCATACCAAAAATTGTCCATCAATACACTACCGGTCAATGAGGACTTTTAACACATCATTCGTTACATTACGGTCATGATTATACCGAATAATTCCTGGTCATAATCATACCAAGTCCATCTATGCACGTAAGCCAAAGATGACTTTCATCACAATATAAGCATGAGGAATATGATAATGATATAAGCAATAATTAAACGAAATCAAATTAAACGAAATCAAGGATAAATATTAAAGACTTTAAATTTATCCAAATATTATCAATCACTTAATAAACTCATAATCTAATATTATTAATATTATAATAGTATTTTAATCACTTCTTAAACTTATAAATAATTTATTTCAATTGTTTACATTTTACCAAATAATGCATTTAATCATTCAAAAATGCCATACTCATAAGATTTCATCACCAATGATCAAATCCCTCATCAAAAATCTGCATATACCCTTTATAGGATTTCCAAGTCATAAAATCTTATTTTCTGATTTTGTTACTTCACATAACATATTTAATTCATATACTCATAACTAGTTTATTTTCATTAAAAATACCAAATCAGTCCTAAAAATATTTTTTTTCTGGAATTTAGCAGAATATAGTCACATATTGAACATATATTTTTCTCAGAATTTTTAAAATTCATTTACAAATTTTCATATGGTCAAATCTGCCGAATATTTAGACATTTATCATAAATTATACTTTTATCCAAAAATTCCAAAATTTACAGAGTATACTCATGTTATATACATGCACTCCCAATAAAAATTTCACCAATTTTGGAGTTAACCACAAGGAGTTATATGGGTTTACTTTTAAAATAGTCTTTTTCCATAAAATCCATAACTCTTAATCTATACATCCAAAAATCGTCATTTTTGGACACAATCTAGAAAACTCATCAAATTATCATTTTAAATTTTTCCAGAATTTTTGAGGGTCAGAAAAATTACGAAACTGCAAATGGATTTTCACCCGACATGCGGTAAATCACGTAGACGGATCATTTCTACAATTTAATAAGGAATGAATACAAAAGGATCATTCATCATGCATGCGGTAATCTACATAGACAGGTTATTCCAATAGAATATTAAAGAATGGAATAACAGAAGAATTCACCATGCATGCGATAGACTGCACATGCAGCTTATTCCCAACAGAATAATAAAGAATGGAACTAGGTCATGTGTAATCCGCACAGACAGGATATTCTAACAGAATAATAAAGAATGGAATAACAACAGAATTCACTAGGCATGCGATAGACCACACAAACAGGTTATTCCAACAGAATAATAAATAAGGAACCAAGTCATGCGTAATTCGTACAGACAGGATATTCCAACAGAATAATAAAGAATGTAATCAGGTCATGCGTAATACGCACAGACAGGATATTCCAACAGAATAATAAAGAATGGAATAATAGAAGAATTTCACCATGTATACGGTAGTCCACGTATACAGGTTATTCTAACAGAATAATAAGGAATAGAATAACAATAGCCCTCTTCATGAATACGAAAGAAATAATACCCCTTACCTTAGAAGAAACTGGATATTAGAATAGTGAGGTATCAGACTTCTCTTCTTTTTTCTTTCTATAATTTTTCTCTATAATAATTGCTCTATAGCTTTAGTGAATTGGTGAGAAATGAAGGAAGAGTGAGCTTCTATTTATAGAAAAATATAGTTTCGATAATTGCACGTTTTGGGGCTCGAAATATTACAGTACAATACCTTTAACTTTTCTTTCATTTTTAATTCAGTCCTGCAAGTATTATCAAACTTGCACCACCTCGCCTAATAGTAAATCATGTGAATTAATAGTAAATCATGTGAATCAATAGTTCTAGACATGTGAAAATACGAATTACAGTATAATACCTTCATCTATACCTCCATTTTTAACTTAGTCATGTAAGTATTATCAATCTTGCACCAACTCCCCTAATAGTAAATAAATATGACTCAATAGTACACATATGTGAACAAATAATTATATAAGCATGTGAATTAGTAGCAATTAATTGCTCATTTATCCGATTAATTATCCGATTTATCAATATAACCCCCAGACATCAATTATCATCGGAATAGATGTCGATTTCCACTAACACTAATAATCCAAACACAATAGAACTATCAATTTCATCTTTAATCAAACACGAACTTATTCATTATTAATATTATAACTCACAATATTTAACAACCAAGTCGATCCCAGGAAAGAGAGGGCTTTCCGATAAGGATTTCTCCTTATTAACGCGTAATTAGATGACCAAACCTCTCATTGACAGAACTTTTAGACATTATAAATATTGAAATTTAATAATATGAATAAATTTGTCGTCTAAATTATTGATTTAATAATATATCATATTATGCAAATGATACTGTGACAATAATTGAATCAATAATATGAGAGATATGATGCAGCAATTACAGTAGCAATAATTGAGTATAACTGAGTGACTTCTCACGTAAGCATCAATAATCAATACCGTGTGCTACTATGCAACCATACGTATTATTGTATTTTTACTATCGGATATTCAACAGTTTTAACGGTAACACTTTCGCCGTTATTTTTAATAAAAGATAATTCTGTCGTTTTCTAACTACGATAATACTTCCGTTATGGGGTCCACCAATGATTGTGTCGTCGTACAGGATATTCCCCGACTAAAAAGAATATTCCTCGACCAAACGAATATTTTATAACAACTTGTATACTTTGCAAAATTTATAAATATTACCCACAACTATAATATTATATCAAATCCTTACTATAATATTTAAAAAAATATTTCGAGAAATTTAAATCTTTATTCATAAAATTTGGGGTCTCACAATCTCCCCTCCTCATGAAATTTTGCCCTCGAAATTTACGTACGTACCTGGTATGATGAGGATACCTTGACTTCATTTCAGATTCTAACTCTTGAGGTATAACCTTTGAGTGTTGAATACGATCTTTCTTATCCAAGATTTTAACACGTATCTCCTCATACGTTAAATCTTCTGCTGTCTCGTCTAGTTTTAATTTAATAATGTGGTTTGGGTCGTCCACATATTTACGTAACATTGATACGTAAAAAAAACGTTATGAACCGCGACATACTTGGCAGTAAAGCTAGTCTATAGGCCACAGTTCCTACTCGATCGAGGATTTCAATTGGGCCAATTAAATCGAGGGTTGAGATTTCCTCTATTCATCGACTCTCGCTTCTAGAATAACGCCTTCTTGAACATTCTTCTTCATATTCATCATCTCCAGGTGTGTAGTTTGAGCGGCTTTAACTTTATCGATTAAAGTCGATTCTACTCGTATATTCGTTATCTTCACGTGGGTCTCTAGAGTCTTTAACTCTATCTTCGTCATTTGAAAGTTATACGAAATGGGTTTTTTTTGTGTTAACATCGCACTCGTAAACGCATACGATCTTCTACTCAACGCGTTAGCTACCACGTTCGCTCTTCCACAATGATATTGAATGGTATAGTCGTAATCTTCAACAGCTCGAGCCAACATCCTTGGCTCATGATACGTTCGTTTTGGTTGAAGAAATATTTGAGGGTTTTAGAAATGGGTTTTGTACTAGGGTCAATACAAAATTCGATTTTACGCTCTAGGGGTAAGCTAAAAAGTCTTCAAGAATACGTCAGGAAATTTATTAACGATAGAAATATCATTTAAAAACTGTGACTCTCATCCAAGAGTTTGATAGCACATGAAATGAAGGTTTCTCCTAACGGAGTTTCAACCGATAAGTCAAAGCCTAATTTCTTCAGAGTCAAATTTAAACGTTGAGCGCAAGTAAGAGAGATAAAAGAATGGGTAGAACCGGTATCTAATAAGGTATAGACTTCGCAAAAATTTATAATTAACTAATGCGTGCTAACTTCATTCGGGTTACTCGCTTTTTGAGAATTCACAAAAAAAACGCTCTTCCTGAAACCACCAACTTTGTTTTGTTCGTATCCGCCTTTGGTGCCACCGTCCCAGCTGGACTTGACTTTGGTGCACGATAAAATCGGGCTAGGTGACCTTCTTTTCCACAATTGTAACATGCTTTGGACTGCATCGTGCATCTTGGACTGAGGTGTCCCTCCCCTCCGCATTTATAACATACGACCGACGATCGTTCTCCTTCCTTAACAACAGGTGCTGGTGCTGACGTCTTTCCATCGTCGTTAAATCTTCTCTTCTTGAATTTTCCACTTCTATTATCTTGGTCATGATTACCACCGAAGTGGTTACCATTTCTGGCATGATAATTTCTCCCACGATGGTTATCATTGTTCCGATTGCCGTTGTCCACCGGTATGATTATTATTGTGTTGTTGGTCGTTATCTTTTGGTTGTGCTAACTCATTTTTGCGCTCCAATAACTGAGCCCTATTCATAACTTCTGAATATAAACAAAGTTTGTGAGAAATGAAGTATTGACGTATATCGGGTTTCAAACCTCTTAAAAATATTCGCGTCATTCGCTCCTCATTATCGACCAAATGGGATGCCATTTTTAAATAATGTCACAAAAGAAGGGTTAATTGACATATCACATATTATTCCTATACTCTGACCGACCAATTAAATACCAAATAAACTTAGGTAGGTCATACTAACGAAGGAATTCCCGCTTCTCCCCTCCTAGTTCTTGTCTCACATCTCAGCCAGGGATCATATCCCTAAGCTTTGATACCAACTGTGACGCCCCAAAAATAGGTATACATCACCCATCTTGAGTCACCAAATACATGGTACAAAATTCAAATACAACTTAATTATACAACAGTCGTGTAAAATACGATAAAATATAATCTAAAAGTTTTAATAATAATATTGTCATCTAGACAATATCCACACTCAATGCAGTCCTCATTACATTTATTGTCACACTATTTAACAGAATAGTGAGGACAACTAATGTTATCATCTGGACCGTTACTCCGTTCCCCGACTCTTCCCAGCTATATTCTTATTTCTTAAAGAGAAAAGTGAAAGAAAGGCTGAGCTCAACTAGCCCAGTAAGAAATATTATGACTAAGATAATGCAGAATAAATTATCATTAGCCTTCAACAATGTTAAACTGATAAAATACAATAGACATCAAGTTTAACTGCAGCGGAATAAGCAATCCATTAGAAGAGTCAAGTAGAGCATGATATCTACTATCTTCTATGATTTAAAATATTTTCATCAATTTTTATCGCTGAGACTCAGCTTAATAAATAAACACATCATTGAGTCATCCTTGCACTACATGTCAAAGATATTTATTAAATCATCAATGGTCATGACTATACCGAATAATTCATGGTTATAATCATACCAAAAAATGTCCATCAATGCACTACCGGCCAATGAGGACTTTTACCACATCATTCGTTACATTACGGTCATGATTATACCAAATAATCCTTGGTCATAATCATACCAAGTCCATCTATGCACGTAAGCCAAAGATAACTTTCATCACAATATAAGCATGAGGGAGATGACAATGATATAAACAATAATCAAACAAAATCAAGGATAAATATTAAAGACTTTAAATTTATCCAAATATTATCAATCACTTAATAAACTCATAATCTAATATTATTAATATTATAATAATATTTTAATCACTTCTTAAACTTATAAACTATTTATTTCAATTGTTTACACTTTACCAAATAATGCATTTAATCATTCAAAAATGACATACTCATAAGATTTCATCACCAATGATCAAATCCCTCATCAAAAATCTGCATATACCCTATATAGGATTCACAAGCCATAAAATCCTATTTTCCAATTTTGTTATTTCATATAACATATTTAATTCATTTACTCATAACAAGTTCATTTTCATGAAAAATACCAAATCAGTCCCAAAAATATTTTTTTCCTAGGATTTAGCAGAATATAGTCCCATATTGAACATATATTTTTCTTGGAACTTTAAAATTCATTTACTATTTTTCATATGGTCAAAACTGCCGAATATTTAGACATTTATCATAAATTGTACTTTTGTCCAAAAATTTCAAAATTTACAGGGTATACTTCTGTTATATACATGTACTCCCAATAAAACTTTCACCAATATTGGAGTTAACCACAAGGAGTTATAAGGGTTTACTTTTAAAATAGTCTTTTTCCATAAAATCCATAACTCTTAATCTATACATCCAAAAATCGCCATTTTTGGACACAATCTAGAAAACTCGTCAAATTATCATTTTAAATTTTTCCAGAATTTTTGAGGGTCAGAAAAATTATGAAACTGCAAATGGATTTTCACCCGCAATGCGGTAATCCATGTAGACAGATCATTTCTACAATTTAATAAGGAATGAATACAAAGGATCATTCACCATGCATGCGGTAATCCATATCGACAGGTTATTCCAACAGGATATTAAAGAATGGAATAATAGAAGAATTTAACATGCATGCGATAGAACGCACAGACAGGTTATTCTCAATAGAATAATAAAGAATGGAACCAGGTTATGCGTAATTCGCACAGACAGGATATTCCAATAGAATAATAAAGAATGGAATAACAACATAATTAACTAGGCATGCGATAGACCGAACAGATAGGTTATTACAATAGAATAATAAATAACGGAACCAGGTCATGCGTAATTCGCACAGATAGGATATTCCAACAGAATAATAAAGAATGGAACCAGGTCATGCGTAATACGCACATACAGGATATTCTAACAGAATAATAAAGAATGGAATAACATAAGAATTTCACCATGTATACAGTAGTCAGCGTATACAGGTTATTCCAACAGAATAATAAGGAATGGAATAACAATAGCTCTCTTCATGAATACGAAAGAAATAATATCCCTTGCCTCAAAAGAAACTGGATACTGGAATTGTGAGGTAGCAGACTTCTCTTCTTCTTTCTCTCTATAATTTCTCTCTATAATAATTGCTCTATAGCTTTAGTGAATTGGTGAGAAAAGAAGGAAGAATGAGCTTCTATTTATAGAAAAATATAGTTTCGATAATTGCACGTTTTGGGGCTAGAAATCTTAAAGTACAATACCTTCAACTTTTATTTCATTTTTAATTTAGTCCTGCAAGTATTATCAAACTTGCACCACATCCCTTAATAGTAAATAATGTGAATCAATAGTTCAATCATGTGAATCATTAGTTATAATCATGTGAAAATACGAATTACAGTATAGTACCTTCATCTATACCTCCATTTTTAACTTAGTCATGCAAGTATTATAAATCTTGCACTAACTCCCCTAATAGTAAATGAATGTGACTCAATAGTACACACATGTGAAAAAATAGTTATATAAGCATGTGAATTAGTAGCAATTAATTACTCATTTATCCAATTAATTACCTGATTTATCAATATTACCCCCAGACATCAATTATCATCGGAATAGATGTCGATTTCCACTAACACTAATAATCCCAACACAATGGAACTATCAAATTCATCTTTAATCAACACGGACTTATTCATCATTAATATTATAACTCACAATATTTAACAACAAGGTCGTTCCCAGGAAAGAGGGGGCTTTCCGATAAGGATTTCTCCTTATTGGCGTGCAATTAGATGACCAAACCTCTCATTGACAGAACTTCTAGACATTGTAAATATTGCAATTTAATAATATGAATAACTTTATCGTCTAAATTATTGATTTAATAATATATCATATTATACAGATGATATTGTGACAATAATCGAATTAATAATATGAGAGATATGATGCAACAATTACTGTAGCAATAATTGAGTATAACTGAGTGACTTATCACGTAAGTATCAATAATCAATACTGTGTGCTACTATGCAACCATGCGTATTACTGTAATTTTACTACCGGGTAGTTTAACAGTTTTAACGGTAACACTTTCGCCGTTATTTTTATTAAAAGATAATTATGTCGTTTTCTAACTACGACAATACTTCCGTTGTGGGGTCCACCAATTATTATGCCGTTGTACGGATATTCCCCGATAAAAAGAATATTCTCCGACCAAACGAACATTTTATAACAACTTGCATACTTTGCAAAATTTATAAATATTACCCACAACTATAACATTTTATCAAATTCACACCATAATATTCAAAAAAATATTTCGAGAAATTTAAATCTTTATTCATAAAATTTGGGGTCTCACAACAGTGGTTGGCATGGACAAGAAAATTGATAATATTGAAGAGGATATTTGTGTCTAAAAATAGCAAAGTTCGTTAAGAGGCATGTCTGAATAATTTAGATTTTATTTTTTATCTCAACCATTTAGAGGCATTCAGAGGTAAAAAAACTAAACAACATTTACCCTCTTATCGAATAAGAGGTAGTCTATTAAGACCTGTTAAGAGGTAAACAAACAGTATCTCAACCTATAAAGTAAGCACATTGGGCCTCAAGCCCATTGAACCAAATGATTCGACTTATAAAAAGGATGAAAAAATCGGTTTGGTTTGGGCTTTCGCTTGGCCTGTCATTTTATTTAACTGATGTGATTACGTGGAAATAATGTGATTTATTTTTTTGTATGCGTACTACTCACAGTCAACCCATCTCAACCTTGACAGTTAAAAAATAGGAAATTAATATTTTCATATGACTTTTTGATATTTTCATATGAAAATCGTCACTATAGATCCTATAGCGACGATTTTTATCATCACTATACATATACATCTATAGCGACATGTTTCATTGTAAAAATATCTAAAAGTCATGTGAAAATATCAATTTCTTTAAAAAAAAACTACATAGACGTAGTGTGAGACCCCGAATTTTATGAAATGAAAGTATTCAATTTTTTTTTAATTATTCTATTTAGTAAATGGTTAAATTGATAAAAGGTTAAAGTTAGGAGTGATATGTGAATTTTTTTTTCAAAGTAAACAAGTTGTCATAAAATAATCGATGATAAAAATATAGTAATACACGTGGTTGCATAGTAGCACACGGTATTGTACAGTATCTTTGATTATTGATACTTACGTGAGAAGTCACTTAGTTTTATTCAATTATTGTTACAATATTTTATATTATTAAATCAGTAATTGAGATGACAAAGTTATTCATATTATTATTTGCAATATTGACAATGTCTAGAAGTTCTATCAAGAAGAGGGTTGGTCACCTAATTACGCGCCAATAAGGAGAAATCCTTATCGGAAAGCCCCCTCTTTCCTAGGAACGATCTGGTTGTTAATATTGTGAGTTATAATATTAATGATGAATAAGTTCGTGTTGATTAAGGATGAAATTGATAATTCCATTGTGTTGGGATTATTAATGTTAGTGGAAATCGACATTTATTTCGATAATAATTGATGTCTGGAAGTTATATTGACCAATCGGGTAATTAATCGGATAAATGAACAATTAATTGCTATTAATTCACATGCTTATAACTATTTATTCACATGTGTGTATTATTGATTCACATGCATGTACTATTAGGGGATGTGGTGCAAGATTGATAATACTTGCATGACTAAATTAAAAATGGAGGTATAGATGAAGGTACTATATTGTAATTTGTATTTTCGCATGTATAGAACTATTGATTCACATGATAGTACTATTGATTCACATGATATACTATTAGGGGAGGTGGTGCAAGTTTATAATACTTACAGGACTAAATCAAAAATGAAGAAAAAGATGAAGGTATTATACTGTAATATTTCGAGCCCTAAAACGTGCAATTATCAAAAAATATGTTTTCCTATAAATAGAAACTCATTCTTCCTTCATTTTCACCAATTCACTAAGACTCACAAGAGTAATTATAGAGAGAGAAACTATATAGAGAGAAGCTATAGAGAGAAAGAAGAAGAGAAGTTCGCTACTTCACTATTTCAGTATCCAGTCTTCTTTTGAGGTAAGAGATATTATTATTGTGGTAAAGGATATTATTATTGTGGTAATGGATATTATTATTGTGGTAAGGGGTATTATTTATTTCATATTCTGAAGAGATATTATTTTTCGTATTCGTATGAATATTATTTTCGTTCAATATTCATAAAGAATATTATTTTCGTTCAATATTCGTAGGAATATTATCTTCGTTAACTATTCGTTGGAATATTATTTCCATTCAAGGGATGTTATTTTTGTTCAATATTCGCTTGAAATAATATTTTCTTTCATACTATGTAGTATGTAAGTAATATTATTTCGTTTCTGATTTAGAATTCTATACTCATTTTGTTGAAGCTTTAGCTTCTATACTCTATGAAATTAGTAGAATATCTTTGATATTTGCGTTTCATCCAGTATCTTTTCATGAAAATATTATTCTGATCTTTCTTGATAATTATTGATCTTTTCATGATAGAATACTATTCATGAGTTACTATTCACGGGTTACTATTCACTCAAATATTATTCACTTGGGTATTCGGGGCACTTTTCATGCCGAAGTACTATTCACGAGTTACTATTCACCCGAATATTATTCACTCGGGTATTTGGGGTACTTTTCATGTCGGGATACTATTCATGAGGTACTATTGCCGAAGTATTATTCACAGGGTACTATTTACGGGGTATTATTCACCAGAAAAATATATTTCTTTTCTGTCCAAATTATTTTTGATACATGAATATTATTCTTGAATTTTACTCCACAAAGCAGTATCATGTTGACAATTTGGATATTTTCAAACTCTGGATAAATTTAAAGTCTTTAATATTTATCCTTGATTTCGTTTGATTAATGCTTATATCATTGTCATCATCCTGATGCTTATATTGTGATGAAAGTCATCTTTGGCTTACGTGCATAGATGAACTGTTGATTATTGGTTTTACAGTTGTATATTTTTGGCTTACGTGCAAAGATGGACTGTTGATTATTGGTTTTATAGTTGTATATTTTTGGTTTACATGCAAATATGGACAGGTGTATGACATGATCATAACCACTAGTGATAATAACGAATATCCTTGGCCTGTAGTGCATGGATAATTTGATGATGTGATTGGCAGGATCATGACCATTAGTTAACAGTTGAATGTCTTTGGCCGTAGTGCACTGACAGACAATTGATTGGTATGATATGACCATTGGTTTTATAGTTGAATATCTTTAGCCCGTAGTGCAAAGGTAGACAACTGATTGATATGATCATTGTTGTTACATTTGAATATCTTTAGCCATTGGGGTAAGGATATTGAGTAAACGTTCTATTAAGCCTTTATGGCAAGGAGAAACTGTTGATTTACATGATTATAAATATGAATTGTGGATTTAACTATAATCTTTGGTGGTTTAGGTGAAGACAGGTGATGATAGTTCTTTTTGTCTTGGGTATAACAAAGAACTGTTGTTGAGTATTACAGTAATAAAATATTAACGATGGACTTTTAATTTAGAAGAGATAGTAGACATTACGTTTTACTTGACACTTCTAATGGATTGTTTATTCCGCTGCAGTTAAACATGATTTTTATTGTATTTTATCAGTTCAACACTGTTGAAGGCTAAGGATAATTTATTCTGCATTATCTTAGTCATAATATTTCTTACTGGGCTAGTTGAGCTCACCCTTTTGCTTTTTTTTACTCTTTAGGAAATGAGAATATAGCTAGGACTAGTTGGGGAATGGAGTGACGGTCCGAGATGGTTATTTTAGCAGTCCTCACTACTTAGTGTGATAATAAGTGTAATGAGGATTGAATTTGATTTTGTATACTGTCTGTGAGACGATATTCATGTAAAAACTCAGCTATATTTTGTCGTATATATTACCCGACAGTTGCATAAAAGAAGTTTGTATTTGCTTTATGTAGTGTGTATCTGGCGACTCAAGATGGGTGATGTATACCTATTTTGGGGGCGTCACACGTAGGGGTGAAAACTGAGTCGAATCTCAGCGAACACTCTAATACTTCAGATTCGGCTCGACTCGAAAAAATTGAGCTCGAATTCGATAAAAAATTTGTAATTTTGCGCCAGATTCGACTCAGATCATTACTCGGACCTACTCGGCTCGTAAGCACTCGACTCGTTTACAAAATGAGTTACTCACGAGCCTTCAAATCGAGTTTTGAATATGAACCATTTCACTTAATACTGAATCACTATATACTAAATTGATTATTGAACTAATTTTTATATATAAAAGTCTTTTATTTTTATTTATGTAAAGAAATTACAAAGAATGTAATACGAATTGACAATCAATTCACTGATTTATTCAAGTACAAGTTTACACAATTTAATACTATACTTTATAAATTATAAAGATTAATACAAATATCACATATTTAGCTTGTTAGTATGGATTAGACCGGTATTCGAATATGATCCATCGAGCAGGTATTCAGTATGGTTCGAGAAAAAAATGAAATACTTGAACCATAATCTGAGCGAATACTGGTATACTCGAATTCGACTCGTATATCATTAAACAGAAAATAAGTATGGGTAATATTCGACTTGAATCAACTTCGAATTCAAACTTTGGATCATATTTTCGAACCGATCTCGAGTCGAGTATCGAGCTACTCTGCTCGGTTAACACCCCTACATAGACGTGAAGCCAAGTTCTTCTTCGAGGGTTGTTTAACAATAGAGCTTACAAGGGGGTTGAATAAGGGGTCACGTGAGTAACACAAGTACAATAAAACAAGCCACAACATTTTTCACGTAATTGCATTCTTTAAATAAACTGACAGATGAAACTAATATATTCATGCAAGTACGTCTATTAATGGAATTACTCAAACAAATAAAAAATCAGTTTAAAAATGTAACTACGTGGACTTAACTTAAAAAAGTGTGGTTCAATGACTAAATAATTATTTTTCTTAAAAAAAGATATAAATATATACTCTATCTGTTTTAAAATTAAAGATACAATTTAATTTTTGAGGTAAAACGACAATATATTAAACTTCAAATTAATGTGAATTTATTTGATTTAATTGATATAATTATTATAATTGTATAATAATATATAACAAAAATTATTAATCACGAAATTTATTTCATTTAAAATTTTCATGTGTCATAGTAATTTTAAATTTTAATATGTTTTTTTTGCCTCAAAAGTCAAATTGTATCTCTAATTTGAGTCTTGTTATGTATTATGATAAATTTATGTCGACTTATAATTGCGAAGTTTATCAATACATGGGAATGAGAATAATATGAATTATAGGAGGGTAACACTTATTATACTCTCTCCAAAAAAGTTACTACTAATATTAACCATTTTGTCAGGAATAAGCATGTGAATGATATTCCTATTGATATATGATTTGATTATGATATATATGAATGATTATGCAAGTATGCTTGCATCAAGAAAAGTTGTAAAGTTCTTTGATAGATAATAGGAACATATGTACAAGGACTTAGAATGAATTGATCAAATATGTTAGGTTGATCCTACATAAGAAAAATAGTTTTGTAAAGTCCTTAAAAAGAAATGATGTACAAGGACTATAAATATACAAAGATCAAGCCTGTTAGGTTGATCTTACAATGTAATAGATAGGCTTGTCTGATCGTCGAACACTGCACCAGAAATCGTAGTCTGCCAGGAGAGTCAAGGAAAACTCGAAAGTCATTAAGGCATAATTATGACGCCCGCAAAATAGGTCCACCCGAACCATTCTGAGTCACCAGATATCATACTATAAAAATCAAATACAAACTTCATTTATACAAATGTTGAACTATCGTGTAGAGTACGACAACACATAAGCTGTTAGTTTTAATATAATATTGTCTCGTATACAGTATCCAAACTCAAATTGTTACAATGCCATATAAAAATACAGCAGCAAATAATTTAAGACCCCAAAGAAGAACGAGAAGATTACTATCATATTCATTCTAATGAGGTACACTTTTGACGCTTTCAAAGTTGGGTTCTCATCACCCTATTGTTGTTCGCCAAAATCAATTATTAAGTGACGTATAAAATACGACACACACATCTTAGGTCCTCAATACAATTATCTGTTGCATGTCATGCCGTTATATAATGTATTGAGAAACTTCGACAGTCTCGGACCATCACACTATTTCCCTGTTATCCCAACTCAACCCAGCTACACTCTTATTACCTGAAAGGAATTGTGAAGCAAAGGATGAGCACAAATAGTCTAGTAAAGAATATCATGACTAAAGATAATTAAATTATCAATAGCCTTCGTCAATAATAAATCAAAGATTTAGAACATATGGTAGATGATAAAACTTTTCAACCATAGTTATAGCGGAACGAGCAATCCATTAAAAGAGTCAAATAGACCATCAGGTTTATTATCTTTTCCATGTTAAAAGTCCACCAATAATGTTTTATCCCTGTAACATCAATCAACAATTCATGTCCACAATCATATGAATAACTCATAATCATAATTGTGATTCTAAATTCCTCTTCGCACCCAGGACGAAGATAATTTTCATCGCCTATCTTCACCTGAAACATTAAAAATCATGGTTATACCAAATCACAATTCCGGCTCATAATCATACTAATAAATTCATCTTTGATCTACGACCAAAAATAATCATTAACAATTCATCTTTGCACTACAGGCCAAAGATATACAACTGTAAAACCAATAATGTTGAGACTCGGCTTAATAGTATCACAAACACGAATTATCCATGCACTACGGGCCAAGGATTTTCGTGTTTTCAATTATGGTCATGATTATACCGAATACTCCCTGGTCATAATCATACCAAGTCCATCTATGCACTATGGGCCGAAGATGACTTTTACCGCATCATTTGTAACATTACGGTCATGACTATACCGAATAATTCCTGGTCATAATCATACCAAGTCCATCTATGCACGTAAGCCACAGATGACTTTCAACATAATAAAAGCATGACGATCATGACAATGATATAAAGAATCAATCAAATGAGATAAAAGATAAATACTAAATATTTATTATATAATTTATCAAGGGTTCAAGAATATCCCAATGTTATCAATCACTTAATAATCTCATAATCCAATATCATTAATATTATAACAATATTTTAATTATTTCTTAAACTTATAAAAAATTTATTTTAATTGTTTACACCTTACCAAATAATGCATTTAATCATTCAAAAATGTCATACTCATAAGATTTTATCAACAATGATTAAATCCCTCATCAAAAATCTGCATATACCTTATATAGGATTTCTAAGCTATAAAATCCTATTTTCCAATTTTGTTACTTCACATAACATATTTAATTCATTTACTCATAACTAGTTTATTTTCATGAAAAATACCAAATCAGTCCCAAAAATATTTTTTTAAGGGATTTAGCAGAATATAGTCTCATATTGAACATATATTTTTCTCAGAATTTTTAAAATTCATTTACTATTTTTCATATGGCCAAAACTGCCGAATATTTAGATATTTATTATAAATTGTACTTTTGTCCAAAAATTTCAAAATTTACATGGTATACTCCTGTTATATACATGTACTCCCAATACAAATTTTACCAATTTTGGAGTTAACCACGAAGAGTTATAAGGGTTTACTTTTAAAATAGTACTTTTCCATAAAATCCATAACTCTTAATCTATACATCCAAAAATCGCTCTTTTTGGACACAATCTAGAAAAATCATCAAAATATTATTTCAAAAATTTCCAAATTTTTTGAGGGTCCGAAAAATTATGAAACTACAAATGGATTTTAACCCGCTATGCGATAATCCACGTAAACAGATCATTTCCATAATTTAATAAGGAATGAATACGAAGGATCATTCACCATGCATGCGGTAGTCCACACAGACAGGTTATTTCCAACAGAATAATAAATAATAGAATAACAAAAGAATTCACCAGGCATGCGATAGACCACACAGACAGGTTATTCCAACAGAATAATAAATAATGGAACCAGGTCATGCGTAAACGCACAGACATGATATTTCAACAGAATAATAAATAATGGAATAACAGAAGAATGTCACCTATGTATACGGTAGTCCGCGTATACAGATTATTCCAACAGAATAATAAATAATGACCAGGTAATGCGTAAACTGCACAGACAGGATATTCCAACAGAATAATAAATAATGGAATAATAGAAAATTTTCACCATGTATGCGGTACTTCACATAGACAGGTTATTCCAACATAATAATAAAGAATGGAATAACAAAAGAATTTCACCATGTATGTAGTACTTCGCATAGACAGGTTATTCCAACATAATAATACGGAATGGAATAACAATAGCTCTCTTCATGAATACGAAAGAAATAATACCCCTAACTATAATAACAATATCCCTTACCTTGGAAGAAAACTGGATACTGGAATAGTGAGGTAGCAGACTTCTCTTCTTCTTTCTCTTTATAATTTCTCTCTATAATAATTGCTCTATAGCTTTAGTGAATTGGTGAAAAATGAAGGAAGAATGGGCTTCTATTTATATAAAAATATAGTTTCGATAATTGCACATTTTGGGGCTCAAAATATTACAGTATAATACCTTCATCTTTTTCTTCATTTTTATTTTAGTCCTGCAAGTATTATCAAAATTGCACCACCTCCCCTAATAGTAAATAATGTGAATCAATAGTTCAATTATGTGAATTAATAGTTATAATCATGTGAAAATACGAATTACAGTATAATACCTCCATTTATACCTCTATTTTTAACTTAGTCATGCAAGTATTATCAATTTTGCACCAACTCCCCTAATAGTACAAGAATTTGAATCAATAGTACACACATGTGAATAAATAGTTATAATCATGTGAATTAATAGCAATTAATTGCTCATTTACCCGATTAATTACCCGGTTGGTCAATATAACTTCTAGACATCAACTACTATCAAAATAAATGTCAATTTCCACTAACACTAATAATTTCAACACAATAGAAATATTTTTCTCAACAATTTCATTTTTGAAATTTCAAAGTTTGACTTTTTTTCAAAAAAGTCAACTGTTGACTTTTTTGACCAAAAAGTCAACCCCGAAAATTTTTGTGTTTATAGTCTATTTCTACTAATTTCATCGTTCCGGACTCAAATATCACGTTCGCGTCTCCAAATTCAACTTCGAAGTCAAATTTGATTTTTAATAACATTCATCATTAATATTATAACTCACAATATTTAACAACCAGGTCGTTTCCAAGAAAGAGGGGGCTTTCCGATAAGGATTTCTCCTTATTGGCGCTCAATTAGGTGACCAAACCTTTCCTTGACAGAACTTCTAGACATTGTCAATATTGCAAATAATAATATGAATAACTTTGTCGTCTTAATTATTGATTTAATAATATAACATATTATGCAGATGATACTGTGACAATACTTGAATCAATAATATGAGAGATATGATGCAGCAATTACTGTAGCAAAAATTGAGTATAACTGAGTGACTTTTCACGTAAGCATCAATAATCAATACCGTGTGTTACTATGCAACAACGCGTATTAGTGTACTTTTACTACCGAGTAGTTCAACTATTTTAACGATATCACTTTCGCTGTTATTTTTATAAAAAGATAATTATGTCGTTTTCTAACTACGACAATGCTTCCGTTGTGGGGTCCACCAATGATTGTGCCGTTGTATAAATATTCCCTGTTAAAATGAATATTCCCCGACCAATCGAATATTATATAACGACTTGCATACTTTGAAAATTTTTCACATATCACCCTTAACTTTAACCTTTTATCAATTTAAACATTTACTAAATAGAATAATTATAAGAAAATTGAATACTTTCATTTCATAAAATTCGGGGTCTCACAATAATCGTAGTCTGCAAGATAGTAGATCTCAGGAGTTCGTCGACTATCAGGAGAGACGAGGAAGGATTGTAGTGTGTCGATGAGAACTTTCTTAGAGCCGTAGTCTACTGAGGAAGTCATGTTCAGAATCGTAGAGACAGTCCTGCCTACGAGCCGACCGAGCATCTGCCAAAGCCAAGTCAAGAATCGTAGACTACACTCTGAGTCGTAGAGTCTACTGATGTCAAAGTCAAGTCAAGAATCGTAGAATACACTCAGAGTCATAGAGTCTACTGATCGTATCAGAGGCAATAGATTGTAGTCGAGTAAGATCAGATAAAGACAACAAGCACAACGATATAAATCGATAGAGTGTCAAGATCTGATCTCGGAGTCGTAGTGTCTGCACAGCCGAAGCTGAATCGTAGAGTGTAGAACTGAGACTTGCAACAAATGTGCTCACAACGCCAAGGCAGAATCGTAGAGCAAACACGATTCTCAACAATTGAGCACTCCCAGAATATCCAAAGGAACGAAGCCTCTGGTTAGTACTGCAAAGATACATCCCACCTAAAGGAAACCAGAGAACACTCAATGAATGATATGTAAGTTAACAGAAGATCTAAGCACCTAACTCAATCAACATCCATATTGAGTTGTGAAGCATTTGAGATGAAGTCTTCCACAAGTTGATCAGAAGAAGACTTCAGTAACTGACTAAGGAAAGTCAGCAAGTACAGTAGCTGTCAAGAAAATAGAAACGACGATCTTGAAAGCAACCAAGATCGTAGTGTTTGCCAAACAAAGAAGGAACTGATGGAGTGTACACAAAGATACTAGTCAGCCTCTAAAGAGCAAGGCTAAAGTAATTAAGCAATGGGTCAGTCCATTGATGATAAGTGAACGGGAGATCACAAGAGAAAGCGAGCTGGAAACGCCAAAAATCTGATGTGTCTTTCTATTCAAAAGGGGCCAAAACAAAGAGTCAAGCCATCAGTATCTGAGAGCAGTCGAAGTAAACAGAAGCATTGAAACACCGTTCAAGAGAAGGAAGATGTGTTCTACATTAAAGATCCAATCAACACTCTTCAAGATCGTAGTGTTGTCTCTGCCTATCAACTAGACACTACGATCAAGTCCAAGAAGATATGCATCAGAATCGTAGAGTTCGGTCGTCTGAAGGTTAAAGCATTGAAAAATATTCAATCTGAAGATTAATGGTCGAACAGATCTTATTGAAGAGCATCGATGCAAAAGGACAACCTCTGATCGAGAAATCAGAAGGAGGAAATAAATTTGACTACCTTCCCGAGACATCAAGGTAACATCTCTGACAGGGTTGGTGAAACAGTAAACTGCAGTGTCAGAAAGTCAGAAAAGGGGATGTCATGTCACATCTGCAGTCTACACCAAATAACTCGAGATCTGCGAAGTAATTAAAAAAGCTTTTAACGGCTACTTTTCAACGGGAAGATGGGAAGGAGTATAAATCAACAGAGCTTCAAAGATCAAGAGTTGTTGATGATTGCTAAGTTGAAGAATCATTGAGTTGTTGGAATGCTATTGTTGACTCTACGAGTTCCACCAGAGATTAACATAACAAGTCTCAGTAACAGTGAGACTACATAGGTGGAAGTGAAGCAGCAATGAAGAAGGACTTAAACAGACTAGAGCTTCACTCAACAAAGATGAGAATGCCACTGAAGATGGCAGCTAAGCTAGAGCCGAGAAGGACAAGAAGATAACATTCAAAAAAGTGGCAGAGTACAAAGAAGATCAAGAAAGCCACTCTACAGATCACAATGAACCAAAGGCTAAAAAAGAGCAGATGTCGAATCATGTCTGCAAAGTATTCAAGAAGGGTTCAAGGATTGCTAAGTGCCAGACGAAGTCTACCAAAAGCTCAGAGACTTAGCAAATCCAGATGGTGATGGTGTACAACTGACATCCGATGAAGATGAGCAGAAAAGAGTAAAGATCGGCTGCACCAAAGAAGATGTAGTCCAGACTCCAAGCAGAATGCCAAGAGGACTACGCCAAGCTGCTAAGTACTTAAGATGTTCAAGGTTAAAGACATCTTAGCAGCTCAGCAGCAACAACAACAACAACAACAACAACAACTACAACAACAAGAAGCCAGGGCCTGAGGGGTCCTTATCCGGAGGGACTAAATGAAGTTTCAAGCCTGCTGGGCTTGAAGAGTTCCTAGGGAACTAGAGGAGTTCCAAGGCTGCTGGTGTGACGCCCCCAAAACAAGTATACATCACCCATCTTGAGTCACCAAATACATGGTACAGAATACAAATACAAACTTAATTATACAAACATCGTGTAATATACGACAAAACATAGCTGAGAGTTTAAACAGGAATATTGCCTTCTAGACAATATCCACTCTCAAATAGAGTCCTCATTACATTTATTGTCACACTATTTAACAGAATAGTGAGAACTACTATTGCTATCATCTGGACCGTCACTCCGTCCCTCGAATACTCCCGGCTACGTTCTCATTTCCTGAACAGAACAGTGAAAGAAAGGGTGAGCTCAACTAGCCCAGTAAGAAATATTATGACTGAGATAATGCAGAATAAATTATCATTAGCCTTCAATAATGTTAAATTGATAAAATACAATAGACATCAAGTTTAACTGCAGCAGAATAAGCAATCCATTAGAAGAGTCAAGTAGAGCATAATATCTACTATCTTCTATGATTTAAAATGTTTTCATCAATTTTTATCGCTAAGACTCAGCTTAATAAATAAACCACATCATCGAGTCATCCCAGTCACTACGGGTCAAGGATATTCATTAAATCATCAATGATCATGACTATACCGAATAATCCCTAGTCATAACTATACCAAAAATTGTCCATCAATACACTACAGGCCACTGAGGACTTTTACCACATCATTTATAACATTACAGGTAATGATTATACCGAATGATCCCTGGACATAATCATACCAAGTCCATCTATACACGTAAGCCAAAGATGACTTTCTTCATAATATAAGCATGAGGATGATGACAATGACATAATAATTCAATAAAAAAAGTTCAAGAATAAATTTTAAAGATTTATTAGTTAATTTATCCTGAAATCAATTACATCCAAATTGTCAACATGATACTGCTTTGTGGAGTAAAATTCAAGAATGCTCAGAAGAATATTTCCATGAAAAGATATTGGATGAAGCGCAAATATCCAGGATATTCTACTAATTTTATGGAGTATAATAGAATATATGAAACTGCAAACGGATTTTCGCCCGTCATGCTGTAATCCACGTAGATAGATCATTTTCACAATTTAATAAGGAATGAATACGAAGGATCATTCACCATGCATGCGGTAGTCCACACAGACAGGTTATTCCAACATAATAATAAAGAATGGAATAACAAAAGAATTCACCAGGCATGCGATAGACCGCACAGACAGGTTATTCCCAACAGAATAATAAAGAATGGAACCAGGTCATGCGTAATCCGCACAGACAGGATATTCCAACAGAATAATAAAGAATGGAATCAGGACATGCGTAATCCGCACAGACAGGATGTTCCAACAGAATAATAAAGAATGAAACCTGGTCATGCGTAATCCGCACAGACAGGATGTTCCAACAGAATAATAAAGAATGGAATAACAATAGAATTCACCAGGCATGCGATAGACCGCACAGACAAGTTATTCCAACAGAATAATAAAGAATTGAATAATACAAGAATTTTACCATGTATGCGGTACTTCGCATAGACAAGTTATTCCAACATAATAATAAAGAATGGAATAACAACTCCTACGAGTATTGAAAGAAAATAACTCTCTTCATGAATACGAAAGAATAATACCCCTTACCTTAGAAGAAACTGGATATTGGAATAGTGAGGTAGCAAACTTCTCTTTTTCTTTCTCTCTATAATTTCTCTCTATAATAATTGCTCTAAACCTTTAGTGAATTGGTGAGAAATGAAGGAAGAATGAGCTTCTATTTATAGGAAAATATAGTTTTGATAATTACACGTTTTGGGGCTCGAAATATTACAGTACAATACCTTCAACTTTTCTTTTATTTTTAATTTAGTCCTGCAAGTATTATCAAACTTGCACCACCTCCCCTAATAGTAAATAATGTGAATCAATAGTTCAATCATGTGAATCAATAGTTATAATCATGTGAAAATACGAATTACAGTATAGTACCTCCATCTATATCTCCAATTTTTAACTTAGTCATGCAAGTATATCAATCTTGCACCAACTCTCCTAATAGTACAAGAATGTGAATCAATAGTATACACATGTGAACAAATAGTTATAATCATAGTGAATTAATAGCAATTAATTGCTCATTTATCGATTAATTACCCGACTGATCAAGTAAAACTTTCAGATATCAATTAATATAGAAATAAATGTCGATTTCCACTAACACTAATAATTCCAATACAATGGAACTATCAATTTCATCTTTAATCAACACGAACTTATTCATCATTAATATTATAACTCACAATATTTAACAACAAGGTCGTTCACAGGAAAGAGGGGGCTTTCCGATAAGGATTTCTCCCTATTGGCGCGCAATTAGATGACCAAACCTCTCCTTGACAGAACTTCTAGACATTATAAATATTGCAATTTAATAATATGAATAAATTTTTCGTCTTAATTATTCATTTAATAATATAACATATTATGCAGATGATATTGTGACAATAACTGAATCAATAATATGAGAGATATGATGCAACAATTATTGTATCAATAATTGAGTATAACTGAGTGACTTCTCACGTAAGCATCAATAATCAATACCGTGTGCTACTATGTAACTACGCGTATTACTGTATTTTTAGTACCGGGTAGTTCAACAATTTAACAGTAAAACTTTCGCCGTTATTTTTATAAAAAGATAATTATGTCGTTTTCTAACTACGACAATACTTCCGTTGTGGGATCCACCAATGATTGTGCCGTCCTACAAATATTCTCTGTTAAAACGAATATTCCCCGACCAATCGAATATTATATAACGACTTGCTTACTTTGTAAAATTTGTAAATATTACTCATAACTATAACATTATATTATATCCACACCATAATATTCAAAAATATATTTCGAGAAAATTAATCTTTATTCATAAAAGTTGGGGTCTTACAGCTTGCCTTGAAGAGTTCTAAGTGAACTGAAGTTACAAGGATGTTGGCCTTGAAGGAATCTTAGTCATTCAGGGTGCTGTCCTTCCTTAGTGGAAATCCTACTAGTTGAAAGCAGAAGAGTGGATTAGGAGCTTGAGTCTCTAAACCACTTAAAATCTCTTGTGCCTTTTACATTCTATCATTTATATTATGTACTTAACCGCTATAACTGTTATGTATGTATTAACTAGCTTACTACTTAACTAACTCTAAGAACAATGTATGTATGATTATGAATATATCAATGAAGGGGATATTTTACTTATTCTGCTGTACTTGAAAAGATTCTTATGCTTGTTATATGCTAATTCACTAACATTACAAAATAAACTAGGAAAAGTATTTGAAATTAAAAAAGAATCTATTCAACCCCCCATCTAGATCTATTGTGTGCCTACTAGGAACTAACAATTGGTATCAGAGCAGGTTCTGATGCTATATTCTAAAGCTAATCTCTTTGAGTCTGATCCTAGGCACAAACATTGTTCTAAACTTAGTTTAGTAGTAAGTTACTTGTAAATGCAGATGAGCTCACTAAGTTGGAAATATTATGTACAGGTAAATGTGTATATACACCTGAAGCTGCTCTGATTGGATCCATGTTCTTAAATGATATAGCAACAAGACCAATCCGTGTCCACAGTCAATCTTGTAGTCTGAAGAGCAGATATGGGAGCTTAAAGAGGCATCAACAGTAAAGAGTCAAGCATCCACCAGACTGAAAGATGAAAAGGCCACATGTGCTAAGAAGTACTCATTTAGAGAAGAAAGAAGAATCTCTCAAATCTATATTTGGCCAACCAACAGCTGGATGTGAACCTTGAGGACTCAAGGATGTCAAAGAACTAAAAAGGTCAAGATTCTCTGAGCCTACATCTTCAAGACTATGACTGATTGATCAAAGGACAAATAGAGCAACAAGCTGTCAGAATTGAAAGAAAAAGTATGCAAATCAATGCCTAACCTCAATATATCAAGATAAATGACTGTCAAGAAACTTACAATGTAAAGGTACGGTTCCTCATCAGTATAAATGTATACATCATGTTGCACCACCTTATGCACTATAAAAGTATTCTATCAAGAGACCATACTCTACCTAAAAAGGAGAAGAGAGAAAGTACACTGAAGTTGGAAACTCAAATGCCAACAAACTTTCTCTTCATCCAAATTTTAGGTTGAAGATGACATCTTGAAAGAAATCTGAAATGGGTCATAAGAATATCAAAGGTCAAATTAATCTTATGTGGAGTAATCTTTGCTGATGGGTTAGTATGTATGTACAAACTCAATGTTCTAAGTGTTTGATAACACACAGAGTATGATCAGTTCTGTAAGAGTATCTTGAAGATTTATAGAAACTGATCACCTCCATGAATCAACCAGATAAATTAAGTCATAGAGTTGATTCTCACTCTGTGAACATTTAAACTCTGTGAACATAACCAAACAAATGATAAAACCATCAAAGAAAAAGAGTGTTTTATTAAAATGACAAATCTTACACACACTCACCATCATGCATCTCAAAATGCATTATCTAAATTAGTTACATGCGTGAATATGATTGCTGGTGATCAATGTGATGATTATTCAATTATATGAGGAACATGGTTTTAGAAAACTAACCTGGCAAGACCCATTTAATTATGGGTACCAAAAATAGAAATGTATCTAACCTGTAGGTACCTGGTCTATCTGGCCACACTAAGGAATGCTGAAGCAAAGGGCTTCAGTCAAGAAAGATTCAACCAGCAAAAGGCTTAAGACTGTTCAGAAATGATTCTGATAAAATTCCTATGTGTCAATTTCTATCGTTGAAGACCTGCTGAGCTAATCTAAATGAAGCTCACATGGATGCTGATCCTTATATGGAAGCATGCCACTCAACCAAAGATGGAAAGGGTCTTATATGCTCAATCATGCAAATCATGTCATAAGAAAAGAATCCTCAAGGAAGATCAGCTCAGAGGATCATCGAGC
The DNA here is from genome assembly GCA_020205505.1 of Panax japonicus. Taxonomy (NCBI): domain Eukaryota; kingdom Viridiplantae; phylum Streptophyta; class Magnoliopsida; order Apiales; family Araliaceae; genus Panax; species Panax japonicus. The sequence continues at coordinate 62,411,229 of CM035092.1, forward strand.
ATCAAACATGAGGAACTCATTACGGGAGCAGAACTCTAAGTACAAGTTTTCAAGGAAGACTACGTTCGTAGTGCTGTCAAAGGATCGTAGAATGATCAACCCTGAAGATACTCATTTCTATGACACAAGAAGATTTGATGACTTCAGCCAGAATGAGATATGCATGGCTGCCTTCTGCTACACATGAAGAAGAAGAACTTATGTCTCTTTGAGAAGACAATATCAACTATGGGGGAGCATTGATCTGCTAACAGAACATCAGCTTTAAAATATTAAAGATATACCATGAAGCAATGTACCAGTTACAGAGTCCCAAAACTTTATGACTGACGAACCAAATGAAGATCCATAGTCAGTAGGAACGTCTCAAAAAGTACTACTGATAACCAGTCAACCACCCAACTCAAAATCGTGGAGAGCCTACGATTAAACATCTAATCGTAGTGTAAGAACAGAAGGAAACCACGATTACAACCAATGCAAATGACTAAAGATGGCAGAGGATCTCCCCAGCAGAAAAGGCCAAATGAGATAGCAGTGCAAAACACTTCTAAAAGTTTTTCATCTAGAAAGCACCTCACGGACAAACCCGACCCTTAGTTCACTCTAAAAGGTTAGCCTTTTCTAAGCTACCTTAACCCATAAGGAATGCTTAGTAAAGTTCATTTCAAGGACCAAGACAGTCAACGATCGTATAGTCAAGATTGAAGAAAACTCAACGATCGTGGAGCAACCTCAGCAATCGTAGAAGCAGACTCGATGATCTCAGTCTTACCAGAGGATACCCTAGCTCATACGGAGCTTGGAAGAATTGGATACTTTCTCAACTACTCAGATCATGTGGAGATAAATACCAACATAGTCTGGAAAGACATCATGCAAACGCACCTCAGAACTTATGTGCCCAAATTGGCTTGGGGTACTTCAGTGATCAAGCTATGTAGTTTCAAGATGAGGATTAGTATCAAAACCATCCACTACAGCATATCTCGGAAGAAGATCGTTCAGTCAATAAAGGAAAACGTAGAGTCCATAGCTACCTCACCAGGATACTCTACGAGCCAAAAAGTTCAACGGTCAATCCACGTCAGTATTGCTTATTATCTTAAAAGGAATATAAAACAAATGGCTAGTTGACACATCACAGCGTATGCAGAGTCAGAAGGGACTGCCACAAAGACAAATTCAAAATCTGTAAACAGTTATAAAAAATTATCGAACCTCTCTCCTTCCCAGTTTCAAACCCTAAAATCCTTTTCTAAGCCAGAATTTGTTAACCCTCTAGAGCATTGCCCAAATCATATTAATCGATCTCTCAAAAGACTCTCTAAATCAAATACCCATATTCTTTGAACTCTTCAAATGGAAGATTGGCGAGTAATCACTGGCATTCAGCTAGGAACCAAGTCGTTTGAGAAATCCAAAAAGAAGTTTAGAGACATTCTTGAACTTGTAAAGATAGTTGGATTTTCATAATGTCTTGAGTCAAGCACTCGAGTATATACTGAACTGGTCAAGGAGTTTTACTCAAACGCATCCATAAATTCCAGAACCCTTTCTAACTAAGGTCAAAGGTCAGTCTCTAAAGCTGAAATCATCTGATATCAATCAATGCTTAGGCTTTTCTGACTGAGGACTAAAAAGCCTTGATGAGATCGATAATGAACAAGCGAAGAAAATTATGGAGTACCAAAGAAACCCTTGTCTAATGAACATAAAGAAAAAGGAGTTTTCAGAAGAATTCAAGTTCCTTGCTGAGATAGTGGACAAATGTATACTATGCAAGAACACTGCAGCATGACACTGTGCTTGATCAACAAATAAAGATTATGTCTGCAATAGTTCTGAAGCAAATCAACTTTAGAGCTATTTTATTCGATCAATTCTCTAAATGGGTGGAAAAGGCTGAGACGAAGAAGTCTACAGATAAACCCCTCACAAAGGTTTTTAATAGAAGACTATTGAGCATTGTGCTAAAGAAGAAACTGGTAGGAAAGATCAAGGATGATGAAGGGGAGCCTCTGAATGTTCACAAAGTAATGTCTCCACAACTATTTGTGAACTGGAAGAAAACCCAAAAGAAAATAGAAGGTTAACAACAACTGGAAGCAGCAGAAAGAACTCTGCGAAGAAGAGGAAGGTGAAAGAAGTTGAAAGCTCTGAATCTGGTGAATCTGTACCAATAGCAACCACACCAGCAAGGAAGAAATCCAAGGGTGTGAAGAAAACTGAGTCCTTACCAAGAAGTCTCTCCACAGAAGACAAGGATGAAGATGAAAAGGTCTCAATTGCAGAGACCACAAAGAGGAGAAGTAACAGATTACTTCAAGGGTCATCCAAAAAGAAAGCTAAAGTGGTAAACAAGCAAGCCCCAACTTCCCAAGAAAGTCCATCTAACAAAGAAGAGAACGTAGAGTCAGAAGAAGAGAAGGAACTGATAAACTCAAAATTGGGTCCTCATAGAACAAATCCAGCAATGAAGGTGAAGCTGGATCAATGAAAGAAAATGCAGACTTTGATAACGAAGAAGAATGTATAAGCCCTACGGCTAACTCTCAAAGCATACACTCTGAAGATGAAGAAAGGTTGCAAGAAGACAAAACTATATCTCCTACTGCAACTACTCCTACAAACCCACATGATGGTTCAAAAGATGTTGAGTCTGAAGAAAAAGGACCTGCTCCTGCCCATGATGAACATCAAGGAAATCTGTCTGATGATACAGAACCTTCGAATTCAAAAGAAGAAGAACAGTATGACTCTCTTATAGCTGAACTCTCAAGGAGAAGAAAGAGCAACAGACTACTTGACAGATCTGTTCTAAAGAAGAAAGGAAAATCTTCTACTGCTGTCATTAATTTGAGTGATGATGAGTCTAAATCCGAGGGAGAAGATGATGAAGAAGATACTAGTAATGAAAATTAGCAAGAAGTATTCACTGATGAATCAGATAAAAGAAGTCAACATGATTCAAGCTTAGAAGGTGAAGAAATGGAAAAAGATTCTAATTCTGCAAATCAGGAATCAGAGGAACCAACAAACTATCATGTTCTCTCTCAACAAGAATTAGCAGAAGAATAGTGGTGGAAGTGTTTGATGAACCACAACCTGAACCAGCAGCAAGATGGATAAGTCATGGGAATGAATAACTCTGAGTTGTAAGAATGACTACAGATGAGGTGCTTAACAATTGGAAAAATATGGAGTTAGATTGCACAATAATATTGTACAATTCTGAAGATCTTCTGATGAGATGGTTCTTTCCGTGGATGCCTAGGTTAAAAAATGCATACTGATAAAAATGAGAGCTACTTCAGCTGGTGTTGCTCAACGTTTTCGAACTTGAAGCTGGTATCTCAAAACTTTCCAAGAGTAAAGGAGTTTGCAACCAAGATGATCAATGAACAACCTCACTACAAAGTCTACCGACATGCTGAAAACCACTACATTCGCTACAATTGTAAAGTGGGGTCTGATGGCAGAAGGATCATGCCCAAGGAGATGATCGTAGAGTCTCTTCACTCTACCATTGAAGATGTTCAAGTTCAGATTGAGAAGTTTCCCTCTGATCAAACACAGTTGTCTGATATTCCTTCATCCTCCAATAGCGATTGGTACTCAACGATTGTTCAGATTCTCAACGCTTTCGAAAATATGTCCAAAGATGAAAATCGTAGAGTCCAATCTGATGTTCAACAAGAGGATGCCCAACCAGATGACCAAATTCCCATGGAGAAGAAGCTATTGAAGAATTCTGATGAGCTAGTTAAGAAGATATCTCAAATCAATGAAGAGTCAAAGATGTTGAAAGCTGCAGGAGATAATTCAGCTCAAGATAGACTTCAAGCCACTATGGCCTGATGTATCTCTCAGAATTAAAGAGAGAGATCAAATTTATTAGAAGGTCATACATGATCAGAAGACAGAAGCTCTACGAGCACAGAAGGCCAATGAAGAGCAAATTCAAGTCCTTTCTGACAAGATTGACAACCTAAATTAGTCTTTCTCCATGCAACCTGAGCTGAGCCAACAAGAACTCAAGATTGAAGTTGGTAACTCCTCTTATTTGATGGAACAGCTTATGTCCAACATGGAACAACTCTCTCAAGTGATTAATGACAAAAAGGGGGAGAAATAGAGGCATAGAAAGAGGCATTCAAGGAAGAGAAAGGAGTGCAAAAGAAGTAAAGATAAGAAGGCCATGAGAAAGGCAAAGAAGAAGATAGCAGCTACAGAAGTTACAGAAACAAAGTCATCATCTGAGGGGGAGAAGGAACAAGAAGATCAAGCAGATGAATAGCTAATTAATTTTGTCATCCTGGAAACACATATGGAGCCAAAGAGACACATCTCTAACCATTAGGTATGTTCTGGATCCAGGATGTAAAAGTGTCATAGCTTATAAAATTCCATATCATTATAAAATGACATTCATGATTATCTATTTTAGAAATACAGTGGTTCACTGTATATAAGTTTCATTCATGACATGCATATGCACTTATTGTTTTTGACATAATTAAATAACGGGAGATTGTCAGGAATAAGCATGTGAATGATATTCCTATTGATATATGATTTGATTATGATATATATGAATGATTATGCAAGTATGCTTGCATCAAGAAAAGCTTTAAAGTTCTTTGATAGATAATAGGAACATATGTACAAGGACTTAGAATGAATTGATCAAATGTGTTAGGTTGATCCTACATAAGAAAAATAGCTTTGTAAAGTCCTTAAAAAGAAATGATGTACAAGGACTATAAATATAAAAAGATCAAGCCTGTTAGGTTGATCTTACAATGTAATAGATAGGCTTATCTAATCGTCGAGCACTGCACCAAAAATCGTAGTCTGCCAGGAGAGTCGAGGAAAACTCGAAAGCCATCAAGGCAGAATAGTAGTCTGCAAAATAGTAGATCTCGGAGTTCTTCGACTGCCAGGAGAGACGATGAAGGATCGTAATGTGTCGAGGAGAACTTCCTTAGAGCCGTAGTCTGCTGAGGAAGTCATGTTCAGAATCGTAGAGACATCCTGCCTACGAGACGACGGAGCATTTGCCAATGCCAAGTCAAGAATTGTAGACTACGCTCTGAGTCATAGAGTCTATAAAATTTAATCAAAACAGAATTAGAAAAATAAAATGTATTATACTTATTTGAAATAAATGAAGTCAGATTCTGGAAATATGAAATAGATAAATCCAAGTCCTTTGAATTCACAAAGTCTCCTTAAAGCAAATTTATTCCTTCACCGGTGCTAAAAGTTTTGTTGAATAATCGTTTCCTAAGATAAAACGGATTTACAATTCTTAATTAGCATCACTACAAAATTAAGAATTCAGTGAATGCAAATTCTATGTTCTATACTCGAACTTTACGGTGATGATGAATGATATGAATGAAGGAACAGTAGTATGCAAACTGCAGAACAGAAATGTAATACACACTGGAAATTTAAGAGGGAACAAAAATGTAAGAAGAGCAGAACGGGAAAATGTTTTTGCAGAAATGGAATGGAATGGGAAAATAAACTTCTGCAGGAACGGGATCCTACATAATTTATTTATAGAATATTTTGTGGCCGTTAAGAAAGGATATGACCATTGGGTTAGTCAAAATGACGTAGTATCGTGATCAAAAATATTAAATAGATTTTTGTCTAAAAAATATATATATCACGACCCAACCCACCCTCCCCGACCCCGACCCTGGACCTAAGCCCGGCTCGGCCCGCCCGTCCGACCGGATGGACGGCCGCGGCGGCGCGCGTGTGGGTTTAAACCAAGCCTTGGCTAGGTCATCTCCCTTCTAAAAAAGTGGGGTGCCCCGTGGGGCCCTTTCCATTGAGCAAACATCCCACATATAAATTCTTCATTTTATCCACTAATGCCGTATGTGGGACTTTTTGCAATTTTTAACATTTCAAGTAGGTGACTTTGGAGTCAATTTTCTCATTCAATTCTTAATGGATTTGAACACATAAATATACCAAGTTATACTCCTCGCAGAGGAGAACACATTGGTGCTCGGACCCGATATTTCTGGAGTATGGGTCCCATATTAAATTAAGCCTCAAAATGCTTTAATATTTATTTTGTCAAACCCATTTCCAATAATCCCCCACATGAATGTAAAATTGGCGTTACAACATTAAAAAATGTTATGAATATGCAGATACTAGTTCGAGTACATAAGAAAAGATATTTCATCGGGTTAAGTAGACTAGTGGCTTTGAACTTGCCTTAGTAAAGTCTATTGAATTTACTCAACTAATCAGTAAACTTGATGTCTTTGAACTGTCAGTTTTTCGTGTAAACCAAGATAATAGAATACACAAAATATCTCTTCAGGCATAGTTGGTTCTCACGTTTGTGTTCATTTTGACTTTGAAACACCTCTTGGTTTCGTGAGTCTATTAGAGAATTTAGCCTTAAAATTCTCATAGAAGTGGCCCCCTTCTTACTCACATAGGTGACTTCTATCAAAAGTATCCTGCAATACTCCACTTGAACGTGATATAAAAGTCATTAAAAGCGTAACTTATCCTGATTCTTGTGGCAAATGTGCACTGTTTCATTATAGGAATGGTTAGGAGTAAATATCTCCTCAGTGCTTTACTGAGTACTACATAGTTCGGTTTGTCCATTGAACCTTAGATCTTGAGATCTCCAGTCAACTAGGTTGGGTTGCCACTATGACGACTCTTATTTAAACAGTAGGATTTAAACCCATTCCATTCGATGATCTTTCCACTTGCTCTCTAGTTAAACCTTTTGTAAGCTGGATCCACTAATATTATTACTGATCGATTTCATAATCAAAACATACGTGTAAGTATACACAGTCAACAAGTAATAAAGTGAAAGTAGAGTATCGTTCCCACGAGAAATTATTTAATAAAATTCACCAAGTACTAGTTCTTAACCAAACTAATTTTATTTAAACAAGCTACAATTTATGATTTTTAAAATTAAGCAAACTAAATTAACTAATTAAATTGAATTACTTTATAAATGAATTCAAATAAATAAAGGTTAAGACTACAATATCCGCAATTATGAATTATAAACCAATTATTCAATTAAGCCAATTATTACGCCACCTGAATTGTTAACAGGAATTCTAAGTATTAAAAGCCCTTTCCCAAGTGATCAGTTAACTTTTATTCAATTCAATCAATCTTGCGATATTCCTATGCAAAATAATTAAATTAAACCCATTAAGTTCTAATTCCCAATTTGTTACATGTACTGAACAGATATTCATATTCAATTCACGACCCTAATTATTCGTCTCATGCAAATAATCAAGAATACATGTTATCATGTCCAGTTACAACCCTAGATTTCATCTTCCGAATCCTTCTAGAGTAACATGGTAATTACTGGCCAAATAATTAATCAATACGCACAAGACATGATAAACAATTTACCTTGGCATAAATAATTGGACTAAATTAAATAATTAATTCATAGACATAAAATGTTCAATTTGTAGTCTTAATAAAAGAGTTAGTTCATAACGAAAAATAAAACCAACGATCTCATGAAAATCATATTGAAAGAATTATACAATTAAAAATAATAATAAGAAGAAACTCTTAAAGAAAATCTCCCAAACTTCAATCTTCAATTAAATTCTTCTCCACAAAATCTCTCTTGATTCCTGAATAGACTCCAGTTATGAATGAATATCCTAATCTAATAGAGTGTATCTCTAATCTAATATATGTAATCCCTACTTTATTTTATGTCTTACATCGTGTATTTAGAGGTTACAAGTCCAATTTTTAGCTTAGGAACAAACCCAATCCAATTTGGAGTAAAATAAAGTGTCAAAATTTGCCCCAAAATGCGTCCAAGCTTGACCAAGCCCTTCTCCAGCGCTATTCACGGCACTACACCACTGCCTCCTAGTGCCCCAGCGCTGGGAATAGGCTTGAAATGGGTGCCCCAGCGCTGGCCTCATTTTCGAAAATTTTCTGCTCCGACGTCCTTTTGAGAAAATGACTATAACTTCTTCGTTCGAACTTAGATTTTGATGATTCAAGATGTTCCTGAAAGAGGAGACGTAGATCTACAATTTTCATTCTTTGAGTTTTTCGAAATAAGGTCCGAAGCAATGCTAAATTTGCCCTAAAGTAGCTACTTTGTAAATGGCAAGCCGAAAATGCTAATCTAGCAACTCCAAACGTCAATCCAAGTAAATTTTGTCCCAATTCCTACAAAACAACGTAAAACATGCATGAATAGATACAAACACTTAAAAACATCCAAAATATTAAGCTCAAACGCACTCAATTCATGAGTTTAAAACTCACTCATCAAATACCCCCAAACTTAAACATTTGCTTGTCCTCAAGCAAGAACACAATTTAGAAAAATTCATCCTCTAGCAATTATCCACCCAAACAATGAATCAATATGAATTCGTACAATGGCCTCAAAGGTTACAGCAAATGTTAACCCTACAAAAAATTTCAAAACAATGTCATGTCTAAAATTTTAACAACTTTCAGTAGCTTCACATCTACTCATGATCCTTTAAGTGCGAGTGTGCATCCATATGTTCAAACTAGTCATGATTTAGCTAAGATCAACCAACACTCATAAAAGATTTTCAAAACAACTCTCAAAACTTCTTATCACATAAATCACCGCTAAAATAGACAAAGCATAAATTTTTTCTCTTGAGGATCAACCGGATATTCAACTTTTAAGCACATATGAACCCTTCCCAAGTATTTCAAATATACATATTTTCTTTTCTCTATTTAGTGAGTGCGTTTTACGCTCCATCTCACTTTTAACTTTTCATGAACGAGTGTGTTTTACGCTCCATCTCGTTTTCCACTTTTCATTAAATGAGTGCATTTTACGCTCCATCTCGTGCCTGTGTTTATGGGGAGTGTATTTTATGCTCCATCTCGACCCACCACATGCTTCAATTATTCAACCTGAGAAGGTTCTAATATTTTTTTTTTCAAAAATACCCCAAGATTTCCCCCAAACTTATGCGAGTGCCTAATTTTCACTTCGAATGATGCTCAAATAAGATTCCTCAAGTTGCAATGATATATTTCATAAGCATTTAGCCAAACAAATTCAATCCCAACTGGCTAAGCAAATGGATATGTGTAAAAATTTTCAAAAAATTCGCAAGTATTGTGAAACCAACTAATGAGTTAAAATAAAGACTAGGCATGCTCATCAAATTTCTAAGAGTTAACAACATCAACCACCCACTTATCATTGGCCAAAATCAAATTCCATCAAAACATTGCTCAAGTAAATACTAAACATGATAAATACCCCCAAACTTAAAACAGACATTGTCCTCAATGGCTAAGATAGGAAAAATTAAAAGAGATGACTTCCCTGACATATAGAAATTTATCTCCTTGTCTGCGAAGTCTGAAGAATAGGTTAGGCACATTGGAATGAATCGGGCACCACACTTGAGTTGGACTTAACTAACCTATGAACACAAAAGAAGCAAGCTTATTAAATCCTAAAGAAATGAAAAAAAATCTATCAACTAATATGAAACCTAATAAAAACTAAAACTAAAAATTAAACTCAGGTTACCTCCCAATAAGCACTTGTTTTATAGTCTCAGCCTGACTTCTTCAATTCTCTATCCAATTCCCCTACGAAAATTAAGGAACCCTCCATCCATTAGAAGCAATGTCTCTTTTGGGAGGTTCCCATTAGTAATGGCCATTAAATCAAAGTCACCTAGCATGATCTTTTCAGATAGGATCCCTATTAAGTACGATAAGCCACTATGTGTTTTCCCCATTATGTTTGTGATCAAATTGTGGCATGGAAGCTTGTCAAACACAACATGGTCTTCTTCTATCTTCCCTTTCTCATCCCACCATGGCTCTAAAGTTATCCTAGCTCTCATATCACATATAGCCTTGCCTATGACATGACTACCAATTGGACACAGTCTTGAAAAACTGCCCGAATCCTTAAACTTTGGTGGAGAAGGTACATGGGACTCTATCAAAATCGGCTCATCTTCGTTGGTACTCAAAGTTAGATCTTCGCCGATCTTCTTTTCTTGGTCCCCAAGTGTCTCCTCTCTTTCAACATCTATATCATTTGGCACATCCGATTGTAGATTTGGATCGGGCTCATCATCAATCTCGAAATCCATGTCATAGGGCCAAGTGTATTGAGGACAAAATTTAAAGGCAGTTGATTAGTTGTTCCATTTGGTTCGTAAAATTTTGACTCGATATCTCTTGATTAATCCTCCTCTTCCTCACTTGAAGCTATGAACTTGGACAAAATTTCCTCCAAATTTGAATGTTCCTCCTGTTGTAGTGGAGGTGGACACGAGAAATCCGGTGGGTATATTAGACTTGGAGCATAAAATTGATCTTGATGAGTATGACTCCATGAAAAATTCGGGTGATACCCCCAATCTTGATAATAGTTGTTGGGATAGACATAATTATTGGGGTAATCACCACCATATGGTATCCGGCTCGAAACTGGTGGTGCAATGATGACTCACATGATTTTTAGCACAATAATCACATGTAACCGCCACACTTTGACGACGTTGTGCTGCTAAAGCGTCTAACCTCCTCGAAAGTGTCTCAATCTGTGCTGACTAATGCAGAAAGTGTCGTGAGTCCCATCAATCTCCGCTCCCCTTGGCTGAGTCATTCTCGTATACGGCCATTGATAATTACATTCCGCCTATGGTACCTGAAAAGAAAGAAAAATAATAGAAAGAGAATTAAATAAGACAAGAATAAATAAAAAAACATTTAAATTAAAACTAATTTGATAAAAATTAATATTGGCAAATATTATTAAATTAAGTCCCCGGCAACGGCGCCAAAAACTTGTTGATCGATTTCACAATCCAAACATACGTGCAAGTATACACGGTCAACAAGTAATAAAGTGAACGTAGAGTATCGTTCCCACAAGAAATTATTTAATAAAATTCACCAAGTACTAGTTCTTAACCAAACTAATTTTATTTAAACGGCTGCAATTTATGATTTTTAAAATTAAGCAAACTAAATTAACTAATTAAACTGAATTACTTTATAAATGAATTCAAATAAATAAAGGTTAAGACTACACTATCCCTAATTATGAATTATAAACCAATTATTCAATTAACCCAATTATTAAGCCACCTGAATTGTTAACAAGAATTCTAACTATTAAAAGCCCTTTCCCAAGTGATCAGTTAAATTTTATTCAATTCAATCAATCTTGCGATATTCCTATGCAAAATAATTAAATTAAACCCATTGAGTTCCAACTCCCAATTTGTTACATGCAGTGAACAGATATTCCTATTCAATTCACGACCCTAATTATTCGTCTCATGCAAATAATAAAGCATACATGTTATAATGTCCAGTTCCAACCCTAGATTTTATCTTCCAAATCCTTCTAGATTAACACGGTAATTACTGGCCAAATAATTAATCAATATGCACAAGACATGATAAATAATTCACCTTGGCATAAATAATTGGACTAAATTAAATAATTAATTCATAGACATAAAAGGTTCAATTTGTAGTCTTAATAAAAGAGTTAGTTCATAATGAAAAAGAAAACCAACAATATCATGAAAATCATATTGAAAGAATTACACAATTAAAAATAATAAGAAGAAGAAACTCTTAATTAAAGAAAATCTCCCAAGCTTCAATCTTCAATTGAAATTCTTCTCCACAAAATCTCTTTTGATTCTTGATTAGACTCCAGTTATGAATATCCTAATCTAATAGAGTGTATCTCTAATCTAATCTATGTAATACCTCTTTATTTTATGCCTTATATCATGTATTTATAGGTTACAAGTCTAATTTTTAGCTTAGGAACAACCCCAATCCAATTTAGAGTAAAAAAAGTGTCAAAATTCACCACAAAATACGTCCAAGCTCGACCAAGCCCTTCCCCAACGCTGTTCATGGCACTGCACCACTACCTCCTAGTGCCTCAGCGCTGGGAATAGGCTTGAAATGGGCGCCCCGGCGCTAGCCTCATTTCCAAAAATTTTCTACTCCGACTTCCTTTGGGAAAATAACCATAACTTCTTCATTCGAACTTATATTTCGATGATTCAAGATGTTCCGGAAAGAGGAGACGTAGATCTAAAACTTTTATTCTTTGAATTTTTCGAAATAAGGTCCAAAGTAATGTTTAAATTAGCCCTGAAGTAGCTGCTGTGTAAATGACAAGCTGAAAATGCGAATCTAGCAACTCCAAACCTTGATCTAAGTAATTTTTGTCCCAATTCCTATAAAAAATGTAAAACATGCATGAATAAACACAAACACTTAAAAACATCCAAAAGATTAAGCTCAAACGCACTCAATTCATGGGTGTTAACGCCAAGATCTTCTGCCACGTACCAATCACGTAAGACGTCCTGATCCTGCACAGTAAAGACGATAAACACCACAAGCTTGACGGCTGTTCCGTCGGGGGATAGCTCAGGCGTGAGAATTAGTATGTGTTCACAAGGTTAACAATGGAGGAATGTAATGTCTAATGTCTAGAGATATGATAATCCTTGATCCTGTGTGTATGGGTGAGAGAATATGAATATATTGAAAGGTATGAGAACGTACCTGTTAGAGAAGGCTTCCTTGCTAAGTTATACTGTCTTCGCCTGGATTACTGTGCCAACCACTACTACCTGACACCCCCTCTGATCTGATGGGGTCTGACGACTGCATGTAGTCTATCTACTACTTTTGATCACTCTTTCTACCGCCGGCCGGCTATGATCCCATCCACATTAATGCATGGCAGGAACTTTGGTCAACTGTCATGCTTTTTCATCATCACAAGTCAAAGATAACAGATATTAAAATGTCTAATGGGTCAATCTATTGATCTGACCCGGTCTTATAGAATTAAATGAAGCTGGTACAGTGATTGGGCCCAATGAGCTCCATGACTTAATTATAACAGCCCAATAGATTAAATTAATAAAGGAGCCCAATTTACCCGGCCCAAGATAGGAGAAATATCATGACCCAACATTGCCCCCTAGTTTTTTGTTAAACAGAATGTTTAATGGAAAATTATGAGTGGTCCATGATAATTTACTAAAGGTTAATGGTAGGAGATAATTAAAGTGCACGAAATGAAAGGAGGAATAAAAGGAGGCCCAACCCAGGAAAGCCCAATCTAATAGATGCATGAACCCGGAACCGGACCCTTCCCATTCAAATTATGAATCATTACTAACATTTAATGAGCCGGCCTTTGGACAACGTGTAACCGCCAGTACAAAAGGTAACTTTACCAATTTTGACAATTTTACCTGTCCATTTGAAATTCGAGCGCCTTCTGAACTCTCTGCTCCTCTGAACTTTCTCTTTCCCTCTGAAAACCGTTAACAATGGCCTCCCATGATCCCGATCAAGGCTCTCCTATACTGGTAACCCCACATACCGTTGTTCCACCAAATCCAACCACTGCTGGTCATGAAGGATCCTCGACACTGAACCCAAAGGGAGCGAAATCTGATAAAAACCCTACCCCAAAAAATCCTAAAACCCCCTCCGAATATTACAGGAGTACTGAGCGATTCTCACATGCCAACACTACTTCCAAAGTGACCGAAGCTGAGTTACAGAAGATACGGTCCAGGTACCATATTCCGGATACCCATGCGGTTAGGGTTCCCCGATCCGGCGAGAAAATGTACCAACGTCCAGAAGGTTGGACGGCCGTTCTGACGACACTATTGGAAAAAGAGGTTCGTTTTCCATTACATATTTTCATAGTAACCTTGTTGGGGTTCTTGGGGATAGGGTTCTCCCAACTGGTACCGAACTCATACATTTACATCCTGGCCTTCGTGGCCTTCTGTCATGAGTTGGGTGTGGAGCCCTCCTTGGACTTCTTCTTCACCATATACAAGATAATCCAATCTAGAGAGAAGGGGTTCAAGGCCATTAGTAAACAATCCCCAAAGTCAGGAGAAAAGTTCGAGAGGCGTTCGTTGGTGAACTCTCCTTCGAGCAATAGGGGATGGCACGAGAAGTGGTTCTTCGTCAGAGGTCCCGAAATTTCTTCTCTTCCTGAATGGGCCACTGACGAGAAGATCTCTGCTGACTTCGGAGACATTTCTGAAGAAAGGAAAGTTGAAATGATGGAATTTTTCGATAATTTCCCTAAGGATGAGTGGAAATACGGACTTCTCTCGAAACAAGCATGGTTATATGACCATAAATGTAAGTATCAACCTATTTTATATGTATATAAGGATTTTTTTTGAGAATGCTTTTATAATACGGGTTCTAACAGAATTACTTGGTTATGCAGTTTCTCTGATCAAACCAAGTTCTTCAGAAATAAGAGAGTTTGAAGATTTTTTTTCTGGGAGGTCTTCGGAAGCTGTCGAAACTGTGACAACAGAAGCTGTTCCCGAAGCCGAACCAATCCCAGAAATCCATACAGACGAGTTCGGAGCTGACGAACCAGAAGCCGATGAGGTTCCAGTTCTAGAAGAGACCCTTCATCCTCGTCAGAAGAGGAGGGCAATAAGAAAGCCAAGATCAACACCTTTGCCAACTCCTTCTGCACCTACCCCAGAAGTTGAGCCATCCACCACATCCATACCTCGAAGAGGAGGCTTATTAGATCGTCCTGATCGAAGAAGCATCCTCCGAATCAAAAAATTGAAGAGCAAAGTAACACCTCTGACATCCGAAGAGCTTAGGGTGCCCCCGTCTTCGATCGTCCCTCCCTTCGTACCGCCTGTAGAAATACAGATGACCGAAGATGGTGATCAGGATGAAGCCATCCCAACTCTGTCAAGGAAGAGGAAACGCACTCCTGATAGCCATCCGAGCTCTGCATCGGCAGCTCCTTCTCAGGAACCCCACCAAAACAAAACTCCTTCCCCTGAAATCGTGTATGCGGAACCCGAACCTGAACCTACCCCTCCTGAACAACCCGCTCCCTCCCCAAATAGGTCGAGACCCTCGCCTGAAAGACCTGGTCCTTCAGGTCAGGGTTATCATGCCGAGGCCATGGGGTCTCCGACTCTGTGGCCCTGATTTAATGCCAACTTTCCATTCGACCTATTCGGGGCCTTCGTGAGGGACACTGACGATCATCGGTTCAGTGATCACACGGATGGGAATCTGCTTGACGAAGGGATGAGCTATCTGGCTAAGGCAAACAACCATTCCTTTATGTTCTATCTCTGTTCTTGTTTGGATATCTGAATACTGACTGGAATTCTTTTTGAACATATGCAGGCCAATGCTGTCTTCGGACGTTTACATCCAAGGCATATAAATGGAGAGGCCGAGGAAGATTTCATGCGATAAGAGATTAATATGCTGAGATCGACCTTGGCCCGAGAAAGGGAGGACAAAGAAAACGCTCTTTACACCATCGATGGCCTCCAACGAGATCTAGATCGGGCCAATATGGACCTAAAGACGTCTGACGATGAGCTAAGGGCCACAAGAGATGGTTTAGCCGCTTCCGAAGCCAGCCAACGCACTCTGACTGATATGAACGCCGGCCTGGTTGAAGAAAATCTGTTGCTGAAAGCCAAAAATGAAGAATTTTCTTCAGCTAACCGAAGTCTGGCTATTCAACTTGGCGAGGCTCAATCGAAGGCCAAGGATGAAGAGCGGAGACATAAAAATAAACTCCACAAACTTCACCACAAAATAAAGGAGCTTGAGGGAAGGGGTCCTCTTCTGAACGAAGAGTTGAAAAAGCAGATTCAGGCAGAGTATAGAGATTCGGACGAGATCAATGTCGAGATAATGAAGGTCTACTCTGAGGGTTATGAAGATTGCCGAGAGAGAGGCAAAGAAAAGTTATCTGCTGCTCAACTGGATCCAGCTTTGCTCAACTCCGAAGACGAATGTGGTGCCTAGCTGATCCTCCTGCTTTCATTCTGCCTTATGTTTATGTTTAAACTGTTTGTCTTTTGAAATATGTATAAAATTTTATGTGTTGACATTGTTAATGTTTTTCATTAGTGTATTTAGTTTACGAGTAAATAGATCGGACGAATGATTTAGTTTTCCTGATGATGGATCTGTGATTCCCTTAATTTGTTTTCGGTTAGTTCCTTTTCAATAATTCAATATCAGTAAAAATGAACCCATGCAGTGAATCAATTAAAACATATAATGATTAATGCATGAGACGAAGTGAATTAAATTTCACGGACAGAATTTAACTTAACTGAACTGAATGAACTGAACTCAACACTTAAATAAGATAAAGTAATACATACTTATCGGTTCTTAAGTGTGAGATCGGTCGTTTGTTTACCACTCGGGGTGAAACATTTATATTAGGACCAAGATATAAAGATCAAGATATAAGGACCAAGATATAAGGACCAAGATATAAGTACCAATTGTGACCATTGACTTACCACCCTGGCTAAATCAATATAGGATCCTTTGTCTACCACTCGGGGTAGAACAACAAATAGGCTACCATCGAATGGCCAGCGAGTCCTACCATACCTCCTTACAACATAGTGACCATAGGACAAATATGACCAGGACCAATAGTGACCATTGACTTACCACCCTGGCAAAATCAATATAGGATCCTTTGTCTACCACTCGGGGTAGATAAACAAATGGGCTGCCATCGAATGGCCAGCGAGTCCTACCATACCTCCTTACACCATAGTGACCATAGGACAAATAGGACCAAGATCAATAGTGAAAAAGTAACTTTTTATTGATAATGAATAATAATATACAGACTTCTGATGACTTGACTTGATCTCTACTGAAAGTATTTCTGAAGTCTGCCAGCATGCCAAGTATTTTTGATCTCGGAGCCATCCAATGACCTCAACCAATAAGTGCCCGGTTTTAATACTTCGATCACCTCATACGGCCCTTCCCAGTTTGGCATTAACTTTCCAGTGTTTTGTGGTGTAGAAGCTTCGGCTTCTCTGAGGACGAAGTCTCCAATTTCTAATTTGTGAAGCTTAACTCCTTTGTTATAGTGCTTAGCTACTCTTCGTTGATAGGCAGCTAATTTAAGTAGGGCAACCCCTCTGACCTCTTCCAGCAGATCCAAATTGGCCTTCAGTCCTTCATCATTGTAGATCTCTTTGTACTGGCTTACCCGAAGACTTGGAGATCCAATTTCGACGGGGACTAAGGCATCAGTACCATAAGCTAGTCGAAAAGGTGAATCTCCCGTAGTGGTCCTCGGCGTAGTCCGGTAAGCCCATAGCACGCTGAGCAGTTCTTCTGGCCATCTTCCTTTAGCTTCATCCAGCCTGCGTTTGATCCCATTCAGCAGCGTCCTGTTGGTCACCTCAACTTGCCCATTTGACTGAGGATGAGTCACTGAAGTCTTCTTATGCTGAATTCCCAGCTCCTTTAAAAATGCCTCGAACTTTGATCCCACGAACTGGCGTCCGTTGTCCGATATCAATACTCTGGGGATTCCGAAGCGAAACACTACGGACTCTTTTATGAACTTCAGACATTCTTGCTCCGTTATTAATCGAAGTGGCTTCGCTTCTACCCACTTGGTCATGTAGTTAATGGCAACTATAACAAAGCTAACCTGACCTTTAGCTTTAGGCAACGGACCCAATATATCTACCCCCCAGAAAGCGAAGGGTATAGGAGATAAAATCGAGTATAACTCTTCAGGTGGCTGATGTGGGATCGGACTATTGAGTTGGCATTTTTCGCATTTCTTGACATACTCAGTAGCTTCTTTAAAAATCGTAGGCCAGTAGTATCCTTACCGAAGTACTTTGTAAGCTAGAGATTTAGCAGCCATATGATCCCTGCAAATACCCTCGTGAACTTCCCGAAGAGCATATTCCGCCTCAGATGGGACCAGGCATTTTAATAACGGTGAGGAAAAAGCCAATCGATACAGATCTCCATCAATAAGGACAAAATTGGCACTTTTATACTTGATCGTTTTTGCCAGCATTTGATCCGAAGGTAGGACGCCATTTGTCAAATACTCGATGTAGGGGGTCATCCAACAGTTAGATCGCTCGATACACATCACTGCTTCATGCTGAACACTCGGCTGCTGCAGAATCTCCAAGTAAACTGATCCATTAAAAATATCGATATCCGTAGTAGCCAATTTCGACAGTGCATCGGCGATGGAATTGTCATTTCGCTCTATGCCTTAAAATTCATACGAAGCAAAATACTGAAGTCGATCCTTTAATTCCGCCAGATACTTGATTATTCGAGTTCCACGAGCCTCATAATCTCCTGACAGCTGCTTGACGACCAACTGTGAGTCACTGTAAATGATGAGCTTCTGGACCTCTAGACTCTTGGCCAATCGAACACCCGCCAACACTGCTTCATATTCAGCTTCATTGTTTGTTGCTTTAAATTCGAATCTAATGGCCTGCTGAACTTTAAATCCATATGGACTTGTCAAGATGATACCTGCCCCACTGACAGTCAGAGTGGAGGAACCATCCGCATATAGAGTCCAAGCATTCTGACCTTGTTGAAGGACCGCCACTGCTCGATCAGATGACTCAGCTTCTGGCAACTCTACATCAGCTTCGGTGAACGTACATTCAACAATAAAATCGACTAAGGCCTGACCTTTGATAGCTGTTCGGGGATGATATTCGATGAAAAACTGGGACAACTCCATAGTCCACGCCGCTAGCCTCCCGGAAACTTCTGGTCTTCCCATTACCTTCTTTAATGGCTGATCCGTGTAGACGACCAGGAGCCGACCTTGAAAATACTGTCGAAGCTTTCTGCTAGCAATTATTAGAGCAAAGGCAAATTTTTCAATATTCGGATACCTGGTTTCAGCATCTCGCAAAACATGACTGACATAGTAGACCGAATGCTGTTTTCCACTGATCTCTCGAACTAGTACCGCTCTAACCGCTAACAAACTTGCTGCAAGGTACAGATATAAGGTCTCCGCTAGAACTAGCTTCACTAATAAAGGAGCAGAAGAAAGATACTCTTTTATGCCTTGGAAAGCATCTTCGCACTCCGAAGTCCATTGGAATGTCTTCGCATTCTTCGGCCCCTTCAACGTATTAAAGAAAGGAAGGCACCTCTCTGCAGACTTGGCGACGAACCTCCTTAAAGCTGCAATCCTGCCAGTCAGACGTTGAACGTCCTTGAACGACTGAGGAGTCTTCATATCAAGAATGGCCTGGATCTTCTCCGGATTTGCCTAGATGCCCCTCTGACTGACCAGATAACCCAAAAACTTTCCTGCACCGAGGCCAAAAGTGCACTTGGCCGGATTAAGCCTCAGTTGACGATGACGAACAGTTTGAAAGCACTCCTCTAGATCGTCCAAATGTTTATGAACCTGCATGCTCTTTACGATCATATCATCGACGTAGACCTCCATGTTCCTCCCCAGCTGTCTATCGAAGATGAAGTTCATCATTCTCTGATAAGTGGCTCCGGCATTTATAAGACCAAAAGTCATCTTCTTATAGGCATACACTGAACGGTGTGTAATGAACGCAGTCTTCGGGATGTCCTCCTTAAGCATGGATATTTGATGATAACCTAAAAAAGCATCCATAAAGCTTAGTAAAGCATACCCTGAAGTAGCATCGATGAGTTGATCGATATGGGGCAGAGGATAAAAGTCCTTCGGGCAAGCTCTGTTGAGGTCTGTGTAGTCGATGCAAACCCGCCACTTTCCATTTTGCTTCTGCACCAAAACTACATTCGCCATCCATTCAGGATAATCAATCTCATAAATGAAGTCGGCAGCTAACAACTTTGCAATTTCCTCATCAATGATCTTCTGTCGCTCGGGTGCAAAGATCCGCCTTTTTTGTCGAACTGGCTTCTTCGAGGGGTCCACATTCAAACTATGCTCAGCTATCTTACGGCTTACCCCAGGCATATCCTTCAGTTCCCATGCAAAAATATCCGCATAACAGCGTAAGAGCTCTATAAGGTTCGTCCGAAGAGGCTCTGGTAGTCCCAAACCAATCTTTACGGTTTTGTCTGACTTTCCGACGATCAACTCGACCTCTTCCGTACTTCCCGCAGGAATCACCATCGGTTCCGAACTACTTTCAGTGAAGGGCTCAATCTCAATCACCATAGTCTGTTTTTGCTTGCTGACCCCCACTCCAGAGGAAATAAAGGCATTCCGGTAACACCGCCGAGCTAAATCCAAGTCCCCAGCCACCTCTCCCACTCCATGCGGCGTGGGGAACTTGATTTTAAAATGAGGGATGGAAGTCACCGCTTGGAGAGCAGTCAAGGTAGGTCTTCCCAGTATAACATTGTAAGCTGAATCTACGTGCACAACATAGAATTTGCACATTATTTCTACCTGCTGGGGTGCTGTGCCGAAGATAACCGGGAGCTCAATAGTGCCTGCAACTTTAACCGGATCGTTGCTGAAACCGTATAACGGAGCTTCCTGCCCGACTTCCATTTTTTGTCCATCGAGATGCATCCTCTGATAGGCATGGGCATATAAAATATCTACCGAAGACCCATTGTCTATCATCATACGCTTCATGTCCACCGAGCCCACTTGTGCTGTGATCACCAAGGCCCCTTCATGAGGATCAATAGGTTCTGAAGGATAATCGGCGTCAGTGAATGATATGACGGTTCCTGGAAATGGCCTGTCAATCTTCAGGGGAGCATCTGTCACAGTCATGACCAAGTCCAGATAAGCCCTTCTCTTCTTCCCTATCAACTTCCCCCCATATCCACCGGTTATCACATCGATGACATGTCTTGGAGGCGGTACGGGAACCGTCTGAACCGTTTAGACAGTACGGTTGACATTTTGCTGATTGTTCGTGGCCACATACTGAACCAATAAGCCATCCTTAATCTTCCTTTCCACAAAATCCTTCAAATTACAACACTCGTTAGTGCCATGGCCCGCAGCTTGATGATAGCCACAATACTTACGAGAGTTACCCTGGCCTGTTCGATAGTTATCGCGGGGTGGTTCGAAGAAAGGCTGATTTCGGATTTGGTCCAGAATTACCGATCTATCAGTGTTCAACTTGGTATAGATCTTATTCACCTTTGGGGCTGCGACAGGGGGACGATTGTTTCCTTGTCGCCAGGAATTATTATACTTCTTTGAACTGCCCTCCGATCGGTCATTATACCCCCCCCCCCCCGTCCTTTTCTGATCAACTTCGACTTTAGGAGCTACTGTCTCTTTCAATTGATCCGAAGGAAGATGTTTCACGCTGTTCATGGCTTCTTCCACAACAATATAGCCTTCTGTCTTGTCAAAGGCTTCGGCCAAGCTCTTCGGATGGTGGAACATCAATTTTTTCACCAATTTTTCAGACTTAACCAGATCCAGCCCATTCTGGAACAATCCCACTGCCTGGAGATCATTAAGGTCGGATACTTGTCCGACTGCTTCTCGGAACCTCTTAACATACTGTCCCAAAGATTCACTGGTATACTGCCGGATCTGTGCCAGAGAACCCGTGGGCTTTCCTCTTCTTCGGTTACTTCCAAAACAGGCGTGGAACTTATCAGAAAGTTCAGTCCAAGAAGATATTGAATCTGAAGGTAGAGTTCCTAACCACTGCCTGGCATCTTTCCTCAATGTTGTAACAAAAATGTGGCACTTGGCAGCATCAGTAAAGTCATAATAGTCCATTAGCCGGTCGAACGCCTGGCTATGGTCATAAGGATCTTTGGTCCCATCGTAACTTTCCATGCGAGGCAGTTTTTTAGTGATATTCGCCTTCTCTTTGAGGATATCTGAGGAAAAAGGGGACGCCTTCTTTCCCGGAACGTCTTTCACTTGCTGGACCTCAGCCAATTGCTTACGGAGCTCTTTTAACTCCTTTACCAAAAAATCAACGCCTTCAGGTTGGGGGGAGACTCCTTTCTCGTGATCAATATTCTGTTTTTGAGAGGATCGACCTACCCCCGTCGATCTTAATGCTCTGGTGGGACTTCTCGATCTACTCCGATGTATAACTCTGTCTTTATTGTGAGAATGGTCACGTTGATAGTCTTTTACTCCGATCTCGGGCATGATCTCCCTCGACCTGCTTCTTCGTCTATCGTTGTCTCGATGCTGAGAACCAACGACAACCAGTGCCTTCTTCGAGGTCACAGGAGTTCTGCTCCTCGATTTCCTCCTACTTCAGGAATGATCTCTAGAAACATGCACGGAATGCTCCGGCTCTTTACCGTCTCGCCGCGGCACCTCCTTATACCTACTCCGCCTTTCGGATCGAACTTGGCTGGATGCTTCGTCCCTCAACTCTGCCACCCGAAGCATTTGCTCGACTATATCCTCTCTTTGTTTCAATAGAACTTCCAAAGCTTTATCCGCTTCGTCTTCCATCTTCGCCAACTTGGCGGTTTTATCCTCCTGACCACTTCTATGATACGTCCTGGTTGGGGAGCATTCTGTCTGTCTTTGATCATGATCCCTCTCCTTATCCGCACCGAAAACTAATCTTCGTCTGGCCCCACCGTGGATCTTCGGACGGAGATCTCCTGAATTATGTTTAGAAGCCGTGCTCTCATGATCACTTTTAGAAGGACCCAGACGATCCTTCACCGAAACTCGAGGCAATGATGAACTAACAGCCATCGCCTGCCCTTCTGGTGTACCATCCCTACTCCTCATCATCTTCCGAAGCAGGTTAAATGATTGTGATTGAAAATTTCAATGACACTAGAACTAAAACCCCTCCTTCTAGCGCCAATGTTAACGTCAAGATCTTCTGCCATGTCCCAATCACGTAAGACGTCCTGATCCTGCACAGTAAACACGATAAACACCACAAGCTTGACGGCTGTTCCGTCGGGGGATAGCTCAGGCGTGAGAATTAGTATGTGTTCACAAGGTTAACAATGGAGGAATGTAATGTCTAATGTCTAGAGATATGATAATCCTTGATCGTGTGTGTATGGGTGAGATAATATGAATATATTGAAAGGTATGAGAACGTACCTGTTAGAGAAGGCTTCCTTGCTAAGTTATACTGTCTTCGCCTAGATTACTGTGCCAACCACTACTACCTGACACCCCCTCTGATCTGATGGGGTCTGACGACTGCATGTAGTCTATCTACTACTTTTGATCACTGTTTCTACCGCCGGCCGGCTATGATCTCATCCACATTAATGCATGGCAGGAACTTTGGTCAACTGTCATGCTTTTTCATCATCACAAGTCAAAGATAACAGATATTAAAATGTCTAATGGGTCAATCTATTGATCCGACCCGGTCTTATAGGATTAAATGAAGTTGGTACAGTGATTGGGCCCAATGAGCTCCATGACTTAATTATAACAGCCCACTAGATTAAATTAATAAAGGAGCCCAATTTACCCGGCCCAAGATAGGAGAAATATCATGACCCAACAATGGGTATAAAACTCACTCATCAATTATCTTTTGACTTTACATAGTCAATTGAGATAATTCCATTTGAGAGCAATTGTCTAACGGTATTATGTTTTCGTCGTATATAGCGTGACTTACCGTTATATAGATGACTCTGTGCTCATCTAATTGCTGATTGGCTATCACAGTGTATACATATAGCCGTTATAGGTCTTGACCAATTTGGAATATCTTCTAAGAAATTATGAAGCCACTCAGCTTCTTCTCTAGCTTGTTCTAAAGCAATGAATTCTGATTCCATTGTATACCTTGCAATACATGTTTGTTTTGAGGATTTCCAAGATACCGCTGCACCTCTAAGAGTAAAGATATATCCACTTGTGGATTTTGAGTCTTTATTGTCAGATATCCAATTAGCATCACTATATCCTTCCAATACTGCTGGATATCTTGTATAGTGCAATCCATATTTTTGAGTATGTTTTAAATATCCCAAAACTCTCAAAATCACTTTCCAGTGATCTTTACCTGGATTACTCGTATACCGACTTAGCTTACTTACCGAATAAGCTATATCTAGTCTAGTTCAGTTCAGGACATACATTAAACTGCCTATTATACGAGAATATTCTAGTTGAGATATGATATCAACTTCATTTTTGGCTAGATGAAGATTTATATCAACTGGGGTCTTATTTAGAATTATATTATATTTATTAAAATTTTCAAGTATTTTTTCAATGTAATGAGTTTGAGATAATATAATTGCATCAGATATTCTAGAAATCTTGATTCCTAATATTATATCAGCAACCCCCAAGTCTTTCATATCAAATCTATTTGCCAACATACGTTTGGTAGAGTTGATAACTTTATTGTTGCTACCCATGATTAACATATCATCCACATAAAGACAATCAATGACATATTCCTTTTGAGTACTTTTGACATAAACACATTTGTCACACTCATTGATTTTAAATCCATTTGATAACATAACACTATCAAATTTCTCATGTCATTGTTTTGGTGCTTGTTCTACCACATTAGCCTTTGCTTCAATGAAATTTTTTCCAATCTTCTTTTCAGATCCTCGATTGTCCTCTTCAATCCTTATTCGAACAATCAGTTCTTCAAGATTCATCTCTTTACGTTTATGCTTAAGATAATTCTTGAAGTCTTTCCATGATGGTGGAAGTTTCTCAATCATTGCAGCAACTTGGAATGAGTCACTTAATGACATTCCTTCAGAATGAATATCATGTAGAATTACTTGTAATTCTTGAACTTGAGTGATGAATGCTTTAGAATCTACTATTTTATAATCAAGAAATCTACCGACAATGAATTTTTTCATGCCAGCATCTTCAGTTTTATATTTCTTGTCTAAAGATTTCCAAAGTTCCTTTGCAGTTTGAATTGTATAATACACACTATACAATGTATTGTCTAATCCATTCATCACATAATTTCTGCAAAGGAAATCAGCATGTTTCCATACATCAACCGCGACCACTTTTTCTTTGTCAGTTTCTCCTTCAACAAGAGTAGGACAGTCCTCTTGTAGAAACCTTGCAAAATTCAATGTTGTGAGATAGAAGAGCATCTTTTGTTGCCAACGCTTGAAATCAGTTCCATTGAACTTTTCAGGCTTTTCTCCATGAGACATACTCACAGCAGGGATGGTGCTAGTAGATGTCATTTTTGTTATACAAAGAATAAAACTATGAATAAATAGAAACAAATTTATGTTGTACAAAATTTAACAGAATTCAAACAACAAATTTTGTTTGCAGAATTCAAACAACAAATTTTGTTTACAGAATTTCTGTTGTAAAAAATTTGTTTACAAATTTGTTTTGCAGAAAATTCTGTTTATAGAATTTTTGTTAACAAATTCTGTTTACAACTTTAGTTTACAAACTTCTTTTGTAGAAAAATATGTTTACAGAATTTTAGTTTAACTGATTTCTATACAATAGTTGGACAGGTTTAATAAAGTTCAATACAATGCTCATATATATATATATATATATATATATATATATATATATATATATATATATATATATATATAACATTCAATATTATGTATTAACTAACAAAATAAATTTAAACAAATAAACAGAATACTATGTATTAACATGCAATAAATAATAATATTCTGTAATAACATGTATTAACAAATATACATAGTATTCTGTTTATTTGTTTAAATTTATTTTGTTAGTTAATACATAATATTGAACGTTATATATATATATATATATATATTTAAACGATATTTGACGTTTGGAAATAATAATAATAATAATAATAATAATAATAATAATAATAATAATAATAATAATAATAATAATAATAATAACAACAGAATACTATGTATTAACATGCAATAAATATTTTGTGTATTAATATTCTGTTAAAATACTATTTCTACAGAATACTATATCTACAGAAAATTTATTTTAGAAACCGATTTTCTGTTCACATAAAATAATACTACAATTACAAAATAAACTAAATTTGCAATTTAATCAAAACAGAATTAGAAAAACAAAATGTATTATACTTACTTGAAATAAATGAAGTCAGATTATGGAAATATGAAATAGATAAATTCAAGTCCTTTGAATTCACAAAGTCTCCTTAAAGCAAATTTATTCCTTCACCGGTGCTAAAAGTTTTGTTGAATAATTGCTTCCCAAGATAAAACGGATTTATAATTCTTAATTAGCAGCACTACAAAATTAAGAATTCAGTGAACGCAAATTCTAAGTTCTATACTCGAACTTTACTGTGATGATGAATGATATGAATGAAGGAACAGTATTATGCAAACTGCAAAACAGAAATGTAATACACACTGGAAATTTAAGAGGGAATGAAAATGTAAGAAGAGAAGAACGGGAAAATGTTTTTGCAGAAATGGAAAGGAACGGGAAAATAAACTTTTGCAGGAACGGGATCCCACATAGTTTATTTATAGAATATTTTGTGGTCGTTAAGAAAGAATATGACCATTGGGTTAGTCAAAACGACGTAGTATCGTGATCAAAAATATTAAACAGATTTTTGTCTAAAAAATATATATATCACGACCCGACCCGCCCGCCTGCTCCGATGCCAGACCCGGGCCCGACCCACTCGTCCGACCGGACGGACGGACGGCGGTGGCGCACGTGTGGGTTCAAACCAAGCCTTGGCTAAGTCCTTTCCCTTCCATAAAAGTGGGGTGCCCCTTGGGCCCTTCCTATTGGGCAAACATTCCATTTATAAATTCTTCATTTTTCCCACTAATGCCCTTTGTGGGACTTTTGCAATTTTCAACATTTCAAGTAGGTGAATTTGGAGTCAATTTTCTCATTTAATTCTTAATGGATTTGAATACATAAATATACTGCGTTAAACTCCTCATGAAAGAGAACACATTGGTGCTTAGACCCGACATTTCCAGAGTGTGGGTTCCACATTAAATTAAGCCTCAAAATGCTTTAATATTTATTTTGTCAAACACATTTCCAACAGAGTCTACTGATGTCAAAGCTAAGTCAAGAATTGTAGACTACACTCAGAGTCGTAGAGTCTACTGATTGTATCAGAGGCAAAGATCGTAATCGAGTAAGATCATATAAAGACAACAAGCACAACGACAGAAATCGTAGAGTGTCAAGATCTGATCTCGGAGTCGTAGTGTCTGCACAACCGAAGCTGAATCGCAGATTGTATAACTGAGACTTTAACAGATGTGCTCACAACGCCAAGGCAGAATCGTAGAGCAAACACGATTCTCAAAAATTGAGCACTCACAGAATATCCAATGGAACGAAGCCTCTGGTTGGTACTGCAAAGATACATCCCACCTAAAGGAAACTAGAGAGCACTCAACGAATGGCATGTAAGTTAACAGAAGATCTAAGCACCAACTCAATCAACATCCAGATTGAGTTGTGAAGCCATTCGAGATGAAGTCTTCCACAAGTTGATCAGAAGAAGACTTCAGTAACTGACTAAGGAAAGTTAACAAGTACAGTAGCTATCAAGAAAATAGAAGACGATGATCTTGAAAGCAACCAGGATCATACTGTCTGCCAAACAAAGAAGTAACTGATGGAGTGTACACAAAGATACTGGTCAGTCTCTGAAGAGCAAGGCTAAAGTGATTAAGCATTGAGACAGTCCATTGATGATAAGTGAACGGGAGATCACAAGGAGAAAGCCACAAATCTGAAGTGTCTTGCTATTCAGAAGGGACCAGAACAAAGAGTCAAGCCATCAGTATCTGAGAGCAGTTGAAGCAAACAGAAGCATTGAATCACTGCTTAAGTGAAGGAAGATGTGTTCTACATTAAAGATCCAATCAACACTCTTCAAGATCGTAGTGTTTTCTCTACCTGTCAACTAGACACTACGATCAAGTTTAAGAAGATATGCATCAGAATTGTAGAGTTCGGTTATCTAAAGGTTGAAGCATTGGCAACGGTTCAATCTGAAGATTGATGGTCGAACAGAGCTTATTGAAGAGCATCGATGCAAAAGGACAACCTCTAATCGAGAAATCAAAAGGAGGAAATAAAGTTGACTACCTGCCTGAGACATCAAAGTAACATCTCTGACAGGGTAGGTGAAATAGTAGACTGCAGTGTCAGAAAGTTAGAAAAGGGGATGTCATGTCACATCTGCAGTCTACACCAAATAACTCAAGATCTGCGAAGCAATTCAAAAATATTTTAACGGCTACTTTTCAACGGGAAGATAGGGAAGGAGTATAAATCAACAGAGATTCAAAGATCAAGAGTTGTTGATGATTGCTAAGTTTTAGAATCGTTGAGTTGTTGGAATACTATTGTTGACTCAACGAGTTCCATCAGAGATTAATAGAACAAGTCTCAATGATAGTGAGACTACATAGGTGGAAGTGAAGCAGCATTGAAGAAGGACTTAAACAGACTAGAGCTTCACTCAACAAAGATGAGAATGCCACTGAAGATGGAAGCTAAGCTGAGAGCCGAGAAGGACAAGAAGATATCATTCAGAAAAGTGGCAGAGTACAAAGAAGATCAAGAAAGTCACTCTACAGATCACCATGAACCAAAGGCTGAAAAAGAACAGATGTAGAATCATGTCTACAAAGTATTCAAGAAGGGTTCAGGGATTGCTAAGTGTCAGACGAAGTCTACCAAAAGCTCAGAGACTTAGCAAATTTAGATGGTGATGGTGTATAGCTGACATCAGATGAAGATGATCAGAAAAGACTAAAGATCAACTGCACCAAAGAAGATGTAGTCCAGACTCCAAGCAGAATGCCAAGAGGACTACGCCAAGCTGCTAAGTACTTAAGATGTTCAAGTTTAAAGATATCTTAGCAGCTCAGCAGCAACAACAACAACAACTACAACAACAAAAAGTCAGGGCTTGAGGGGTCTTTATCCGGAGGAACTAAATGAAGTTCCAAGCCTGGTGGGCTTGAAGAGTTACTAGGGAACTAGAGGAGTTCCAAGGCTGCTGACCTTGAAGAGTTCTAAGTGAACTGAAGTTCCAAGGTTGCTGACCTTGAAGGAATCTTAGTGATTTAGGGTGCTGCCCTTTCTTAGTAAAAATCCTGCTAGTTGAAAGCAGGAGATTGGATTAGGAGCTTGAGTCTCTGAACCACTTAAAATTCCTTGTGTCTTTTACATTCTGTCATTTACATTATGTACTTAAATGCTATAACTGTTATGTATGTATTAACTGTTTACCACTTAACTAACTCTAAGAACAATGTATGTATGATTATGAATATATCAATGAAGGGAATATTTTACTTATTCCACTGTGCTTGAAAAGATTCTTATGTTTGTCATATGCTAATTCATTAGCATTACAAAATAAACAGGAAAAATATTTGAAATTAAAAAAGATCTATTCAACCCTCCCTTTTAAATCTATTGTGTGCCTACTGGGAACTAACACATTTAACTGACAATAAAATAATCAACATAAAATTTTTGTAATATATATCATTATCCCTCTAATTTTGAAACAGAGATAGGAAATTATTTTAGGTAAAAATATTATTTGTTAGTGACCAGTGGCAAACTTAGGTTAAGGGCATTGACCCCACTGAATTTTCAAGGGTAAAAAAAAGAATAAAACGTAATGGTGTTTAATAAAAAATTTAATGTTTAAATTCAAAAATAACATATCTATTCCAAAATTAGAGATACATTTTGACTTTTAAAATCAATTCGCGAAATTCTAAAATTCAAAATTGATACCAAGTTATTTAGTTTTAATACAACATATATAACAATTGTAAAATAGTTATAAAACACTATTAATTACTCTTATCTTTGTTGTTTTCAAAATTTGAACGAATTTATGTCAATTCAGTTTGAGTTTAGGATTTCGTGAATTAAATTTAAAAAGTCAAAATGTATATCTAATTTTAGATTAGAGAGTATTAAATTCTTCAAAATTCATATCATATACTACATTGGTTACTACAATACTTTTTTCTTTTCGTTTCTCATCTAGCGATTTGACTTAATTCTTCTTACTAGTTCACTTTAGAGAAAATTCGATATGTTGCAATATTTTTTTTATAATTTCATAATTAAGCAATTACTTTTAATTTTTTGAAATTGCTTGTAATTTTTTTATTGTAATTGCTTGTGAATTTTTGTAACTAATAAAAATGAGACTATCATACAACAATTTTAAGTAATAAAAATTCAAAAAATATTACTATAAATAAATTTGGATATTATTTAGTTTTCTAATTTATTTTACTATATTTTTATTTTTTATAAAAAAATATTTATTTTAAATTTGGCCCCACTAACTAAAAATATTGCATCCGCACTTGCTTGTGATTAACTAACGAGAGCAGATTCTTTATCCTCATTTTTTCTGTCTCCTTTGTGTCCCCCACTTAAATTTTGACACCTAACCTCTTATTTAATTTTAAAGTTAATTGGTGTTAAGTAAAAGGGTAAGTGTCAAATTTTAAATAGGGAGATATAAAGAAATAGAGAAAATGGAGACAGAGAATCTGCTCTCCTAACAAACTGCCTATTTACTTCTTATTAAAGTAGGTGGAAGCTTGGCATGCTTCAGAAGTTATGCTCGAGTAGCTTTTGCGAGTGATAATACTATTAGTTACTTCTACATTGACCGGACCATTTTGATCGTTCTAGCTACCGGTTTAAAATTATTATTATTATTTTTTTACTTTAACTCTCAAAAAATATATAATATTTTTTGACTGAAATTTTTACAGAATTCAGTGATTTAGGTGTTATTTAAATATTCTAAATTACATCAAAATCACTAAATTTTATAAAAATTTCAGTTAAAAAAATACTATACATTTTTTAGAAATCAAAGTTAAAATAAAATAAAATTTGGACCGGTCGTAATGGTCGGGCCCCCTAGGATAATTAAATACTATTTGTTCGCTCAATTGAATTATCAGCTCCCTATTGAAACAAAGGAGAGAAGTTGGAAGAATTATTGTGTATATTCTTGCTCTACTGATACAATTACATGTATATATATACCAATGATACACAAAATCCTCTAAACTAAGACAAATTACAAATTGATATGAACAGATTTGTTGCACTAATTAAGCTACACAAATCGATCTATTGCACTCATTAAGGTATACAAATTGATCTGTTTCATTGATTGAGAAATTCAAATGTCTGAGTCAGTCAGCGATGGGTTTGGTATTGCTATCATGCCCCCGCAAGATGGACAGCCGACGGGTAAGTCCAATCTTGGTTTGGAGAAGCTGAAACTGTTGACGAGAGAGGGGCTTGGTGAGGACATCAGCAAGTTGGTCAGCCGAGGAGACGTGGGCAACACGAAGTAAGCCTTTTTGGACCTGTTCACGAATGAAGTGATAATCGAGAGCCACATACTTCATACGAGAGTGAAAAATAGGATTTGCGCATAAGTTGGTGGCACCTACATTGTCACAATAAACAACGGGTGGCTGCGGAATGGTGATGCCTAATTCTATAAGTAGGGAACATATCCAACGAAGTTCAGCTGCAGTAGCAGCCACAGAACGATACTCAGCTTCAGTGGAGGAGCAGGGTAACAGTGCGTTGTTTATTCGAGCTCCAAGAAATGAGACTTCGACCAAGGTAGATGAGATAAGCACTTGTGGATGTATAATCATCTTTATCACCAGCCCATTCTGCATCTGAGAACACGTGAAGAACCGGGGTTGTTTGGCGATGCAGAATAATACCATGATCAAGTGTTCCACAAGGATAACGTAGAAGACGTTTGGCCGCTTGCCAGTGATCCATTGTCAGTTGGTGCATGAACTGAGATAATTTGTTCACCGTGTAGGCAATGTCAGGTCGTGTGAGGGACAAATATTGAAGGCCTGCCAACGAGGGTGCGATACTCTATGGGAGTGGAAAGAGCAAAGCCAGAGTCTAACGTGAGAGTAGGAGTGGTGGCGAGTGGTGTCGCAACAGGCTTGGCATCAGTCATGTGAAAATGATTGAGAAGGTCAAGAATGTATTTGCACTGGCAGAGAAATAACCCATTGTTGTGAGGCAATACTTCAACACCAAGAAAATAGGATAACGGTCCAAGATCCTTTAGTGAGAAGCGTTGAGATAAATGGTGTATGAACTGATAAACAACCTGTGTATTGTTATCTGTGATAATGATATCATCCACATAAATGTGAAAATAGATGATATCGTTGTTAGCATGAAATATAAATAGGGATGTGTCTGCATTAGAGTTCACAAATCCGGCAGTGAGGAGAAACTGACGAAGCTCATGATACCAAGCTCGAGGAGCTTATTTGAGACCGTAGATGGCCTTTCAAAGCTTACAAACATGATGAGGGTAATCTGGATCGATAAATCCCTGTGGTTGTGCCATGAATACATCTTCAAATAGAGTGCCTTGAAGAAAGGCATTATTTACATCAAGCTGCCGAAGAGGCCAGCCGTGGCTAACTGCAATACTGAGTACCAAACGAATAATGGTTGGTTTAACAACCGGACTGTATGTGTCATGGAAGTCAATTCTAGGACGTTGGTGAAAGACCTTTGCAACTAAACGTGCCTTGTACTTGTCGACAGATCCATCATGCAAGTATTTGGTGCGAAAAATCCATTTAAAGCCAACCAAATTTTGGCTAGGATTAGAAGAAACCAATTCCTACGTACCATTTTTAACAAGAGCATTATATTCCGTGGACAAGGCATGTCGCCATTTGGGATCTTTTAAGGCTTGGGTGACAGTTGTGGGTTCACGGGTATTGAGATTATGGTGGAGTTGGGCTAAGAGATCTAGCTTGTGGATGGGTTTGTGGATATTGTTTTGGGATCGAGTGACAATAACGCGCGGAGGGGTGGCGGTATGAGAGGTTCGTTGGGTAGTAGGAGAGGGAGTAGATGTAGGTGGGGATTCAATAGTAGTGGGTGATAATGAGGTGTTGGATTGAGGTGATGTATTTTGGGTGGATATGGAGGCAGACAACGCCGGGGAGGCAGGGTCAGCAACTAAGGACATTGTGTCAAGGACCGAAAGTGTTATGGGGCACCATTCAGAAGGTGAGACGGATGGGGAATGCTCACTAGCAGTGCTAATGGAGGCAAACGGAAAGAAAAGACTCAACAAACTTTACATGACGGGACGTGAATATGCGTGAGGTGGATGTGTCAAGACAGAGATAGGCACTTTGGGTGAGTGAGTATCCGATGAAGACACATGGTGATGACCGTGGAACAAGTTTGTGAGGTGTGAAGGGTCGTAGCCAAGGATAGCATAGACAACCGAAACTGCGAAGTTTAGAATAGTTGGGTGGGTTATCAAAGAGCTTGTGATATTGGGAAATAAGGTCAAGTGTTGGTGTAGGAAGACGATTAATGAGGTACACAACAGTGGAGAAGGCGTAGGACCAGTAGGTTAAGGGCATGGATGCATGAGACATGAGAGACAACCCAGTTTCAACTATATGACGGTGACGACGTTCTGAGTATCCATTGTGCTCGGGTGTGTGAGGTGGAGAGGTGAGATGGGAAATGCCATTGGTGGCTAGGAAACTTGTGAGAGTTTGATATCCCCCCCCCCCCATTGTTAGAATAGAGTGTAAGAATTTTGCAGGTGAACTGATTTTCAACAAGAGCCTTGAAGCGAACAAAAACATCAAACACACGTGATTTTCGTTTTAAAGGATAAAGCCAAGTGTATTTAGTGAAATGATCTACAAAGACAACATAATACTTGTAGCCATCAATTGAATAAAGAGGAGAAGTCCAGACATCAGAAAATAAAATTTCAAGAGGTGATGATGAAGAGATGGTAGAAACAAAAATGGCAATTTATGACTTTTATTACACTGACAAGAATTACAATGAGAATTTTTATCAGGATGCATTGGAACAATCTAACTTAAAGGAAGACATAATATGCTTAAAAATAATTGCAGAAGGATGACCCAGTCTATGGTGTCATGCGGACGAGTTGGTTTTGACACTAGAAAAGGAAAGAAGCGGAGAAGTCGAAGAAGTAGGGACTGCCGGCCACTCATAGACACCGTCCTTAGTTGGACCCTGCATAAGAATTTTCCCCGTGCATTGATCCTTCACAGAAAAGGAAGATGGTAAGAATTCAATAGATGTGTTATTAGTGTGACAAAATTGAGAAATTGAAATAAGATTCTTTTGCATGGCAGGTACACATAACACATTAGATAGAGTAAAGGATTGAGAAGGAGTAGTAAGAGAGGTTGAACCAGTGTGGAAAATAGAAAGTCATGTGCCGTTACCAATAACAATATCATCAGTACCGTCATATGGTGTGTGATAGGAGAGGTTGTGGAGATCAGATGTGACATGATGAGAGGCACCACTGTCTAGAAGCCAATTGGGACTAGTGGTGTTGTCGACGGTGGCAACATGAGCTCGAGGTTGAGACTAACGCGACTACCATGAGGTCTTGGGACGTGGTTGCCATGGGTGTGAGGGACGAGGTTGCCATTGATTCCCCAAATGCAATGGTGGTTGCATATTTGGTTGTGTTTGGCAAAAAGTAGGACAGTTAGCAAGTACATGCCCCTTGGTACTACACCATTGACAGCGGCCAAGAAATGGGTGAGGGGAGAAACGACCATCTGGAGGAAGTTTTTGTTCACCATGACTGGTCTTCAGAGAGAATGACGAGAAACGGTTGTTATGGAGCCCAGATTTAGATTCGGTATTTGTTGGGTTGGCCGTGGCAGGAAGGGGTGATGGTCCGGACTTTTATCGAAGAGTTAACTCTTTATTGATGAGCTTTTCATGGAGTTCATCAAATGATATGGTGGTCTCACGACCATTCACGACATTAATAACAGATTGATATTCATCATCAAGTCCGTCGAGAATTTTTTCAATGAGATCTTCTTGATCCAGAGGTTTTCTGAGGACAGCGAGTTCATCGGCACGGGCTTTGATGGATTGCATGTAATCAGATATGGTGAGTGCACCCTAGGTGATTCGTTTGAATTGGTCTTTGATTTGTTAGATGTGGCCTCGAGAGGGTCGCACATATGTATTGGCCAGAATCTGTCAGAACTCTTGACATGTTTTAGACTGAGTGATGATAGGGATGATAGAGGGCGAAAGAGTTCCAACGAGGGCTCCAAAAATCAGTTTATCATGGCGAACCCATGTGGTGTGCTCAGGATTGGATTCTTCCTTATTGTCTTTGGTGATCTTTTCAGGTGGAGCAAGATGAAAACCATCAATAAACTTTTGCAGATCGTAACCAACGAGAATTGCTTCAATTTGAAGTTTCCAAGAAAGGTAATTGGTGGTCGTAAATTTGATGGAGTTGTGGATAGTGATCATGATGAGAGGTTTGGTGGGTTCCTGGGAATTGGGAATAACAATTTGGTTGTTGGCAGTGGCCATTGGAGAGGAGAAGGTTAGAGATTGGAGATTAGAGAATTGGAGAGAAGGTTGTTGGATCGGAGCTTTGATACCATGAAACAAAGGAGAGAAGTTGGAAGAATTATTGTGTATATTCTTGCTCTACTGATACAATTACATGTATATATATATATATATATATATATATATATATATATATATATACCAATTATACACAGAAATCCTCTAAACTAGGATATATTACAAATTGATATGAACAGCTTTGTTGCACTAATTAAGCTACACAAATTTATCTATTGCACTGATTAAGGTATACAAATTGATCTGTTGCACTGATTGATGAATTCAAATGTCTGAGTCAGTCGGCGATGGGTTTGGTATTGTTATCACCCATCGTAGGGAAGCTTTGACTGTACTTCATAGTTCTCTTTCGATGGTTGGGAGCTGATATTTTCACAGTTAAATTTTATAATTTATAAATTTCTCATCACATAAATAATAAATGAATTTCACTTTTCACATGAAGTAATTTAGTAAGTGAGTTTCACTTCCATATAAGAGAAAATATTTTGTGGATCTAATAGAAATATCAATTCTGTACGGTTTTAACAAAATGGAATTTAATCCATGACTTGTCAGATTCTTTGCAGAATCTTCACGGTACTGTCACCTATTTTTCCGGTAATTAAGAAATTTCACTTATCCACTCTAATAATCAAAAAATTAATGAACTTTTGTCAAGTTAATGAAAAAAAAGTATTAACATTTTTTTACTAAAATTATTTAACTTTCAAATAATTATCAATAACACCCAACATTTTATCATACAAGAGAGGTACATAATAACTTGACAACAATTTAATAATCATTTTGACAAAAAATATTGCGATTTTTCCAACAAGACATAATCTATCTAATAAAATACAAATGATTTTGAATTTTCCGCTCACTCAATAAATCATCTGAGCCGTCCAAAGTTTGAGATAAATCTCACCGTTCATACATCTATCTAATAAAATACATCTATCTATCTAATAATCTAATAATAATTTAATAAAATACAAATGACTTTAAATTTTCCGCTCACTCAATAAATTATTTTGGTCCTTCAAAATTTGAGATAAATCATATTGTCTATACAGTGCCTGAGGCACGGGACCCAACTAATCTATCTAATAAAATACAAATAATTTTGAATTTTCCGCTCATTCAATAAATCATCTGGGCCGTCCAAAGTTTGGGATAAATCTCACCATCCATCTATCTAATAAAATACAATCTATCTAATTCTATCTATCTATATCTATATTCTATATATCTAATTATATCTAATAAAATACAAATAAATTTAAATTTTTCGCTCGCTCAATAAATCATCTAGGATGTCCAAAGTTTGGGATAAATCTCACCATCCATCTTTCTAATAAAATACAAATGATTTTGAATTTCTCATTCACTCAATAAATCATATGAGTCGTCCAAAATTTAGAATAAATCCCAACGTCCATAGTGCCAGAGGCACGGGACTGTTGCTAGTAGCATAATATTTAAACGGCAAAACTATGTATTTTATCACTATACTTGGCAAGTTTTATTTAATACACTACTGAACTTTTAATTTTTCGAATTACATCACTGAACTAATTATTATTTTATAATTAAGTCATTCCGTTAAAAAAAAATTGACAGACGTTAAAATATTGCTTATGTGGCGCTGACGTGGCAAAAAAAATAAAAACAGAATTGCTTATGTGGCAAAAAATGTAAGACCCCAAATAATTAATAAATGAAATTTAATTTCCTTTAATTGTTATTTTGAATAGTAAGGGTTGATTTGATTAATGTGGATAGTTATGGGTAAAATACGCAAATATTTCAAAATAAGCAAGTGGTTATAATATATTCATTGTTGTCGGGGAATATTCGTTTGGTCGTGGAATATTCGTATTGTCGGGAATCTCCGTACGACGGCGCAGTCATTTGTGGGCCCCATAACGAAAAACGGTTGGATGAAAGAAAACGACAAAGATTGAGTTTTATAAATAACGGCGTAAATTGTTACCATTAACACTGTTGGGTTACCTGGAGGTTAAAATACAGTAATACGCGTTGTTGCACAGTAGCACACGGTATTGCACAGTATTTTAAATTATTGATCCTTACGTAAGAAGGCACTACTCAATAATTGCTACAGGAGTTACTGTTCATTACTTTATTGATTCAATAATTGCTGCGTTGATATTTATATTATTATTGTTTCAATAATTGTCATTGCACAGTATTTTCCATTATCAGATCAATAATTCATATTGTTTGAATAATATTATCAGATAACATTATTGGCAATGTCTAGAAAGTTCTGTCAAGAAGAGGTTTGGTCATCTAATTGCGCGCCAGTAAGGAGAAATCCTTATTGGAAAGCCCCCTCTATCCTGGGAACGGCCTGGTTGTCAGTACTGTGATTCTGTAATATTATTTTTAATAATTAATTATTGATTATTATGATAAAGAAAATATTTATTTTATGTGGATATAGATGGAGAAAATTTTTAATGTGACAATTGTTGAAAATTAATATTTTATCCTTTTCTGATAAAATAATTCATTTAAATATATTATTTTAATAATATATTAACGATGATATTTTTACAATGAATGTGGGATATATGAGTATATGAGAAGGTAGAGTATTTTTGTGGCATTAAATATTTAACACATGTTTTGTGTGTCGGTGGACATAATTTTTGACCGAAAATTGATTATAGACTGTAAAATCGCTCGTTTGTGAATTTCGGATAATTTCTGTTTGGAATTTGGAAAAACTTTCTTCTACAAAGTTGTAGAGAATGGAATTTCCCATGGAAAGTCGCGGGTTTTGAATTTTTCTGATGAACGGGCTATTTTCTATGAATTATTGAAGTTACGAAAAATAAAATGATTTTTTATTAATTATGGTGGGACCCACTTTTTGGATGGTGTTTAAAAACACATGGGCTGCTGATTTTTATTCAAAGATGGCTGGTATTTCATGTGCAGCATGCGTAGAAGAAAAGTTTGAAAATAAATAATAATAATTTATTAATTTAGTCTCCTTTGGCGTTCTAACATTTTCCTATAAATAGAGGACTAAGTTAGAATTGAAAATCACACCAGAAATAAAGTTTTCTCTCTTTCTCTCTCTATATTATCGAGCGTATTTTTGTGAGTATACTTTGAGTGTTGCTATACGGTGCGAGTTTCTGTCAGTACTATACCGAAATTCAGTCAGAAGTACGGCTATTTTGAGGTAAGGGATGTTATTTTCTTCTTAAATGATATTATTTTCTTCAATATCATTATGCCGAAATATTGGTGAACTTTTTATCAAATTTGGAACTTTTTGTGTCGGGGTTACTATTCACGTATACGGTACTATTCACGTATACGACACTATTCACGAATACGGCACTATTCACAGAAAAATTATTTTTTTTATTTTCGTCCAAAATATCTATTGTGGATACTAGCTTTGATTGTATCCATGTTTTGATCATTCTTGAATTTTACACCACTATAATTATTTTTGAGGTATTTTTGGACATGGACAAAACAAAGTACGAATTCTTAATCCTTAATCCTTAATCCTTGTCATTTTGTTTCACTGGATTCGTTTCTTTAAAAATATTTTTATCATCTTCAGTCTTAAAGGATGTTATTATTGAATATCTTTGGCCTGTAGTGCAAAGATGAATGATTTCTGATAAATATATTTGGCCCGTAGTGCAAAGATGAACAGGTGTTTAGATGAACATGACCAACAGATGAATATCCTTGGCCTGTAGTGCAAGGATGAATATATGATTCAAGATGTGCATTGATTGATGTTACAGGGATAAAAATACTGTTGATGGACTGTTAAATTCATAGACATTAGTAGACTTCATCCTCTACGTAACTCTTCTATGAATTAATATTTTTCGCTGCGAATATTAATTTAAAACTTGTTGTCTATTGTATTCTATTAGATTTTTCCCTGTTGAAGACTAACGATAATTTGTTGTATATTATCTTAGTCATAATATTCTTTACTGAGCTAGTTGAGCTCACCCTTTTCCTTTTTGTTCTATTTTTCTTCTCAGGAGACGAGAATATAGCGGGTACGAGTCGGGGTATGAATTGATGGTCCTTGAGAGAGTTGTTTAGTAGTCCTCACCATTTTTGTAAAATAATATATCAATAATTGTATTGAGGACATAGTTGGGTATGTATATTGTCTAGATGACAATGTTTGTAATCAAACTCACAGTTTATGGGTTGTAAAAGTTGTGGTTGTTTCTGTACCATGTATTTGGCGACTCAAAATGGGTTGGATGGAATGGACCTATTTTGGGGGCGTCACAAAAAAAAAGCAAAAACACATTTTAAAAATAAAAAAAATACTCATTTTAAAGTTTTAAAAATAACAAAAACATAATAAAATAAAACAGATTTTTTTAAAAACAGTTTTTTTTAAAAAAACAGAATTTTTAAAAAAAACGGAACTTTTTTAAAAAACAGAATTTTAAAAAAATAGATTTTTTTAAAAACAGAATTTTTATAAAAAACAGATTTTTTAAAAAATAGAATTTTTAAAAAACGGAACTTTTTAAAAAAAAAGAATTTTAAAAAAATAGAATTTTTTTAAAAAACAGAGTTTTTAAAAAAATAGATTTTTAAATAACGGAACTTTTTTAAAAACAGAATTTAAAAAAAAATAGAAATTCTATTTTTTTAAAAACAGACTTTTTAAAAAAAAACAGATTTTTAAAAAACGGAACTTTTTTAAAAAACAAATTTTTTAAAAAAAGAGAATTTTTAAAAAAACATAATTTTTTTAAAAAACAGATTTTTAAAAAATAGAATTTTTTAAAAAACGGACTTTTTTAAAAAACAGAATTTTTTTAAAAAAATAGATTTTTAAAAAATGGAACTTTTTAAAAAATAGATTTTTAAAAAACGGAACTTTTTTTAAAAACAGAATTTAAAACAAATATAATTTTTTTAAAAATAGATTTTTAAATAACTGAACTTTTTTAAAAAACAGATTTTTTTAAAAAATAGAATTTTTTTTAAAACAGAATTTTTAAAAAATAGATTTTTTTTAAAAACATAATTTCTTTTAAAAACAGCTTTTAAAAAAATAGAATTTTTTGAAAAACGTAACTTTTTTAAAAACAAATTTTTTTAAAAAAATAGATTTTTTTTTAAAAATAATTTTTTTAAAAAACAGCTGTTTTTTAAAAAAACAGATTTTGTTAAAAAATAGAATTCTATTTTTAAAAAAATCTGTTTATTTAAATTATGTTTTTTTAAAAAGTTCCGTTTTTTTAAAAATTCTATTTTTTAAAAAAGTCTATTTTTTTAAAAAAATCTGTTTTTTAAAAATACATTTTTTTTAAAAAAATGTATATTTTTTATAGAATTTTGTTTTTAAAAAATTCTATTTTTTTAAAAAGTCTGTTTTTATAAAATTATGTTTTTAAAAAAGCAGACTTTTTAAAAATTCTATTTTTAAAAAAACTTTCGTTTTTTTAAAAATTCTATTTTTTTAAAAAAAAATCTGTTTTTAAAAAAAATTTATTTTTTGTAAAAAAAACTATTTTTAAACAAAATTCTGTTTTTAAAAAAATCTGTTTTATTTTATTTTGTTTTTGTTATTTTTAAAACTTTAAAATGAGTATTTTTTATTTTTTAAATCTATTTTTGAATTTTTTTGCCACATAAGCAATTCTGTTTTTATTTTTTTATGCCACATCAGCGCCACATAAGCAATATTTTAACGTCTGTCAACCTTTTTTAACGGAATGACTTAATTGTAAAATAATAATTAGTTCAATAATGTAATTCGAAAAATTAAAAGTTCAGTAGTGTATTAAATAAAATTTGTGATATGAAATACATAGTTTTGCCATATGTAAACAAAAGGTCAACCCCCTTCTTGTTTTCAGGTTCACTAGTTTTCACCACGCACCTGCCAAA
Organism: Panax japonicus; assembly: GCA_020205505.1. Taxonomy (NCBI): domain Eukaryota; kingdom Viridiplantae; phylum Streptophyta; class Magnoliopsida; order Apiales; family Araliaceae; genus Panax; species Panax japonicus. The sequence continues at coordinate 62,452,474 of CM035092.1, forward strand.
AAAACAATCACTATCATCCACATGTGATAAACAAAAGTTCAACCACCTTCTTGTTTTCAGGTTCACTAGTTTTCACCACGCACCTTCCAAATTATCATCCCTTAGACTGTATTTAAAATAGAGCAAACAATTCGAAATCAATTCATACTCTTTGTATTAAATATTAGATTACTCTATTCGAAATAAAAATAATTTAAATATAAATAAATTTTAAAATTTGATTAATTATTCGAATTTTTTTAAATTATATTTTTTTATTGATATTCGGATTATATTCGTTCAAAAAATTTAAACTACGAACTCGATTCTATGTTCGACTCGGTAGTTAAATAAGTCACAATCAAATTTTATTTTATACATTTTATAAACTCTTAATTTATACTCTTATCCTTATACTAAACGGCGCCGTATCTCCTTCCCTTAAATGCCGCACCGTAAATAAACCCCCTTTTTCTAAAAACAGAAAATCCAAAAAACACACGCGAGTTTAATCATACATTTCTTCCAATTTTTCTCTTTTTTCAAGATCAAATACGCAAAAATTCAGATATTTTTTCTTGAATTCCGTTCCAAAATCTAATACTCCGTAATCCACAGATCTTGTATCTATAGATTTTGTCAGCTAGGGTTTATATCTTGCCCTGTAACTATTTTTTAGACGAAGAAGTATCTAATTATTTTAGCTCCTAATTCTTGTAATTTTTGCAAAAAAGAAAGTAATTTCAATTGGGAGGGAGATGGCCTCGCATTTCGATCGATGGGAGAAAGATCCGTTCTTCTCTGCTGCCGAAGAAGTTCAGGAATCTGCCGACAGGTATCACCCCAATTTTAATTTGACAAAGGTTTTTTATATATATATATATATATATATATATATATATATATATATATATATATATATATACAAATAGAAAGTGTAGGCTAGTTAAGATTTCCTTTTTATTTTGTTTTTAATGTCTATGATTATTATTATTATTGGGGATTTTTTGTTTTTGTGTTTGTTTTTGTTGTTAATGTACTTTAATATATGATTTGATTGATTTTGCTGATTGGATGGCAATGCACAATACATATATAAAGGATGGAATCAACATATAGAACATGGATTCATACGATGAAAGATAGTTCTAGTATGTGGAATTCGGATGAACTTCGAAGGGACCTACAAACTGCTCTTGGTACTACCAGGTGGCAGGTATGGATATATCTATGTTGCAATGTTTTTGACATTATCGCGTGATTGTTGCGTGCTTTTAAGTGGAGCAGATTTAAATGTAGAGGTTTATAACTATTGACAAATCCAATACTGTTTTATATGGAAAAAGTAACACTCTTAATTTATTTGTTTAAGTGTCTAAATTCGAACATTATGAGCAAAAGCTTTTAAGAAACATCAAAATTTAAATTTTTGATGAAAATGGTGTTGAACTGAAAACTTATTGCTAATAGCACTTTTGTGGTGTTTTTAACAATCTTTGAAACGGCTTTTCAAAAGCAAAATACTTTTACCTATCGCATCGAAGACCAATTGCACCCTAGTTTAATGACTGTTGAAATGATTGTTGTCATTTTGATGCAGTTGGAGGAATTTGAACGGGCCGTGAGGTCAAGTTACACTAATAGCTCACTCGATGATGCTAAAGACAGGCATCGTGAATTTATTATTGCAATGGAGAGCCAGATTTTGAAAGTTGAAAGTTCCTTGCTCAAGTCAGCTATTTCAGCAGGAAAGCCACCACTCCCATGGGTACGCTTGGATGAGGGAGAATGCAATGAGCTCGCGTTGTTTATTTCTGGACCAGCAGCAGCAACCAGGGAGAAAAAGTCTGCTAAAGTTCATGCCCAGGACCAACTACCTATGCCACCACTAAAGGCTGAGAAAGAATCTGGACCAGAGTGTTCGAAGAACTTGTCTGACTCAATGGAGTGGGGTCAAGTAGAATTTAGGCAGGAGAAGTTTTATGGCCACAGAAGGACGGCAAGTGCTAGTGCTGACATTGGTACCTGTAATATTGCAGTTGATGATGATGTTTCGCATCAAAGTTCCTCCGGTGCACAACCTGAGCCACCTCCTCGAAAAATACCTAGTCTTTCAGGGTTCCTTAATACAATGGAGTCGGCATCTAAATTGAATTGGCCAAAGAATGGTTACAGGAAGTTGAAGCTCCCAGATCGCCAACAAGATGCTGATACTACATTATCGCAACCTCAGCATTTACCTAAAGTGAGCGTTTTATCTGCTTCCTTAAACATTAGACATGTTTTGCTTCTTGATTTCCACATTTCAAGTGGTATGTGACCAATGTCTTTATTGCTTGTTATAATTTGGATAGGGCATAAATGTGTGCTATGAAAAATGTAAGAGTTGTCTCGATAATTGTGATGGTTGCTATGAAAAGCAACTCAATGGTTGGTATGGAGCCATTCAGAGACAGCTTCAAAGGTCTCAGTATCATATGCAATATAGGCGACCTATTCAAGTTGTGTTCTGGATTTTTCTCCTCCTTTGCTTAATTGGTGAGCTTCTTGAACTCTGACTCCAGCTTGTCTAGTTTATGTAAATTGATCACTTACCTTTACATAGGCTATGATTCTTAAAGATCTTAACTTTTGAAATTTTCCACTTCAGCTTATTAGTGCACTTTGCTCATTATTATGTGCAAATTTTCTGATTAGTTTATTACTTTTGCTTTTTTTTTTGCATGAGTTTTGATATGTTTGTAATGGGAATGTTAGATTATAGATTTTATAGGACTGTGAAGGAGTGTACTCATGCTCTGGTTGGACTGTGGTTTTGTATTGAATTATCTTCTTATTGTTCTTTGTTTTCTGTCACTGCTTTCTGATAAAATTAGTACCTTGCTCTTTCATCTTTATTATCTGGGGTAGACCTGGCGAAATATTTGATTTATCCATTAACCTGTCCAACAACCCATGATTTAATGGGTTGAGTTATCCATCTAATTCTAGCAGGTCAGATTTGAGTTGGGTTAATTGGCTATCAAAAAATTAGTGGATCAAATGGATAAACTCACGGGTTTATAAAATCACCCACTACCCATCCTTTCAATTTCCCTTCCTCTCCAGCCATTGTTGTCTCTAGGGAAACCTGTAAAGCAAGGTAGTCACACCTTGCCTTCCTCATCTTATCTTTGATTTCATTGTTATTTTCAGTTTCTTCTCTCTCTAGATCTTACTTTGCATGGTATTTTACCCTTTTCTCTCTCATCTCTGCACTAGATTTTATTTCTCTCTCTCTCTCTCTATATACATAATTGAGTTACTATTGTGTTGAGAGAGATTTTTTGTGGATTTTAAAATTTAGGAGTAATGTTGAAAATGTATGAGATCTGAAAAGTTCGTTGGGAAAAAACAAAACAAAATCTACAAAGTAATGTTTGCGAATTTGTGTATGCATCTTTGGGTTTGGGTGGGGTTAAAAAAGAAACAATCAAACACCCAATCTGACCTGCCACTGTTGTAAATACCCTGCAGCTGAACAGAGACCCAGAAGCCATAAATGTAGTATTTTAAAAAATAGTAAAAGTTTTATGGGTTGTATATGATTTGATGAGTTTGACCCATATCCATTTAAAATTTATCTATATTCAACCCTTTTAAAGTTATCCATTTATGACCCAACCCATTTTAATGACCTTCAACCCATTAAACTTTATCCATTACCCATTAAATCAACTCATTTGCCACCTCTAGTTTGGGGACACGGACTCGAGAGTATTTTGTTGATTGATCTCAACTCATCTCGCAAGGTGGCCAATTCTCTGCGAAGCTAAGCTTCAAATTATCAATTTCATTGCTTCTACATCCTTTTAAATTCTTGCCCTGCATCGAACATACTGTATATTCGATTGATTTTTGGATCAACTGCAACCATGGGGGTGTGCTTTACTTGGAGTATATTTGTGATGCATTACGAGCTTATAGTAAATGAATTAAAAATCCTTTTAGGTCATTAACGAAGTGCATATGGTTGTTTGGGAATTATTATTGGGCTAATGACAAAACTGTCCCTCCAAGTTTGGACGAAAATTAATTTGATTCTCAAAGTTTGGGAATCCTCAATCAATACCTCAAAGTATTTAAAAACACCAATTATGTTCCTTTTGGCTGAGCGCCCAATTTAGTTGCCAGAGAAAGACATGTGTCATCAAATTAACTAAATTCTACAAATTGAATACGGATGCATACGTATATTGTATTTTATACGCGTATATATATATATATATATATATATATATTTAAAATTAGTATACGCAATATCTTGACAAGTTTCATTTGGAAAAAAAATACAGTCGATACAGTTGCAACAATCGATTTTTAAAGGAGAAGAAAAATAAAATCAAAAGCAAACCCATCTTGTTCTTCCTGATTCAAAAGAAGTTACGTCGCGTTCATCTTGTTGCAACAAACCAAGGCTTAATTCTTCGACGAGCTCAACCATTGCCGCCGTGAGAAGCTTTGTGGCACTACTGCCGCTGCAAAGATGTCCTTGTTGCCGTCGTGTTCTTCGCCGTTGTTGCCATTACAACCATTATTTTGTCCAGATTTGAAGTTCCAAAATCAAATCGTTACCATTAGGTTTCCATAGCCACTAGGTATGCTACGTATCTGCGTTGGTCCGCTGGTTTAGTGAGGAGTCATGAGGCTTTGAGCCTTTAATTATATATGGTGAAGATGATGCCTATTTTTGGTTGATTAATTATATGGATTAGATTTTTGTGAATGGTGAAGATGATGCCTATTCTTTTTATTTTGTTTTTGCTTTTGTGTCTCTCTTTCTTTTTTAAATTCTGTTTTGCTTTTTTATCTTGTGTAATTATATATAAATGTGCAAGTTTTGCATATGCGTATATTTATTTTGAATATATACGTGTATAAAATATAATATACGTATGCATTCGTATTCAATTGGTAGAATTTAGTTAGTTTGATGACACGTGTCTTTCTCCGATGACTAAATTGGGTGCTCAGGCCAAAAGAAACACAATTGGTGTTTTTAAATACTTTGAGGTATTGATTGAGGATTTCTAAATTTTCAGTATCAAATTGATTTTCGTCCAAACTTGGGGGACAATTTTATCATTAGCTCATTATTATTAGTATTATTACTCTCTGTTCCATGAAAAGAGTCATATTTGCCATTAAAATTTGTTCCACTAAATGAGTCCTCTTTTTATTGATGGTAGTATAAAATTAGACAATGTTCTCAATTTTAACATTTTAATTTCATTATCATCCCACCACTATTCAACTAACAAGTTATTTTAGGGGTAGCCATGGAACAAAAATATGTAATTACTATTTGCAAGTTTTGCAAATGGGACTCTTTGTGGAACAAAGAGTATTTTATTAAATGAATGGTTTAGGAATTATAGTTATTTTCTTATTTAAAGTTGTTGCCTTATTAATAGTTGGATTACGAATATTTTTTAAATGGAGTTTTAATCTTTACTTTTGGGATAGTTGAATAATATTGAATTTTTAGAGAAAAATTTGTGATCAGTGTTTTTCTACCTATTTCTTGCGAGGATAGGCTCTTCTTCTAATCTCTTATTCATTTCATTGCTTTTGCATTAATGTGACTTCTTTGAACTGAGCTATGTTATTTTGTAAGTTTTAAGAAATACAAGCTGGTAGTGAATTATTTAATCCATTTGCAGCCCTATAGTTTATGTATAATAAAAATGTAAGATTATGTAACTTATAAATAAATATAAAAGAAACATTATATCGTTGTAGCTTTCAACTATGAGAATCTGGTAGATGTCTAACTGGTGCCTAATGAAAAAAAAATCTTTTGAGAGGGCTTTTCAATGATACTACACAAAATAACTGTTTCTATGAATTTGGTATATAGGGCTGTATGGTTGTGATCTCGTTTTTCTGCTTGCAATCAGACAATATACTGCTCATCTTAGTTCAAGTAAATAGGTCTGTGGAAATTTGATCTTTAAAATGAGCTATAAGAGGATTGATTTGTTTGATTTGTCAGAAGCTGATATTATTTAATTCATAGGGCTCTAGTTTATGTGAAATCGTGTAATATGATTAAATTATCTATGCTGCTAAAATTGAAAAGATACTTCTGCCTTGTGTGAGAAATATGCCAATGGGGATACATGCTGCCAACACTTGCCTATCAAAAAAAGAAACTGTTAAGAGAGATGCTTACTTAATGATTGGATACTTGTTTTTCAAAATATATTTTCGATCTTAGTGACCAAGATCTTTCATAGTGTTGATATTAGTTATATATGTTATACTTCAATGTGAGTTAAGTAGCCAAAGGGTTTTCACCCTGATAAAAGGGCTCTATTTTGTAAAGTAACCGATGACACTAATACCTAGAGACAGCTAATAACAACATCGAAGAAATAATAAAAGATTTAGTACGGGCAGTAAAAAATAGCAAATATGTACCCCCTTCTATGTGTGTTGCAATAATCATCTACAATACATTACAAACTTGGTTGCATAGCGTCTTTTATTCAGTCTTCTTTATTCGGAAAAAGGCTAAAATTAGTACTAAAAGTTTAACATCACTGTCTTTAGTTCTTTCTTTTGCGGGGAAGTTACACTTATGGTTCTCTTTGCAGTCTTGGTTGCTGTGTGCACAATCTAAAGGCGGCAGTGAATTCTTACTAAAGCATTTGCAGTAGACAGCATTGTGTGCGGGTGGAAAAGTCCATGAAACATTAATTTGGGGGCATTCTTCACTCCCCTGATAGAGGCAGGTGGGGTTTTTGCTTACATTTCTATAGCTGTAGCTGCATCCTCAAACCCCGAACTTTTCCCTCTGCTTCGCATTAGTTCAGTTTTGCTGATGATCGATCAGTAGATCCTGTTGTATATTCTATTAAACAAGGTAATGGTGGTCCATTGTTGCATCCCCAATCCCCCAATTGCCAGCCACCCCACCCCCCCCCCCCCCCCGCGGTCTTGCTATTGTGTAAAATCTGTGACCATTTTCTTTGTTGCCTTGTATTTTGTTTTGTGCAGCATGCAAGGCTAATATAGTCTTCTCCCCGCTCTTTATTTCTCTTCTTATTAAACCAAAGATCGGATGCATGCATACATGTAGGATATTAAGTAGCCTCTACATGAATGTTAGATAGGACCATTGAATTTGGTAATAAACAGAGCGTAGAAAACTGATGAAACAGGATTTTTAGTTTTATGATGATTATTATTATTATTTGCATGTACAGTAGTTAGAGGGGGGGGGGGGGGGGTGCAAAACCACACCTAAACAAAAATAAAAATGTACGTTACATAAATTGAAAATATTTGTTGGTATTATTTTCCTTCATATTAAATTAGCAGCAAATTAATATTGTTCATAACAATAACTAGGATGTTTCAAATAAAGAAATAATAATTAACAACATAATTTATAAAGTGTCTTCTAGTTTTATTATCTTCCTTTTAATTTTGTCAAATGTAAAAAAAAAGAAAAGGAAAAAAAGAGAGTAATGAATGACTTTTATATTTGTTTATCTTTCTAACAAATTTAAAAGAAAAAAAATAATATAATTGTATTTGTAATGTTGGAATGAAATGGATTGTTCAAAAAATATTAATTATTAGAATAAAAAGATGTTTATATTTATTAAGTAATAAGTTTGTTGATATATATATATATATATATATATATATATATTGGGTATTCATCCATGGCAAACGTTTGCCATGGACACTATTCAGCAAACAAGTTGATTACCGTTGATCTGGACAATGGAAGGCTGTGATTGGTCAAGTTTTCTCCCTTCCGCTACAGCTTGTAGCGGCAGCCACTTTTCCTTTTTGTCCGTTTGCAAATTACATTACTGCCCCTAATTAAATTACATGCCTGCCGCTACAGGTTGTAGCGGCAGTGTAAATCCCACACATATGGCCCATATGCTATGTAAAGATAAGTTTATATTTATGTATACATAATGTAAAAATAAAAGATAATGATACATAATATAAAAATAAAAGATAATGTTAAGATAAGTCTGAATAAAAGATAAACTTATTTTTATAAATATATAATGTAAAAATAAGATAAGTTTGAATAAAAGATAAATTTTATCATTTATAATAAAATATAAATTTTATTTTATTTTATAAAATAAAATTTATATTTTATTATAAATGATAAATTTATTTTATTATAAAAGATAAGTTTATTTTATTGTAAAAGATAAATTTATGTTTTTATAATAAAATATAAAATTTAAATTTTATAATAAAAACATAAATTTATATTTTATTATAAAAGATAAATTTATCTTTTATTCAAACTTATCTTATTTTTACATTATATATTTATAAAAATAAGTTTATCTTTTATTCAGACTTATCTTATCATTATCTTTTATTTTTATATTATGTATCATTATCTTTTATTTTTACATTATGTATACATAAATATAAACTTATCTTTACATAGCATATGGGCCATATGGATGAGATTTACACTGCCGCTACAACCTGTAGCGGCATGCATGTAATTTAATTAGGGGCAGTAATGTAATTTACAAACGGACAAAAAGGAAAAGTGGCTGCCGCTACAAGCTGTAGCGGCAGGGAGAAAACTTGACCAATCACAGCCTTCCATTGTCCAGATCAACGGTAATCAACTTGTTTGCTGAATAGTGTCCATGACAAACGTTTGCCATGGATGAATACCCATATATATATATATATATATGTATATATATATATATATTAAGGGTGGTTTGGGGAATTGGTCTGGCCATAAGAGGGAGTAGCGGCCAACTTGACCAACTCTTAGGACATCCATCTAACATTTTACTCCATTCCAATCTATATGCTAAACAGCTGTAGAAATTTAGCTCCGGAGAGAATTTGCTAGTTCTGAGATTAGAAGAAATCATTTGTTCGTGCAATCAATTTTCGGTAAGTCTTCATCAATGGCTTTCATGCTTGCTACAAATATATTTTTATCTAGTTGTTCTGAATCTCTTGCTAGTTTAGATTAGCGATGCTCATTGGTAAAAAACTGAACCGGTACCGATCCGAAATTACCTGAAAATCAAGAACCGGAATCGGTACTGGTACCGAATTACCTGTTTCAGTAACGGTTCGGTACAAAATCGGTACCGATATTTTCGGTTTGATTTTCAGTTATACCGCATGGTAATATATATAATTATTAATAATAATTAAATAATTTTTTTATATATTAACAATTTTTTTTAAAACTAAGAAATCATTAACTATTAATAATAATTAATATATAAAATAAAACTACAAACCATTATCAATATATATAAAAAAATTTAATAAAACTACTATTATATAGAAATTATTAATATATAAAAAATTATTTAATATATAAAATTACAAAACATTAACTATTACTTATTATATTATTAAATTTTGGTATTTTCGTTATTTTCAATTTTTATCAAATTCAAAAAAGTCATTACCGCTACCGGTATCGAAAAATGTTAAAATATCGAAAAATTGGTACCGAAAAAAATCGGTACCACCGGTGTCCGGTATCAACTGGTTTGGTAAAAAAATTGAAAAAATTGAAAATTTTGAACACTCCTAGTTTAGATTAGTAGAAATGAATCGAAGTATGTTAATAATGCTGAAAGTAGTAGTAAAGAGGTAATGGTTCCTTATGTTGGTCAATTGTTTTCTAAATTGGAAAAAGCTGAAATTTTTTATAGATCCTATGTCCAAAAAAATGGATTTGAGATTAGGATTGCTACGAGTCGTAAACATGCTCACAGTAATGATTTGACGTCAAGGTTATATGTATGTAAAAAAGATGGTAGACCAACTGTTGTAAAGACTTCATTAGATGATGAATGTGATAACGATAAGAAAAAACCACAGCACTTGGCGCAGCGGTAAGCTTCGACCCGGGGTGAGCCGTGAACCCGGACATCCTGGGATCGATTCCCGCCGGCAACAAGTGTGAGAATTCTTTAATTCGTGTGGCCACGGACCTGGGCCGGGCTTAGACCCGGAACAACCCACGAAAGCCTTGTTCGTGGTGGGGGGATTAGTCGGACTGCGGACCGAAAACCCCACATTATAAAAAAAAACGATAAGAAAATAAGACAACGAGACTCAATTGGCCGAACACTATGCAAAAATAGAATATATGTTGTCCACGGTAAGAAAGAAGAGAATTGGCGTATTTCGATTATTGAGTTGGATCACAATCATCATTTAGTGACGCCTACCAAAGTAGATTTTATTGAGACACAGAGAAATATTACGCCGATAGCAAGAAAATTAATTAACACATTAAATAAGGCGAGTATTGGACCAAGTATGATGATGAATGTTTTGAGCACAATGGGTGGAGGGATGAAAAATGTAGGTTTTAGTGACAAGGAATGTTCGTAATGTAGTTAGGGATTTAAGGTGTGACTCAGAGGATGAAAATGATGCACATGATGTAGTTACTTATCTGAAAAAATTTGGTTCTAGCAGTGCAACTAAATTCTTCTTTCATGTTAAATTAGGCGAAGACAATCGCATAACTTGTATTTTGTGGGTAAGATGCCCAATCAAGATTTATGTATTAAGATTTCGGAGACGTGGTTACATTTGACACTACATATAGGACAAATAGGTATAGTATGCCATTTGTTCCATTTACTGGGGTCAACCACAATTATCACTCTGTTTAATTTGGATTTGCATTGTTAAGGGATGAGATAGAAGACACTTTCATTTGGGTCTTAGAGATGTGGCTCAAAGCCATGGACTACAAGGCTCCTTGTAACCATCATCACTGACCAAGATAAAGTCATGAGCAATGCTATTGGTAGGATACTCCTATCCACTCATCATTTATTGTGTTTTTAGCATATTAGCATTAATAAATTTTCAGAAAATTGTATCATGTTTATGCGGAACACCCATATTTCAATGACGATTTTAACAACTATGTGTATAATTCATTCTCCATCGACGAGTTTGAAGAGTGTTGGGAAATCCTTATGAGAGAATATAATTTGTATCAAAATGAATGGCTCATAAGTTTGTATGATGTGAAGGAGAAATGGATAAGTGCATATACAAAGAGGTATTTTTCTGCGGGAATGACAACCACCAGAAGAAGCGAAGGTATGCATCATTTTTTTGATTTATATGTGAATGCTTCAACATGCATGAATAATTTTGTAGTCAAGACTCAGAAGGCTATTGAGAAACAATTCATCAGATAGAGAGGCTGATTACGTAACAAAACATCAAAAACGTAGTTTGATTTTAGGATCATCGTTGGAAGTGTATACTTTTGAATGTTATACAAAAAAGATGTTTAGACGTTTTCAAAAAGAGCTCGTGGATTCTTTTTAAAGTATAACATCAAAAAAGTCGGTGAGCCATTATTGATACAAAGGTGTATGCAGTGTACATGACAGATGCAATTGAAAATAGTCAGAGAAATCGACAAGTTGTTAATAATTGTCAGGGGGGTCGATAGCATGTACTTGTCAAATATTCTCACATTTTGATCAGATTTGCAGGCACATACTGAGATTCTTAAGCTTTAAGAATATTTCAAAAATACCTGGTGACATGATCGTTCCTCGATGGACAAGAGATACTAGCAAGAATAATGGAGAAAAGAAATTGTTTCTCCAATGAGTGCTGACTTTGAAAAAAAATCAAGCAATGCGGTACAATCATTTGATGAATGATTTTCAAGAGTTAGCTAGTAAAGATGCTTGCTCAATTCGAAGCTACAAGGCAATACTAAAATAAAATGCACGAGGAAAAACCCCTATTGATCAAATTGACCCCAAATGAGAATATATATTACAGACATACTAGATTATGATAATGACCTGCGCGAAAGAATATGCAGCTCATGAGATAGGATTGCCGGATGATGATGAACAATATGAGGTTGAGGAGAAAGAACAAGATTATTTGCTACCAATTGCTTCTCAAACAAAGGGCCAAACACTACTAGAAAAATAAGAATACGTGATGGAACTTTGCTGACAGTTTTTAAAAACAATCACAAAAGATAGTAATCTGTGATGAATTTTTTAAGCAATCACAAAATAATAGTATATATGATGACTTTTAGTGATCACTAATCTTGACATCAATGTATTATAATTGTGATAGTCCTGTCAATCACATTAATTTTTCACTCAAAATAAATTTCTTTTTGTGACGCACTAAGTCATCACTTATAGATATACCCTTTTTGTGATTGCATTTAAGCTATCAATAATATTTTAATAGAAGAAATAATCATAAAAATATTTCATGACGATCATGACAATCATTAAAAAAGATAGATTTTTGTGACGCTTTTTATTTGCAATTACAAAAAATATGGTATTTTGTGTTGGAATTTTCAAGCCATCACAAAATAATAAAATATATGGTGGCTTTCAGTGATGACTATTTTTACCATCATTATAGAGTATTTGTGACTGCCATTGCAATAACCAAATCTTATGTAAAAGTAATTTTGTTTAGTAAGTCAACTCACATATGTTTCTTTTTATATTTTGTTTTAAAATTATAATCATGATTTGGGCTTTGGTGTAGTGGCAATACTCGTAAATACACGTTCTTACCTTTGATCCCTAAAGTCTTATTTTTTTATGTTGACTTTGACAATCACAATAGATTATTTGTTAATATGACTGTATTAATCATCACAAAAGCATTAAACGTTTGCGTGATTGTCAAAACCATCACGTAAAACCTTTCATGATGGACGTATACAAGACGACCATTGTGATGCTTAAAGTCATCACGTAAACCTTCGTGATGATTTTTCTACTTTTTGTGATGGATTTTGGCCATCATAAATAAACATTTTTTAGTAGTGAAAAAAAAACAATTGAGATTCAAAAGTGCCATTTTAAAAATGGTGGGTAATAAGCCTAACTGAAAATGTGCCATATGTGGATTCGAAACTAACCATGACAAGCGCAATCATTATAGTGTTAGGACTTCCTGAACTTAAAGATAATTAATGTCTATATATGTGTTTATTTGGAATGTTTATGTTTTTCTAGACTGATTATGGAGATGTAATTTAATCATTATAAAGTCTTGGAATTTTTGTAATTTAATCATGTAAAGATCATTATAGACTGAGAAAGATGTCAAATTAGAGGCTCTGTTTGTGTTTCTCCCTGTAAAAGTGCTAGCAATACCAGCTCCTCGTATGCTAGCCGCTAGAGGGACTAGCGGTAGCGGCCAGGACTTTGTGAAAAAGTCTTGGCCTGTCGCTACTCTCTCTAATGGCCAGCATACAGGGAGTTGGCACCAACCCCATTAGCATGGTACCAACCCAAACCCGTTCGACAACAAAATCACCAACAAGCAACCATTTTCAATAAAAAATTAACGAACAAGCAGACATAGTCAAAACCAAAATCAGAAGGAACGACCATGATTAGAAATTAAAAATCGATGTCCGCTACTATTAGTAACGGATGGTTAACCCATATCATCCGCTACTAATAGTAGCAGACGCTAATTAGGATACGTGTTTGGTATTATTAACTAGAGTTTCAATTAATTAACTAGGGTTTAGAGTTTATAAACCAAAATTTACGGTTTATTAACTCAATTTTTAACTGGGTTTAAGGTTTATTAGTTAAAAAAATGAGTTAATAAACCATAAACCTAAATCTTAGTTAATAAACTCCTAAACCCTAATTAATTAATTGAAACTCTAGTTAATATAGCCAAACCCTTATCCTGATTAGCGTCCGCTACTATTAGTAATGGATGATATGAGTTTTTTTAATCATCCACTACTATTAGTAACGAACGTCGATTTCCGGTTTCTAATCATAGTTATTTCTTTTTGTTTTTAATGATATAGATGGTGTATGTCTTATAATGATTTATAACAAATACAAGGTGCGAATCATTTCTTTATATATATATATATATAAACATATAAATATATGCGATTTTGCACGGTTGAGATTTTTGGTGCTACTTCAACCGTTTATTTTTTTTAAAGACCATGTCACAAAATCGCACTGCAGCATCTCGCACAACACGTGTGGTGTTTGTCCATGGCAGTGCGATTGTGGTATGATTTGTGGTAGTTAGGAACTATATTTAGTGTATTAGCCTTGAAAACACCTATACTATCTTCTGGGGCCAAACTAAATACTCCTCTATTGACAAAAGAATGTTCAACTGTTGTATGTTGTCACAAAAGAATGTTTATAGTATTATGTTTTTGCAAATGAAGAACACTAAATAAATTGCTCTGCTTGTTTACCTCAATGGAGTTAGTGTCTAAGTTATACATATCCATGCATAGAATTTTAAGAGACCTTACCTTAACCTTAAATAACTCTAATGTTGTTGCCCTCTATCCATTTGTTTGATTTTTCCTTTTTTAACAGTTAGGGTTCCCTTGACCTCACCTCAATTTTCTATTTTAAGTTATTGTTCTTGCTAGATTTTACTGACCCATTGTTAGTTTGTTATCATTTGTTGGTAGGGTTAAATATATTTTTCTCCACTCATTATACTTGGGATAAGACTATTAATTCTAAGTTTTTTGTTTGTTTTTTAAATTTGAACTTAGAACTATTAGTCTTGAGATTATAAAATGACTTAATATGAGAGACTATTTAATACCATGTTCAACTAGGTATTATAATCCCCGCTATTTGAGACAAAAAAATTCTAGACAAAATTAAATTCAACCTTTTCTAAAATGGTTATAATTTTCTATTCTAACAAAATCACATATTTTCCTTCACATTTTCCTGTACGCACAAATAATAGAAATCAAACATGCGTGTAAATTAATTTATAATTTTGAAAGTTTAGAAAGAAAAGATACGTACCTGATCATAGGTTCCTAACAAAATCATGGATTTTCCTTCACATTTTTTATTTTGTTTAAATTTGTTAAACTTAAGTTTAATTTATTAGTGTAAGTTTTTAAATTTATGTAAGTGTAATTTTTAAAATGTATAAATTAGTTTATATATATATATATATATATATATATATATATATATATAGCATCACTATCACATCACGTTTTAATCTATTAAATAGTCCACATAAGCTTCCAACATAGTGCCACGTAGATATGTTGTTAACTTTTAACACTTTTGGACGGGTTTTAAAAAAAAATTTAAAAAAATTATAGTTCAATAAGTTGACCTGAAAAAAAAAATTATTTAACCCACAAACCTAATTGACCATATTAACATCATTTTGTTAGTTTATTGATAAAGTTTGTAACAGTTTGGAAAACCTTAAAATAGATAGATAGAAAATAGATTTTTAAAGTTTATAATTAATTGTTCATCATTTCTTGATATATAAACAAGTTTAAATTATAGTTTAAACTATGTTATTATTGGTAAGGGTATAATTGTTCAAACGATATTTTTTTATTCAATCTTTTAATTAATCTTGAAAAAAACAAACATATCATAAGATTATTTTAAGTTATCCATGAATAATCCCATTAAAAAACACGTGACTAGACTAGGACTATTTAATTTTAGGATTAATAGTTTTGGGATTATAATCTCATGTATTATAATCCCGGATTATAATCTTTGTATACAAACATCACCTAAAGCTGTAACTGGTACAGGGAATTTTACTGCTATTTATCAGCCTCTTCAGCCCACATGCTGATATAAAATGCCCACCGATAGATGCCATACCAACAAAGGGTTAAATACATTTTTTTCACTCTACTAGACCTCAGTTTACAAATGCATCACTGAACTGAATTTTTTTACGGTCAACTCATTGAACTACATATTATTTACAAAAAGTGATAAAATCGTTTATGTCTGTTAACATTTAACAGAAAACTGACGTGGCAATAAGAGACAATATATAATCAAAATACGTGGCAGAATTTATTGCTACAAATTCACATGTAGCAATACGTGGCAGAATTTGTAGCAATTAAAAGATATATTTTTGAAGATAATTTTATATTTTTTAAAAAATATTTATATTTTTTATATAAAAAATATAAAAATGTAAAAATTTATATAAAATATATTTTAGTTTATTTTATATAAAATATGATAATTTTATGTAAAAATATTAAAAAAATTATATTTTATATTTATATTTTTAAAAGATATATTTTTATAAAAAAGGTCTAATATTTTGAAATTATTATTATTATTATCTCTCTATTTTTTTCTTGGAAATCCTAAATATCATCAAGAAAAAATATTTAAAAAGTCATGAAAAATTTAGAAAAAAATATTTGTTAATTTTTTTATTTTAAAAAATATATTTTTAATATTTTGTAAAAATATATTTTTAATATTTTGTTATATTTTTTTTCAGATCTACTGTCCATCATCATCTTTTCCCCTCATCTCCATCATCTCCAGAATCATCTAATTCCTCATCCAATTCCAAATATTGTAAAAGATCATCATCTGTCTCTGCAAAATTGAATATAAGCAAAGTTGAAGAAGAAGATCTGTTCCATCACCGCCTAGACCTGTTCCAGAGCAAATCTCCTCCGTCGATTCTCCACGACGATGACGATTCTCAGCCGTCGGCTCCGTTTAGCCCTCCTCCGGCAAGAACACCAGGAATTTTAAAATCGCCGCACCGTGCTACGATCCTTTTATTGATGAATCAAAAGGATCAGTTTGGAGGATGTAAAAAGAAGATTTCTATTCGATGAAGTCAAATTTGAATGAGAAGATTTGAGAAAGCCGATGTTTTTCGATTCAAACGGGCGGGTGGTTGAATCGTGCTGCTCAGAAGATGAAATAGGGAAGAAGAAGAAGAAGATCTGGTTTGGGTGGGTGGTTTTTCGATAAGTTTTTAAGGTTATTTACATCTCTGGTTTGGGAGATTTGACAGAGAAAGAAGAAGATGGTTTTAAATTGTTAATGTTTTGGGATTTAAACCAATAAAAATAAAGAAGAAAGTGGTTTTTCGATTAATGTTTTGGGATTTAAAAAAATAAAAATAATTGATGTTTTAAGTGTTTTAATATTTTTGTTATATTTTGAAGTTTAAATTTATTTTTATGAATTTTAATTTTAAATTTGTGCTTATGAAAATATTTATGAATAATGTTAAAGATATTACTCAAATTCAAAATTTACTCAAATTTCTTTTATTTTCATAATATATGTAATATATCTAAATATAATAAAAGATAAATTTGTCCAAAAAAATATTAATAGTTTTTCATTATTAATATTGAGGGTATTATGACAAAATTAGTAATATAACATGTTAGAAATTTATATGTTATATTACTAATTTTAATTTTATCTAAAGATGGGTTAATTAAATTAATGAAATTAATGAGTTATTTAAATTAAAAAAATTTATATATTTATGTGTAATTTATATAATTTAGTTAAAATTGTACCATACTGAAAAAAAGAAGATTTTTTTGTATGCTATAATACCAAAGTTTTATAATACCAAACAAATATTAATGATTAAAATAAATTTAAAAAAATATTTTTATTGTACTTTTATTTTGAATGGATTATTTTATTTTATTTTGATTAATTTAGCATTAAGTTTATATAAGTTTCCATCTAGGCATTTCAAAAAAAAAATGTCTGACGTGCAAGGTTTAAATGTTTTCCATTCTCAATTTCTTGATATATAAAAGAACATCTTCCTGTCAGGACACACATGTCGAGTTGCTCCAGTATCTACCCACCATTCCCTTGGATTCTCAACCATATTTATTTCTGAAACAACTGCTGAAAGGTTCATTTCAGAAACATCTTGAAGAAGACCATCCACTTCCGTTACATTGGCTTGTGCGGACTTCTTGTTCTGGTCTATACGTTTTCGACAATCCATTGCCCTATGTCCGAGCTTATCACATATGTATCATTTGCCTTGGAACTTCATATTTATTCCCTGTTGAGGCCCATTACCAGAGAACTTTATCTTTTTAGACTATAGACCTTGTTCCACCACATTAGCTTTATATTACACAAAGGTCATTCTCGTTTTCTTCTTAGAAGCACGTTTGTCCTCTTCTATCCTTAATCTCACGATTAAGTCTTCTAGTTTCATCTCTTTGCGTTTATGTGACGCCCCCAAAATAGGTATACATCACCCATCTTGAGTCACCAAATACATGGTACAAAATTCAAATACAACTTAATTATACAACAGTCGTATAAAATACGACAAAACATAATCTAAAAGTTTTAATAAGAATATTGTCATCTAGACAATATCTACACTCAATGGAGTCCTCATTATATTTATTGTCACACTATTTAACAGAATAGTGAGGACTACTAATGCTATCATCTGAGCCATCACTCTGTTTCCCGACTCGTCCCGGCTACGTTCTCATTTCCTGAAGAGAACAATGAAAGAAAGGGTGAGCTCAACTAGCCCAGTAAGAAATATTATGACTAAGATAATGCAGAATAAATTATCATTAGTCTTTAACAATGTTAAACTGATAAAATACAATAGACATCAAGTTTAACTGCAGCGGAATAAGCAATCTATTAGAAGAGTAAAATAGAGCATGATATCTACTATCTTCTATAATTTAAAATGTTTTCATCAATTTTTTTTATCGCTGAGACTCAGCTTAATAAATAAACCACATCATCGAATCCTCCCTGCACTACGGGCCAAGGATATTCATTAAATCATCAATGGTCATGACTATACCAAATAATTCCTGGTCATAATCATACCAAAAACTGTCCATCAATGCATTACAGGCTACTGAGGACTTTTACCACATCATTTATAACATTACAGGTCATGATTATACCGAATGATCCCTAGTCATAATCACACCAAGTCCATCTATGCACGTAAGCTAAAGATGACTTTCATCACAATATAAGCATGAGGATGATGACAATGACACAATAATATAATAAAACAAGTTTAAGAATAAATTTATAAGTTAATTTATCCTGAAATCAATAACGTCCAAATTGTCAACATGATACTGCTTTGTGGAGTAAAATTCAAGAATGCTCAGAAAAATATTTTCATGAAAAGATATTGGATGAAGCGCAAATATCCCGGATATTCTACTAATTTCATGGAGTATAGAAGCCAAAACTTTAACCAACTGAGTAAAATAGAATATATGAAACTACAAATAGATTTTCGCCCGTCATGCGGTAATCCACGTAGACAGATCATTTCTACAATTTAATAAAGAATGAATACAAAGGATCATTCACCATGCATGCGGTAATCCACATAGACAGGTTATTTCAACAGAATAATAAAGAATGGAATAACAGAAGAATTCACCATGCATGCGATAGACCGCGCAGACAGGTTATTCTCAACAGAATAATAAAGAATAGAACCAGGTCATGCGTAAACCGCACAGACAGGATATTCCCAATAGAATAATAAAGAATGGAACCAGGTCATGCGTAAACCGCACAAACAGGATATTCCAACAGAATAATAAAGAATGGAACTAGGTCATGCGTAAACTGTACAGACAGGATATTCTAACAGAATAATAAATAATAGAATAACAACAGAATTCATCATGCATGCGATAGACCGCACAGACAGGTTATTCCAACAGAATAATAAAGAATGGAATAACAGAAGAATTTCATCATGATTGCGGTACTTTGAATAGACAGTTTATTCCAACATAATAATAAGGAATGCAATAACAATAGCTCTATTCATGAATACAAAAGAAATAATACCACTTACCTTAGAAGGAACTGGATATTGGAATAGTGAGGTAGCAAACTTCTCTTCTTCTTTCTCTCTATAATTTCTCTCTATAATAATTGCTCTAAAGCTTTAGTGAATTGGTGAGAAATGAAGGAAGAATGAGCTTCTATTTATAGGAAAATATAGTTTCGATAATAGCATATTTTGGGGCTAGAAATATTACAGTACAATACCTCTAACTTTTCTTTCATTTTTAATTTAGTTCTACAAGTATTATCAAACTTGAACCACCTCCCCTAATAGTAAATAATGTGAATCAATAGTTTAATCATGTGAATCAATAGTTATAATAGTGTAAAAATACGAATTACAGTATAGTACCTCCATCTATACCTCCATTTTTAACTTAGTCATGCAAGTATTATCAATCTTGCACCAACTCCCCTAATAGTAAATGAATGTGATTCAATAGTACACACATGTGAACAAATAGTTATATAAGCATGTGAATTCGTAGCAATTAATTTCTCATTTATCCGATTAATTACCCGATTTATCAATATCACCCCCAGACATCAATTATCATTGGAATAGATGTCGATTTCCACTAACACTAATAATCCCAACAAAATGGAACTATCAAATTCATCTTTAATAAACACAAAATTATTCATCATTAATATTATAACTCACAATACTTAACAACCAGGTCGTTCCCAGGAAAGAGGGGGCTTTTCGATAAGGATTTCTCCTTATTGGCGCGCAATTAGATGACCAAACCTCTCCTTGACAGAACTTCTAGACATTGTAAATATTGCAATTTAATAATATAAATAATTTTTTCGTCTCAATTATTGATTTAATAATATAACATATTATGCAGATGATACTGTTATAATAATTGAATCAATAATATGAGAGATATGATGCAGCAATTACTGTAGTAATAATTTAGTGTAACTGAGTGACTTCTCACGTAAGCATCAATAACCAATACCGTGTGCTACTATGCAACCACGCGTATTACTGTAATTTTACTACCGGGTAGTTCAACAGTTTTAACGGTAACACTTCCGCCGTTATTTTTGTAAAAAGATAATTCTATTTTTTTCTTATTACGACAATACTTCCGTTGTGGGGTCCACCAATAATTGTGCCGTCGTACGGATATTCCCTGTTAAAAAGAATATTCCTCGACCAATCGAATATTATATAACCACTTGCTTACTTTGAAAAATTTGTAAATATTACCCACAACTATAACATTATATTATATCTATACCATAATATTCAAAAATATATTTCGGGATAAATTAATCTTTATTCATAAAAGTTGGGGTCTTACAACCTCCCCTTCTTATGAAATTTCGTCTTCGAAATTAGGGTACGTACCTGGTATTTCAAAGAGGTGAAGATATCTTGACTTCATCTCAGATTCTAACTCCCAGGTCATTTCTTTCACATCGTGGTTTCTCCGCAAAACTTTAACTTGATGTATAACCTTGGAGCGTAGAATATGATCCTTCTTATCCAAGATTCTAACAGGTAAGTCTTCATACATTAAATCTTCCACTATTTCTTCTGGTTCTAATTCAATAATGTGGTTTGGGTCTTTCACATATTTACGTAACATAGATATGTGAAAAATGTTATGAACTCGAAACATACTTGGCGGTGAAGCGAGTCTATAGGCCACAGTTCCTACTCGTTCGAGGATTATAAATGGGCCAATGAATCGAGGATTGAGCTTTCCGCTCATTTCAAATCTCGTAACTCTTTTCCATGGAGTAACACATAACAACACATGATCTCCAATATTGAATTCCACGTCTTTTCGATGAAGATCAGTATAACTCTTTTGTCGATCTTGTGAGGTTTTTATACGTTGTCAGATCATTTGAATCTTTTTCGTAGTCATACGTACCAACTACGGTCCCAAAAACGTTGCTTCACCCACCTCATCCCAGCATACTGGAGAACGACACTTTCTTCCATACAACGCCTCAAATGGAGTCATGCCAATACTTACTTGATAACTGTTGTTGTAGGAAAACTCCACCAATGGTAAGAACTTGTCCCAACTTCCCTTGAAGTCAAGGACACAGAGTCTTAATAAATCTTCAAGAGTTTGAATAGTCCTTCTCGACTGCCCATCCGTTTGAGGATGATATGACGAACTAAATCATAAATCCGTGCCCATAGCTTTTTGCAAACTAACCCAAAATCTTGAAGTGAATCTTGGGTCTCGATCAGAAACTATGGATACTGGCATACCATGCAATCTTACAATCTCATTTATATACATACTAGCAAGACGTTCAAGTGTAAAAGTTTCTCGTATCGGTAAGAAATGAGCAGACTTGGTCAATCTATCAACAATGACCCAAATCACATCTATGCCTTAAGAAAACTTGGGAAGACCAGTAAAGAAATCCATGGTAATGTGCTCCCACTTTCATTCTGGAATTTCAAGTGGTTACAATGGACCTTTTGGCACTTGATGCTCTGCCTTGACTCGTTGACAAGTTAGATACCTTGAGATAAACCCCACTATCTCTCTCTTTATATTGCTCCACCAAAATGTATGTCGAAGATCACGATACATTTTGGTACTCCCAGGATGGATTACAAATGGTGTGTTGTGCGCCTCCATCATGATTTTACACTTCAAGTCGGAATTGTTAGGAACACAAAGTCTGGAGTTGACTCGAAGTATTCCTTCTTCATCGATTCTTACTTCCGGAATAGCACATTCTTGCACTTTCTTCTTCATACTCATCAGCTCCAGGTCTGTAGTTTGACCAACTTTAACTTTATCGATTAAAGTCGGTTCCACTAGTATATTTGTCATCATCACATGGGTCCCTGAAGTCTTTAATTCTATTTCGATCCTTTCCAAGTCATACAAAATGGGCCTTTGCGTTGACAATATTGCACTCGTGCCCGCATATGATCTTCTACTCAATTCGTCAGCTACTACGTTCGCTTTTCCAGGATGGTATTGGATGGTATGATCATAATCTTTCAACAAGTCAAGCCATCGTTGTTGCCGCATGTTGAGTTCCTTTTGAGTGAAGAAATATTTGAGGCTTTTATGATCCGTATAGATCTCCACCTTCTCTCCATACAGGTAATGCCTCCAAATCTTAAGCGCAAAAACGATTGCTGGCAACTCTAGATCATGAGTAGGATAATTCCTCTCATATTCTTTGAGTTGTCGTGAGGCATAGGCTATAAATTTCCCATGTTGCATGAGAACACATCCTAACCCTTTGTCTGAAGAATCACTGTAGATGACAAATTCCTCCGAGCCAGATGGTATTGTTAGAACAGGTGCTGAAATGAGTCTCCTCTTGAGTTCTTGAAAACTCTTTTCACATTCCTCGCTTTTGGGAGGTTACGACAAACTGCTCTCCCTTGAACTACCGGTTTTGTCTTGTCTAGGACACCCTTTGATGTCTCAATCCTAGCTGGACTTGACTTTGGTGCACGACAAAATCGGGCTAGGTGACCTTCTTTTCTAGAATTGTAACATACTTTAGACTGCATCGTGTAGTTTGGACTGATGTGTCCTTCCCCTCCACATTTGTAACAGTACGACCAGCGTTCAGTTCTCCTTCCTTAACAACAGGTGTTGGTGCTGACGATCTTTCCATCATTGTTGAATCTCTTCTTCTTGGATTGTCCACTCTTATTGTCATGGCCATGATTACCACCGAAGTGATTACCATTTCTGGCATGTTGATTCCCTCCACGTTTGTTGTCACCACTTCGATGATTGCTACCACCGGTATTATCGACTTGACGACTGCTCTCTCTTGGTTGGGTTGACTCATTATCGCGCTCCAATAACTGAGCCCTATTCACAACATCTGAATACAAACACAGTTTATAAGAGATATGGTATTGACGTATCTCAAGTTTCAAACCTCTTAGAAACATCTGTGTCATTCTCTCCTCATTATCAACTAAGTGGGACGTAAACCGAGACAACTCAGAAAACTTAGCTTCGTACTGCATCACGGTCATATTGTTTTGATCAAGCTTGATGAACTCTACCTCCTTCATGTGACGAATACTTTCAGGAAAGTACTTGTCGTTGAACAGTTCTTGGAACTTCTCCCAAGACATCTTCAGCGCGGCAGGTTGAGTACGTTTTACAGATTCCCACCAGTAATCTGCCTCTGCTCGCAACATGAAGGTGGCAAAGGGAACCTTTTGCTCCTCGGAGCATCCCAATACATCAAATGTCTTGTTGATTTGCTTTATACACGTCTCCGTCTTAAGTGGTTTTGACTCTCCAAAAAACTCCGGTGGTCCCAGCTCCTTGAACTGCTTAGCGGTGATCGTCTGAGAGTTGTCAGTGTTTCCACCTGCATTTTGGACAAGAGCCGCTTTCGCCTGATGTTTCATGAATTACATAAATCCTCTGAACATCCCATCATTCACCATTTCACCGGTGTTATTATTTTTATGAGGATTATAATCTTCCTGTTGCACATTATCCTGAGCATTAATTTGTGGTGACTCAACGGTCTCATGTGCTTCATTGCTTATCTCAACATTTTCGGATGCCATTTTCAAATACTGCCACAAAACAAGGGTTAATTAACATATCACATATTATCCCTATACTCTGACCGACCAATTAAATACCAAATAAACTTAGGTAGGATCATACTAGCGAGGGAATTCCCCGTCTCTCCCCTCCTAGTTCTTGTCTCACATCTCAGCCAGGGATCATATCCCTAAGCTTTGATACCAACTGTGACGCCCCCAAAATAGGTATACATCACCCATCTTGAGTCGCCAAATACATGGTACAAAATTCAAATACAACTTAATTATACAACAGTCGTGTAAAATACGACAAAACATAATCTATAAGTTTTAATAAGAATATTGTCATCTAGACAATATCCATACTCAATGGAGTTCTCATTACATTTATTGTCACACTATTTAATAGAATAGTGAGGACTACTAATGCTATCTTCTGGACCGTCACTCCGTTCCCCGACTAGTCCCAGCTACATTCTCATTTCCTGAAGAGAACAGTGAAACAAAGGGTGAGCTCAACTACCCCAGTAAGAAATATTATGACTAAGATAATGCAAAATAAATTATCATTAGTCTTCAACAATGTTAAACTGATAAAATACAATAGACATCAAGTTTAACTGCAGCGGAATAAGCAATCCATTAGAAGAGTCAAGTAGAGCATGATATCTAATATCTTCTATGATTTAAAATGTTTTCATCAATTTTTTTTATCGCTGAGACTCAACTTAATAAATAAACCACATCATCGAATCCTCCCTGCACTACGGGCCTAGGATATTCATTAAATCATCAATAGTCATGACTATACCGAATAATCCCTAGTCATAATCATACCAAAAACTGTCCATCAATGCATTACAGACTACTGAGGACTTTATCATCATTTATAACATTACAGGTCATGATTATACCGAATGATCCCTGGTCATAATCATACCAAGTCCATCTATACACGTAAGCCAAAGATGACTTTCATCACAATATAAGCATGAAGATGATGACAATGACATAATAATTCAATAAAACAAGTTCAAGAATAAATTTATAAGTTAATTTATCCTGAAATCAATAACGTCCAAATTGTCAACATGATACTGCTTTATGGAGTAAAATTCAAGAATGCTCAGAAAAATATTTCCATGAAAAGATACTGGATGAAGCGCAAATATTCCGGATATTCACCTAATTTCATGGAGTATAGAAGCCAAAACTTTAACCAACTGAGTAAAATAGAATATATGAAACTGCAAATGGATTTTCGCCCGTCATGCGGTAATCCACGTAGACAGATCATTTCTACAATTTAATAAGGAATGAATACAAAGGATCATTCACCATAATGCGGTAATCCACATAGACAGGTTATTCCAACAGAATAATAAAGAATGAAATAACAGAAGAATTCACCATGCATGCGATAGACCGCACAGATAGGTTATTCTCAACAGAATAATAAAGAATGGAACCAAGTCATGCATAAACTGCACAGACAGGATATTCCCAACAAAATAATAAAGAATGGAACCAGGTCATGCGTAAACCGCACAGACAGGATATTCCAACAGAATAATAATGAACGGAACCAGGTCATGCGTAAATCGCACAGACAGGATATTCCAACAGAATAATAAAGAATGGAATAACAACATAATTCACCATACATGCGATAGACCGCACACACAGGTTATTCCAACAGAATAATAAATAATGGAATAACAGAAGAATTTTACCATGTATGCGGTACTTCGCGTAGACAGGTTATTCCAATATAATAATAAAGAATGGAATAACAATAGCTCTTTTCATGAATACGAAAGAAATAATACCACTTACCTTAGAAGGAACTGGATATTGGAATAGTGAGGTAGCAAACTTCTCTTCTTCTTTCTCTCTATAATTTCTCTCTATAATAATTACTCTAAAGCTTTAGTGAATTGGTGAGAAATGAAGGAAGAATAAGCTTCTATTTATAGGAAAATATAGTTTTGATAATTGCACATTTTGGGGCTCGAAATATTACAGTACAATACCTCTAACTTTTCTTTCATTTTTAATTTAGTTCTGCAAGTATTATCAAACTTGAACCACCTCCCCTAATAGTAAATAATGTGAAACAATAGTTTAATTATGTGAATCAATAGTTATAATCATGTAAAAATACGAATTACAGTATAGTACCTCCATCTATACCTCCATTTTTAACTTAGTCATGCAAGTATTATCAATCTTGCACCAAGTCCCCTAATAGTACATGAATGTGATTCAATAGTACACACATGTGAACAAATAGTTATATAAGTATGTGAATTCGTAGCAATTAATTTCTCATTTATCCGATTAATTACCCGATTTATAAATATAACCTCCAGACATCAATTATCATCGGAATAGATGTCGATTTCCACTAACACTAATAATCCCAACACAATGGAACTATCAAATTCATCTTTAATAAACACGAACTTATTCATCATTAATATTATAACTCACAATATTTAAGAACCAGGTCGTTCCCAGGAAAGAGGGGGCTTTCCGATAAGGATTTCTCCTTATTGGCGCGCAATTAGATGACCAAACCTCTCCTTGACAGAACTTCTAGATATTGTAAATATTGAAATTTAATAATATAAATAACTTTTTCGTCTCAATTATTGATTTAATAATATAACATATTATGTAGATGATACTGTGACAATAATTAAATCAATAATATGAGAGATATGATGCAGCAATTATTGTAGCAATAATTGAGTATAATTGAGTGACTTCTCACGTAAACATTAATAACCAATACTGTGTGCTACTATGCAACCACGCGTATTACTGTACTTTTACTACCGGGTAGTTCAACAGTTTTAACAGTAACACTCCCGCCGTTATTTTTGTAAAAAGATAATTCTGTCGTTTTCTTATTACGACAATAATTATGTTGTGGGGTCTACCAATGATTGTGCCGTCGTACGAATATTCCCTGTTAAAACGAATATTCCTCGACCAATCGAATATTATATAACCACTTGCTTACTTTGCAAAATTTGTATATATTACCCACAACTATAACATTATATTATATCCACACCATAATATTCAAAAAAAAAATTCGAGAGAAATTAATCTTTATTCATAAAAGTTGGGGTCTTACAGTTTATGCTTGAGATAATTTTTAAAATCTTTCAACTATAGGTGGTAGTTTTTCAATAATAGCAACAACTTGGAAAGATTCACTTAAAGACATACCTTCTGCATGTATTTCATGCAGGATTACTTGTAATTCTTGGACTTGATTGATGACTGCCTTGGAATCCACCATCTTGTAGTCCAAAAACCTCTCTACTTCAAACTTCTTCGTGCCAGTATCTTCTGTTTTATGTTTTTTATCCAAGGAATCCCATAATTCTCTTGTTGTTTTGAGAGAACTATACACATTGTATAATGTGTTGTCCAATCCATTAAGGATATAATTTCGGCATAAAAAATCTGCATGTTTTCATGCATCTATTGCGGCAACAACCTATCTATCTGTTTCATCTTCTTTGAGCACAGGGGGATCTTCGTGATGAAACATCGCCAAGTTCAAAGTAGTAAGATAAAATAACATCTTTTGTTGCCATCTTTTAAACTCTGTTCCATTGAACTTTTCTGGTTTTTCACCATGGTTTATAAGAACATTTCGGTATAAAAGGTGTAGAAGAAGAACCAATTATAATAGCAGAATTGGTAATCCATATTCTTGCAAATATATATATAGATAAAAGATAATTGTCTTAAGATTGTTTGTTCTCTGAAAGGAAACTATATATATATATATATATATATATATATATATATATATATATATATATATATATATATTAACTTATCTCAAATAAATCAGAACTATAGAAAGAGATTTTTCAAGGCTAGTACTTGGAACTATGTCCTTAAGACAATTATGCCCTCCGTATGGTGCTCAGAGTTGATAGCACTTGTCTTCCACGATACAATGACAGCGTATAATTTAGCAGCACTACTAAAAGTATACTCTACGAACCAAAAAATAAATGCTCTAACTCTCTCTTTTTATAACTATGAAACTGATGGAAAACAGAATACTAAAATGACTAATTATGCTTAATTACTTGTGAATGAGTGAATGAAAAGGTTGCCCCCTCCTATCTATTTATAAGAGGGGTTGGTGACCCTTCGGATGGGTACTTAGCCCTTGAAAAGGCATGGGATGCTAATGAAAAGGCATGGTTGGCATCCTTTGGTCAAAACGACATAGTTTCGATCATTTGTAAAATGGGTGCATCTATTCGGACCCATAAAACGACATAGTTTAAGCATTAGCAGAACAAAAACTACGTAGTTTTAGGCTTAGTAGAAAAGGAGTGACAAAACGACGTAGTTTTGGGCCGTCCGTTCAGACTAATACCCTTTTAGTAGACACCGCTTCTCAAAACGACACAGTTACCATTTATCAAAATGACACAATTTTGATAATATAATTAAATAAATAAAATTTAAATATAATTTAATTAAAAATTTAGTCTAAAAAAATATTTACAAGGACCCAGACCCACGAGCCCAAAGAGGTCGGCCAGCCGGTCGGCGGCGCGTGCGTGCGTGTGGGTTAGAACCAAGCTTTGGCTAGGTCCTCTCCCTTTCACAAAAGTGGGGTGCCCCTTGGGGCCCAAACCCAAGAGCAATTCCCTTATATATAAACACGTTAAAAGTTTAATTCCTAACCTATGTGGAACTTGGTTTTTTCCACATGTATTTATTATCTTTTATCATTTTCAAGTGTGATCTTTGGGAGTTAATATCTCATTCATTACTCCATAGATTTGAGCTTCCAAATACTTAATTTAATCTACTCATGGAAGTAGAACACATTAATATATAGAATCATTAAAAATAATTAATGACACCCACATTAATTTAGGCTCAAATTCTAACAACTTTTGCTTTTGCTGCGACTTTTATCTCCTTTATGAGATCCCCTAAAATTACTTCTGCTGCCCCTGTTCTCTATAAGAAGAGCATAGTCTCTCAAAATTTATGCCTTGCTCCTTTCGCATTGTCTCTTCATTATGAAGACTGTCTTTGATCATCTGTATAGTCATTTTTCATTTTGGAGCTGAATTGCTTAGAGACACCACCAAAGTCTCCCAGCTGTTTGGCAACAAACTGAGAAGCAAAAGCGCCTGAATCTCATCATCAAGATTTAACTTCATGGTGGACAATTCGGTTCAATAAACCTTGGAACTCACTCATATGCTCTGACACGCTGCTCCCGTCCTTGTACTTTAGATTCATAATTTTTTGAATGACAAAAGTTTTATTTTGTGTATTCTTTTTCTCGTACATAGACTCTAGTGTTGTCCATAAAGTGTGAGCATCCGTCTCTTGTGAAACATGGTGAAACACACTTTGATCAATCCACTGCCAGATATGACCAATAGTCTTCCTATTCATTTTATTTCAGTCAGCCTCAGACTTATCAGCGGGCTTCTTTCCCTTGAGCTCCAACGGATCATACAGATCTTTGAGATAAAGAATATCCTCCATTCTGGGCTTCTAGATCAAAAAATTTGAAGAGGTTAATTTAATCATGGTTGCGACAGATTCCTCCATAAAATTTATCAAAAAACAACCGAGCAAATAACCTTAGCTCTGATACCAGTTGTTGGGAAAAATCACCTCTCAAATACTGTTGTCTTTGATAAATTAAATGACTAAAATATCAGTATATGCCAAATAGATTAATCCATAATTCTACCAAAATAATAACCACTGCAGAAAATAATAAGTAAAACAAAATTTAACCACGATACACCAAGATTTTTACGTGAAAATTACGGGACAAACTCCGAATAATTCACTAGAATAACTTGAGAGAATATAAAAATATCTTAATTTGAGTACAAACTCAATTACTTTACCACAATAACTATATGACGGAACCTAAATAAAACACCTATTTATTTGAATTATCTTTCTCTCTCTATTTTTTTTAAACTTTAGAAAAAGTTTTTGTCTCGCCTTCCTTTCTCTTTTAAACTCTCGGATGAGAGTATATATTTTTGTGTTGGTGTATTTTTCTTCCTTCATTTGGCGTTTCTTTTACAGCACAAATTTGATGAGAGAGAGTAAATAAATAAGAAGGCCAAAATTTCAAGGGACTGGGGTATAGAAAATTCAAAAGGGCGGTGACCAACAATAGTTGTGCGGTAGGAAATGAGTTTGTTTATCTCATCACAATTCTCTCTTTTTCTTTCATCTCACTCACGCTCATATTACCAGATTCACCATCTCATCACTTCTCCCTTTCACTAATGGATTGGTCCTCACCATCTCATCGCTTTCTCTCTCTCTCTCTGTGAAAGTAAGAAATAGTTTAGTATACAGTGATGAGAAGTTTCTCAACTAACAGTGTTGTCGGAGACCGTACGTCAAGCAACAATGGAGGCAGCACCGTCACCACCATGAACAAGGGCAGCGTTGATTTTTGCCAACTATTTCTTTAACTACGTTTTGATGTAGAGGATTTGCTAAACATTAAATGGGTTTGTGGTAATTTCAAACAATATATGCGAGTGTACTTGAAACTCATGTTAACGCCAAGATCTTCTACCACGTCCCAATCACGTAAGACGTACATGATCCTGCACAATAAACACGATCAACACCAAAAGCTTGACGGCTTCGACCGTTGGGGAATAGCTCAGGCGTGAGAGTCAGTACAGGCTATCACAAGGTTAACAATGGAGGATAAAATATCTAGTGTATTGAGAGAGATAAAATTATCAGTTACCTTTATTTAGAAGACTTCCTTGCTATGTTATACTCTCTAGCCCAGTTTACCGTATCACCCACCACCGTCAGACACAGTCCCCCACAGCTGGCGATCTCAGTCGACTACATGCAGCACCTGCCACATCCCATCACTGTTTGCCACCTTCGGCCAACTGAATCCCATCCACATTATTGCCTTGCAGACATCGGTCAACAGCTATCTTACTCATCATTACCAGTCAAAGATGTAGATATTTAAATATCTGATGGGTCAGCCCACTGACCCGACCCAACAAAGAGGACCCAACTGATCGGACCCAACTGAAATAACCCGGTAGATTAACCAAGTAACTCGGCCCAAGCCCTTTAGCCCAATATCTAAAATATCATGGCCCAACATTGCACCCAGTCTTTTATTAAACAAGATGTTTAATGAAAGAGTATAAATAGCATCGGTTCAGGACAAAAGGAATTATAATAATATCAATAAAATAGAAAAATCCAAATAACTCCTCCAACCGCCGAAGAGCCACAAGTACCTCCCACAGAAGCCGATCTTCTTTCGGACACCCTGGTTGAAATCATGGTTTCTGACAAAGAGCCCGAAGAACAAGTAGAGTGTATATCGATGAGATTCCTCACTCTCTTCCAGAATCCAATGAGAAATTCTTATGTTGACCTCTAATAGCATGCATTCGTGATACCGATGATCATCGGTTCGACAATAGTTCCATCATGGACCTGATGGACGAAGGAATGAAATATCGGACTAAAGAAATTTGATATTTTGACTTATCCATTTACATCAATGCCCATCAATTTGAACTGATTCATTAACATTGATCATCTGTAGGCAAACACTGTCTTCGGGTGCCTCCGTCCCAAATACAAAGAAGCCGAAGAGGATGCCGAAGAGGATGCCGCCCTAAATGAGAACGCCATTATGAAGTCGGGTCATCATTGATATAAATGTCGATCCAAGTTAAAGAATCAAAGCATCTGGCACATCGTCAGAAGCTTGAAAAAGAGCTCAAAGAGCTTCGGGCCCTTAGGAATTTGGGTCCGCCACTGACCGAAGACCTTCGTAAGGAAATCCAGGCAGTATACAGAAAATCTGCTGAGCTGAACGATGAGATCGTCCATACGTATGCCAAAGGATATGAAATCTTACGATGTAAAGGCAAGAAGAAGCTTGTTGCGGCCAAGGTAGATCCATCTCTTCTAGACTCTTTAGACGGCGATGATGACGATGAATAAGCCTGAAGATGACCTCCTCTTATCTTTAGTTGTAGAACTTTCTGTAACATTCTAACTTTTTGTGAACAGTTAATACTAATGAAATATCAACTTCATGCCTTATTACTTCTAGGTGAACATTTCTTGTCAATAATTTATCATTTATCAACGTGAAAAACGTACAAGTGCCTCTTATCTTAATATGTTAGTCAATAATCAAGCAAATTATATAACAGTTAAGAACAATAATAATATAATCCGAACTCAACACTTGAACAAAATAAAGTAATGCATACTTATCGTTACCGAAGTGTGAAACAGATCATGTGTAAGGTGAATTCAGCCAATCCTCCATGCACCATCGGGAATTTGTTTACCACTCGGGGTATAACAAAGATATAAGGACATTTGTCTACCACGCAGGGTATAACAAAGATATAAAGACATTTGTCTACCACGCAGAGTATAACAAAGATTTGGACATGGAATTTGTTTACCACACGGGGTAAAATAAATTCATAAGGACACACCTAACAATAAGGCTACCATCTAATGGTCAGCGAGTCCGACCGAACCTCCTTACATCGTTGTACATTTGTTTACCACTCGGGGTAAAAAAAAAATTAAAAGGACTATGGAATTTGTTTACAACGCATGGTATAATAAACCCATGAGGACACTCCTGCCGAAAAGGCTACCATCGAATGGTCACGAGTCCGACCAAACCTCCTTACACCGATGAAGTTTGCCTACCACGAAGGGCCTAACAAATTCATAAGGACCACCTGCCAAAAAGGCTACCATCGAATGGTCAACGAGTCCACCCGAACCTCCTAACTCCAGTGAATTGTTGTGTGCTGAATCTGAACCTGACAGCCTGCTGCACTGAATGTCCAAAGTAGAATATCCGTCTGCACACAGCGTCTACTAACTCTGCTTCTGCCAATTTGGACATCAACCGCCTCAAAGCTTCTTCGAAATGGTCCGGTCCTTTCCATCTTAACCTGCAGCTTTAGACGGATTTCTCCGAAGATAAGTACCCACAGGGCGGTGTGCCCTTAGTGGATTCTCGGGAATGTGATTTCTGGATCTACTTCGGTGAAAATTTCTGTCATTGTGATGAGAATACTCAAGGCAGAATGCCTTATTTGTATTCTGAGATGCATACTCTCTGGATCAACTTCTTTGTCTACTTCGACCATAATCTCGAGAACCGACAGGGTAGAGTGCCTTCCTCGGCCTCTCAAGAGTATGGCTTCTTGATCTTCTTCGATGCTGAGCCCTTCCGCTGCTACGAGAACACTCAAGACGAAATGCCTTCTCCATACTCCCTGGTGAACATCCTCTTGAACTGCTTGTGCCATAACCCTGAGAACCCCTAAGGTGAGGTACCCTCTCTGGATCCTTAGAAATATAGCTCTAGGTCTTCTTTGATCTCGAGGACTGCATCGAGACATGTTTTCAAAGTGTATAGATTGCCTTCCAACTCGTGGTTGTCCATCTTTAAGCTTACTACGTCTTTCAGACTGGACATAATTGGATGCCTCGTCCTTCAGCTCTGCCATCCGAAGCATCTCCTTCAGCTCTGCCATCCGAAGCATCTCCTTCAGCTCTGCTATATCCTCCCTCTGCTTCAAGAGAACCTCCAAAGATTTATCTGCTTCGTCTGCCCTCTTTGCCAGCTTGGCAGCTTTATCATCCTGACCACTTCGCTTTCGACCATGATCACGCTCTTTGTCAACAGCAAAGACCAACCTTCTTCGGGTTTCACCCTAGGCTCTCGAACGAGAACCCCTTGAATCAAACTTGGAAACCGTGTTGTCACGTTGCAACTACGAACTCATAAGCATCGGTTGTCCCTCCGGTGTGACAGTTCTACTCCTCACCATCTTCCGACGTAGAATAACTGAAAAGATTGTGATTCAAAACTCAAGGACACTAGAACACAACCCTCCTTCTAGCGCCAATGTTAACGCCAAGATTTTCTGTCACATCCCAATCACGTAAGACGTCCTGATCCTGCACAATAAACACGATCAACACCAAAAGCTTGACGGCTTCGACCGTCGGGGGATAGCTCAGGCGTGAGAGTTAGTACAGGCGATCACAAGGTTAACAATGGAGGATAAAATATCTAGTGTATTGAGAGAGATAAAATTATCAGTTTCCTTTACTTAGAAGACTTCCTTGCTATGTTATACTCTCTAGCCCGGTTTACCAGTGTCACCCACCACCGTCAGACAAAGTACCCCACAGCTGGCGATCTCAGCTGACTGCATGCAGCACCTGCCACATCCCATCATTGTTTGCCACCTTCGGCCGACTGAATCCCATCCACATTAATGCCTTGCAGACATATCGGCCAACAGCTATCTTACTCATCATTACCAGTCAAAGATGTAAATATTTAAATATCTACTGGGTCAGCTCACTGACCGACCCAACAAAGAGGACCCATCTGATCGGGCCCAACTAAAATGACCCGGTAGGTTAATCAAGTAACTCGGCCCAAACCATTTGGCCCAATATCTAAAATATCATGGCCTAAGAACTTCATTAATGGTTTAAGGTTAGTGGATACCTCTTTATTCTTTTTCATAATTTCTCTCTATACATATCTAATTAATAGAAAAAATAATTTAAGCTATTAATTGAAACTCCATGAAGTTTATGATTGGTAACACAATCTGCTTGGGGAAAATAATGTATTGAGAAAGGGTATAGGGGAAAATAATGTATTGATTGGTAACAAATATATATATATATAGGTAACTGATATTTTTACATAAAAAATTAATATTTTCATACGATCCTTCTCACATAAATAGTGAGTGGGTCTCGCCTTCATGTGAGAGAGACTCGTGTAAAAATATCATTTTGACATGTGAAAATATCAGTTTCCTATATATATCCACACACATATATTTATATTTCATTAAAATAAAAATAATTGAGCTCAAGTATCTATCTACTTTAATTATGGATCCGGTTAGCATGAAGTTTATTTTTTTAGTAAGTTGGTCAATTGACCAATAGAATTAGACCTGGCAAACGGGCCGGGCGGGCCGGGCCGATGACGGGCCGGGCCAAAACGGCCCGGATTTTGGTGGGCCAAAATTCTTAGGCCCGTGGCCCGGGTTGGGCGGGCCGGCCCGGCCCGCGGGCTTTTTTTTTTTTTTTTTTTTTTGCAACAATGATCATCAAAAAGAAACAATAATAATAATAAATATTAAAAATAATTAATAAATCAATAATTAATAATTATCGACTTTTTGAAACAAGACAAATGAAATTAATTGATAGTTAAATTCTATTATGAATTCTATCATTTTATTAACTAGTTTACAAACTTGGTCATTCCTTGCATGGGCACTGTACTGTGCTTGTGTAAAACAAAAAGTAACAAGAAAAAAAATAAAAGCTAGCATTTTCAAAAGGAAAAAAAAAAGTATTGGGCTTTGCTAAGAGATTCATTGTTAAATAAATAGTATATAGAAAAGAATGCTTGTGTATATCTTTCATGGCATGGGCTATGTTAAACCCCAACTCATTATTATTAATTTATAATATATAAAATAATATATGGACCTATAAATATTGTACTGTGTGTGCATGTGTTTCTTTGATAAACAAAACTAGTAATGACTAGTATTACATCACAACACCATTGATGTTTTGAAAACATTGCGACTTTTGTTACTCTTATTACTTTCAAAAGGTTTGAACTCTTATTTATTTAATTACAAGTCTTATGTTCAAGCCTCATAACCCACAAATATAAATTTTCTGTTAAAAAAAAAAAAAAAAAATATTTCGCGGGCCGCGGGCCGGGCCACCCACGGGCCGGGCCAAAACGGGCCGGGCTAAAACGGGCCGGGCCAAAAACGCCCGCATTTTCCTGGGCTGAATAATTGAAGCCCAACGCCCGGCCCGTGGCGGGCGGGCCGGCCCAGCCCGCGGGCTTGGGCCTCTTTTGCCAGGTCTAAATAGAATGCTAACACACAAAGTTTCGTCGGCGTGTTAGTAATCTATTGGCTAATTAACCAACTTACCTAACTAACCACAGTTCCTTCAATTAAGTTTAAACACTAAAACTTAAAATGTGAAAAGTCAAATTCATAGTCAACACAAAATATTCAGCTGGTGAGAATTTGCGGATCTTGTCATGTTTCCTCAAATCCGCAAAGTTAACTTTTAACTTGGACCCTCATTTTAACACAGCTGTAATTTTTTGCAGGAGCAAAGAGAAACATAAACAATGATTCGAATCATTAAAAATGGTTAACATTGCAACTACCATACGAACAAGTTTCTTTAGAAAAAGTTGGAATGATTAATCTTATATGAAATAAAATAAATGAATCAAAGCATATTCATGTGCAATATATTTCCAGGAACATCATGATTTGGTGACACCTTTCCGGCAGTATTCATTGTTATGTACCACAGCCAAAAACCACACTCAAGAGAGATGAATTATACACTGGATTAGCATTGCTATATATCGACAAATTCATGTTGTAATTGACTACAAACGCACGTGGATGCATGGGATATGAGAATGTAAAAAAAAGGTTATGGCTTTATTTAGTCCCTTGCAATCCACATTCAACATCAAATTATCAAATTAGTTGACTTATACATCATTTTAATCTAAAAGCTTTTCTTCCCATGAGTATTACAAAACCATAAAAGATATGTATGTTCAGCAGCTCAAAGACTTCAAGAAAGAGATTTTACATTAGGGAAATTTCAAACTACACCAAATTCAGGTTTGAAAGTGAACTGAGGAAAAACAAACCTCCTTTAATTCCATATCCGGTACGCAATGCCCAAATCCATCATAGAACTCTTGACTGAGAGTTGAAAGAGTCACCAGACTCCCAACACATTCCGAGAATATTTACAGATTCTAGGAGACTAGCTATCAATTTCAAAACCCGAGACGGAGAGATCCTAACTTATCGATTCAGATCCATTTGTCAGTCAAATTAAACTAAAAGCTAGCCTAATAGTTCAAAAGTGTTGCCACCAAGCTGGTCACTTTCTTATATATATCCATCGAACTAAAATTCGTTATTGACGACATTGCTGTTGTGTGATTTCTCCAGTAATGCAACTTTGGCTCGATAAGCTGCAGCAGTCCACAGCAGTCTTTACCCTCTCCTTTTCGGGAAGCTCACATGCTTCACTGATGGATCCATATCTTAGTTCAGCAGGGAGGAATGAAACAGTCTACAGACAAGCCCGGGACATTGAATGCCACTTCTTCAATTGTCCATGCTTCTTCCATCCTTGTCTTGGTGTGACTCATCGCGGTTTCTCCAAACCTGAAAAGGGTTACCACTGATCGCCCCGAGTGAGCAATCACAATCCCCTCAACAGGCCTATAGTCGTCGAGAAATGAATTGATTGTGGTCTCCCAGTAAACGGCATCACCTCCATTGGTTTGGATACGTGTCAAGTGAGAATCTTCCAAGTGCATGAGAAGCCCTGTTTTCTGGCTGAAATAACCGAACAAGACATGCCTTATGATCTCTGCTGGCCCTTCACTCCGGGCTTTTAGTGTATGTGGATCAGCACAAAGTTTGAGAATAAAACAATCCTCTTCATTGATTTTCTTCTCCCCAATGCATCTTGCATTGGTAAACATGCTCGCGGTAGTTCTTGGATCAAGACCCTGCAAATCAAAAACAGGTCAGATAAATTTCTTAACGGCCAAAAGAAATTCAAAATAACAAAGTAATTAATGACAAATGATTGATCAGTGGGCAGCTTCACCTGAAGAGCACGACGCAAGGGTCTAACAGGCCCTTTTGCAGCATGTGCACCAAGCCAGGGTGTATGCCTCCACACAAGCTTTCCATTGCAACCCGCATGAACCTTGCTACCACCAAGCGCAAGCTCCACGTACCACATGTCTGGATTCATTTGCCAGAGAACAAAACCCCCCGACTCCGCTGTTTTTGAGGAATTTCTGCTCTTTATTACCTTTGTAGCTGTCTCGATATCAAAGGCTAGCATCTGCACCTTCCCCATTGCATAAGCATTGTGAATAGAGTTTTGAAGCTTCTGTCCTCCTGATGCTGCGGTGTATTGTTGCAATATGTACTGAGCAGATGAAGTTTCCTGCAAAAAGGATCCACCATTGTTCAACTCACAGTCAACTCCCTTCAAATCATAATCTTAACTTGGCAAAAAAAAGAAACAAAAAAAGAGAAGAAGAAATGACCAACAGTCCAGCTACTAAAAAACGTCAACAGTCACAATATTGACAGCAGATTTATTCTCAACACATCCAGTGGCATCACATGAATAACATTTAAAAAATAAACATCTCAACAACCTCCGAAAAGCTACAAATATGTTAGAAACTCTTATACATAAACATGAATTACTACATACAATACTGAAATACATACATCACAAACACAAGGCACACGAGAAATTGCAAAATCTGCAAATTTCATATAATGCTAGGAAGCAGATGCAAACCTAAGATTTGTATTTCCATATAAGTATCAATTCATATGGTACTAAGAAAATACATCAACAATATAATACTTAAAAGTACAAACACAGCTTCACAAATTTTTGGTCAGCTTTTTTCTTTACTATTCAAATTAGTATAAGTAATATCCAAATTGTAACAATTAAATACTATCAAAAATTGTAACGTATTCAAAAGGAACCCCAACTTGTTAGGAAAATGAATCTGTTTTTCGTTTTTATATTTCTAATAAGAAATGGAACTTCTAAGAGAAATTATATTTTTTGTTCTACCAAACTTTTACGAGATTTTTTGTCACAAATTTAAGAAAGATAATATATCTTAATAAATTTTATGTAGGATAATTTATTATTATAACTTTATTAAGATAATAAGATATTGAAAATCTCTTTTAACATATCACGCGATTTAATTATATTATTGTTAGTCATAAATTTCATTATGAAATTAATGTCTTAACTAAATTAAATTCATTAAAATTTGAAATTCTATCAAATAATTGTATTAATAATGCATGTGGATTTGTTTACAACATAATAATTATAAAATTAGTTGAAAATTACAGTGGTTTCATTACTAGCTAATTGTCATAACTAAATTAAAATTTATTAAAACTTGAAAAACTTAAATAAAATTAAAATAATTATTTTATCATAATCATAACTAAATAAATCCACAATCCAGTCAAATGTTTAGCTTAATAATTTATCGAAAGAACCTACACTATATAATTCAAATTAACTATTTAAATAAATATTTAATAATTACAACTATCTTCTTAAAATTCTAATTAAATATTTATTTTATATTTAATTAATTATCTTAATAATTAATATAAATTATCATTGTGCATACTGCCCTGCTTCGCACGGGATTGGTGAGCTTGTACAACTAAAAAGAAAGAAGTTTGTTTTTCCTAATATAGAATTCACCTATTTGGTCTTTTACAAATATTACTTTTAATATCTCATTGAAAACACATAAAAAAACTTCTAACATATTTTTTAGGAATGTGAAAAGAGACAATTCTACAAGGTCTCTATAGTAAATGGGTCTCACGAGAGAGACCTATCAATATTTAGGTGTGAAAATAATAATTCCCTATTTTAAAATCAAAGTCCTCCAAACATATAATCATCACTTGGTTATTTTTTCTTATAATTGAACTTTAGTTATATATATGCGCATATATAATTAATGATATGATATTATGTTCACAAAGTGTCAAGTTCATGATATATATATTTTTTAAATGTTCTAGTATTAGTATAAAAAATAAATTACATGAGTCTAGCTATATATAATATATATGTATAACTTTGATTTTCTAGATATAGATAATTTTTAGTAAAAAAAATATTGCTTATGAATTATAAGAAATAATTATAAAAGGTGGAACCAAGTTGGTTCCTTAAAACTTTATTAATTATTTGAGACGATAACCTATAAAAATATTAATTAGTAGAAAAATAATTACACATATATACACAAGTCTCTAAACATTTCTAATTATATAATATTCAAAGTAGAATAATATGCAAAGAATTTGGAATCTTGGGTACTATAACTAAGAAGGAAATATAAATTATTTATTCATAAAAATTGCGTAAATATACTATATAGTTTTTCTCCCCCAAAAAAATGCAGCTAATGTACTATCCAACGACTCACTAAATTACCAAAAAATAAATAAAAATAGCCAGAAGCATAATACGCAAAAGTTCTATCACTAATGTGCTAAAACAATAAAAATCCCAAATCATTCAGTCAATACAAAAACAAAAACAGTTTCATAAACAAACAAAAGGGGAAAAGGGAATGAGTGACTTACAATGGGAGTGTCTTTGATGCTTAGGTGGGGAAAAGGGTCATTATAGCTAACGTGCACCGGAGCCAACGGCGCACCCAAAACGCCAAGCATCAACCTCAGATCCGACCGTTGGTTAGCCGAGTAAAGGGACGACGGTGCACGGCACAGCTGTCCCTTCATCCAGTGACCCCACTTCTCTACCTTCGAATCCCCACCGTCCATTGCCGCCTCATTGGGATCCGGACCTTCCCTCAACGGCGACAGCGCCTCCACCGACCTCAAGCTCCCCGATCTCGGAATAAACTGACCCGGCGGCGCCGCCTTGTGACCACCCTTCCTCCGACGAATCAAACCGGA
The DNA here is from genome assembly GCA_020205505.1 of Panax japonicus. Taxonomy (NCBI): domain Eukaryota; kingdom Viridiplantae; phylum Streptophyta; class Magnoliopsida; order Apiales; family Araliaceae; genus Panax; species Panax japonicus. The sequence continues at coordinate 62,493,393 of CM035092.1, forward strand.
ACTCGGCGACCCACTCCGGCGAGACCTCGCCGGAGATAACCCCCTCACTACCTCTTCCTTTAACGCCGAAAAGAAGCCTTGTTTCCTTTCCATATCTACACTCCTACAAATCAATTGAATAAAAAAGGGAGAGCAATGACAGAGAAGAAGAAGAAGAAGAAGAAGAAGAAGAAGAACACTCGGTAGTAGTAAAATAGAGCAGACAGAAAGAGAAGAAGGGTATGCCGTTTTGATGAAGCAAAACTTTTTAATTTTTATAAACTGTACAAAATTCGTCTCTGTATTATTTATAGAAATATGTGTAATAGTAGTACAGGAGTATATAACTATATATATTTACATGGAATGGCACTGGACAAAAGAACGAGTGATGACGTTAGGAATTCCAAAATTTTGATCTTAATTGGTGTGATATTAAATATTTTAGTGAAATTTTATGGTAATACCGTGGCGTGTGCCCGTGTTCATGTAAAATTATATGAGATAAAATAAAAATATTATAAATTCAATATAATATAATAATAACACAAAAACACTTTCCAAAATTAAAAAATTCAGCATCATTATAAAAGAATTACGTGGGTGAGTGGTCTAATAGGTTAGTGGAGGAGGCGAGTCATAGGTTGGTCTAAGGCGGGATTGGTTGGTGAGGAAGGTGGAGAGTCGTAGGGTTTAAATATAGAACTTGTTATACAAGAGTAAATCTCGTGGGAGTAATAAAATGGCATTGATTACGTATGTTACGATTCTTCAATCAATCTAAATTTGCCAGACTCAATTTACCATTCATTGGTAAAAACATATGGGATGGCAAGAAATTACATTTGTAATCGTATAAAATTGCATAATTTATGAATGTAGTGATATTTTTTATTAATTGCACATTATGATTTTTTATTTTTAGTTTAATATATATAATAATAGTTACATATATATTACTAGCAACAGTCTCGTGCCTCCGGCACTATAGAGGGTAAAATTTATTCCAAACTTTGAACAGTCCAAATTAAAAAATTGTCATTATTATATGAAAATAGCTATAGTAAAAATTTAATTTTTTTACAAGTAAAATGTGATAATTTCATTTTTTTTTAATATTAATGTGATATCTATTTATTATTAATGTGAGAAAAGTATTGTGAAATTATCCCTTATATTATATTAATGTGATATCTATTTATTATTAATATTAGAAAAATATTGTGAAATTATCCCGTATATTTATAAAAATATTCATTTTCATATAATATTTTATAGTAAGATGGTAGTATTTTATCCAGCCCACCATAGCAGCATGAGAGAGAGAGTTATTACCTTCTGAATTTGGCAAATGGTCCTTATGAATTTGTCAGGCCCTTCGTGGTAGGCAAACTTCATTGGTGTAAGGAGGTTCGGTCGGACTCCTTGACCATTCGATGGTAGCCTTATCGGCAGGAGTGTCCTCATGAGTTTGTTATACCCTGCGTTGTAAACAAATTTCATAGTCCTTTTAAATTTGTTTTACCCCGAGTGGTAAAAAAATGCACAACAATGTAAGGAGGTTTGGTCGGACTCGCTGACCATTCGATGATAGCCTTATTGTTAGGTGTGTCCTTATGAATTTGTTTTACCCCGTGTGGTAAACAAATTCCATGTCCTTATATCTTTGTTATACTCTGCGTGGTAGACAAATGTCCTTATATCTTTGTTATACCCTGCGTGGTAGACAAATGTCCTTATATCTTTGTTATACCCTGGGTGGTAAACAAATTCCCGACGGTGCATGGAGGATCTGCTGAATTCACCTTATACATGATCTGTCTCACACTTCGGTAACGATAAGCATGCATTACTTTATTTTGTTCAAGTGTTGGATTATATTATTATTGTTCTTAACTGTTATATAATTTGCTTGATTATTGACTAACATTTTAAGATAAGAGGCACTTGTACATTTTTCACGTTGATAAATGATAAATTATTGACAAGAAATGTTCACTCAGAAGTAATAAGACATGAAGTTGATATTTCATTAATATTAGCTGTTCACAAAAAGTTAGAATTTTACAGAAAGTTCTACAACTAAAGATAAGAGGAGGTCATCTTCAGGCTTATTCATCGTCATCATCGTCGTCTAAAGAGTCTAGAAGAGATGGATCTACCTTAGCCGCAACAAGCTTCTTCTTGCCTTTACTTCGGCAGATTTCATATCCTTTGGCATACGTATGAACGATCTCATCGTTCAGCTCGGCGGATTTTCTGTATGCTGCCTGGATTTCCTTACGAAGGTCTTCGGTCAGTGGCGGACCCAAATTCCTAAGGGCCCGAAGCTCTTTGAGCTCTTCTTCAAGCTTCTGAAGATGTGTCAGATGCTTTGATTCTTTAACTTGGATAGACATTTATATCAATGATGACCCGACTTCAGAATGACGTTCTCATTTTGGGCGACATCCTCTTCGGCTTCTTTGTATTTGGGACGGAGGCACCCGAAGACAGTGTTTGCCTGCAGATGATCAATGTTAATGAATCAGTTCAAATTGATGGGCATTGATGTAAATGGATAAGTCAAAATATCAAATTTCTTTAGTCCGGTATTTCAAACTCCTTTTCTAGGATGGTATTGAATGGTATGGTCGTAGTCTTTAAACAGCTTGAGCCAACGTCGTTGCCGCATGTTGAGTTCCTTTTGGGTGAAGAAATATTTGAGGCTTTTATGGTCTGAATATATCTCCACTTTCTCCCCATATAGATAGTGCCTCCAGATCTTTAGCGCAAAAACGAATGCTGCCAACTCTAGATCATGTGTAAGATAATTCCTCTCATATTCTTTAAGTTGTCGCGAGGTATAGGCTATGACTTTCCCATGTTGCATGAGAACACACCCTAACCCTTTGCCTGAAGCATCGATGTAGATAAAAAATCCATCTGAACTAGATGGTATTGTCATAACAAGTGCCGAAATGAGTCTCCTCTTAAGCTCTTGAAAACTCTTCTCGCATTCCTCGCTCCATACGAATTTTGTATCTTTCCGAGTTAGCTGAGTTAACGGAGTATCGATTCGAGAAAATCCTTCCACGAATCTCCGATAATAATCAGCTAAGCCCAGAAAGCTACGTACTTCGGTCACCGTCTTCGGTTGCTCCCAACTTTGTATTGCTTCAATCTTCGTCGGGTCAACAGATACTCAATGTTTTGACACCACGGTCCCAAGGAATGTTACTTCCTCAAGCTAGAACTCGCATTTCTTCAACTTGGCATATAGTTTGTTTTCACGAAGCCTTTGGAGTACCAGCTTCAAATGGTGCTCATGATCTTCACGACTTTTGGAATATATAAGGATGTCATCAATAAAGACAACAACGAACTGATCCAAATATTCCTTAAATGCTCGGTTCATCATATCCATGAAAGTCGTAGGAGCATTAGTCAATCCAAAAGACATGACTAAGAATTCATAATGATCGTACCGAGTTCTGAAGGAAGTCTTTGGGATATCCTCAATTCTAATCTTCAGCTTATGATATCTAGAACGAAGATCGATCTTTGAAAAGAATTGTGCTCCTTACAACTGGTCAAACAAGTCATCAATGCAAGGCAAAAGATACCTATTCTTGATGGTGACATGATTAAATTCTCGATAGTCAATACATAGTCGCATTCTTCCGTCTTTCTACTTTACAAATAAAACAGGAGCACCCCAAGGAGATGTACTAGGACGAATGAAATCGATGTCCAACAACTCCTGTAGCCTTTAGCTTCTGAAGTTCAATAGGAGCCATTCGATATGGGGTTTCAGAAATGGGCTTTGTACTAGGTTCAAGGTCAATAAAGAATTCAACTTCACGTTCTGGGGGTAGACCAGAAAGTTCTTCAGGAAATACATCAGGAAATTCACTAACAACAGAAATTTTATTCAAATCTGACGTGTCTTTATTCAAATCCATAACATGGGCTAAGAAAGCTTGACATCCATTTTTCAATAAATGAATGGCTTTATGACTTGCTATGACAGTGATTGATTTTAAGTGTTTAGTTACTTGAATTCGTACAACAGGTTGGTTAGAAATATGAAAACTAACAACCTTACGAAAATAATCAATTTTGGCATGATGAGTAGTTAACTAATCAATCCCTAAAATTACATCAAAAGCAAGTATCTTTAAAGAGATAAGGTCAACAGATAATGTGATGATGCCAACTTGGATCAAACAAGATTTATAAACAGTGGATGTAATGAAAGTTTCTCCTAACGGAGTCTCCACAGATAAGTCAAAGTCTAATTTCTCCGGAGTCGAGTTTAAACGTTGAGCACAAGCAGGAGAGATAAATGAATGGGTAGCACCGGTATCTAGTAAGGTATAAATTTTGCAAGAATTTATGATTAGCTTACCCGTGATCACCTCGTTTGGGTTCCTCGCATTTTGACCAGTCGCAACAAACGCTCTTCCAGGAACCGTTGACTTTGACTTTTCTGGGACAGCCTTTTGAGTTTCCATCCCTGCTGGACTTGGTTTCGCTACCTTACAATCTTGAGCGATATGTCCTTCCTTTTCACAATTATAGCATACCTTGAACTGTTGTGGACAGTTTGGGCTGATATGTCCCTCTTTTCTGCATTTATAGCATACGACCGGTGGTCGTTCTCCTCCCTTAGAACCAGTTGCTGCTGGTGCTGACGTCTTCACATTGTCATTGTCGAATCGCCTCTTTTTAAAATCTCCCCCTGACTCGCTTCTTTTATTTTCATGGCCATGATTACCACCAGAGTGGTTACCGCTTTTGTCCGTATTTTTCTTTCTCCTCTGGTTATCATTGTTCTGATGACTGATATCACCAGTATGATCCTGGTTGTGGCCCCTCAGTTGAACGTACTCGTTATCTCACTCTAATAATTGAGCCATGTTGATAACATCTGAATAGAGAGAAAATTTATGAGAAATGAGATATTGACGTATGCCGGGTTTCAAACCTCTCAAAAATATCTGCGTCATACGTTCCTCATTCTCCATCAAATGAGGTGCAAACCTAGATAACTATGCAAACTTTGCCTCGTACTGGGACACCGTCATGTTGTTTTGTTCCAATCTAATAAACTCCACTTCCTTTATATGACGAATACTTTCAGGAAAGTACTTGTCATTGAACAGTTTCTGAAACGTCTCACAAGACATGCTGAGTGCGGCTGGATGGGTACGCTTCACAGATTCCTACCAGTAATCTGCCTCGTTACGGAACATAAAGGCGGCGAATGGAACCTTCTGTTCCTCCGTGCATCCCAAGACGTCGAATATCTTGGTAATTTGCTTGACCCATGTCTCCGCCTTAATCGGATCCGGGTTTCCCCAAAATTTTGGTGGTCCCAACTCTTTGAACTGCTTGGCTGTAACAAACCGTGCGTTGCTATCATTTCCTCCTATATTTTGTACACGAAGTCTCCTTCGTCTGATTTTGCATAAACTGCAAAAAGCTTCTAAACATTTCATCGTCTGATCAGTGGTGTTATTTATAGGAGGAACATTGGCGCCCTGTTGCACGTTTTCCTCATTGGTGGGTAAAGGTGTCTCCACGGTCTCATTTACTCTACTGTTAACATTCTCGGTTGCCATTCTCAAATACTGCCATAAAACAAGGGTTAATTCAAAAAATTAACATATCACATAATATCCCTATATTCAGACCAACCAACAAATAAGCTTAGGTAGAACACACTAGTAAAGGATTTACTCGTCTCTCCCCTCCTAGTTCTATTCCCCGATCTCCGCCAGAGATCATATCCCTAAGCTCTGATACCAACTGTGACGCCCCCAAAATAGGTATACAACATCCATTCTGAGTCGCCAAATACATGGTACAGAAACAACTACAACTTTATTAATACAATTATCGTGCAAAATACGACAACACATAAACTGTGAGTTTAAAAATAAATATTGTCTTCTATACAATATCAATACTCAAATAAGTCCTCATTACAATTATTGATACACTATTTTACAAAATAGTGAGGACTACTAAAATGACTTTCTAGAACCTTCATTCCATACCCCGGCTAGCACTCGCTACATTCTCGCCTCCTGAGAAGAAAAATGGAACAAAAAAGAAAAGGGTGAGCTCAACTAGCCCAGTAAAGAATATTATGACTAAGATAATATAGAACAAATTATCGTTAGTCTTCAACAGGAAAAAATCTGATAGAATATAATAGACAACAAGTTTCAAATCAATATTCGCAGCGGAAATAATAATTCATAGAAGAGTTACGTAGAGAATGAAATCTACTATTATCTATGAATTTAAAAGTCCATCATCAATATTTTATCTCTGTAACATCAATCAATATACATCTTGAATCAAATATTCATCTTTGCACTACAGGCCAAAGATATTGACCCAGTTAATTGACCCAATTTTTAAAAAACCAAAAAAATAATAATTAAAATTAATCACTTTTATTAATATTGTAACTCATCTTTATTATGTTTTAGTTCATAAAAAAAGAGATTTTTAAAATTTTTATTATTTACTAATAATATATATTTTTATATATTAATGATGTCACTAGGTCAATAACGATTCGACCACTGGTTGAAACAGTAATCCATCCACATGGTATCTTTTTCGATTCGATAAACGATCCGGTTCTAAGAACCTTGGGTAATACTATATATTGTGAATGCGGTCTGTGTTTATAACCGCACCGTGCTCTCCTTTAATAAAAAAAAGGCGATTCAGTATCAATATAAAATTTAATCGATATTAACAACCACAACTATAGTTGTTAATCGATATCAATACGTGAATGTTATTAACCGGTATTTATCGTCATTCCTTTCATTTTCAAAAATAAAAATTTAAAGTCATCTCCTTTACAAAATTAAAATTTTAAAGTTTGCATATATTTACACCACAAGAGATGAGAATGGAACAACTGTAAAAACTCATATTATTATTTGTAGCTTTTAAGTTTAAGTTTCAAAAATAGCCCTTCCATTTAAAAAAAAATTATTTCATAAAAAAATCACTTTTTAGTTACTACCTCAGTCGTAAAAGTTTTCTTTTGACTTTTGTGGTCAAATTGACAAATTTTAAAATTAATAATTAAACATATATATTTAGATTTTAAAAGGACAAACATTGCAATTAGTACCTAATTGTATGTAGTTTGTTAGTATGTTTATGGGCTTTTTTGAACGTAAATAAAAGAATAATAAGATTTATTAATTTAAAAAATAATTAATTTAATCGTAAAAGTCAATGAAAAACTTATATTATAAATTTATTATTCGACTCAATGGCAGAAGAAAAAAACAAAACTTATAAGGTTGAATATTTTCAATTATTTATAAGAAAATATCACACTGCTTTAGAAAAACTTGATGTCAATTTGAATTTAAAAAATAAATAATAATATTTAATATCATACTCAATGAATTTTTATAATATTTCTCGGCATGTCGGGTATTTATAAATACTCCCTCCGTCCTAAATTAATTGCTTAGTTTTGATTTTTTAAAATTAAATTGACCATTTTTAAAGCTAATCTTTTTACTATTTTTGCTAAAATATAGGTGAAGAGATTATAACCAAAAGAAAGTATATACATTTTATTACTAATCCTAATTTTTATAATTTTAGAAATATATTTATATATGCTTAATTATTAATTCTAAAAATAATCAATTTAACTTAAAAAAATTAAAACTGAACAGTTAATTTGGGACGGATGTAGTATTAATTAAGACAAACGCGTGCCTCGTACGTGATAGAAAGCTAGTATTAAAAATTAGAAGAAGCTTGTGTTTATCAAAAGGGGGAGTGGAAACAGTGATTAAAGGAAGTTATGGGCATAAGTATATTAAAAGCTCATGCTTACATTCTCTGAATTTAATGTTTCTCCTTAAATGAAATAGCTTTTGTCACGCATGGAACATATGATTATTGATTATTCATCAAAATGATTTTTTTAATCTATCCGCTTAACATGCTTTATCTTAATATTACTATTTTATTTTCACGAATGCACAAATATCAGTCTGCGTATTTATTTTTTGATATTATAATGTTTTAAATATAATTCTAATGAAAAGTAGCAAAATATTTTTAATTTTATTTAAATATCAATATTGGTATTGAAATTTAGTGAAGTATTTAATTTTCATTTTCTTGTAAATAAAATTTATAAAAATTATTTGGAATTAATTAACAATGGCTCGTACTTAACATAATTATATCTCTTTTCTTTTCTTTTTCAAGTAGGCATGAGACTCAAAGGGTCTTTGTTTTTATTAAAGAAAGAAAATTTTCTAAGAATATTGTTGAAAGTGACTGGCAAGCAAGCCATCCATCGTCTTCAAGGGGCAGATCTATTCATAGGACAGTATAGACAATTCAACTGCTAGATTTTTTTTAAAAGGTATAGGGACAGGTGACAGAAATAAAATTTAATAAAAATAAGGGGGCATATTTATAAAAAAGTTAAACTTAGAGGTACCAAAAAAAAACTTAAACTATTATTACTCTAAAAAGAACTAAACACACGGTGTATAATGTGTTCAAATTTTCGCACCCCAACTCGCTAAATTTCAGCCATTTATTTTAATTTTCAACTCAAAAATTGAAGCCAAGTACATTATTACTAAATTAGCCTCCGTAATCTTATGTTGATTGGTTTTATTATTGACGATTGCTTGCACTTCAGGGGTATATCCGAGATTATCAATTTCTTTTCATGTTGGTCGCGTACGTGGTTAATTAGCTCATGTTTCTGATTTTTTTTATTGTATTGTATGGAAGAAGTTTCCGTTTGTATTTTTCCTCAAATTACTTTAGATGTTCAGGCTTCATAAGTTTCAGTCATTTAATTATAACTATTTGAAACAAAAAAAAAGTTAAAAACCCCCTTCATTTGGCTTTTTTTAGGTTTATTAACAAAATATTGTCATGTAAGCATTAAATAATAAGTTTAATAACAAATATTTATTTCTATCACATCAATTCCAAATCCCCCTCAACAATTTACAAGTATTATCTTTCTCTTTTTAATAAATTTTTTTTAATACCCACTTTTGGAGAGTACAATATAATCATAATTAAGTACGTCATTACTATTCTTATTATAATATCAAGAACTAATTAAGCCTCACTAAAAAATGAAGAAACAAACTCACAGACCAAACAAAGGAAATACGCTTCACATACCAAACAGCCTCACATAAACGAGGAGAAGAAGAAACAAACTCACAAACTAAACAGAGGAAACACACGGGGAGGAAGAAATAAATTCACAAACCAAGAATAGGAAACACACTTCACATACCAAACAGTCAAGTGAGAATCAAACCTGAGATTTATGTTGCGTTTGTGAGTTTGGAGGGACGAGATGAGAAAAGAAAGTATAGGAGGAAAAGGGCTGATAATGAATTATAATTTTCTCTTGTCATGTTTGTGAGTTTTAAAAAGGAAAGAAATTGATGTGATTTTAATTATATTTTTCTTTGTTTGTGAGGTTATGAGGGAAGAAAAGAGAAAATATTTTTATTTTAAAACTACACTATTACTATATTACCCTTACATATTAATGAAATAAATGACATGATTTAATTTGAAAAGTTATTTTAGGTAATATAAAATATATAACTTTCTCATCCTTTCCAATTACTTCAAATTCTCACACTTTTGGGAGAAAAATTTTGAGGCAAAAAAAATAATCAATTTTACCTCTAAATCACTTCTCTTCCTCCCTAAAAAAACTCATAAACATCAGATTTGAAGATATTTTAATTATTTTTTGTCCCTCTAAAAAAAACTTACAAACCCAATTTATTTTTTGGTAAGTTAGTTAATTAGCCAATAGAATACTGACACAAATAGAGTCTCGACTACGTGAACTTTATTGACTAATTGACTAACTTACTTAAAAATAAACTTTATACTAACTACTTCTCAATTTTAAGGTCGCAGTTAACCACTAGACATAGAGCTCGTCAGCCTTTTTAAGAGCCTATATAATTTATATATAAGAAATTAAGAATGGGGTCTAATCTTAAAACAAAAGAGGAAGTATTAGGTGGAACAATCTAATCTAGGAGCAATTAACGGTATTATTATTATTATTATTATTATTATTATTATGACTAAAGTAGTAGCGCAGGATCCGCTAAATTAGTGATCAATTGGCAATACTATATAGAATCATGTTAAAAGTCAAAGTCAAAGTCAAAGTCAGAAAGATTGCAATTGTTTCCGAAGGAATAAAGTGAGGTGAAAAAAGCATGCCAAACCAGAAGAAAAAAAAAAGGTGATCCTTTGTTTCCCAATTCCTTTACTACTATTGTTGTTATTAGTATTATCATTTAATTAATTTATAGATTCAATTCCCAAACGACAAAATTGGTCCGTTTCATTGGACTTAGGTTTATGATTTCAATAGCCTTTTGCGCGCAGATAAATTGGACATGATAATTAGATTGGAATAACAAATAGATTGTACTGTTAAATTGAATTATTTTTATTCTTTCAGTTTAATTATCCTGTCTAATTTACATTTCCGCATAGAAAGACTTTTATGATTTGTGTAAGATTTGTTGCAACTTTTTAGAGATTGGAATAAAATGGAGGAGGAAAGCACCTAAAGGGGTGAGGACAAATGAAATTAACCAATTTGGCAAATCAAACAAATGAAAGTGACAAACTAATTTATATATATATTTTTAAAATATTGTTTTTTTTTGTTGGATTTCATATAACAAGACAAGGTAAAGACCAAAGTAACGAGACCTGAAAATCATTTAGAATGATTACCCTATCCAAGAACGATTACCCTATCTATCGAAGCAAACTCACTCGCATAAATGAAAATAGGAGGAAAAGTGTGATATAAGTAAGGTCGGTAAAACAAGCAAATAGTTCGGGCTCGATTCGTATTCGCTCGATTAAAAGTTCGATTCAAGCTCGACTCGAATTATAAATTATTCAAATATGAACAAATTTTAAAGTTCGATAAATTACTCGAAATTCATTAAATTATAATTTTCTATTGATACTTGAACCATATTCGTTCGAAAAATTCAAACAGCTCAAACTCGATTCGATATCGTACTCGACTTGGTAGCTAAACGAGTTTCAATCAAACCTTATTTTATACTTGATAAATTTTGTGAACTAAATCTGAGCAACTCAATATTCGATTCGGTTCATTTACAACCTTAAATAAAGGGGAGTTGAATTCTAACATTACTATTAATTATAAACTTTATTTTTAAAAAAAAATTATATAACACATTAAATTTAAATTAAAAATCATAAATTGATTTCTCTAATTCAAAATGAAAATTATTGTAGCACTGAAGTACCGATTAATAAATAATAGTTGTCAAAGTGATTATTTTTCTGTGGAGATGAAGCTCATGCATTGGACGAAAGATGGATGGGTTATGAGCTTTCTGCCGCAAATGGCGGAGCTAACTGGTAGGCTGTTTTCACTGTATTATAGTGTATATACCACATACCCAAGGCGGACCCCTTCTGTTATATATTATATACTACTCCCTTCTTAATATAAGTTATTTTTAGAATTGGGCATAAATATTAAAGAAAATAATTATATAATTTTAAATATAATATTAATTTTATATATATTTTTTGTATTAAAAAAATATTATTTATTAGATAAAAAATAGTGAGAGAATCAAAGTTAGACTCTCTCGGTTCCATAATAACAGTCTTTTTAGAATAAAAAAATTATTTCAATTTATTTGTCGTTTACAACTTTCTAGGATAATAAATTATTTATTTTTCTATATTACCTCTAACTTCTCTCATTCTCCCAATAAAATTTATCTCTTGAATTAATAGTTTTCAACTTTCTATAAAGAGATAGTGATGAAATTTCATACAAATTTTAATTCTTAAATGATAGTATTAAATTACTTTTTTAATTCATGTGCATGAAGCTACAAAGACAGCTGCTATGAAATCGATGAAGTATTCATTACTTGAGGATAATATTAGAAAGTAAACAATTAATGCTTACTTGAAATTCTCAAACGACTTATATTAAAGAACAAAAATAATTTTCTAAAATGACTTATATTAAGAAACGGAGGGAGTACTTACTATTTATACTTCTCTATTTAGAAATAAGGGTATTTTTAATTGAGTCCTTTTACACACACATTGGAATTGGACATTTTTATTTTTTATTTTTCTAGTGACTCTAAAAAAATGTATAGTATTTATTTCAACTGAAATTTTTATAAAATATAATATTTTAGGTATAATTTGGATACATATACAAGAACATGGTTGGACATATACAAGAACAAGGTTGTACCAGTACAATTATTTTCATATATATGTATTCAAATTACACCTAAAACACTATATTTTGTGAAAAAATTTAGTTGAAATAAATATTATACATTTTTTGGGAGTCACTAGGGAAAAAAAAATTAAAAATGTCCAATTCCAATATCCGTGTAGAGTTATTGGTTTTATTTTTTTTGCATTATTAATATAGTAAAACCTTGATAAATGAATACTTTTGGGACCGAAAAAAATATTACTTTAGCGAGATTATTTATTTATCAATAAATAAATAATTTATTCATTTATCGATAAATTAATATTGATTATTTTAGAGAGAGTTTTTTAATTTATGTATGTGGTCAAAAAAATCAAGAGACAACAATTAATTTATTAATTTAAGTCTAGAGAAGCTAAAAAGAATTGGTGAAATTTATAATGTCTTGAAAAATAAAAGGTTTTAAGTTATTCCGAAAGTTGTGTATGCACTACACAAAGTTAAGGATGGAGTTGAATTTGGTTTGTGTGTAAAGAAAAAACAAGTAACTTTAGATGAATATTTTCAGGAAAAATTACTTTTTGTATGGATATTGTTGATTGACCAAAAAAATTGAGTCTATTGTATGTAGGGCTGAGCAAGTAACCAAATTAGAACCGAAACTGTACCAAAAATCGCACGAACCGCACCAATTAAAATCGCACCAACGGTTCCGGTATATGTGACGGTTTTAGGTGGGTTGAATAACCAAATTTACGATTTCGGTTTGGTTATTAGCCAAAATTGCACGCATAAAATCGAAACCGCACCATGTGTGTGTATGTATCTATTATATCTTGTAAATTCTAAACTTACTTTTCACTTGAACACGCTCAGATAAAATCTTAGTCTTACATTGTTATTTTTTTACTAATTGAAAGAAGATGGTTAGAGGTTATAGAGTCAAAAATTAAATATTTGGGTTTTAAAATTTCGAATTTGTTTGATGCGTTACTGGAGAGGCTTATAGCTGAGGGGCCAAATTCGTTGGCTTGAGCACTTAATACATTGGTTAAGGTCTATGCTAAAGTAGTAATAATCTAATATATTATTTTTCAAATTAGGTATAGTCTCTCAGTTTTAATTATATCTCTATTCTCTCACTCTCTCATCTCAGTCTCTCCTCTCTCACTCTCTCACTCTCTCATCTCAGTCTCTCCTCTCTCTCTCATCTCCGGCGCCCACCTGCCACCTACACCTCCACCGCCGACCAGCCGCGCGCCCCCTTCTCCCCCACCGCCAGGCGCCCCTCTAGCCGCCGACCACCACCACCATCTTAGTTCTCTGCCTTCTTCCTCCAGCTGCCGACCACCACCACCACCACCACCAAGAGCCACCTCCAGTTGCCACCCATTTTCGATTTCAGCCGTCGACCACCACCACCACCCCCACATGCCGGACAGTTTATTAGCTCCAAAAGGTATGAGTTCAAATGTTGTTTCATTTTGATGATGATGAACAAAATCAGTAGATTGAATAATTTTTATATTGTATGTATATATTGATTTGAGTCTGAAAATTGGTAAATTCCTTAATTGGTTACTGTATGTGCATCAATTTGGCTTTGGCAATTGGATTTAAGGCTGAAAATTTGTATAAGGTTAAAATTTTGTTATATATTTGACTAAAATTTGGATTTGAGGCTGAAATTTGGGGCTAAAATTTGGTATATATTTTGATTGAGAATGGATAATTATGCAGTATATATTATTTGCATTGTTTATGTAATTTAATTAGTTTTCAATCTTGAATTTAACTGATTTTAGGACTATTTTTAATTTTGATATATTTGTAATTTTCGACTGATTTTGTGACAGAAATTCTGTCAGAGGTATGCATTTGCAAGATTTTGTCAGAATTATTTTGATAATATTAATAATTAGTCCCAATATTAAAATATAAACTATTTTGAAGTAAATTAAATAAAATCAAACAAATTTTATTTAATTTAATAAATAAATTAAATTTAATAAAAAATATTTACAAATGTATAATATAATACAAATAGAATTCAATTCAATAAAGAATAAAATAAAATATAATCAAATAATTTCAATTTAATTTAATTTAATTAAAATAATATAAATAAATTAAATTAAATTACATTTGAACTTATATAATATAATACAATATAAAATAAATATTAATAATAAATTTAATTCGATTTAAATAAATAAACCAATTATATACTATAATATAATATACTACAAATTAAAATAAAAGAAAATATAATAATAAACTAAGTAGGAGTGAATGTCGAACAGTAGTCTTTATAAATTCCAAATAAAAATTTTCATAAACTAAGTACCACTTACTTAATTTATCATTGGCAAAATAAAATAAGTAGGAGTGAATGTCGAATAGTAGTCTTTATAGATTCCTAACAATTCTCATTAACTAAGTACCACTTACTTAGTTTATCATTGACAAAATAAAATAAGTAAGAGTGAAGTCGAACAGTAGTCTTTATAGATTCTAAAAAACAATTCTCTTAAACTAAGTACCACTTACTTAGTTTATCATTGACAAAATAAACTAAGTAGGAGTGAATGTTGAACAGTAGTCTCTATAGATTCTAAATAACAATTCTCATAAACTAAGTACCACTTACTTAGTTTATTATCATTGGCAAAATAAACTAAGTAGCATTTGCTTAGTTTGCCACAATTTTCAATTTATAAATGTAATAATACTCTCCCAACATATATGTACTCTTTCTTGTATGAAAGTTTTGACATAACAGTTGCAGCTAATAATACTCCAACCGGTTCCTCGGCAACAATTAAAAAAAAGGGGTCGTAGTTCCTGTTTGTGTCCTATACTCGAATAATAAAGGTAATTGAATTACTGCAGACATTCCTCACTGTTCCATCATAATAGATGGCAACATCCGGAAGGAGTGCCAGTAAGTTGTTGAACAAAGTTCTAGGTTAAACAACCCTCTAAATGAGCGAACGATCACTTCTCTCATAGGATTGAATCATCTCCCCATATGGGTCCAATCCATGATATAAACAACTTCTCACCACTCTGAATTCCTCGGATGGGTAGTTCTCACAGAACGTCTCGATCACCTCTTGTATGAGAACTATCTATTTGAGGAATTCGGAGTGGTGAGAAGCTGTCTATATCATGGATTGGACCCATATGGGGAGATGATTCATTCCTAGCAGAGAAGTGATCGTTCATTCATCTAGAGGGTTGCTTAAGCTGAAACTTTGTTCAATAGCTTAATGGAACTCCTTCGGGATGTTGTCATCTGTTATGATGGAACAGTGAGGAATGTTGGCAGTAATTGAATTAACTTTATTATTTGAGTATAGGACACAATAGGAACTACGACCCTTTTTTTTCCCGGTTGCCGACTCAAGTAGAGATTCCACATAACAATTCTCATAAACTAAGTAGCATTTGTATAGTTTACCACTATTTTCAATAAACTAAGTAGCATTTTCAATTATATATGTACTATACTTTGAAACTTAGAAACCCGTTTGACATACACTTAATATGGGTGAATGTCGAACAGTCCCCAGTTTGGGACTGTTATTGGATGTTATGTCTCTCACTTGGGCCGGTGCAAATACGAAACGGTACATTTTTTTTATTATTTTGAGGATTAATCGACTGTTATCTCTATATGTTCTCCGAGTGCATACTTAGATTAAGTTATCTTAGTCTATTTTGTGTGCTTGGAGACCATGGGGAGGTGCTGCCGAAATTTTCTTGAAACTCATGAAACTTATTCAACGTGTTTGCACTAGTGACGAGACGCATCCAATAACGGGATAGAAGACTTACCTCTGTCCTGTAGAGATACTAGGTAAATCTAATTCATGCATGAATATCCAAATTAACTTAATGCGTACTTCTGTGTAGTTAAAAATATCAGCCGATCGAAGTTGGATGTACCGTAGGATACCCAGTGATGGGAGGGGATTAGTCTCAGCTTATCGTGTTGGGGTTTTAGATTTTTTGAACAAAGCACTAGAATATACGGATGATCCGTTATGGGAAGATGTGATGCCCGTGTGTCAAGTGTAAAAATCTGATTTGGAAGAAAGTCGACGAGATTAAATTCGACTTATTTTCTCGTGGATTTGTGGATGGGTACTTCGTATGGACTCATCACGGGGAATCAGAAGTGATTGAAAATATTGTGGAACAACCAATTCCATGGGATTCATACGTCGAAAACTATGATCCAGTTGAGATGTTGGTCTATGCTTATGGCCCTACTACTATTGACTGGGCTAAATATGAACCTTCTTCAAGTAGTGCGAAGCAAGTGCCAAATGATACAGCTGCTGCCTTTTATAAGTTGCTATCTGAATCTGGGGTCGCGTTGTATCCGAGAAATGATATGAACACCAAGCTTTCTGCAGTGACGAAGCTCTTACACTTCAAGAATGAGCATGACTGTAGTGAGAGAGGTTTCAACGATTTGCTCGCTATAATTGGTAAGTTCTTACCCAAGTATCATACTCTTCCTGCGAATTATTACGAAGTGAAGAAAATGGTCAAGGGTTTAAATACGGGGTATCAGAAAATCGATGCTTGTGAGCAGGATTACATGTTATACTATGGGGAGGACAGAGATAAGGGACATTGTGATATATGCAGCTTATCGCACTACAAGGTTACAAAACGTGGGGGGAAGGAGAAACATGTTCCCAGGAAAATCTTACGGTACTTTCCACTTGCGCCGAGACTTCAGCGGCTATTCATGTCGTCTCATACGGCTCAATATATGAGTTAGCATCGAACAAGGGATATCGTGCCTGGTCAGCTGACTCACCCAGCAGATGGAGATGAATGGAAGAGATTTGATGTAAATTATCCTGAGTTTGTGGAAGAAGTTAGGAATGTTAGGCTTGATATGGCTACTGATGGCTTTTTCCCTTTTAATAATTTTAGCCAGCCGTACTCAGTTTGGCCAGTCATTATGGTTACTTATAATCTTCCACCGATAATATGCATGAGGGATCCGTATTTATTTTTGACTTTACTCATTCCGGGGGATAAAAGTCCTACAAAAGACCTTAATGTGTACCTTTGACTGTTAGTGGATGAACTAAAGATGTTGTGGGAGACAGGGGTTCAGACGTATGATAAATCGATATGCGAGAATTTTGTGATGAAGGCAGCCCTGTTATGGACTATCACTGACTTTTTGGCTCTTGGGATGGTTAGTGGTTGGTCAACTCACGGGAAGCTGTCCTGTCCAGTGTGTATGAGGGATGTGCAAGGCAACTAGTTGCAGCATGGGCGGAAATGTAGTTTCTTTGGAACTACTCGTAGATTCTTGCCGCTTGATCACAATTAATGAAAGATGTCTGCACAGTTCAACAGAAAGATAGTAAAGAAGGGGGTTGTTGGTCGGCTGTCGGGCAGTGAGGTCTTGGGCTGGTTGAATCAACTTGATTTTCCTTTGCCGGGGAAGGAACACTGTAAATTGAGAGCAGCCGGGTACGGGAAGACTCATAATTGGACACACTTGCCTATATGGTTTGAGTTGTCGTATTGGGGCACACTTTCAGTTCATCATTGTATAGATGTCATGCATATCGAAAAGAATGTTTTCGAGAACTTGTTTTACACCGTGTTAGATGCGAGTGGTAAAACTAAATACAATGACAATGCTCGAAAATATTTGGAGGCATTGAACATTAGGCGAGTATTGTGGCTTCGCCCTAATACTACGAAACCTAAAACTCCATTTTGTCTTACTAAGCAACAAGTTGAAGACGTCTGTAAGTGGGTTAGTGGGTTGAAGCTCCCAGATGGAAATGCGTCGAACATAACACGTTGTTGTAAGGTTGAGCAATTAAAAATTTCTAGATTCAAGAGTCACGATTGTCATGTATTTATGCAGAAGTTGATTCAAATTGCATTTCATGAGATGTTGCCCAGAAATGTTCTGGATGCATTGACCGAACTGTCAAATTTCTTTCGAGATATTTGCTCAACAATAATTAAGTACAGTGATGTCGAGTAGATGGAGAAGAATATTGTGCTTACCATGTGACAGCTTGAAATGATCTCCCCTCCAGTTTTTTTGACTCGATGGAACATCTGCCTATTCATCTGCTGTATGAACTCAAACTTAGAGGACCGGTGCAATATCGATGGATGTATCCTTTTGAGAGGTAATATATAAACTGCTAATTGCTCTATCCTGCTCATATTAATAATACTTCAATTTGTCTGCATATTATTTATCGTAGGTATATGCGCCGATTAAAACAAAAGGTCAAGAACAAAGCTCGTGTAGAGGGTTCTATTGCTGAACGATATACAGAGGAAGAGCTTGTCAACTTCTACTCATTGTATTTTGACGATGTTGTCTCAACGAAGCACAACCGTTTAGGAAGGAAAGAGGTTGTTGGTTCAATGACTCATGCTGATGATGAGTTAGCTGTATTCACATATCCGGCTAAACCATTTGGCCCTGAGACGCTGACTTACTTAAGCGACAAAGAGTTAAAGATTGTATCTATATACGTGCTTCTAAATATGCCCGAAGTATCATCATAGATCATGTAAGTCTAAGCTTAATTGCTCTAGTTAGTACAATTTACAAGTTTAGTCATCTCTATATATGTTAAAGACATTTTACTAATATCGCAGTTCATTCGAAGAGGAAGCGTATGCTTCTAACCCAACTTTTATTGCAGCAGAATTGAAAACATTCACTAATGCTAATTTCCAACAGTGGTTTAAGAAAAGGGTTGAAGCGGAGAATATTTCTAAGTGTTTTATAGATGTCATCCAAGGACCTTACAAAGTTGTTTGTTCTTTTCCTGGTTGCATCGTGAATGGGTACAGATTTAGAGTCGATGACTTGTATGAACTCACATCAGTCAATTCTGGGGTTGTGGTGTTAGGAAGCTGCTACCAAGATTTTGAGTCTAATTACTATAGTTGTTTACAGGATGTAGTTGTGCTCAATTATCACGACGGCAAAAAGGTAGTTACATTTAAGTGGAGCTGGTTTGATACTGAAAAGGGGGTTAAAGTTGATCGTAATAGAATCACAACCGTGGATATCAAGTCAGTGTTAAAGTCTGATGATGTGTACGTGTTAGCAAGTTAAGTGACTCAAGTGTATTACGCTCCTAATGTCGTAACTACTCGAAGCCCCTGGTACACAATAGTCACTACTAAAACACGCTCATTTAATGCTGATAACATATTTGGTATAGATGAGGCGTTGCAAGAAGATGTGAGCTACCCATTGGCCGTAGTG
Organism: Panax japonicus; assembly: GCA_020205505.1. NCBI lineage: Eukaryota > Viridiplantae > Streptophyta > Magnoliopsida > Apiales > Araliaceae > Panax > Panax japonicus. The sequence goes on from CM035092.1 coordinate 62,512,961, forward strand.
TTCCATGCTGAAGATGTGGCGAGTACTGATGTCATTGACGTACCTAACGATGAGGATGTCAAGGCCAACGTACACATGAATGATTATGTAATCATTAAGGATGATAACAATGACGAAACTAATCTCGAAACTGAGGATGAGGAAGATACCGAATCCGAGAATGATATACACGTTGATTCTGATGGGTTTGATGTCAGTGCGTAATTGAAAATGAGCATTTATATTAGTACTTATCTCATATTATTAAACCTTACATATTCTTAATCTACCAATTTTGTTATTGCAGTAGGATATTCATGGCTAGACATAGCGGTGGAGGTCATCGAGGTGGTGGGCGATCCGGTACTGGAGACGGTAGCCACGATGGAGGCTCTTCTTTAGGCGCGATTAAGTTATCTTAACTAGGATTTAAATATATATCAGGCTGCATTAATTATAATGATTATTGAAGTACTATGTTAAATATAATTATTACAGACGCACCTCGTTGACGACACCGAGGGACGAACCTCGGTATCTTTGGTCGTCCGCAGGCAGTGCCACTTACAGTACCGGTGGATGTCGTTTCCCAGCAGTAAGTGTTATTATATTCGTACTATTTCTATCAGTTATTGTAAAATAAAATTCACATAACACATATTGTTATACTTTTTCTGTAGTATACTAGACCCGGTGGCTAAGCACACCCTACATGTGATTTGTTTAACGCATCTCCTGAGAGGGTGCATGTGGTTCAGTTAGTATTAGCGGTACGATGCCACTTTTATTCAGACCGTCTTGCGGGAGTTCCACGTAAGTTAAGCATATTAATTATCACCACATAGTTGTATTGGGATGACGAAATCAACTGTTCTTAATTTTAAATAATCTTTTGTTATAGGTTTATAATCGATTTGACTTGAGCATCTCTCAGTCAGCTGGAGATGCTGTGATTGAGCATCACATCGCTGTGAATTACTCTGGATGGCTGTATGAGATGCGACAGAAGGCAGCCCGGGCAGTTGTGGACCAGCCCGGGACCACTATCAGAGATCATCAGCCCCGCATAGTCTCCGATTTATCATGGGAGGCTATGTGTGCGCACTGGGAGGCTGATGAATTCAAGAAAAAGTCCTGAACAGGCGAAGAAGAACCGTGGTCAGCTCCAGATAGTACACACCACTGGTTTTCAGTCGTTCGAGGAGGTGAAAATGGTAAGTGCGTTGTATTTAGTTATTTACGTGTCAAGTTCTCACACAAATACTTAAGACCTGTTTAATGAATGTTTGTATTAGGCGTTAGGGAGGACCTTGGGCCGAGATCCTACCATGCTAGAGTTTTGGGATCGAGCCCACACGTCTAAGGACGAGTGTGCTTTGTCTCTGGCAGCTTTAGCTATACGGGTAAAACTCATCTTACTATTTAGCTTTTAATAATATTCAATCGTAAATAAAATGATTTAATTAACATACTTATATGAAATACATTATAGGACCGATTTCAGAAGCTTCGGGACGAGCGTATAGCTGAGCTAGAGACTACTAGGAGGGGTTCTGAGCCGTTAGATTCCGCCACCCCTCCTCCCTGATATTGTATTAGATCGGGATGAGGAGCTGAGACTATGGGTCGTGTCTTAGGATCCCCCTACTAGCAGTACCGGCAGATATCGAGTGTTGGGTCTGCCGAGGATACCCGCATATACACTTCCTGGAGGTATTTTTTTTTATGTTTCACAAAATTATCTGAATTTATAACATTATATAAATTATTATTAGTAATCAAATTTGTATCTCTTTATAGGCTCCAGCCAGCGCCAACGTCCGAGAGCACATGTCGGACCATCTCATACAGGCGCTGACTTGGATGAAGATATCTTTCGGCGGCTGATAGGGGTCGTGTCAGATAGGTTCCATACCGATCCGATCTTTCGACGTCAGCAGTTGCCTTCCAGTTCTCGTCTTCATCAGATTGCTCAGGATATTATAGCAGGGGCCTCTGCATAAAGTACGGGATTACCTCGGGAGCAGTTCGACGCTTGGAGCGCCGAGATGCTCCGGATGGTGATTACCCTCTTGGAGGAGGCTTTTCGTCCGCCCCACCTACTCAGGTATTCTTATTGTTTATATTTTTCAATTAAGGCTAGTTCGTTAAATTCTCATATATATATATATATATATATATACGGACTAATAATTTATATTTTTGATTCTATCAACAGGGTGGCGATGGCGAGTAGGATGACGATGATGAGCAGGAACACGAGGCTGATTTCCATGCACCAGAGCAGCGTCGTTCACCTCCGCCCGATGATGATACTTTTACTAGTTTATAGTTCATTTGTATATATTCATGATATTGTAGAACTTTTGAATATATTGTATTGTTTAATTGCGTCTGTACAACTATTGTAAATTATATTGTTTAACATTTATGGAACATTAGCTTATATTTGTAATTGGTTAGCTTATAATACGTTTTGATGGATATTTGAATGTGAATGTGAATGTGAATGAGTTGAAGATTACGTTTTAGTGCTACATTGCATATTTGAATGTGAGATACATGTTTATATTATTGTGTATTGGGTTGTGACAAGTTACAGGTACATTAATGGGTTTAAACATTGGAAACTGAACTTTTAAAATCTGCAGTAAAAAAAATAGTTAATTCCGACAAAATAGGGTATTTGCGACGGAACGTCCCTCGGAGATAACAAATAACCAATTTTTAATAAATACCAAAATATTTTAATTTCAGTCATAAATACGCTATCTTCGACGTAACGTATCCGTCGTAAATAATCTATGTCCGACGTAAATTCCGTCGAACTTAATAAGTAGTCATTTTTTTTTATAAATATTGGGTTATTTTAATTTTCACTCGAAATAAGATACGTCCGAGGGAATAATTCCGCCATAAATAGGGCCTATTTTATCCGACAGAAAGTTTTGTCCTCTATATTCTGTCAAAAATAGTTAATGTTCGACGCAAATCCGTCGGAGATAATTTTGTGGAAGATAAGTAATATTCGATAGAATTTTTGACGGATCTTATTTTCAACGCTATCATTTACGACCGAATTTCGGACGGATATTTTTGTCGGAAATAGTTTATGTTCGACAGAACAGGCTTTGGACCAACGGAATAATCCGTCAGAATAAAGCTTTTTCTTTGTAGTGAGTTAGGATTATATTCTATAAGTATTCCCTGCAATATATAAGATATAATTTTATTCTATCTCCAGTATATACTTTTAATTTTTGGATAACTAGATAAACCTTCTTGCTTGTTATCGAATATATGGTCTACATTGTTTTATGTAGCGTGTGTTTTAGTTTTAAAGCATCATTCTTTTATTATAAACTAAAACTATTTTATGTTTCTCATTGTTCTATGATTTGATGATGAATTTGACATGTTTGGCAGAAGGAGCTTTATTTCTATGCGATATAATTCTCATTGCCGACTCTGTCACTAAGTTAATTAATTGCTCGGTGTGAACTCTGTGTTAAATTCTATTGAAGGCTTAAACCTTTTTGTTGTTTTAATTTGTTTTTGAACCGAAATCGCACCGCACAGTTTAAAACCGCACCGCAACAATCAAAAGGGTTTCGTGTGCAATTTTAAATTTGTCAAACCGCACTTAAGCGATTTCGGGTGCGATTTTGACTTCAAATCGCATCAAGATCGCACCCCAACCCAAAGTTCTTAAGTGCTACTATTATTTATTTATATATTTAACTTTTCTGGTTTCGAATCTGCATCAAGATTTGACAACCGATCTTTCATGTGTTTTGTGGTATATGATTGGCCATGTGAAGTGTATAAACATGTTCAACAACTACACATAAACATGGGTTGCAAAAGTCAAGTTTTAAACCCTAATAGTTGATGCAATGGTTTGAGACTTTGAAACGAGTTGTATACTCATACGTCTTGAGTTCAAATATCATCAGCTCTAATTTATCAACAAGTTCCAATTTGTCAAGTCAATAAAATGGTCATGGGGCTACGGGGACGCAGACACAAGCCCATATGAAAAACCTGACCCGAGGTGAGGAGATTAGTCGGACTGTGAATCGGATACTCTATATTATATAAAAAAAGCTATATTTGGATTACTAGAAGAGAAAAAAGAAAAGAGAGGAGTTACACTAAAAAATATAAAAAAGAGAGAAATAGAAAGGGAAGAAAACAGAGTGATATATACTTATGGAAAATAATATACATGTCTATATATATTTGACAAAATTAAATTGCGACCAACGTCTAATAAGATATAATAAATTAAACTAGAACCCTTCAAAATTCTTATATATCTCATCTATGCATATAATTCGACTGAAATTTTTGTTTGGATATCTTCTCCTAATTAGAAATGATTATAGAGAGAAGTTATCTTCCTATTCATGGGGAATGGATGATCTTAATTGCAATCCTTAATTCAAAATTAGTAAGTTTTTACTTCCACGACATGATGTTTGTCATTATTAAGTTGTTTCAAATAAAGGTTCCGTCTTAATTTTTTAAATTTGAATAATCAAATTTTAAAATGAACGATACAAGATCTGATAGCAAAAAGATTGATTTGACATAACTTATTTAAAGTTACTTAAATAGATAACAATTTAATCGTACAGATGCCGAAAGTATGCAAAAATAAGAAAATATATAAATTTTCCTATAGTTTACTTATATGCAACCTTGACTTTATACTAATAATAAAAAAATTTCAAATCTGAGTTGCACAAATATAATTATTTTACACCATTATAATAATGGTGCTTTGCAACCTGAAATTATATGAGTATATTTTACATGCCTCCTATTTAATTATTTAATATTATTATAAGAATGTTGCCACATATTTTTAGATTATATTAAAATTTACATATTTTAATATTTTGAATGCTTTTTTCATTCGTATGATTGGATTGTTAAATGAATATCAAATCATTCTATATTTGATCGTTATACTCCCATTATCATTATACATTTTTTTGTATTTAATCTTCATTTGCAAAACAAGGTCCAAATGATTTGTATGCAGGGGTGTTCATCGGTAAAAAACCGAATCGGTACCGAAAATACCGAGCCGGTACCGATCTAAAATTATCCAAAAAACAAGAACCGAAACCGGTATCAAATTACCAGTTTCGATACCGATTCGGTACAAAATTGATATCGGTTTTTTCGGTTCGGTTTTCGGTTATACCGCATGATAATATATATAATTATTAATAATAATTAAATACTTTTTTTATATATTAATAATTTTTAAAAAACTAAGAAATCATTAACTATTAATAATAATTAATATATAAAATAAAACTACAAAACATTATTAATATATAATTTTTTTTAATAAAACTACTATTATATAAAAATTATTAATATATAAAAAAATTATTTAATATATAAAATTACAAAACATTAACTATTAATTATTAAACTATTAAATTTCGGTATTTTTGGTATTTCGGTTTTTACCGAATTTAAAAGTCATTACCGCTACCGAAAAGTGTTAAAATACCGAAAAATCGGTATCGAAAAAACCGATTCCGAAAAAAACCTACCGGTACTGCCGGTACCAATAAAAAACCGAAAAACCGAAAACTTTGAGCACCCCTATTTGTATGTTGTTTAAGTTAGATTGTAAATATGTATGTTTTAGTATTATTGAGATAAACCTAAATTCCACATAAAGGTAAAATAAAACTTCTCTTGACTTTATAGAGTGGAATTCTTGTATTAACATTAAAACATAAAAGAAGAAGTAGGGAAATAATTAAGGAATAATACTATACGGACAGATTATACACATGATATATTTATTTGTGTTGGGGTGTGATTATTTAGATTTATTTTGACAGTGAGAGTGTCCTCATTAAAGTAAGATTGTGTTTTCTTATTTAATGAGATAAGAAGGTTTAATTTGAGAAAGAATCTATCAACACTTAATTGTAGTTATAAGGTGATTCTACAAATAATTTCTATTCCTGATTGAATTCTAGTGGACATGACAGTTATGAAAGTAGTATGCATATAAGCCAATCATGTTTGATGATAAAGCATATACTTTGTAAACAATCTTATTCATTTATTAATAAAAAGTATTAATTTATTAAAGGCTTTTAATTATCTACATGATGCTGTTTTATAATATGTGATAAACCCATAGTTTTAAGCAATGCTTTTAGAATAATGATGATGATCATTATAATGAGATCTAAATTCTTAGAAAGCTTAAAACTAAAATAGTTCCCAATCGTTGGATTACTAAATTGGGGATTAGTGAATCCGGATAGATTGGTACATACGTTGCTTGCTCATTGGATGAGGATGATTGATCTCATGATCATTTGTGTGGAGACACTAAAGCAAGTATGTAGGTGCTTATTAGAGAATAAGTTTACTGAACGTGACTCGCTAAGGAATACCTAATGGAGTTTTACTTGCATGTCAATAGGAATTCCTGTAGTGATAGTAGTACAAGTGATCCTTGGACTTGAGATCATCATAGTATCTTGTGTATGATGAGTTATACTTTGACTTATTCCTTAAGACCCTTAGGGTATATCAAAGGGTATGCTTGGGTATAATAAGTTGTACATGGAGATAATGTATGATCAATAAAGAATCTACCACTTCTAGTAAAAGAAGAGAAATGTCCTATGTGATTCGATAAATGACAACCTAGTAGTCCTTGGCCAAGGCAGAATGAAATTAGAAAGGAGTTTCTAATTTGCATTATTTGGAGTTGTGCATTTAAGAGTCAAAATACATATAATTAAATAAAATAAGATTTGACAGAAATTCCATGTCTTATATTTAATTGGGACATTGTATGGTGGAAGGATTGAATTGTACGGTAACTATTTACTCAAAGGTTCTTTTATGATTAATGTTGAAATCTATATTATCTGGAAAGTCGTTGATCGCTAGGGAGGCTTATCCCTATTGTAGAATAAATATTATTTATTTAAATAAATTAATAGTTTAATTTATTTATTTAAATAAGATTAGAATTGTTCTAATTGATTTATTCACAACCGGTTTAATATGGAGAACCTAAAGGGTCACACCATAAAAGGAAGAATAATTATTTAAGAAGTTAATGGCATAATCGTAATGATAAGTTAAGTATATTTAATTTAATATATGGTGATAGAATAAATTAAATAGCTTAATATTTATTATTTAATATTTTGGAAATATTAAATATAAATTAATAAGAGGAGTCTTATTATTATTATTACTATTATTATTATTTAATTCCTAAAGGAGTTTGGGAATTAATTAATATAAGTACTCTCATTTATTCCTAATAGGATTAGGAGGAAAAATTAGTTAAATGAGTTTAATTAATTATCCCTAATAAGATTAGGGAGCCCATTTAATTAAAAGAGTTTAATTAAATAAATAATACCTTATTTTAATAGGGTTACTTGATATCTTTATAAGAGGAGTCTTATATCAGATATCAAACATACGTAATTCCAATTGTTGGAGAGTACGCCTTTTTCTATAGAGATAGAAAAACTAGGGTTTAGCCAACAACCCATCTTCTTGAATTCTTCTTCTTCCTTGGTGGATCACCTCTAGAGGCCAAACACTTGGGTGGCTAACGTTGATCAAAGGAAGGGACACAACCCGGTGGATTCAAGTTGAACGCGAAAAGGATTGGAGGTGAACTTGTACCTGAGGAAGCTCGATCTTCAAGGGTATGGTTCTTGTTCTTATCTTTTCGTTTAATTAATAATTGTGCATAAAGGGTGATCCGGGTATATGGTTTGTAAAATTTTAAATTCTGATTTTTACACGTTTTCGCTAATTTTTTGCAATTTGATTGCGTTCTTGAATGTTACAAACCTAACAGTGGTATCAGAGCCAAACCTTTATGCAAATTATTAATTATTTTGATTTGATATGTATATTGATATGTGTTTTGAACAATTTAATTGGGCATAATTTTATTGTATAAAAATTAAAAAAAAAAATTCAATTTCCGAATACATATGAAATTCGCGAAACTGTGTTTGAAAAATAGTTTCTGTTTTTGCTTAGTCCGCGGCTGACTTTTATTTTCAAAAGTGAATCATGTTATTTCGGTTAGCATGCCTTCAATTAAAAAAAAAACTGATTCATGTGAACCGTACGGCTGCTTATTCAAAAAAAAAAAAACGTTAGCCTGTTAGTTGCATATCATGCGCACGGAAATCAAGAAACAAAAGTTAACAGTTTCTTTCAAATAGCCAAAATTCGGTTATGTTATATATATAATAGTTATATATATATATAAATTAATCTTATTATTTTATAATTAAAATAAAATGTTTATTTTAATTTTAAAATAAAAGGTTTATTTTAATAATAAAATAAAAGATTTATTTTAATATTAAAATTATAATTTCATGCTAACTAATTAGAGTTGGAATTGGATTCCATGATAACTAATTGGAGTTGAAATTGGATTCTATATTTCCTTAAATAAAGGAGTTTATTTAGATATGAAATAAGATTTCATATTATTCAAAATAAAAGAGTTTATTTGTGAATAGGAAAGAGAATCCAAATTTCCCTAAATAAAGGAGTTTATTTAGATATGAAATAAGATTTCATATTATTCAAAATAAAGGAGTTTATTTGTGAATAGGAAAGAAAATCCGTGTTTTCCTAAATAAAAGAGTTTATTTAAGATATGAAATAAGATTTCATATTACCCAAAATAAAGGAGTTTATTTTGACTTGGAATTGGATTCCATAATTAATTAAAATAAAGGAGTTTATTTTGATTAAAAATTTTGATTAAAATAAAATAGTTTATTTTATTCAAAATTGGATAAATTAAAATAAAATAGTTTTATTTTGATTTAAATTTGGATTAAAATAAAGGAGTTAATTTTGATTCAAAATTAGATTTTATACTAACTAAATTTGCTCATTAAATGATATCAATATATATATTAAATATTTATTATTCATGAGATGAATGTTATTTATTGATGTATATGGTGATGTGTATGATAATAAATGGGATTGATTATGGACTATTGACCAATGCGATTGGATTTTATTTTAGTTGGATGCATGAATGTATGGGTTTTATTAAATAGGGTCTGTGTACCTCGTCTTCTCTAATTTTTCTTAATGTAAATTCTATCTCCCTCCTATGTACTTCCCCTTGACTGCTGATCAAGGTTTCTATTTATTTTAAATAGTTTTGTAATAGGAATAGTTAGAATTAATTTTGAAGAATTGGAGATCAAGGAGCAAGGAGCGCTTGAAGACCCGTTTGTAATGGAGCCCGGGTTTAAATGTAATAGTTATATTTAAATATTAATTTTTGCACCCCTAGGGTTTGACCTTTTGGTTCACTTGGTGGCTCTAGTGAACCAAACTAGAATAAAAGTCCATAATCAATCCAGATAGAATATAGTATTCTATATGTGCATGCTTATGATATATATATTATATATTATGCAAACATGCTTCGCATGTTCATTAATATGACGCGTATTTTATATATATATGTGCATGCGTGCTAAACAAGATGAGACATATTAATAACAAACCCCTCAAATATTTTATATTAAGTTGTAACGTTCAAAGATATTTGGAATATCGAACGTCGCCTTCTAGCATGATAGAAACAATAGAGTATTGAATATTTAATATGAGTTTGTTGTGCACACACAAGGCGAGTATTAAATATTTAAGATGTTGTTTTTATTACATATGATGTTTATAAGGAATTGAACATTACTGCTTTGTTGTGCACACACAAGGGCTGTAGTTTTCTCTTTACTTATATGAAAATGCTGGGTCTGACTTAGCTTAAATCATTTTAGTTCGGATGTGCACACACTTGACCATTACGATTTAAGAGGCAAAATACAAGGAGTTACATAGTTGATGTAATTGACAAGAGTTGTCTACCTATTTATTTATATATAGTTTGTTGTGCACACACAAGGCTATATACATTTGAAATGGGATCCTTATTCTCACTAGCATATCTTTAATTAGATTTTGCCGAACTATATAAGTGAGGGTAATATAGTTTGAAGAAAATAGTGGGAGATACCAATTTAAAACAAGACCTAAATTATTTTGGTAATTAATAAAAGAATGTATGTTAAAATGTTGTTAATTACAAATTCATTTACAGATTTTTACAATGTCTAAATTACTATCACTGCATAGCATATTAGATGCTTATTTAACCGGACCAAATTAAATGGATTGGTTAAGGAATTGAGAATAGTTCTCACGGCTGAAAAGCTATCTTATGTCCTTAATACGCCTATCCCTGCAAAGGTTGCAGACAATGCCTCTGAGGAAGAGATTGCTACTTTTAGAAAGTGGAAAGATGATGCACAGTTGGCTCAATGCATCATGCTCGCATCCATGAGTAACGAGCTTCAGCGTCAGCTTGAAACTATGGATGCTCCTACTATATTCCTGCACATCAAGTAGTTGATGGTGAGGAAAGTATGACTCATAGATATCAGATATCTAAGGAGCTCTTCCGATCTAGAATGACCGATGACACTACAGTATAGATAAAAGTCCTTAACATAATCAATTTGATTGATCAATTAGGACAACGGGTTTTATCCTGGATGGAGAGTTGAGCTAAGATTTGATCTTGCACTCACTCCCAGACTCTTTTCATAATTGTTGTGAATTTTTCATATGAACAAGCTAGATATCAGCCTCGCTGATTTGCTTAACATGTTGAAAAATGTTGAGAGTCACTTTCCAACCAAGAAAGACTATGTCTTACTGGTAGGGGCCATAGGATCTTCTGAAAAGAAGAATGATTCAAAGAAGGTAAATATAAAGGCAAAAACAAAGGATAATAAGAATAAAACTGATACGAATAGCAAAGGAGTTTGCTTCCACTGCAATAAGCCTGAACACTGGAAGGAAACTGCAAGAAGCATCTTGCAGAGGCTAACCAAAGAAGCTTAGTGAAGTTTCGATTACAAATACAAATTTGTTCATGATTTAAATAAATTTTTTCTTTAAGTCAAGGTTCTATTTGGGTATTGGATACCGTCTTTGGTTATCATAAATATAGATTTATGAAGGGACCAAGTAGAAGTAGAAAGCTAAACAAATATAAGTAAACCTATGTGTGGGAAATGAAGCAAAGGTTGCTGCATTAGCCATAGGAACTTATAGTTTAGCAATGCCTACGGGCAAGTCTATTAAGTCAATAAGTTGTTATTGTATTCCAGTTCTTGTTAGAAACATTATTTCCATTTTATTGTTGGACAATGAAATCTTTGGTATTATAATAAGAACAATTGTTGTTCTATTTATAATAATAATGTTTTGTATAGAACTGGAATATTACTTAATGAATTTTGTATACTTGACTTACGTGAAAAATATATTTTACAAATTGAACAAACTAGTATAAGAAAAGGAGATGATCATTCAAAGAGTTGAATGTATGTATTTGTTGAAATACAAGTGTGAATTATTTGAAAGGTTCAAAGAATTCAGAAATGAAACAAATTGACAAAGTATTAAGATTCTTTGATTAGATCAAGGAATAAATACTTGTGCAATAAGTTTCTAGATCATCTCAAATGGTTTTCTCATAATGGACACATCCTGATACGCAATAATTGATTGATGTATCTGAAAGGAAAAATCGTACCTTGTTGGACATGGTGCGGTCCATAATGATTTTGCCGACATTCCAGTATCCTTCTAGGATCATGTCTTAGAAATGGCTGCATATCTACGGAAAAGGTAACCTCAAAATCCGGCCCCAAGACTCCATAAAAGTTATGGACAGGGAGGATTCCTAATCTTAAGTATGTTAAGATAAGGGGTTGTCTAACTTATGTGAAAAGGTTTCAAAGGATAAGCTTGGGACAAAATTTGACAAGTACAGATTTGTGGGACATCCTAAAGTAAGTTTAGGGCATATGTTCTATGATCCTACTTAGCAAAAGGTGTTTGTTGCGAAACATACTGCCTTCTAAGATAAAGGTGTTTATCATTGAAAGGGCTAGTGGGAGGATAATACATCTTGAAAAGTTCAAGAACCACAAAACACTACAAGTCAAATAAGAGGAACCTATAGATAGACCTATTGTACCACAACCGAATCGTAAATCTGGAATAGTACCGAAGATACCTGGGAGGTATGGATTCATCATGGATGATGATGATGAGGTACGTATCATAGAAGATGATGATCCAGTTATATACGATGAGGTAAGAGTTGTAGACACTCAGAGAAATGGATTGAAGCAAGTTTCTCAAATTATGGAACATTCGTTTTGATGAGACAATCAAAAGAGTTTGATTTTATCAAAAACAAGAATGAACCTAGTGTGTACAAAAGGGTCAGTGGGAGCGTCGTGACATTCTTAGTATTATATGTTGATATACTATGGATAAGGAATGACATACCAATGCTACAATCAGTAAAGATAAAGTTGTCTAAAAATTCCTCCATGAATGATTTGGGAAGAGTATCTTAATTGGGGATGCAAATCTATATAGATAGATTTAAAAGGATGCTCGGCTTAACCCAAGGAACGTATATTCATTTGATGCTAAAGTTGTTTAGCATGGCAAACTCCAAGAGTTGTCTCATGTTGATGAGCCCTGGAGTGTATCTCTCTTAATAGTCCCCATAGACTCCTAAAAGAGAGATCGCATGAGTGACAATCATGTATGCAATGAAATATACGCGACCTGATATTGATCAGTCATATTCTGGAGAAGTTCACTGTGAGACAGTGAAAAACATCTAAAAGTACTTAACCGGCACTAAGGATGTGATCATAATAAATGGTGGGTCTGAATTAAAACTAGAGGGCTTAACAGACTCAAGTTTTTCAGACATATCAAGACGACAGAAAATCCACTTTAAGGTAAAGGGTTACCTTGAACGGTGGTGCAGTGAATTGGAAAGGTTCCAAACAGCAAAGAGTTGTTGGTTTAGTGATAAAGACAAAGTATATAGCTGTAAATGAAGCTACAAGTTGATTGTTTGGATTATAAGTTCATTACAGAACTAGGAATAGTTCCTAAGTCTCATCTTGGATCTAAACATGTATTGTGGCACTTTCATTTGATTATAAGAATCATTGAAAGATGGGAAATCACTATAGAGATAGTGGACTCTCAAGAACAACATTACATATCCATTAACTAAAGCTTATCCAACAACAGGATAATCGTCACTTAGAGAAGAAGGGTATGAGATACCATGGCGATTGACTTTAGTGCAAGTGGGAGATTGAAAGTAGTATGCATATAAGCCAATCATGTTTGATGATAAAGCATATACTTTGTAAACAATCTTATTCATTTATTAATAAAAAGTATTAATTTATTAAAGGCTTTTAATTATCTACATGATGCTGTTTTATAATATGTGATAAACCCATAGTTTTAAGCAATGCTTTTAGAATAATGATGATGATCATTATAATGAGATCTAAATTCTTAGAAAGCTTAAAACTAAAATAGTTCCCAATCGTTGGATTACTAAATTGGGGATTAGTGAATCCGGATAGATTGGTACATACGTTGCTTGCTCATTGGATGAGGATGATTGATCTCATGATCATTTGTGTGGAGACACTAAAGCAAGTATGTAGGTGCTTATTAGAGAATAAGTTCACTGAACGTGACTCGCTAAGGAATACCTAATGGAGTTTTACTTGCATGTCAATAGGAATTCCTGTAGTGATAGTAGTACAAGTGATCCTTGGACTTGAGATCATCATAGTATCTTGTGTATGATGAGTTATACTTTGACTTATTCCTTAAGACCCTTAGGGTATATCAAAGGGTATGCTTGGGTATAATAAGTTGTACATGGAGATAATGTATGATCAATAAAGAATCTACCACTTCTAGTAAAAGAAGAGAAATGTCCTATGTGATTCGATAAATGACAACCTAGTAGTCCTTGGCCAAGGCAGAATGAAATTAGAAAGGAGTTTCTAATTTGCATTATTTGGAGTTGTGCATTTAAGAGTCAAAATACATATAATTAAATAAAATAAGATTTGACAGAAATTCCATGTCTTATATTTAATTGGGACATTGTATGGTGGAAGGATTGAATTGTACGGTAACTATTTACTCAAAGGTTCTTTTATGATTAATGTTGAAATCTATATTATCTGGAAAGTCGTTGATCGCTAGGGAGGCTTATCCCTATTGTAGAATAAATATTATTTATTTAAATAAATTAATAGTTTAATTTATTTATTTAAATAAGATTAGAATTGTTCTAATTGATTTATTCACAACCGGTTTAATATGGAGAACCTAAAGGGTCACACCATAAAAGGAAGAATAATTATTTAAGAAGTTAATGGCATAATCGTAATGATAAGTTAAGTATATTTAATTTAATATATGGTGATAGAATAAATTAAATAGCTTAATATTTATTATTTAATATTTTGGAAATATTAAATATAAATTAATAAGAGGAGTCTTATTATTATTATTACTATTATTATTATTTAATTCCTAAAGGAGTTTGGGAATTAATTAATATAAGTACTCTCATTTATTCCTAATAGGATTAGGAGGAAAAATTAGTTAAATGAGTTTAATTAATTATCCCTAATAAGATTAGGGAGCCCATTTAATTAAAAGAGTTTAATTAAATAAATAATACCTTATTTTAATAGGGTTACTTGATATCTTTATAAGAGGAGTCTTATATCAGATATCAAACATACGTAATTCCAATTGTTGGAGAGTACGCCTTTTTTTATAGAGATAGAAAAACTAGGGTTTAGCCAACAACCCATCTTCTTGAATTCTTCTTCTTCCTTGGTGGATCACCTCTAGAGGCCAAACACTTGGGTGGCTAACGTTGATCAAAGGAAGGGACACAACCCGGTGGATTCAAGTTGAACGCGAAAAGGATTGGAGGTGAACTTGTACCTGAGGAAGCTCGATCTTCAAGGGTATGGTTCTTGTTCTTATCTTTTCGTTTAATTAATAATTGTGCATAAAGGGTGATCCGGGTATATGGTTTGTAAAATTTTAAATTCTGATTTTTACACGTTTTCGCTAATTTTTTGCAATTTGATTGCGTTCTTGAATGTTACAAACCTAACAAGTTATAAATACAACAATAAGCAATGGTTTAGGGGACACAGAACACAATTACATATGACACAAATAAACATTTTGTACTATCTATATTATTCTAATAGATATCTCTCTCTCTCTCTCCGTAGTTTTTTCTTAATTGGGTTTTTACGTAAATTCTGGTGTTCATATTTTATATCTCTTTGTTTATGTTTATGTGAGTGTATTTCGTGAGTTTAATTTCACAACAATACAATTAACTTGTTAGTGCGATTTTGGCCTGTTGTTGATTTCATTAGGCGTACAAAATTTAGCGTTAACATTGGCGCCGTCTATGGGAAACGCTTGTTCTAATATTGAATTAAAATCACCAATTTATCAAGAAAGGGAGATCCTACACATAACATATAAGTGGTTCTCTTTTTTCAAATTATAAAATTTGGTTGAGGGGAGATAATGCTGGAGGTGGATGGTTTTAGTATATTTATGCAAGCTGCTGGTGGGAGAGTACTTCGAATATAGAGGCTATTGGTGGGAGAGTACTTCGGATGTAGAAGCTACTGGCGGGAGAGTACTTCGGATATGGGAGCTACTGGTGGGAGAGTATTTCGGATATGGAAGCTACTGGTCGGAGAGTACTTCGGATATGGAGGCTACTGGTGGAAGAGTACTTCAGATGTAGAAGTTACTAAAGGGAGTGTACTTCAGATATGAGAGGTACTGTTGGGAGAGTAATTCAGATATAGAAGCTACTGGTCGGAGAATACTTCAGATATGAAGGCTAATGGTGGGAGAGTACTTCGGATATGAAGGTTATCGGTGGAAGAACATTTCGGATATATAGGCTACTTGTAGGGGAGTAATTCAGACTTGGATTACTGGTTATTGTCACTCTTTTGGCATGACAACAAAATTAGCAGGGGAAAATATTTTTGGGCAAGATATAAGATTGGTATTTGATTCAACCTTCTTTATTTATTCGGGCTGAATTGGCTGTGGGGAAGGATACACAAGCTTGGTGTAGGCTTCAACGGTTTGAGATGTTCGTCTATGATACTTCGGATTACATCATATCACTTCATTCTAACTTCAACTATCTACTTTGGTGTTTTTGGAGGTTCGGAGGTGTGTGTTCAGCCTTTGGGTGAACAATAATTTTATGTTCGGAGATACATTCAGCCTTTGTGCGATCTTTAGGGTGTTTGGAGGTTCGATGGGATTTGCTCGACCCTTTGTTGGCGAGTAGGATCGTTTGGTGGTTTAGTGGGATCTACTCGACCCTTTGTTGGTGAGTAGGATCGTTTGATGGTTCGGTGGGATCTACTTGACCCTTTGTTGGAAAGTAGGATCGGTAGGTTGTTTGGTGGGATCTGCTTGACCCTTTGTTGGTATGTAGTGTAAGACCCCAACTTTTATGAATAAAAATTAATTTCTCTCGAAATATATTTTTGAATATTATGGTGTGGATATAATATAATGTTATAGTTGTGGGTAATATTTACAAAATTTACAAAGTAAGCAAGTGGTTATATAATATTCGATTGGTCTGGGAATATTCGTTTTAACAGGGAATATTCGTACGACACAATCATTGGTGGACCCCACAACGGAAGTATTGTCGTAATACAAAAACGACAGAATTATCTTTTTATAAAAATAACGGCGGAAGTGTTACCGTTAAAACTGTTGAACTACCCAGTAGTAAAAGTACAGTAATACGCGTGGTTGCATAGTAGCACACGATATTGGTTATTGATGCTTAAGTGAGAAGTCACTCAGTTATACTCAATTATTGCTACAATAATTGCTACATCATATCTCTCATATTATTGATTCAATTATTGTCACAGTATCATCTGCATAATATGTTATATTATTAAATCAATAATTGAGATGACAAAGTTATTTATATTATTAAATTGTAATATTTACAATGTCTAGAAGTTCTGTCAAGGAGATGTTTGGTCATCTAATTGCGTGCCAATAAGGAGAAATCCTTATCGGAAAGCCCCCTCTTTCTTGGGAACGACCTGGTTGTTAAATATTGTGAGTTATAATATTAATGATGAATACGTTCGTGTTGATTAAAGATGAAATTGATAGTTCCATTGTGTTGGAATTATTAGTGTTAGTGGATATCGACATTTATTTCGATATTAATTGATGTCTGGAAGTTATATTGACAAGTCGGGTAATTAACCGGATAAATGAGTAATTAATTGCTATTACTTGACATGATTATAACTATTTGTTCACATGTATGTACTATTGATTCACATTCTTGTACTATTAAGGGAGTTGGTGCAAGATTGATAATACTTGCATGACTAAGTTAAAAATGGAGGTATAGATGGACGTATTATACTATAATTCGTATTTTTACATGATTATAAGTATTGATTCACATAATTGAACTATTAATTCACATTATTTACTATTAGGGGATGTGGTGCAAGTTTGATAATACTTGTAGGACTAAATTAAAAATGAAAGAAAAGTTGAAGGTATTGTACTGTAATATTTCGAGCCCCAAAACGTGCAATTATCGAAACTATATTTTTCTATAAATAGAATCTCATTCTTCCTTCATTTATCACCAATTCACTAAAGCTATAAATCAATTATTATAGAAAGAAATTAAAGAGGGAAAGAAGAAGAGAAGTCTGCTACCTCTCTACTCCAGTATCTAGTTTCTTTCTAAGGTAAGGGGTATTATTTCTTTCGTATTCATGAAGAGAGCTTTTGTTATTCCATTCTTTATTATTATGTTGGAATAACCTGTCTATGCGAAGTACCGCATACATGGTGAAATTCTTATATTATTTCATTCTTTATTATTTTGTTGGAATATCCTATCTGTGCGGATTACGCTAGACCTGGTTCCATTCTTTATTATTCTGTTGGAATAACCTATCTATGCGGTCTATCACATGCATGGTGAATTCTTTGTTATTCCATTCTTTATTATTCTGTTGGAATATCCTGTCTGTGCGGATTACGCTAGACCTGGTTCCATTCTTTATTATTCTGTTAGAATAACCTTTCTGTACGGTCTATCGCATGCATGGTGAATTCTTCTGTTATTCCATTCTTTATTATTCTGTTGGAATATCCTGTCTGTGCGGATTACACATGACCTAGTTCCATTCTTTATTATTCTGTTAGAATAACATGTCTATATGGATTATTACATACATGGTGAATGATCCTTCGTATTCATTCCTTATTAAATTGTGGAAATGATCTGTCTACGTGAATTACCGCATAACGGGTGAAAATCAATTTGCAGTTTCATATATTCTATGATACTCATTTGGTTAAAGTTTTGGCTTCTATACTCCATGAAATTAGTAGAATATCCTGGATATTTGCGCTTCATCCGATATCTTTTCATGGAAATATTATTCTGAGAATTCTTGAATTTTACTCCACAAAGCAGTATTATGTTGACAATTTGGACGTAATTGATTTCAAGATAAATTAACTTATAAATCTTTAAAATTTATTCTTGAACTTGTTTTATTGAATTATTATGTCATTGCCATCATCCTCATGCTTATATTGTGATGAAAGTCATCTTTAGCTTACGTACATAGATGGACTTAGTATGATTATGACCAGGGATTATTCGGTATAATCATGACTTGTAATGTTATAAATGATGTGGTAAAAGTCCTCAGTAGCCTGTAGTGCATTGATGGTTAGTTTTTGGTATGATTATGACCAGGGATTATTCGGTATAGTCATGACCATAGATGATTTAATGAATATCCTTGGTCCGTAGTGCAGGGATGACTCGATGATGTGGTTTATTTATTAAGATGAGTCTCAGCGATAAAAATTGATGAAAATATTTTAAATCATAGAAGATAGTAGATATCGTGTTCTACTTGACTCTTCTAACGGATTTTTTATTCCGCTGCAGTTAAACTTGATGTCTATTGTATTTTATCAGTTTAACATTATTGAAGACTATTGATAATTTATTCTGCATTATCATAGTCATAATATTTCTTACTGGGCTAGTTGAGCTAACCCTTTCTTTCACTGTTCTCTTCAGGAAATGAGAATATAGCTGGGACGAGTCGGGGAACGGAGTGATGGTCCAGATGATAGCATTAGTAGTCCTCACTATTCTGGTAAATAGTGTGACAATAAATGTAATGAGGACTCCATTGAGTGTGGATATTGTCTAGATGACAATATTCTTATTAAAACTCTTAGATGGGTAATGTATACCTATTTTTTGGGCGTCACACGTAGGTTTATTTGGTGGTTTGGTGGGATCTGCTTAACGCTTTGTTGGTGGGATCTGCTTGACCCTTTGTTGATAAGTAGGATCGTTTGGTGGTTCGGTGGGATCTGCTTTACCCTTTGTTGGTAAGTAGGATCGTTAGGTGGTCGGTGGGATCTACTTGACCCTTTGTTGGTAAATAGGATCGTTTTGTGGTTCGGTGGGATCTGATTGACCCTTTGTTGGTAAGTAAGATCGTTTAGTGGTTCGGTGGGATTTGCTGGACCCTCTGCTGGTAAGTAGGATCGTTTGGTAGTTCGACAGGATTGTTTGGTGGTTCGGTGGGATCTGTTCGACCTTTTGGTGGTGAGCAGGATCATTTGGAGGTTTGGTGGGACCTGTTCGACAAGTTTTTTGGTGAACATAATTTTTTGGAGGCTCGATTAGACATGTTCGACCATTTGGCGGTGAACAAGATTGATTAAAGGTTCAGTTGACCTGTTCGATCCTTTGGCGGTGAACATGATTGATTGAAGGTTGGTTCGGTTGTGATAAGGTTGGTTCTTTACATCTTCGGTAGTGATAAGGTTAGTTCGGTTTGTATAAGGTTGATTCTTTATATCTTCGGTAGTAATAAGGGCAATTGTTTGTCTATCTTAGGAGTGAACAAGAGGCATGAGGAAGAGATGTTGGGAGTTAGAAAATTTTTGTTTTGCGTATGGAGTTCGGGTGTGATAATTAGTCCTCGAAAGATATGGATTTTCGGTTGGTATAAATTTGTATACTATCTTATTTTAAGTTCCTTATAAATAAGAGACTGGGGGCAATGTTTGTGACGCCCCAAAAATAGGTATACATCACCCATTCTGAGTCACCAAATATATGTTACAGAAATAACTACAACTTTATTAATACAATTGTCGTGCAAAATACGACAACATATAAACTGTGAGTTTAAATACAAATATTGTCTTCTAGACAATATTCACACTCAAATAAGTCCTCATTACAATTATTGATACATTATTTTATAAAAATAGTGAGGACAACTAAAACAACTTTCTAGAACCATCTTTTCATACCCCGACTAGTACTCGCTACATTCTCGCCTCCTGAGAAGAAAAATGGAACAAAAAGGAAAATGGTGAGCTCAACTAGCCTAGTAAAGAATATTATGACTAAGATAATATAGAATAAATGTGATGCCCCCAAAATAGGTATACATCACCCATCTTGAGTCGCCAAATACATGGAATAAAATTTAAATAAAACTTAATTATACGACTATCGTGTAAAATACGACAAAAACATAATCTAAGAGTTTTAAAACGAATATTGTCATCTAGACAATATCCACACTCAATGGAGTCCTCATTACATTTATTATCACACTATTTAACAGAATAATGAAGACTACTAATGCTATCATCTGGACCATCACTCCATTCCCCGACTAGTCCCAGCTATATTTTCATTTCTTGAAGAGAACAATGAAAGAAAAGGGTGAGCTCAACTAGCCTAGTAAGAAATATTATGACTAAGATAATGCATAATAAGTTATCGTTAGCCTTCAACAATGTTAAACTGATAGAATATAATAGACAACAAGTTTAACTGCAGCGGAACAAGTAATCCAATAGAAGAGTCAAGTAGAGCATGATATCTACTATCTTCTAATATTTAAAAAGATTTTCATCAACTTTATTGTTGAGACTCAGCTTAATAAATAAATCACATCATCGAATCATCCCTACACCACGACCAAGGATATTCATGTAATCATCAATGGGCATGACTATACCGAATAATCCCAGGTCATAATCATACCAACAAAAGTCCATCAATGAACTACAGGCCAATGAGGACTTTTACCACATCATTTGTACCATTACAGGTCATGATTATACCCAATGATCCCTGGTCATAATCTTACCAATCAACAGTTCATCTATGAACGTAAGCCAAAGATGGCTTTCATCACAATATAAGCATGAGGATGATGACAATGATATAAGAGTTCAATTAAAAGAAACAAATGATAAATTTTTAAAAATTTATAATTTAATTTATCCATAATTCAATAATGTTAAAATTGCCAACATGATACTGCTTTGTGGAGTAAAATTCAAGAATGATATTGTATCAAAAATGATTAGGACCAAAAAGAAATCAATTTTTTATCACGAATAGTACTTTGGGCGAATAGTAGCCCATGAATAGTACTTCGGGTATAGTACCCCGTGAATAGTACTTTATGAATAGTATCTATGAATAGTACTTTTGTGAATAATACCGTACAAATGAGTAGTACACATGGATATTACTCCGGCATGAAAAGCTTAAAATTTAACAAGAATGTTCAAAAAATATCCTTGTGAAACGATACTAGATGAAGCGTAAATTTTAAGGATATTTTACTAATTTCACGGAGTATAGAAGAATTACTTAACAAGATGAGGGTATAATCAGGAATACAAGATGAAATAATATTACTCACATACTACACAGTATGGAAGAAAATATTATTCCTATGAATACTAAATAAAAGAACATCCCTTACCTCAGAAAAAGACTGGATACTGGAATAGTGAGGTAGCAGACTTCTCTTCTTCTTTCTCTCTGTAGCTTATCTCTCTATAATTGCTCTTGTGAGTCTTAGTGAATTGGTGAGAATGAAAGAAGAATGAGCTTCTATTTATAGAAAAATATAGTTTCGATAATTACACATTTTGGGGCTCGAAATATTACAGTATAATACATTCGTCTTTTCCTTCATTTTTAATTTAGTTCTGCAAGTATTATCAAACTTGCACCATCTCCCCTAATAGCACATCATGTGAATCAATAGTACGTTCATGTGAATCAATAGTTCTATACATGTGAAAAAAATAATTACAGTATAGTACCTTCATCTGTACCTCTATTTTTAATTTAGTCATGCAAGTATTATCAATCTTGCACAACCTCCCCTAATAGTACATGCATGTGAATCAATAGTACACACATGTGAACACTTAGTTATAAGCATGTGAATTAATAGCAATTAATTGCTCATTTATCCGATTAATTACCTGATTGGTCAATATAACTTTCAGACATCAATTATTATCGAAATAAATATCGATTTCCACTAACACTAATAATCCTAACACAATAGAACTATTAATTTCATCTTTAATTAACACAAACTTATTCATCATTAATATTATAACTCACAATATTTAACATCAGGTCATTCCCAGGAAAGAGGGGGCTTTTCAATAAGGATTTCTCCTTATTGGCGCGCAATTAGGTGACCAAACCTTTCCTTGACAGAACTTCTAAACATTGTCACTATTGCAAATAATAATATGAATAACTTTGTCGTCTTAATTATTAATTTAATAATATAAAATATTATGCAGATAATACTGTGACAATAATTGAATCAATAATATGAGAGATATGATGCAACAATTACTATAGAAATAATTGAGTATAACTGAGTGATTTCTCACGTACACATCAATAATCAATAGCGTGTGCTACTATACAACCACACGTATTACTATACTTTTATTACTGGGTAGTTTAACAGTTTAACGATAAAACTTTCGCCGTTATTTTTATAAAAAGATAATTTTGTCATTTTCTAACTATGACAACACTTCTGTTGTGTGGTCCACCAATGATTGTGGCATCGTACAAAAATTCCCTGTTAAAACGAATATTCCCCGACCAATCGAATATTTTATAAAAACTTACTTACTTTGCAAAATTTTTAAATATTACCCACAACTATAACATTATATCATATCCACACCATAATATTCAAAAATATATTTTGAGAAAAATTAATCTTTATTCATAAAAGTTGGAGTCTTACAACCTCCCCTTCTTATGAAATTTCGTCCTCGAAATTAGGGTGCGTACCTGGTATGTCGAAGAGGTGAGGATACCTTAATTTCATTTCAGATTCTAACTCCCTGATCATTTCCTCCACATCGTGGTTTCTCCATAAAACTTTAACTTGAGATATAACCTTGGAGCATAGAATATGATCCTTCTTATCCAAGATTTTAACAGGTACCTCTTCATAAGTTAAATCTTCCTCTAACTCGTTTGGTTCTAATTCAATAATATGGTTCGGGTCTTTCACATAATTACGTAACATAGATATGTAGAAAATGTTATGAACACGAGACATACTTGGCGGTAAGGCGAGTCTGTAGGCCACAGTTCCTACTCGTTCGAGGATTATAAATGGGCCAATGAATCGAGGATTGAGCTTTCCTCTCTTTCCAAATCTCGTAAATCCTTTCCATGGAGTAACACGTAATAACACATAATCTCCAATATTAAATTCCACGTCCTTTCGATGGAGATCAGCATAACTCTTTTGTCTATCTTGTGAGGTTTTTATATGTTGTCGGATCGTTTGAATCTTTTCTGTAGTCATACGTACCAACTTCGGTCCCAACAACGTTGCTTCACCCACCTCATCATAGCATACTAGAGAATGGAGACATGCCAATACTTGCTTGATAACTGTTATTGTAGAAAAACTCTACCAATGATAAGAACTTGTCCCAACTTCCCTTGAAGTCAAGGACACAGATTCTTAATAAATCTCTCCGACTGCCCGTCCGTTTGAGGATGATATGCCAAACTAAATTATAAATCCGTGCCTATAACTTTTTGCAAACTAACCCAAAATCTTGAAGTGAATCTTGGGTCTCGATCAGAAACTATGGATAGTGGCATACCATGAAATCTTACAATCTTGTTTATGTACATACGAGCAAGACGTTCAAGTGTATAAGTTTCTCAGTATCGGTAAGAAATGAGCAGACTTGGTCAATCTATCAACAATTACCCAAATCACATCTATTCCTTGAGAAACCTTGGGAAGACCAGCAACAAAATCCATGGTAATGTGCTCCCACTTCCATTCTAGAATTTCAAGTGTTTGCAATGGACCTTTTAGCACTTTATGATCTGCCTTGACTCGTTGACAAGTTAGACACCTTGAGATAAACCCCGTTATCTCTCTCTTCATATTGCTACACCAAAATGTATGTCGAAGATCACAATACATTTTGGTACTCCCAGGATGGATTGCAAATGGTGTGTTGTGCGCCTCCATCAGGATTTTATACTTCAAGTCAGAATCATTAGGAACAAAAAGTCTAGATTTCACTAGAAGTATTCCTTCTTCGTCGATTCTTGCTTCTGGAATAGCACCTTCTTGCACTTTCTTCTTCACACGCATCAACTCCAGGTCTGTAGCTTGAGCAACTTTAACTTTATCCATTAAAGTTGGTTATACTCGTATATTTGCCATCATCACATGGGTCCCTGGAGTATTTAAATCTACCTCCATCCTTTGTAAGTCATATAAAATAGGACTTTGTGTTGAAAATATCGCACTCGTACCTGCATATGATCTTCTACTCAATGCGTCAGCTACTACTTTTACTTTTCCAGTATGATATTGAATGGTATGATCGTAATCTTTCAACAACTCAAGTCAACGTTGTTGCCGCATGTTGAGTTCCTTTTGAGTGAAGAAATATTTGAGGCTTTTATGATCCGTATAGATCTCCACCTTCTCTCCATACAGGTAATGCCTCTAAATCTTAAGCGCAAAAACAACAGCGACAAACTCTAGATCATGAGTAGGATAATTCCTCTCATATTCTTTGAGTTGTCGCGAGGCATTGGCTATGACTTTCCCATGTTACATGAGAACACATCCTAACCCTTTGCCTGAAGCATCACTATAGATGACAAATTCCTCCGAGCCAGATGGTATTATCAGAACAGGTGCTGAAATGAGTCTCCTCTTGAGTTCTTGAAAACTCTTCTCACATTACTCGTTCCAACCAAATTTTGTATCTTTTTGAGTTACCTGAGTTAATGGAGTAGCGATTCGAGAAAACCCTTCTACGAATCTTCGATAATAACCAGTTAAGCCGAGAAAACTACGTACTTTGGTCACTGACTTAGGTTGCTCCCAACTTTGAATTGCTTCAATCTTTGCCGGGTCAACAGATATTCCATGATTTTATATCACGTGCTTAAGGAATGCTACTTCCTTAATCTAGGACTCGTATTTCTTCAACTTGGCATATAACTTGTTTTCATGAAGCTTTTGGAGTATCAGCCTCAAGTGTTGCTCATGATCTTCACGGCTTTTGGAATATATGAGAATGTCATCATTAAAAATAGCCACAAAATGATCCAAATATTCCTTGAATACTCGGTTCATCATGTCCATGACGGCAGCAGGAGCATTAGTAAATCCAAAAGACATGACTAGGAATTCATAATACCCGTACCGAATTCTGAAAGCCGTCTTTGGAATGTCATCAGTTTTAATCTTTAACTGATAATATCCGGAACGAAGATCGATCTTTGAAAAGAATTTGGCGCTTTGCAATTGGTCAAACAGATCATTAATACGAGGTAACGGGTACCTATTTTTGATGGTGATATGATTCAACTCTCGTTAATCAATACAAAGTCGCATACTTTCATCTTTCTTCTTCACGAATAGAACAGGAGCACCCCAAGGAGATGTACTAGAACGAATGAAACCGATGTCTAATAATTCCTGCAGTTGGGTCTTTAACACCTGAAGTTCAATAGGAGCCATTCAATATGGGTCTTTAGAAATGGGTTTTGTATCGGATTCAAAGTCGATACAAAATTTAATTTCACACTTTGGGGGTAGGTCAAGAAGTTTTTCAGGGAATATGTCAGGAAATTTATTAACTATAGAAATATCATTCAAATTTGACGTATTTTTATTTAAATCCGTGACATGGGCTAAGAAAGCTTGACATCCGTTTTTTAATAAACGAATAACTTTATGGCTTGATTTGAAAATGATTGACTTTAGTGGTTTGCTTGCTTGAATTCGTATAATAGGTTGGTTAGAAATATGAAAGCTAACAACCTTACAAAAATAATCGATTTTAGCATGATGAGTAGTTAACCAATTAATCCCTAAAATCACATCAAATGTAAGTATTTTCAAAGAGATAAGATCGTCAGGTAACGTGCGGTTACCGATTTGAATCAAACAAGACTTATAAACAGTGAATGTAATGAAGGTTTATCCTAATGGAGTTTCAACAGATAAGTCAAAGTCTAATTTCTTCGGAGTTAAATTTAGATGTTGAGAGCAAGTAGGAGAAATAAAAGAATGGGTAAAATCGATATCAAACAAGGTATATACTTCACTAGAGTTTATGATTAGCTTACCTGTGATCACCTCATTTGGATTCCTCACTTTTTGGGAGGTTACGACAAACGCTCTCCCTTGAACTACCAGTTTTGTCATGTCTGGAACGACCTTTGATGCCTCTATCCCAGCTGAACTTGACTTTGGTGCACAAAAAAATTGGGCTAGGTGACCTTCTCTTCCACAATTGTAACATGCTTTGGACTGCATCACGCAGTTTGGACTGATATGTCCCTCCCCTCCACATTTGAAGCATACAATCGGTGGTCGTTCTCCTTCCTTGAAAACGGGTGATGGTGTTGCTGTCTTTCCATCGTTGTTGAACCTTCTCTTCTTGAAATTTTCACTATTATTGTTTTGGCCATGATTACCACCGAAGTAGGTTACCATTTCTGGCATGTTGATTCCCTCCACGTCTGTTGTCACCGCTTCAATGACTACTACCACTGGTAGTATCGCTTTGCCGGATGCTATCACTTGGTTGGGTTGACTCATTATCACGCTCCAATAACTAAGCCTATTTAAAACATCTGAATACCAACATAGTTTGTGAGAAATGAGGTATTGGCGTATCTCGGGTTTCAAACCTCTTAGAAACATCCGCGTCATTCTCTCCTCATTATCAACCAAGTGGGATGCAAACCAGGATAACTCGGCAAACTTATCTTCGTACTGTGACACGGTTATATTATTTTGCTCCAGCTTGATAAACTCTACCTCCTTCATGTGACGAATACTTTCGGGAAAGTACTTGTCGTTGAACAGTTCTTGGAACTTCTCCCAAGACATTTTCAGTGCGGCAGGTTGAGCATGCTTTATAGATTCCCACCAGTAATCTGCCTCTGCTCGCAACATGAAGGTAGCAAAGGGAACCTTCTGCTTCTCGGAGCATCCCAAGACATCAAATATCTTGGTGATCTGCTTTATCCACGTCTCCGCCTTAAGTGGTTTTGGCTCTCTAAAAAACTCCGATGGTCCCAGCTCCTTGAACTGTTTAGCGGTGACCGTCTGAGAGTTGTTAGTGTTTCTGCCAGCATTTTGAACAGGAGTCTCTCTTTCCTGATGTTGCATGAATTACATAAAGCCTTTGAACATCCCATTATTCATCATCTGGTCGGTGTTGTTGTTTACCTGAGGATTATTGCCTTCCTGATGCACATTATCGTGGGTATTGATCGTTAGTGACTCAATGGTCTCATGTGCTTCATTGCTTATCTCAACATTTTCGGATGCCATTTACAAATACTGCCATAAAATAAGGGTTAATTGACATGTCACATATTATCCCTATACTCGGACCGACCAATTAAGTACCAAATAAACTTAGGTAGGTCATACAAGAGAAGGAATTCCCCGTCTTTCCCCTCCTAGTTCATGTCTCACATCTCAGCCATGGATCATATCCATAAGCTTTGATACCAACTGTGAAGCCCCCAAAATAGGTATACATCACCTATCTTGAGTCGTCAAATACATGGTACAAAATTTAAATACAACTGTCGTGTAAAATACGACAAAACATAATCTGAGAGTTTTAAAACGAATATTGTCATCTAGACAATATCCACACTCAATGGAGTTCTCATTACATTTATTATCACACTATTTAACAGAATAGTGAGGACTACTAATGCTATCATCTGGACCATCATTCCATTCCCCGACTAGTCTCAGCTATATTCTCATTTCCTGAAGAGAACAATGAACGAAAAGGGTGAGCTCAACTAGCCCAGTAAGAAATATTATGACTAAGATAATGCAGAATAAGTTATCGTTAGCCTTCAACAATGTTAAACTGATAGAATATAATAGAAAATAAGTTTAACTGTAATGGAACAAGCAATCCATTAGAAGAGTCAAGTAGAGCATGATATCTACTATCTTCTATGATTTAAAAAGATTTTTATCAAATTTATCGCTGAGACTCAGCTTAATAAATAAACCACATCATCGAATCATCCATGCACCACAACCAAGGATATTCATGTAATCATCAATGGTCATGACTATACCGAATAATCCCAGGTCATAATCATACCAACAACTGTCCATCAATGAACTACATGCCGAAGAGGACTTTTACCACATCATTTGTAACATTAAAGGTCATGATTATACCGAATGATCCCTGATCATAATCATACTAATCAATAGTTCATCTATGCACGTAAGCCAAAGATGACTTTCATCATAATATAAGCATGCGGATAATGACAATGATATACGAATTCAATTAAAAGAAACAAAGGATATATTTTTAAAGATTTATAATTTGATTTATCCAGAATTCAATTGTAAGACCCCAACTTTTATGAATAAAGATTAATTTCTCTCGAAATATATTTTTGAATATTATGGTGTGGATATGATATAATGTTATAGTTATGGGTAATATTTATAAAATTTGCAAAGTAAGCAAGTGGTTATATAATATTCGATTGGTCGGGAAATATTCGTTTTAACAGGGAATATTCGTACGACGGCACAATCATTGGTGGACCCCACAACGGAAGTATTGTTGTAGTAAGAAAACGACAGAATTATCTTTTTATAAAAATAACGGCGAAAGTGTTACTGTTAAAACTGTTGAACTACCTGGTAGTAAAAGTACAGTAGTACGCATAGTTGCATAGTAGCACACGGTATTGGTTATTGATGCTTACGTAAGAAGTCACTCAGTTATACTCAATTATTGCTACAGTAATTACTGCATCATATCTCTCATATTATTGATTCGACTATTGTCACAGTATCATCTACATAATATGATATATTATTAAATCAATAATTGAGATGACAAAGTTGTTCATATTATTATATTAAAATATTTACAATGTCTAGAATTTCTGTCAAGGAGAGGTTTGGTCACCTAATTGCCCGCCAATAGGTAGAAATCCTTATTGGAAAACCCCCTCTTTCCTGGGAATGACCTGGTTGTTAAATATTGTGAGTTATAATATTGATGATGAATAAGCTCGTGTTGATTAAAGATGAAATTGATAGTTCCATTGTGTTGAAATTATTTGTGTTAGTGGAAATCGATATTTATTTCGATAATAATTGATGTCTGGAGGTTATATTGTTCAATCGGGTATTCGGGCCACTTTTCGTGTCGGAGTAATATTCACGAGTTATTATTCACGGGGTGCTATTTACCCAAAAAATATATTTCTTTTTGGTCCAAATCATTTTTAGGTACAATATTATTCCATGAGGAGATGTGCTAATTTTTCAGACCGTTGGTTGAAATTATAATAATAAATCAATATGGATCGTTGGTTTAAAGTTTTAATAGTAAATCAATATGGATCGCTGGTTTAAAGTTTTAGTAGTGAATCAATATGGATCGCTGGTTTAAAGTTTTTATAGTGAATCAGTATGGATCGTTGCTTTAAGTTTTAATAGTAAATCAATATGGACCGTCCGTTTAAAAGTAAATCAATCTGGACCGTTCATGAATTAGTTACTATTCAGTCTATTCTCCTATAAATAGAAGCTCATTCCTTCATTATTTCTTACGAATTCACTGAAACTCTAGAGAGAGAAATTATAGAGAGAAAATCTATAAAGAGAAAGAAGACGAGAACTTTGCTACTTCACTATTCCAGTATCTAGTTTTCTTCTAAGGTAAGGGATATTATTTGTTGTATTCGTAAGGGGTATTATTTATTTCTTATTCATGAAGAGAACTTCTATTATTCCATTCATTATTATTATGTTGGAATAACCTGTTATGCGAAGTACCACATATATGGTGAAATACTTCTGTTATTCCATTATTTATTATTATGTTAGAATAACCTGTTTATGCGAAATACCACATACATGGTGAAATTATTCTATTATTTCGTTCATTATTATTCTGTCGGAATATCCTGTCCGTGCGTTTATGCCGGACCTGGTTCCATTATTTATTATTCTATTGGAATAACCTGTCTGTGCGGTCTATCGCATGCATGGTGATTTCTGTTGTTATTCCATTCTTCATTATTCTGTCGGAATATCCTGTCTGTGTGTTTACACCGGACCTGGTTCCATTATTTATTATTCTGTCGGAATATCCTGTCTGTGCGTTTACGCCGGACTTGGTTCCATTATTTATTATCCTGTTGGGAATAACCTGTCTGTGTAATCTATCACACGCATGGTGAATCCTTCTGCTATTCCATTCTTTATTATTCTGTTGGAATAACCTGTCTATGTGGATTATCACATGCATGGTGAATGATCCTTTGTATTTATTCCTTAATAAAATGTGGAAATGATCTGTATACGTGGATTACCGTATGGCGGGTGAAAATCCATTTGTAGTTTTATAAATTCTATTATACTCAGTTAGTTAATGTTTTAGCTTCTATACTCCATGAAATTAGTGGAATATCCTTGATATTTGCACTTCATTCAGTATCTTTTCATGGAAATATTCTTCTGAGCATTCTTGAATTTTACTCCACAAAGAAGTATCATGTTGACAATTTGGACGTTATTAATTTTTGGATAAATTAATTCTTGAACTTGTTTTATTGAATTATTATGTCATTGTCATCATCCTCATGCTTATATTATAATGAAAGTCATCTTTGGCTTACGTGCATAAATGGACTTAGTATGATTATAACCAGGGATCATTCAGTATAATCATGACCTGCAATGTTATAAATGATATGGTAAAAGTCCTTAGTGGCCTGTAATGCATTGATGGATAGTTTTTGGTATGATTATGACCATGGATTGTTCGGTATAGTCATGACCATTGATGATTTAATGAATATCATTGGCCCGTAGTACATTGATGATTAGATGATGTGTTTTATTTATTAAACTGAGTCTCAACGATAAAAATTGATGAAAACATTTTATACCATAGAAGATAGTAGATTTTATTCTCTACTTGACTCTTCTAATGGATTGCTTGTTCCGCTGCAGTTAAACTTGATGTCTGTTGTATTTTATCAGTTTAACATTATTGAAGACTATTGATAATTTATTCTGCATTATCATAGTCATAATATTTCTTACTGGACTAGTTGAGCTCACCCTTTCTTTCATTGTTCTCTTCAGGAAATGAGAATATAGCTGGGACGAGTCGGGGAACGGAGTGATGGTCCAGATGATATCAGTAGTAGTCCTCACTATTCTGTTAAATAGTGTGACAATAAATGTAATGAGGACTCTATTGAGTGTGGATATTGTCTAGATGACAATATTCTTATTAAAACTCTCAGTTTATGTTTTGTCGAATTTTACACGACAGTTGTATTATTAAGTTGTATTTGTATTTTTATACCATGTATTTGGTGAATCAGAATAGGTGATGTATACCTATTTTGGGGGCGTCACATCAATAATGTTCAAATTTCCAACATGATATTGCTTTGTAGAGTAAAATTCAAGAATGATATTGTATCAAAAATGATTAGGACCGAAAAGAAATCAATTTTTGTCATGAATAATACTTTGGGTGAATAGTATCCCATGAATAGTACTTCGGGAATAGTACCTTGTGAAAATTACTTTATGAATAGTACTCGTGAATAGTACCCCCGTGAATAGTACTTTATGAATAGTATTTTATGAATAGTACCCATGAATAGTACTTTTGTGAATAATACCATATGAATGAATAGTACTCATGGACAGTACTCCGACATAAAAAGCTTAAAATTTAACAAGAATGTGCAGAAAATATCCTTGTAAAACGATATTAGATGAAACACAAATTTCAAGGATATTCTACTAATTTCATGGGGTATAGAAGCAATACTTTAACAAGTTGAGGGTATAATCAGGAATACGAGATGAAATAATATTACTCACATACTACAGAGTATGGAAGAAAATATTATTCCTATGAATACTGAACAAAATAATATTCCTTACCTCAGAAAAAGACTGGATATTAGAATAGTGAGGTAGCAGACTTCTCTTCTTCTTCTCTCTGTAGCTTATCTCTCTATAATTGCTCTTGTGAGTCTTTGTGAATTGGTGAGAATGAAAGAAGAATGAGCTTCTATTTATAGGAAAATATAGTTTCGATAATTGCACGTTTTGGGACTCGAAATATTACAGTATAATACATTCGCCTTTTCCTTCATTTTTAATTTAGTCCTGCAAATATTATCAAACTTGCACCACCTCCACTAATTGTACATCATGTGAATCAATAGTACGTTCATGTGAATTAATTCTTCTACATATGTAAAAAAATAATTATAGTATAGTACCTCCATCTATACCTCCATTTTTACTTTAGTCATGCAAATATTATCAATCTTGCACAACCTCCCCTAATAGTACATGCATGTGAATTAATAGTACACACATGTGAACACATAGTTATAAACATGTGAATTAATAGCAATTAATTGCTCATTTATCCGATTAATTACCCGATTGGTCAATATAACTTCCAGACATCAATTATTATCGAAATAAATGTCGATTTCCACTAAGACTAATAATCCCAACACAATGGAACTCTCAATTTCATCTTTAATCAACACAAGCTTATTCATTATTAATATTATAACTCACAATATTTAATAACCTGGTCGTTCCTGGGAAAGAGGGGGCTTTTCGATAAGGATTTCTCCTTATTGGCGTTCAATTATGTGACCAAACCTCTCCTTGACAGAACTTCTAGACATTGTCAATATTGCAAATAATAATATGAGTAACTTTGTCATCTCAACTATTGATTTAATAATATAAAATATTATGCAGATAATACCATGACAATAATTGAATCAATAATATGAGAGATATGATGCAACAATTACTGTAGAAATAATTGTGTATAACTGAGTGAGTTCTCACGTAAGCATTACTAATCAATACCGTGTGCTACTATTCAACCACGCGTATTACTATATTTTTACTACCAGTTAGTTCAATAGTTTAACGGTAAAACTTTCGCTGTTATTTTTATAAAAAGATAATTCTGTCGTTTTCTAACTACGACAATACTTTCGTTGTGGGGTCCACCAATGATTGTGCTGTCGTACAAATATTCCTCGTTAAAACGAATATTCGCCGACCAATCAAATATTTTATAACAACTTGCTTACTTTGCAAAATTTTTAAATATTAGCCACAACTATAACATTATATTATATCCACACCATAATATTCAAAAATATATTTTGAGAAAAATTAATCTTTATTCATAAAAGTTGGGGTCTTACAACAAATTATCGTTAGTCCTCAACAGGAAAAATCTGATAGAATATAATAGACAACAAGTTTTAAATCAATATTCTCAGTGGAAATAACAATTCATTTAGAAGAGTTAAGTAGAGAATAAATCTACTATCTTTTATGATTTTAAAGTCCATCATCATTATTTTTCCCTGTAATATCAATCAATATACATTTTGAATCAAATATTCATCTTTGCACTACAGGCCAAAGATGTTCATCAGTTGGTCATATTCATCTCAATACATGTTCATCTTTGCACTACGGCCCAAAGATGTTCATCAGAAAATCATTCATCTTTACACTACAGGCCAAAGATATTCAGTTATATCATCATTTAGAACCGAGGATGATGAAAAATATTTTAAAGAAAACGAATCCAGTGAGACAAAAGAATAAATATTAGGGATTTGTACTTCAATTTATCTATGTTCAAAAATACCTCATAATATACTATGGTGGAGTAAAATTCAAGAATGAATATCAAAACATGGATACAATCAAAGATAGTAACAAAAATAGACATCTGTGAAAAAGAACGAAAATTTAATTTTTTCTGTGAATAGTGCCGTATTCGTGAATAGTAATCCCGATACAAAAAGACAAGAATTTTACAAGAAAAATCTTACCAATATTCCGGCATAATGATATTGAAAGAAATAATATCATTTAAAAAAAATAACATCCATTACCTCAAAGGGATAGTAGTTCTGACTGAAATACCGGATATAGTGCTGAAGGGAACTTAGCAACTCTCAAAGTATGAAAATACTCACAAGAATACGCTCGATAATATAGAGAGAGAAAACTTCAGTTTCTAGTGTGATTTTCAATTCTAACCTAAGCACCCTATTTATAGAAAAATTTTTAGAACACCAAAGCAGAAAATTTAATAAAATATTAATATATTAAAAAAAAAATTCACGTCCACCTTAGAAAATCTGAATTCAGCATTTTTACCACTCATGTCGGGCCCACCAACATAATAAAAACGTTTTTCTTAAAAAACATATTTAAGACTTCAAAAGTTAATTATTCCAGAACTTCAATAATTCATAATAAATAGCCCTTTTATCAGAAAAATTCGAATCTTATGTCCTTTCTATAGAAAATTTAATTCTCTACAACTTTGTAGCTTTAAGTTTTTTCAAATTCCAAACAGAAATTGACCGAAATCCACAATTGGACGATTTTACAGGCTATAATCAAATTTCAGTCAAAAATGGGGTCCACCAACATGTTTAACATGTTTTTAACATTTATTGTAAAAAATACTCTTCCTCCTAATTTATTCATATATCACACATTCACTATAAAAACATCACCATTACTATATTATTGAAATATAATAATATATTTAAATGAATTATTTTTATCAGAAAAGATAAAATATCAATTTTTAACAATTGTCACTTTTCTAAAAATTCCTCAATTTATATCCACATAAATAAATATTTTCTATATCATATAAATCAATAATTAATTATTCACAAATAATATTATAGAATCACAATAATGACAACCAGACCGTTCCTAGGAAAGAGGGGACTTTCTGATAAGTATTTCTCCTTACTGGCGCGCAATTAGATGACCTAACCCCTTTCCTCGACAGAACTTTTCAGACATTGCCAATAATGCTATCTAATAATATTATTTAAATAATATGGATTATTGACCTGATAATGAGAAATACTGTGTAGTGACAATTATTGAAACAACAATAATATAAAATATCCACATAGCATTTATTGAATCAATAAATTAATGAATAGTAATTACTGTAACAATTATTGAGTAGAGCCTTCTTACGTAAGAATAAATAATTGATGCAATACCGTGTGCTACTATGCAACACCGCGTATTACTGTTTTTAACCACCAAGTATTCCAACAGTGTTAACGGTAACAACTACGTCGTTATTTATAAAAATTTATACTTGTCATTTTCTTCATCCAATCGCTTTTCGTTATGGGGCCCACACAAGGTTGCACCGTCGTACGAATATTCCCCGACAGTAAGAATATTCCA
Source organism: Panax japonicus (assembly GCA_020205505.1). NCBI lineage: Eukaryota > Viridiplantae > Streptophyta > Magnoliopsida > Apiales > Araliaceae > Panax > Panax japonicus. The sequence goes on from CM035092.1 coordinate 62,548,723, forward strand.
CGACTAACTAATATTCCTCGACAACAATGAATATTTTATAACCACTTGCTTATTTAAGATATTTGCGCATTTTACCCATAACTAACCATATTAATCAAATCAACCCTTACTATTTCAAAATAATAAATAGAGAAAATTCAATTTCATTTATAATAAGTTAGGGTTTTATAACCTCCCCTCCTTATGAAATTTCATCCTCGAAATTGACGTACGTACCTGGTGTTTCGAAAAGGTGAGGATACCTCGCTTTCATTTTCATTTCCAACTCCCAGGTCATTTCCTCCATAGCATGGCTCCTCCACAAAACTTTGACTTGTGGTATGACCTTTGTGCGTAGGACATCCTCCTTCCTATCCAAGATCTTGACAGGTACCTCCTCGTACGTTAAGTCTTCAGCTATCTCGTCTAGTTCTAACTCAATAATGTGGTTTAGGTCTTTCACATATTTACGAAGCACAGATATGTGAAAAACGTTATGAACACGAGATATGCTTGGAGGTAACGCGAGTCTATAGGCCACATTTCCTACTCGGTCAAGAATCTGAAATGGACCATTAAATCATGGATTGAGCTTTCCTCTTTTCCCAAATCTTGTAATTCCCTTCCATGGAGCAACACACAATAATACATGATCCCCAATACTAAATTCTACGTCCTTTCGATGAAAATCCACATAACACTTGTCGATCCTGTGCCATTTGTATACGTAATCAAATCATTTAGATCTTTTCTATAGTCATACGTACCAATTCTAGTCCCAACAATATTGCTTCACCCACCTCATCCCAACATACGGGAGAACGACACTTTCGTCCATAAAATGCTTCGAATGTAGCCACACCTATACTTGTCTGATAACTGTTGTTGTAGGAGAATTCTACCAATGGTAAATACTTATCCCAACTCCCTTTGAAGTCTAGGACATAGAGTCTTAATAGATCTTCAAGAGTTTGAATAGTCCTCTCTGATTGTCTATCCATTTGAGGATGGTATGCCGAACTAAATCGTAAATCTGTGCCCATAGCTTTCTGCAAGCTAACCCAAAATTGTGAAGTGAATATTGGGTCACGATCCGAAACTATGGATACTAACATGTCATGTAACCTCACAATCTCATTCATGTACATATGAGCAAGACGTTCAAGGGAATAAGTCTCATGTATCGGCAAGAAATGAGCAGACTTAGTTAATCTATCAATAATAATCCAAATAACATCTATGCCTTGAGAAACCGTGGGAAGACCCGTAACGAAATTCATGGTAATATGTTCCCACTCCCATTTCAGAATCTCAATTGGTTGCAATGGACCCTTTGGCACTTTATGCTCCGCCTTTACATGTTGACAAGTTAAACACCTCGAGATAAACTTCACGATCTCTCTTTACATATTGCTCCACCAAAATGTATGTCGAAGATCATGATACATTTTAGTACTTCCAGGGTGAATTGCAAACGGTGTATTGTGTGCCTCCATCATGATCTTGTATTTCAAATCAGAGTCATTAGGAACACAAAGTCTGAAGTTGACTCGAAGTATTCCTTCTTCATCGATTCTTGCTTCTGGGATAACACCTTCTTGTACTTTCTTATTTATATGCATCAACTCTGGGTTTGTGGCTTGAGCAACTTTAACTTTATCGATTAAAGTTGGTTCTATATGTATACTTGACATCATCGCATGGGTCCCCGGAGTCTTTAATTCTATCTTCATCTTTTGTAAATCACACAAAATGGGCCTTTGTGTTGACAGCATCGCACTCGTTCCCGCATATGATCTTCTACTCAATGTGTCAACTACCACGTTCCCTTTTCCAGGATGGTATTGAATGGTATGGCCGTAATCTTTTAACAGCTCGAGCCAACGTCGTTGCTGCATGTTGAGTTCTTTTTGGGTGAAGAAATATTTGAGGCTTTTATGATCTGAATATATCTCCACTTTCTCCCCATATAGATAGTGCCTCCAGATTTTTAGTATGTAAACAACTGCTGCCAACTCTAGATCATGAGTAGGGTAGTTCCTCTCATATTCTTTGAGTTGTCACAATGCATAGGCTATGAGCTTCCCATGTTGCATGAGAACACATCCTAACCCTTTGCCTAAAGCATCGCTGTAGATAATAAATCCATCCGAACTAGACGGTATTGTTAAAACAAGTGCCGAAATAAGTCTCCTCTTAAGCTATTGAAAACTCTTCTCATATTCCTCGTTCCATACGAATTTTGTATCTTTTCGAATCAGTTGAGTTAACGGAGTAGCGATTCGAGAAAATTCTTCAACGAATCTCCGATAATAGTCAGCTAAGCCCAGAAAGCTACGGACTTCAGTCACCGACTTCGGTTGCTCCCAACTTTGTATTGCTTCAATCTTCGCCGGGTCAACAGATACTCCATGTTTTGACACCACGTGCCCAAGGAATGCTACTTCCTCAAGCCATAACTCACATTTTTTAAACTTGGCATATAACTTGTTTTCACGAAGCCTTTGAAGTACCAGCTTCAAATGGTGCTCATGATCTTCACGACTTTTAAAATATATGAGGATGTCGTCAATAAAGATAACAACGAACTCATCCAAATATTCCTTGAATACTCGGTTCATCATATCCATGATAGTCGCAGGAGCATTAGTCAATCCAAAAGACATGACTAAGAATTCATAATGCCTGTACCAAGTTCTGAAGGCAATCTTCGGAATATCCTCAGTTCTAATCTTCAGCTAATGATATCCAGAACGAAGATCGATCTTTGAAAAGAATTGTGCTCCTTGCAACTAGTCAAACATGTCATCGATGAGAGGTAGCGGACACCTATTCTTGATAGTGACATGGTTTAAATCCCGGTAGTCAATACAAAGACGCATACTTCGGTCTTTATTCTTTACGAATAAAACAGGAGCACCCCAATGAGATGTACTAGGACGAATGAAACCGATGTCCAACAACTCCTGTAGTTGGACCTTTAACTCTTGAAGTTCAATAGGATTCATTCGATATGGGGTTTTAGAAATGGGTTTTGTACCAGGTTCATGGTCAATAAAGAATTTAACTTCACGTTCTGGGGGTAGACCAGGAAGTTCTTGAGGAAATACATCAGGAAATTCACTAACAACAGAAATATTATTCAAATATGACGTGTCTTTGTTCAACTCCATAACATGGGCTAAGAAAGCTTTGACATCCATTTTTTAATAAACGAATGGCTTTATGACTTGATATGACAGTGATTGACTTTAGTGGTTTGGTGTCTTGAATTCGCATAACAGGTTGGTTAGGAATATGAAAACTAACAACCTTACGAAAATAATCAATTTTGGCATGATGAGTAGTTAACCAATCAATCCCTAAAATCATATCAAAAGCAAGTATCTTTAAAGAGATAAGATCAACAGGTAATATAATGGTGCCAACTTGGATCAAACAAGATTTATAAACAGTGGATGTAATGAAAGTTCTCCTAACGGAGCCTCCACAGATAAGTCAAAGTCTAATTTCTCTGGAATCAAGTTTAAAAGTTGAGCACATGCAGGAGAGATAAATGAATGGGTAGAACCGGTATCTAGTAAGGAATAAACTTTGTAAGAGTTTATGATTAGCTTACTCATGATCACCTCGTTTGGGTTCCTCGCATCTTGGCCAGTCACGACAAATGTTCTTCCAGGAACCGTTGACTTTGACTTTTCTAGGATAGCCTTTTGAGTCACCATCCTCGCTGGACTTGGTTTCGATACCGTATAATCTTGAGCGATATGACCTTCTTTTCCATAATTATAACATACCTTGAACTGTTGTGGGCATTTTGGGCTGATGTGTCCCTCTTTTTCACATTTATAACATACGACTTGTGGTCGTTCTCCTCCCTTAGAAACAGTTGATGCTGGTCCTGACATCTTCACATTGTCATTGTTGTACCTTCTCTTTTTAAAATCCCCCCCGACTCGCTTCTTCTATTATCATGGCCACGATTACCACCAGAGTGGTTACTACTTTTGTCCCTATTCTTTCCTCCCCGCTGGTTATCATTACTCCGATGACTGCTGCCATCGATACTCATTATCTCGCTCTAATAATTGAGCCCTGTTGATGACATCTGAATATAGAGAAAATTTGTAAGAAATGAGGTATTGACGAATGTCGGGTTTCAAACCTCTCAAAAACATCCACGTCATACGTTCCTCATTTTCCACCAAATGAGGTGCAAATCTGGATAACTCTGCGAACTTAGCCTCATACTGGGACACAGTCATGTTATTCTGTTCCAGTCGGATAAACTCTACCTCCTTCATATGATGGATACTTTCAGGAAAATACTTGTCATTGAACAATTTCTGAAATGTTTTCCAAGATATGTTGAGTGCAGCTGGCTGGGTACGCTTCACAGATTCTCACCAGCAATCTGCCTCACTACGGAACATTAAAGAAGCGAACGGAACCTTCTGATCCTCTGTGCATCCCAAGACATCAAATATCTTGGTAATTTGCTTGACCCACGTTTCTGACTTAATCGGATCCGGCTTTCCCCAGAATTCTAGCGGTCCCAACTTCTTGAATTGCTTAACAGTGACCAGCTGTGCGCTGCCATTGTTTCTACTTACATTTTGAAAAGGAGTCTCCCTCATCTGGTTTTTCATGAACATCAAAAAACTTCTAAAATCTCATCGTTCATCGTCTGCTCAGTGGTTTTGTTTACAGGAGGAACATTGCCATCCTGTTGCACGTTCTCCTGGTTGGTGATTAATGGTGTTTCCACGGTCTCATTCACTCTATCATTAATAGTTTCAGCTGCCATTTTTAAATACTGCAACATAATAACCCTATACTTTGACCAACTAACAAATAAGCTTAGGTAGGACACACTAGCGAAGGATTTACTCAGTCTCTCCTCTCCTAGCTCTATTCCCCAATCTCCGCCAGAGACCATATCCCTAAGCTCTGATACCAACTGTGACGCCCCCAAAATAGGTATACATCACCCATTCTGAGTCGCCAAATACATGGTACAGAAACAACTACAACTTTATTAATACAATTGTCGTTTAAAATATGACAACATATAAACTGTGAGTTTAAATACAAATATTGTCTTCTAGACAATATCCACACTCAAATAAGTCCTCATTACAATTATTGATACAATATTTTATAAAAATAGTGAGGACCACTAAAACAACTTTCTAGAACCATCATTCCATATTCCGATTAGTACTCACTACATTCTCGCCTCCTGAGAAGAAAAATAGAACAAAAAGGAAAATGGTGAGCTCAACTAGCCCAGTAAAGAATATTATGACTAAGATAATATAGAACAAATTATCGTTAGTCCTCAATAGGGAAAAATCTGATAGAATATAATAAGACAAAAAGTTTTAAATCAATATTCGCAACAAAAATAATAATTCATTTAGAAGAGTTAAGTAGAGAATGAAATCTACTATCTTCTATGATTTTAAAGTCTATCATCATTATTTTATCCATGTAATATCAATCAATATACATTTTGAATCAACTATTCATCTTTGCACTACAGGCCAAAGATGTTCATCAGTTGGTCATGTTCATCTCAACACCTGTTCATCTTTGCACTACGGGTCAAAGATGTTCATCAGGAAATCATTCATCTTTACACTATATGCCAAAGATATTCAGTTATATCATCATTTAGGACTGAGGATGATTATTTTGGTTTATCCATATTCAAATACACCTCATAATATACTATGGTAGAGTAAAATTCAAGAATGAATATCAAAACTTCGACATAATCAAAGATGGTAACAAAAATAGACATCTGGGACAAAGAATGAAAATTTAATTTTTCTAGTTGTATTCGTGAATAGTGTCGTATACGTAAATAGTAACCCCGACACAAAAAGACAAGAATTTCACAAGAAAAATCTTACCAATATTCTGGCATAATGATATTGAAAAAAATAATATCACTTTAAAAAAAATAACACCACTTACCTCAAAAGGAATGTACTTTTGACTGGAATACCGGATATAGTGCTGAAGGGAGCTTGTATAACAACTCTCAAAGTATCAAAATACTCACAAGAAAACTCTCGATAATATAGAGAGAAAACTTCAGTTTCTGGTGTGATTTTCAATTCTAACCTAAGCACCCTATTTATAGAAAAATGCTTAGAACACTAAAGCAGAAAATTTAATAAAATATTAATATATTAAAAAAAATTCATGACCACCTTAGAAAATCTGAATTAAGTATGTTTACCACTCATGTGGGGCCCACCAACATATAAAAACATTTTTCTTTAAAAAAATATTTAAAACTTCAAAAATCAATTATTCCGGAACTTCAATAATTCATAATAAATAGCCCTTTTATCAGAAAAATTAGAATCTTATGTCCATTCCATAAAAATTTAATTCTTACAACTTTGTAGTTTTAAGTTTTTCCAAAATCTAAACAGAAATTGACCGAAATACACATATGGACGATTTTACAAGCTATAATCAAATTTTAGTCAAAAATAGGGCCCACTAATATGTTTAACATGTTTTTAGTATTTATTGTAACAAAAATACTCTCCCTCCTCATTTATTCATATATCACACATTCACTATAAAAATATCACCATTATTATATTATTGAAATATAATAATATATTTAAATGAATTATTTTTATTAGAAAAGATAAAATATTAATTTTCAAAAATTGTAATTTTTCTAAAAATTCCTCCATTTATATCCATATAAACAAATATTTTTCTTATCATATAAATCAATAATTAATTATTCACAAATAATATTATAGAATCATAATAATGACAACCAGGTCGTTCCCAAGAAAGAGTGGGCTTTCTGATAAGGATTTCTCCTTATTGGCGTGCAATTAGATGACCTAACCCCTTTTTTAGACAGAACTTTCTAGACATTACCAATAATGCTATCTAATAATATTATTCAAATAATATATATTATTGACCTGATAATGAGAAATACTGTGTAGTGACAATTATTGAAACAACAATAATATAAAATATCCACGTAGCCATTATTAAATTAATAAAATATTGAATAGTAATTACTGTAACAATTATTGAGTAGAGTCTTCTTATTTAAGAATCAATAATTGGTGCAATATCATGTGCTACTGTGCAACACCGTGTATTACTATTTTTTAACCACCAAGTATTCCAACAGTGTTAATGGTAACAAATACACCGTTATTTATAAAAACGTATACTTGTTATTTTCTTCATTCAATTGCCTTCTGTTATGGGGCCCACACAAGGTTTCGTCGTCGTACGAATATTCCCCGACAGTAAGAATATTCCACGACCAACGAATATTTTCCGACAACAATGAATATTTTATAACTGTAATAACTAGATATTTTCTATATAAATAAATGAGAAATTATGTATATAATTTTTTTTATTATTTTAAAAATAGGAATATGTGCCAAGTAATGTGTATGTATATATGTGATAAATAAAATTTATTTATTACATGAATAATTTCAAATAATTTTATTTTAGAATTATTGATCATTATAAAGTATATTCTTATAATAATTAATTTTTTAGTAGAAATGTCTTTATTATTTATTTTCATATATTTTCTATAAAAATATGATTTTTATATTATTTAAATAATATACGAAATAATTAGTGGGATTATTATAATTACTATTTTGACAATTGAATTTTAGTTCAGATTTATTAAGTTAATTATTTTTAACTTAATTAATAATGTTATATATGAAAGATAAATCAGATATGGAATCCAAACCTTAATTTTGGATTTTGAGCAATGAATGAGAATAATGATATTATATTAAATATGATATTATTTTTCAGTGTTATAAATATATACAGTATATGTGTGGACTGATAATGGTTAGTCAATTATGGTGTATCATGACAAACCCTAGTATTATTGTCATAAACCATAATTGAAAACTCAAAACTAGAGTTTAAGATCGGTCAGAAACTGTGTTATATGAATTATGTTGCATATTATAGAATTTCTGTTAATTAGGAAAACCCTAATTAATATTTGAAAACCCTAATTAAAATTAGAAACCCTAATTTGCTAATTAGGAAACCTAATTGTTAAAATTAAAAACCCTAATTATTATTTTAGTAAACTAAATTATTAATTTGGGAACCCTAATGATATTAAGGAACCCTAATTATTTAAAACCCTAATTTTTATTTAAGAAACCCTAATTTTAATTAGTGTGTTTTAATTAAAATTTTATTACTCTTGAATTATTAATTTTTCAAACCCTAAAAATTATTTGGAAAACTTTAAGGTTTAAAATCTAGTGATTAAACCCTAGATTAAAGTACCATGGACAAAAATACCATTAAAATTATAAACAAAATGACCTAAATACCCTTTTTGTCCCATTCTTGGAATTATTGTTAACCAAATCTAGCAAAATCTTGCCAAGTCACCACCCTAAGAATAGACATGTGCTTACAAGCTCTATAATTCAGCTAATCCACCAGCCATTCATTGTATACAAGTTTTATATAAGATCAAGAGAGAGAAAGTGCATTATTTTCCTCCATTTGTTCAGTTACACTTAGCCAAACTCTCTCAAGCTCAAACCCATGAAATCCAAAGGTGTTTCAGTCCCCAAATCAAGCCCCACTAACTCACATAACAAATCAGTAGCCAAGAAATCAAAAATTTGTTCATAGTAAGGTATGAACCCTAAATCAAATCTGATCTTGAACCGTGTAAAACCTCAAATTTTACGAATAAAGATTTAATTTTCTCGAATTTTTTTTTGAATATTAGGGTGTGGATTTGAAATAATGTTATAGTTGTGGGTAATATTTAGAAATTTTGAAAAGTATGCAAGTTGTTATATAATATTTTATTGGTCGGGGAATATTCTTTTTGTCGGGAAATATCCGTACGACGGCACAATCATTGGTGGACCCCACAACGGAATTATTGTCGGAATGAGAAAACGATAGAAATATCTTTTTATGAAAATAACGGCAGAAGTTTTACCGTTAAAACTGTTGAGCTACCCAGTAGTAAAAGTACAGTAATACGCATAGTTGCATAGTAGCACACGGTATTGATTATTGATGCTTACTGTGACGCCCCCAAAATTAGGTATACATCACCCATCTTGAGTCGCCAGATACATGGTACAGAATTCAAATACAACTTACTAATACAACTGTCGTGTACAATACGACATAACATAACTGTGAGTTTGAATACAATTATTGTCTACTAGAGATCATACAAACTCAAAAGGTGTCCTCAATACAATTATTGTCACACTATTTAACAGAATAGTGAGGACTACTAATACTATTCTCTGGTCCATCACTCCGTTCCCCGACTCGTCCCAGCTATATTCTCATTTCCTGAAGATAACAGTGAAAGAAAGGGTGAGCTCAACTAGCCCAGTAAGAAATATTATGACTAAGATAATGCAGAATAAATTATCATTAGCCTTCAACAGTGTTAAACTTATAAAATACAATAAACATCAAGTTTAACTACAGCGGAACCAGCAATCCATTAAAAGAGTCAAGTAGAAAATAAAATCTACTATCTTTTATGATTTAAAAGGTTTTTCATCATCGTTATAGCTGAGACTCAGCTTAATAAATATTCCACATCATCGAATCACCCCTGCACTACGGCCAAGGATATTCTTTAGTATCACGACCACAATTATTCATGCACTACGACCAAGAATATTTGTGTATTCATTAATGGTCATGATCATGCCAACAACTGTCCATCAATGCACTACGGGCCAATGAGGATTTTTAATTTTTACATCATTTGTAATATTACGGTCATGATTACACCGAATAATCCCTGGTCATAATCATACCAAGTCCATCTATGCACTACAGGCCACAGATGACTTTCAACAAAATATAAACATGAGGATGATGACAATGATATAAGAATTCAATAAAACAAGTTCAAGAATTATTTTATCCAGGAATTATTAACGTCCAAATTTGTCAACACGATACTGTTTTGTGATGTAAAATTCAAGAATGATCAGAAGAAGATTTCCATGAAAGGATACTGGATGAAGCGCAAATATCAAGGATATTCCACTAATTTCATGGAGTATAGAAGTCAAAGTTTTAACCAACTGAGTATAATAAAGAATGAGATAACAAAAGAAATCACCATGCATGCGATAGACCGCACAAGCAGGTTATTCCAATAGAATAATAAATAACGGAACCAGGTCCGGCGTAAAACGCACAGACAGGATATTCCAACAGAATAATAAAGAATGGAACCAGGTCCGGTGTAAAACACACAGACAGGATATTTCAACAGAATAATAAATAATGGAACCAGGTCCGGTGTAAAACACACAGACAGGATATTCCAACAGAATAATAAATAATAGAACCAGGTCCGGTGTAAAACACACAGACAGGATATTCCAACAGAATAATAAATAATGGAACCATGTCCGGTGTAAAACACACAGACAGGATGTTCCAACAGAATAATAGAAGAATGTCACCAAGTATAGGGTAAACCGCGTATACAGGTTATTCCAACAGAATAATAATAAATGGAATAACATAAGGATTTCACCAAGTATAGGGTATACCGCGTATACAGGTCATGTATAGGGTATGCCACTTTTACAGGTTATTCCAACAGAATAACAAAGAATGGAATAACATAAGTTCTCTTCAAGAAGAAAGAATAACACCCCTTACATTATTAGGAGATTGAATACTGCAGTAGTGTAGTAACCGAATACTCTTCTTCTTTCTCTCTTATTCTCTCTATACTTTCTCTCTCTATAGCTTGAGCGAATTCGTGAAAAATAATGAAGCCCTAGGCCTCTATTTATAGAAGATTTATTACTATTTATGAAAGTATTTACTATTTACGAAGGTAATTACTATTGACGAAGGTAATTACTATTTACGAAGGTAATTACTATTTATGAAAAAGACTCTTAGATGATGACATATGGCCCCCCATAAATAATTAAACTTACCACAAACGTCTAATAATAGATTCTTTATATACATCAAGGATTGAATAAAAATTACCAGAAATCATTTTATTTCTAATCAACACATATTTAATCTTTCAACAATTATTAATCATTTATAACTTATCGTCTCAATTATTGTTTAAATAATATAACATATTATACAGATGATACTGTGACAATAATTGAATCAATAATATAAGAGATATGATGCAGCAATTACTGTAGCAATAATTGAGTATAGCTGAGTGACTTCTCACGTAAGCATTAATAATCAATACCGTGTGTTACTATGCAACAACGCGTATTACTATACTTTTACTACCGAGTAGTTCAACAGTTTTAACGGTAACACCTCCGTTGTTATTTTTATAGAAAGATAATTTTGTCGTTTTCTAACTACGACAATACTTCCGTTGTGGGGTCCACCAATGATTGTGCCGTCGTACGAATATTGACAAAACGAATATTCCCCGACCAAACGAATATTTTATAACAACTTGCGTACTTTGCAAAATTTATAAATATTACCCACAACTATAACATTATATCAAATTTATTCCATAATATTCAAAAATAATAATTGTGAAAATTCATCTTTATTTATAAAAACTGGGGTCTTACAACCTCCACTTCTTATGAAATTTTGCCCTCGAAATTAGGGTACGTACCTGGTATGTCAAAGAGGTAAGGATACCTTGATTTCATTTCAGATTCTAACTCCCAAGTCATTTCCTCAACATCGTGGTTTCTCCACAAAACTTTGACTTGAGTTATAACCTTGGAGCGTAGAATATGTTCCTTCTTATCCAAGATTTGAACAGGAATCTCTTCATACGTCAAATCTTCCGCTATTTCGTCCGGTTCTAACTCAATAATGTGGTTCGGGTCTTTCACATATTTTCGTAACATGGATATGTGAAAAACGTTATGAACACGAGACATACTTGGCGGTAAAGTGAGTCTATAGGCCACAGTTCCTATTTGATCGAGGATTAAAAATGGACCGATGAATCGAGGATTGAGTTTTCCTCTCTTTCCAAATCTTGTAACTCCTTTCCATGGAGTAACACGTAACAAAACATGATCTCCTATATTGAATTCCACGTCCTTTCGATGAAGATCAACATAACTCTTTTGTCGACTTTGTGAGGTTTTTATACGTTGTCGGATCGTTTGAATCTTTTCCGTAGTCATACGTACCAACTCCGGTCCCAACAACGTTGCTTCACCCACCTCATCCCAGCATACTGGAGAACGACACTTTCTTCCATACAAAGCTTCGAATGGAGCCATGCCAATACTTGCTTGATAACTGTTGTTGTAGGAAAACTCCACCAATGGTAAGAACTTGTCCCAACTTCCCTTGAAATCAAGGACACAGAGTCTTAATAGATCTTCGAGAGTTTGAATAGTCCTCTCCGACTATCCGTCCATCTGAGGATGATATGCCGAGCTAAATCGTAAGTCTGTGCCCATAACTTTTTGCAAACTAATCCAAAATCGTGAAGTAAATCTTGGGTCTCGATCAGAAACTATGGATACCGGCATACCATGCAGTCTTACAATCTCATTTATGTACATACGAGCAAGACGTTCAAGTGTATAAGTTTCTCGTATCGGTAAGAAATGAGCAGACTTGGTCAATCTTTCAACAATAACCCAAATCGCATTTATGCCTTGAGAAACCTTAGGAAGACCGGTAACGAAATCCATGGTAATGTGCTCCCACTTCCATTCTGGAATTTCAAGTGGTTGCAATGGACCTTTTGGTACTTGATGCTCCGCTTTAACTCGTTGAAAAGTTAGACACCTTGAGATAAACAACGCTATCTCTCTCTTCATATTGCTCCACTAAAATGTATGACGAATATCATGATACATTTTGGTACTCCCAGGATGGATTGCAAACGGTGTATTGTGCGCCTCCATCATGATTTTATACTTTAAATCAGGGTCGTTAGGAACACAAAGTCTGGAGTTGACTCCAAGTATTCCCTCTTCATCGATTCTTGCTTCCGGCATAGCACCTTCTTGCACATTCTTCCTCATACGCATCAGCTCCAGGTCTGTAGCTTGAGCAGCTTTAACTTTATCGATTAAAGTCGGTTCTACTCGTATATTTGCCATCGTCACATGCGTCCTTGGATTCTTTAACTCTATCTCCATCCTTTACAAGTCACACAAAATGGGCCGTTGCGTTGACAATATCCCACTCGTACTTGCATGTGATCTTCTACTCAATGCGTCAGCTACCACGTTTGCTTTTCCAGGATGGTATTGGATGGTATGATCATAATCTTTCAACAGTTCAAGCCAACGTCGTTGTCGCATGTTGAGTTCCTTTTGAGTGAAGAAATATTTGAGGCTTTTATGATCCGTAAAGATCTCCACTTTCTCCCCATACAAGTAATGCCTCCAAATTTTAAGTGCAAAGACAACAGCTGCCAACTCTAGATCATGAGTAGGATAATTCTTCTCATATTCTTTGAGTTGTCGCGAGGCAGAGGCTATGACTTTTCCATGTTGCATGAGAACACATCCCAGCCCTTTGCCCGAAGCATCACTGTAGATGACAAATCCCTCCGAGCCAGATGGTATTGTCAGAACAGGTGCTGAAATGAGTCTCCTCTTGAGTTCTTGAAAACTCTTCTCACATTCTTCGCTCCAACCGAACTTTGTATCTTTCCGAGTCAGCTGAGTCAATGGAGTAGCGATTCGAGAAAATCATTCCACGAATCTCCGATAATAACCAGCTAAACCGAGAAAGCTACGTACTTCGGTCACTGATTTAGGTTGCTCCCAGCTTTGAATAGCTTCAATCTTTGCTGGGTCAATAGATATTCCATGACTTGATACCACGTGCCCAAGGAATGCTACTTCCTCAAGCCAGAACTCGCATTTCTTCAACTTGGCATAAAGCTTATATTCATAAAGCTTTTGGAGTGTCAGCCGCAAGTGTTGCTCATGATCTTCACGGCTTTTAGAATAAATAAGGATGTCATCAATAAAGACGACCACAAAGTGATCCAAATATTCCTTGAATACTCGGTTCATCATATCCATGAAGGCAGCAGGAGCATTAGTCAATCCAAAGGACATGACTAGGAATTCATAATGCCCGTACCGAGTTCTGAAAGCCGTCTTTGGAATGTCATCGGTTCTAATCTTCAATTGGTGATACCCGGAACGAAGATCGATCTTTGAAAAGAATTTGGCTCCTTGCAACTGGTCAAATAGATCATCAATTCGTGGCAATGGATACCTATTTTTGATGGTGACATGATTCAACTCCCGATAATCAATACAAAGTCGCATACTCCCATCTTTCTTCTTCACGAATAGAACAGGAGCACCCCAAGGAGAAGTACTAGGACGAATAAAGCCAATGTCTAACAATTCCTGCAGTTGGGTTTTTAACTCCTGAAGTTCAATAGGAGCCATTCGATATGGGGCTTTAGAAATGGGTTTTGTACTGGGTTCAAGGTCGATACAAAATTCAATCTCACGCTCTGGGGGTAGGCCGGAAAGTTCTTCGGGGAATACGTCAGGAAATTCATTAACAATAGAAATATCGTTCAAACTGACGTATTTTTGTTTAAATCTGTGACATGAGCTAAGAAAGCTTGACATCCATTTTTCAATAAACGAATAGCTTTATGGCTTGAGATGACCGTGATTGATTTTAATGGTTTGGTCGCTTGAATTCGCATAATAGGTTGATTAGGAATATGAAAGCTAACAACCTTATGGAAACAATCAATTTTTGCATGATGAGTAGTTAACCAATCAATCCCTAGAATCACGTCAAATGCAAGTATTTTTAATGAAATAAGATCTACAGGTAATGCGAGGGTACCGATTTGAACCAAACAAGACTTATAAACAGTGGATGTAATGAAGGTTTCTCCCAACAGAGTTTCCACAGATAAGTCAAAGTCTAATTTCTCCGGAGTCAAATTTAATCGATGAGCGCAAGTAGGAGAAATAAAAGAATAGGTAGAACCGGTATCAAATAATGTATAGACTTCCTTAGAGTTTATGATAAGCTTACCTGTGATGACCTCATTCGGGTTCTTTGCTTTCTGGGAGGTCACAACAAACGCTCTCCTTTGCACTACTAGCTTTGACCTTTCTGGGACGGCCTTTGGTGCCTCCATCCTAGCTGAATTTGTCTTTGGTAAACGACAAAATTGGGCTAAGTGACCTTCTCTTCCACAATTATAACATGCTTTGGACGACATCGCGCAATTTGGACTGATGTGTCCCTCCCCTCCGCATTTTGAAGCATATGATAGGTGGTCTTTCTCCTTCCTTAACAACGGGTGCTGGTGCTGACGTCTTTCCATCATTGGTGAATCTCCTCTTTTTGAAATGTCCATTCTTATTGTTTTGGCCCTGATTACCACTGAAGTGGTAACCATTTCTGGCTTGCTGATTCCCTCCACGCTTGTTGTCACCGCTTCGATGACCACTCTCGCTGGTATTATAATTTTGTCGGCTGCTCTCTTTTAATTGAGTTGACTCGTTATCGCGCTCCACTAACTGAGCCCTATTTACAACATCTGAATACAAACACAATTTATGAGAAATAAGATGTTGACGTATCTCCGGCTTCAAACCTCTTAAAAACATTCGCGCTATTCTCTCTTCATTATCCACCAAGTGGGACGCAAACCGTGATAACTCTGCAAATTTTGCCTCGTATTGCGACACGGTCATATTATTTTGTTCCAACTTAATAAACTCCACCTCCTTCATGTGGCGAATACTTCCGGGAAAGTATTTATCATTGAACAGCTCCTGGAACTTCTCCCAAGATATCTTCAGTACAGCAGGTTGAGTATGTTTTACCGATTCTCACCAGTAATATGCCTCTCCGCGGAACATAAAGGCGGCAAAGGGAACCTTTTGCTCCTCGGAGCATCCCAAGACATCAAATATCTTGGTCATCTGCTTTATCCATGTTTCCGCCATAAGTGGTTTTGGCTCTCCCTTAAACTCCGGTGGTCCCAGCTCCTTGAACTGTTTAGCGGTGACCGCTCGAGAGTTTCTCGTGTTTCCATCTACGTTTTGGACAGGAGTTGCTCTCGCCTGCTGTTGCATGAATTGCATAAAACCTCTAAACATTTGATCATTCATCATTTGATCAGTTTTGTTGTTTGCATGAAGATTTTCGCCTTCCTGATGCACATTATCCTGATTATTGATATATGGTGAATCAACGATCGCCTGTGCTCCATTGCCATTCTCAACATTCTCAGATGTCATTTTCAGATACTGCCACAAAACAAAAGGTTAATTGACATGTAACATATTATCCCTATATTCTGACCGACCAATAAAATAGCACATAAACTTAGGTAGGTCATACTAGCGAAGGAATTCCCCGTCTCTCCCCTCCTAGTACTATTCTCACATCTTAGCCAGTGATCATATCCCTAAGCTCTGATACCAACTGTGACGCCCCCAAAATTAGGTATACATCACCCATCTTGAGTCGCCAGATACATGGTACAGAATTCAAATACAACTTACTAATACAACTGTCGTGTACAATACGACAAAACATAACTGTGAGTTTGAATACAATTATTGTCTACTAGAGATCATACAAACTCAAAAGGTGTCCTCAATATAATTATTGTCACACTATTTAACAGAATAGTGAGGACTACTAATACTATTCTCTGGTCCATCACTCCGTTCCCCGACTCGTCCCAGCTATATTCTCATTTCCTGAAGAGAACAGTGAAAGAAAGGGTGAGCTCAACTAGCCCAGTAAGAAATATTATGACTAAGATAATGCAGAATAAATTATCATTAGCCTTCAACAGTGTTAAACTGATAAAATACAATAAACATCAAGTTTAACTACAGCGGAACCAGCAATCCATTAAAAGAGTCAAGTAGAAAATAAAATCTACTATCTTTTATGATTTAAAAGGTTTTTCATCATCGTTATAGCTGAGACTCAGCTTAATAAATATTCCACATCATCGAATCACCCCTGCACTACGGCCAAGGATATTGTTTAGTATCACGACCACAATTATTCACGCACTATGGCCAAGAATATTTGTGTATTCATTAATGGTCATGATCATGCCAACAACTGTCCATCAATGCACTACGGGCCAATGAGGATTTTTAATTTTTACATCATTTGTAATATTACGGTCATGATTACACCGAATAATCCCTGGTCATAATCATACCAAGTCCATCTATGCACTACAGGCCACAGATGACTTTCAACAAAATATAAACATGAGGATGATGACAATGATATAAGAATTCAATAAAACAAGTTCAAGAATTATTTTATCCAGGAATTATTAACGTGCAAATTTGTCAACACGATACTGTTTTGTGGTGTAAAATTCAAGAATGATCAGAAGAAGATTTCCATGAAAGGATACTGGATGAAGCGCAAATATCAAGGATATTCCACTAATTTCATGGAGTATAGAAGTCAAAGTTTTAACCAACTGAGTATAATAAAGAATGAGATAACAAAAGAAATCACCATACATGCGATAGACCGCACAAGCAGGTTATTCCAATAGAATAATAAATAACGGAACCAGGTCCGGCGTAAAACGCACAGACAGGATATTCTAACAGAATAATAAAGAATGGAACCAGGTCCGGTGTAAAACACACAGACATGATATTCCAACAGAATAATAAATAATGGAACCAGGTCCGGTGTAAAACACACAGACAGGATATTCCAACAGAATAATAAATAATAGAACCAGGTCCGGTGTAAAACACACAGACAGGATATTCCAACATAATAATAAATAATGGAACCAGGTCCGGTGTAAAACACACAGACAGGATGTTCCAACAGAATAATAGAAGAATGTCACCAAGTATAGGGTAAACCGCGTATACAGGTTATTCCAACAGAATAATAATGAATGGAATAACATAAGGATTTCACCAAGTATAGGGTATACCGCGTATACAGGTCATGTATAGGGTATGCCACTTTTACAGGTTATTCCAACAGAATAACAAAGAATGGAATAACATAAGTTCTCTTCAAGAAGAAAGAATAACACCCCTTACATTATTAGGAGATTGAATACTGCAGTAGTGTAGTAACCGAATACTCTTCTTCTTTCTCTCTTATTCTCTCTATACTTTCTCTCTATATAGCTTGAGCGAATTCGTGAAAAATAATGAAGCCCTAGGCCTTTATTTATAGAAGATTTATTACTATTTACGAAAGTATTTACTATTTACGAAGGTAATTACTATTGACGAAGGTAATTACTATTTACGAAGGTAATTACTATTTATGAAAAAGACTCTTAGATGATGACATATGGCCCCCCATAAATAATTAAACTTACCACAAACGTCTAATAATAGACTCTTTATATACATCAAGGATTGAATAAAAATTACCAGAAATCATTTTATTTCTAATCAACACATATTTAATCTTTCAACAATTATTAATCATTTATAACTTATCGTCTCAATTATTGTTTAAATAATATAACATATTATACAGATGATACTGTGACAATAATTGAATCAATAATATAAGAGATATGATGCAGCAATTACTGTAGCAATAATTGAGTATAGCTGAGTGACTTCTCACGTAAGCATTAATAATCAATACCGTGTGCTACTATGCAACAACGCGTATTACTGTACTTTTACTACCGAGTAGTTCAACAGTTTTAACGGTAACACCTCCGTCGTTATTTTTATAGAAAGATAATTTTGTCGTTTTCTAACTACGACAATACTTCCGTTGTGGGGTCCACCAATGATTGTGCCGTCGTACGAATATTTCCCGACAAAACGAATATTCCCCGACCAAACGAATATTTTATAACAACTTGCGTACTTTACAAAATTTATAAATATTACCCACAACTATAACATTATATCAAATTTATTCTATAATATTCAAAAATAATAATTATGAAAATTCATCTTTATTTATAAAAACTGGGGTCTTACACTTACGTGAGAAGTCACTCAGTTTTGTTCAATTATTGATACATTAATTGTTTCATAGTATCTCACGTTATTTGATTCAATTATTGTCGATATTTTATATATTATTAAATCAATAATTGAGATGACAAAGTTATTAATATTATTATTTGCAATATTAACAATGTCTAGAAGTTTTGTCAAGGAAGAAATCCTTATTGGAAAGCCCCCTCTTTCCTGGGCACGACCTGGTCGATTAATAGTGTGAATTATAATAACGATGATGAATTTTGTTTTATTATTATTATAAATGTAATAAAACAGAATTTTTTTATATAAAATAGAATACTTTTTATAAAGTTTTGTTTTATTTGATTATAAATAGAATATAATATATTTTATTATGCATAGTGTTTGTATAGTGCCTGCATAGTAAAATCTTTTTATATAAACATAATACTTTTATAAATTTATTTATTTTATTAGATTTTAAATAATATATATATATATATATTATAAATAGAATATATTATATTTTATTGCATAGTATCCTTTCCATTCTCCTATAAATACGATGCTTAGTTAGAATGAAAAACACACCAGAAATTCTGAGAATTCTTCTTCTATAATCTTGAGCATATTTTTTTTAGAGTTTTAAGAAGTTTTGAGCGTAGAAAATAGTATAAGTTTTCTTCAAGAATATTCTCGCCCTACCAATCGGAATACTCTTCTTTTTAAGGTAAGGGGTATTATTCTTTCGTATTCATGAAGAGAGTTATTTTCTTTCAATACTCGTAAGGGTTGTTATTCCATACATGGTGAAATTCTTCTGTTATTCCATTCTTTATTATTCTGTTGGAATAACTTGTCTGTGCGGTCTATCGCATGCCTGGTGAATTCTATTGTTATTCCATTCTTTATTATTATGTTGGAATAACCTGTCTATGCGAAGTACCTCATACATGATGAAATTCTTCTGTTATTCCATTCTTTATTATTCTGTCGGAATAACCTGTCTATGCGGTCTATCGCATGCCTGGTGAATTCTGTTGTTATTCCATTCTTTATTATTCAGTTGGAACATCCTGTCTGTGCGGATTATGCATGACCTGGTTCCATTCTTTATTATTCTGTTGAAACATCCTATCGGTTCGAATTACGCATGACCAGGTTCCATTCTTTATTATTCTGTTGGAATAACCTGTCTGTGCGGTCTATCGCATGCCTGGTGAATTCTGTTGTTATTCCATTCTTTATTATTTTGTTGGAAAATCCTGTCTATGCGGATTACTCATGACCTGGTTCCATTCTTTATTATTCTGTTGGAACATCCTATCTGTGCGGATTACGCATGACCTGGTTTCATTCTTTATTATTCTATTAGAATATCCTGTTGGTGCGGATTACGTATGACCTGGTTCCATTCTTTATTATTCTATTGGGAATAACCTGTCTGTGCGGTCTATCGCGTGCATGGTGAATTCTTCTGTTGGAATAACCTGTCTATGTGGATTACAACATGCATGGTGAATAATCCTTTGTATTCATTCCTTATTAAATTGTGGAAATGATCTGTCTATATGGATTACCGCATGGCGGGCGAAAATCCATTTGCAGTATCATATATTCTATTATACTCAGTTAGTTAAAGTTTTGGCTTCTGTACTCCATGAAATTAGGAGAATATCCTAGATCTTTGCGCTTCATCCAGTATCTTTTCATGAAAATATTCTTCTGAGCATTTTTGAATTTTACTCCACAAAGCAGTATCATGTTGACAAACTGGATGATATTGAGTTTAGGATAAATTAACTTATAAATCTTTAAAATTTATTCTTGAACTTATTTTATTGAATTGTCATCATCCTCATGCCTATATAATGTTGAAAGTCATCTGTGGCCTGTAGTGCATAGATGGACTTGGTATGATTATGACCATGGATTATTCGGTATAATCATGACTGTAATGTTATAACTGATGTGGAAAAAGTCCTCACTGGCCTGTAGTGCATTGATGGACAGTTTTTTGTAGGATTATGGCTATGGATTCTCTTCGGCCAAGGGTGCAAAGATGAATTTTTTTTTATGGCATGATCAGGACCGTTGTTGAAAACACGATTATCTTTGGCTCGTAGTGCATGGATAATTTGTGGTCGTGATACTAAATAATATCCTTGTCCTGTAGTGCAGGGATGATTTGATGATATGGATTATTTATTAAGCTGAGTCTCAGCGATAAAAGTGATGAAAAACCTTTTAAATCATAGAAGATAGTAGATTTTATTCTCTACTTGACTCTTCTAATGGATTGCTTGTTTCGCTGCAATTAAACTTGATGTTTATTATATTGTATCAGTTTAACATTGTTGAAGACTAACGATAATTTATTTTGCATTATCTTAGTCATAATATTTCTTACTAGGCTAGTTGAGCTCACCCTTTTGCTTTCATTGTTCTCTTCAGGAAATGAGAATGTAGCAGGGACTAGTCGGGGAACGGAGTGATGGTCTAGATTATAGCATTAGTAGTCCTCACAATTCTATGAAATAGTGTGATAATAAATGTATTGAGGACTTATTTTGAGTTTGAATACTGTCTAGAAGATAATATTTGTATTAAAACTCACAGCTCATGTTGTATATTTAAGGTTGTATTTGTATTTTGTACCATGTATTTGGCGACTCAGAATAGGTGATGTATACCTATTTTGGGGGCGTCATAGTTGGTATCAAAACTTAAGGATATGATCCTTGGCTGAGATGTGAGACAAGAACTAGTTGGGGAGACACGGGGAATTCCTTCGCTAGTATGACCTACCTAAGTTTATTTGGTATTTATTGGTCTGTCAGAGTATAGGGATAATATGTGATATGTCAATTAACCTTTGTTTTGTGGCAGTGTTTGAAAATGGCAGCTGAAAATATTAACAATGGAATGAATGAGACCGTTGAGACACTTTTAATCACCAACCAGGTTAATGTGATGTCAGACGAAGAAGAAATTAGAGATATCTACGTGGTGAGTGAAGAACTAATAGCTGCACCTGAGCTAGTCACAGAGGTAGCAGCTGAGAGTGAGTAAGAAGAGGAAGAAGAGGAACACGAGGAGAATTTATTTGAAGAATTTTATGATCGAAATTTAGAATTGCAAAATGGTGTTCATGAGTTAGAAGAGCAGGCTGAAGAACGGCAAGCGGTCGTGAAACAAAAGGATGCAACAATTCAAGCTTGTGTTACCGATCTTGGTCAAACTAGGTTGACCGATCTGCCCGGATGAAGATTCTGGAAAACCCAGAATCTTCAAGAACGCGTTTCTGACAACAGTTTGACCGAGTAATATCTCTTAGATCTGTTGTTGTTATACTGTTTTTATGTAATAGATCTATTGTCTTGAATGCTAGCTACAATCTAGAACTCTTAGATCACAAAAATAGCACACGAACAGCAAGTAGTGGAAGCCCAAACATGCACACTCGATCTGTTCTTCATTTCTGGAAAAACCAGAAATGAAGAACAACCTCTGTCACGATTTTCTGAAGCTTAAATCTTTCTTATTAATGATGTTTTGGCTTGAACCATGATCAAACTAGATATCCTGATAGTTACTTTACACAGCCCGACGTCTAGAACACCTTTACAATGAACAGATTTCATAATATAAGGCTATGAAAAGCGTTGACCAGCCATGACTAGCTTTTCTCGGCAGCCCATAAACATGATGAACACTTCTGACATCTAGTTTGCAGGCTTATAACTTGCTATTGTGATGTTGTTTGACTCAGTTTATTGTTGATTCTTGTAGTACTACATCAGTACTACAAGATCAAAGCTCTAAAACACCCAGAAACATAATAGGTTCGAAATTAATCATGGTCAAACAAGCTAACTAGATAACTGACTTTGAAAGGTCTGGGTTTCTCAAGAACACAGGCGACACTTACTGTCGCCAAAGGGCTTTAGCGACAAACTTATTAAAATTAATTAAATTAATTTCTAAAAATCATTTAAAATAGAAAATAATTTCTAAAAATTATAAAAATTATTTGAAGTTATAAAAATTAACTTTTAATAATTTAACATATTTTTCATAAATATTAGTATTTATTTGAATATTATTGATATTTAAATTATTTAATAAATATATTAAATAATTAATTAAAAATGATTTTATTATATTAAAAATCATTTTAAATGCTAATAAGATATTTAAAAATATTTAATTTATAAAATATAACTTTTAATATTTTAAAGCAAATTTTATTAATTATTTAATATTAATGATATTAGATTTATTTAATAAATATATTAAATAAATTAATTTAAAAATAATTTTTGTATTAGAAAAATCATATTAAATAAAAATAAAGTGTTTAAAAATATTTGAAGTTATAAAATATAACTTTTAATATTTAAAGGATAATTTTATTAATAATTTAATATTAATGATATTAAAATTATTTAATAATTATATTAAATAAATAGTTTAAAAATATTTTTATTAATTTAAAAATCATTTAAAAAGGATATAAAGGAATTAAAAATATCTGAAGTTATAATTAATGACTTTTAATATTTTGATAAATAATACATTAATATTTAAATATAAATGGTAATTATTTAAAATTGATTTTAAATATTTTAAAAATTATTTAAGGGTAATATTAATACTTTAAAAATATTTTAAGTTATTATAAATAACTTTTATATTTTGGCAATGGTTTCATTAATAATTTAATATTAATTTAATATTAATGGTAATAGAATTATTTAATATTTAAATTATTTAATAATGATACCGATGTTTGAAAAATCATGATAAATTATTATAATTATTTAAAAATTATTATAAGTCATTTAAAAATAATATGACTGATAATTACAGTCATTGAAATACATAATATAGTCTTAGACTCGATAATTACCTGATAAAGCCGTCGGTACACCGAAATATTTCAAAAATTGATATAGACTTAGATAGTTTGACTAAATATGAGTTTGTTAGTGAATTAATGACTGCTAAACTATGTGATAATGTAATTATGTTATGTGTTGACTGCAAATAGCAGAACTATGTAATATGGTATATTATTCTAATCGAACGAATGATCTTATTAATTATAGGTTTTGGTATAAAAGATAAAACTAAGTTGCGTTATTGTAAGCAGCAGCTCAAACAAGTATCCTACCTTTGCATTTACTTTATGCAATGGACACGAGTAAGAAAGTTTCATAATCATATTATTGTGCCAGATTATTAACTCTATTGTTATTGATTATGTATCCAATTATTCATATTCATACAAGTTCTTAAATTATCCGATCATTTTTTATCAACACAGTATTAGTGCATAATCCAGATATTTGTTCTGTTCGTTAGTTTCTAAATATGGTTATACAAGTGTCCCAACTTGGATAATCATTGTATTTAATCACATTTTGATACATACTTATTGACTTCCAGTATGTATACGTTGACTTAAAAGCCGTCTAAGCTATTTGATTTTGCTAGAAACAAACTTAAAAATATTGTTGAACAAGATAGAACTTTATTGTATCCAACCAGATAATTTTGGTTCGGATTTCCGACTAAGTATGAACATCCCGAACATGGGAAAACTTTTGTGCACCTAAGGTGGATAAGATAAACGATAATATCGTTCTTGCATATAGTATTGATCAATACAGGGCATAACGTGTGACGCCCCCAAAACAGGTATACATCACCCATCTTGAGTCGCCAGATACAAGGTACAGAACACAACTATAAACTTAATTATACAACTGTCATGCAAAATACAACAAAACATAGCTGAGAGTTTAAACACGAATATTGCCTTCTAAACAATATCCACACTCAATGGAGTCTTCATTACAATTATTATCACACTATTTTATAAAAATAGTGAAAACTATTATAGCCACCATCTCGGACCATCACACCATTCCCTGACTCGTCCCAGCTATATTCTCATTTCCTGAAGAGAACAATGAAAGAAAAGGGTGAGCTCAACTAGCCCAGTAAGAAATATTATGACTAAGATAATGCAGAATAAATTATCCTTAGCCTTCAACAGTATAACAACTGATAGAATACAATAGACAACAAGTTTTAGATCAACAACTGCAGCGGAACAAGAAATCCATTAGAAGAGTCAAGTAGAGCATGATATCTACTATCTTCTATGATTTAAAAAAAAATTCATTAAATTTATCGCTGAGACTCAGCTTAATAAATAAACCACATCATCCAATCATCCCTACACTACGGGCCAAGGATATTCATGTAATCATCCATGGTCATGATTATACCAAATAATCCCTGGTCATAATCATACCAATAACTGTCCATTAATGCACTACGGGCCAATGAGGACTTTTACCACATCATTTATAACATTATGGGTCATGATTATACCGAATGATCCATGGTCATAATCATACCAATCAACACTCCATCCATGCACGTAAGCCAAAGATGACTTTTATCACAATATAAGCATGAAGATGATGACAATGATATAAGCATTAATCAAACGAAATCAAATCAAACAAAATTAAGGATAAATATTAAAGACTTTAAATTTATTCAGAGTTTAAAAATATCCAAATTGTCAAGATGATACTACTTTGTAGAGTAAAATTCAAGAATAATATTCATGTACCAAAAATAATTTGGACAGAAAAGAAATATATTTTTCGGGTAAATAGTACCCCGTGAATAGTACCCTGTGAATAGTACTTCAGGAATAGTACCTCATGAATAGTACCCCGACATGAAAAGTACCCCAAATACTCGAGTAAATAATATTTAGGTGAATAGTAATTGGGTGAATAGTAACTCGTGAATAGTACTTCGACATAAAAAGTACCCCAAATATCCAAGTAAATAATATTTATGTGAGTAGTAATTGGGTGAATAGTAACCCACAAATAGTAACTCGTGAATAGTACTCCGACATAAAAAGATAAATAATTATCAAGAAAGCTAAGAATAATATTTCTATGAAAAGATACTGGATGAAGTGCAAATATCAAGGTTATTCTACTAATTTCATGGAGTATAGAAACCAAAACTTCAATAAAATGAGTATAGAATTCAAAATCTGAAACGAAATAATATTACTTACATACTACAAAGTATGGAAAAAAATATTATTTCAAGCGAATATTGAACAAAAATAACATCCCTTGAACGAAAATAATATTCCAACGAATATTTAACGAAGATAATATTTCTACGAATATTGAACGAAGATAATATTCTTTATGAATATTGAACGAATATAATATTCATATGAATGCGAAAAATAATATCTCTTCAGAATATGAAATAAATAATACCCCTTATGACTGTTGAACGAAAATAATATTCCTACGAATATTGAACGAAGATGATATTCCTTACGAATATTGAACGAAAATAATATTCATACGAATATAAAAAATAATATCTATTCAGAATATGAAATAAATAATACTCCTAACCTCAGAAGAAGACTGGATACTAGAATAGTGAAGTAGTAGACTTCTCTTCTTTTTTCTCTCTATAGAGTCTCTCTCTATAACTTCTCTCTCTATAATTGCTCTTGTGAGTCTCAGTGAATCGATGAGAATGAAGGAAGAATGAGCTTCTATTTATAGAAAAATATAGTTTTGATAATTGCACGTTTTGGGGCTTAAAATATTATAGTATAATACCTTCATCTTTTCTTTCATTTTAATTTAGTCCTGCAAGTATTATCAAACTTGCACCACCTCCCCTAATAGTATATCATGTGAATCAATAGTACAATCACGTGACTCAATAGTTCTATACATGTGAAAAAACTAATTATAGTATAGTACATTCATCTATACCTCCATTTTTAATTTAGTCATGCAAGTATTATTAATCTTGCACCACCTCCCTTTATAGTACATACATGTGAATCAATAGTACACACATGTGAACACATAGTTATAAGCATTTGAATTAATAGCAATTAATTGCTCATTTATCCGATTAATTACCCGATTAGTCAATATAACCTCCAGACATCAATTATTATCGGAATAGATATCGATTTCCACTAACACTAATAATCCCAACACAATGGAAATATCAATTTTATCTTTAATCAAGACGAACTTATTCATCATTAATATAATAACTCATAATATTTAACAACCAGATCATTCCCAGGAAAGAGGGGGCTTTCCGATAAGGATTTCTCCCTATTGGCGCGCAATTAGGTGACCAAACCTCTCCTCGACAGAACTTTCTAGACATCGTCAATATCGCAAATAATAATATGAATAACTTTTTCATCTCAATTATTGATTTAATAATAATAAATATTATGCAGATGATACTGTGACAATAATTGAATCAATAATATGAGAGATATTATGCAGCAATTACTGTAGCAATAATTGAGTATAACTGAGTGACTTTTCATGTAAGCATCAATAATCAATACCGTGTGCTACTATGCAACCACGTGTATTACTATACTTTTACTACTGGTAGTTCAACACTTTAACGGTAACATTTTTGTCGTTATTTTTATAAAAAATATTTCTGTCATTTTCTAACTCCGACAATACTTTTATTGTGGGGTCCACCAATGATTGTGTCGTCGTACGAATATTTCCTGTTAAAACGAATATTTCCCGACCAATCCACTATTCCCCGACATAACAAATATTTTATATCAACTTGCTTACTTTGCAAAATTTTCAAATATCACCCTTAACTTTAAAATTTTATCAATTTAACTATTTACCAAAATAAAAAAAATTGAATACTTTTATTTCATAAAATTCGGGATCTCACATAACGGGCTGATCACCCCCGTGCCTGTAAGTTATAGCGGTTTACAAATGAAGTTCTGTTTAACCTTTTTGAAAATAAAAAAATGTTCATAGTCTGTCGACTGATCTCAATTTATAGTAAGCACGTAGTTTCAAAAATTTGATATAGAATTGATATGTTGTTATTATTGGTTCAGCTTACTTCACAACTGTTGATTCGTTGTAGAAGTGTCATTTAAAGAAAAATTTTAATTTTTCAGCTAATATCAATTGTTGTTATTACTTTCTGGTTAATCAAATGCTCATTCTTGCTTTAAATTTAAACGTTTTCAGCTAAGTATGATCAACTCGAAGGATCAGATAAGAACAAGGGGGAAGGAAAGCAGTTCGAATGAGTTTTATAAAATTTTGTGTAATAGTTAAAGTTTATTAAGACAATGATACTTACTATCTATGATGTAATGAATGTTTAAAGGTCACGTACCTGGGAGTAGACTTTGATGCATATGTAAATTAAATTTGGTATCTATATTATTATTATTATTATTAGTATTATTACGCTCATAGTAATGGTATTGTGAAGCACCGAGTTCAGGTTTCAAGTACCTGAATTTGGGGGCGTCACAATAACCACTTGCTTATTTAAGACATTTGCGTATTTTACCCATAACTAACCACATTAATCAAATCAACCATTACTATTTCAAAATAATAAATAGAGGGAATTCAATTTCATTTATAATAAGTTGTGGTCTTACAATGTTGGGGTGTGATTAATTGGATTTATTTTGACAGTGGGAGAGTCCTCATTAAAGTAAGATTGTGTTACCTTATTTAGTGGGATAATAAGGTTTAATTTAGGAAGGAATCTATCAACCATTAATTGTTGTTATAAGGTGATTCTACAAAGGACTTCTACTCTTAATTGGATTCTGGTGGACATGACAGTTATAAATACATCAATAAGCAATGATTTAGGGGACACAAAACACAATTAGATATGACATAAATAAACACTTTGTACTCTCCATATTATTATACTGAATTTCTCTCTCTCTCCGTGATTTTTTCCGAAATGGGTTTCCACGTAAATTCTTGTGTTCATATTTTATATCTCTTTTTTTATGTGTATGTGAGTGTATTTCGTGAGTTTAATTTCACAACAATACAATCAACTTGTTAGCACAATTTTGGCCTGCTGTTTTGGTGATTTCGTTAGGTGTACAAAATTTAGCGTTAACAGTTTGTAAAGATTACACTTAGGATATGACTATTAATCCCAAGTTTCTTGTTTTTTATAAATTTGAGATCGAGAATATTAGTCTAGGGATTAAAAAATAGCTTAATATAAGAGATTATTTAATACAATATTCTACCTGGTATTATAATCCCAACCTGATAGACTCCAAGGCATGCTTACGTGAGGTGGTCTTCTCCCGGATCGTTTCTAACAAAGTTGTATGACAAATTTCTTGCAAAGTGGTATGACAAATTTCTCGCAACACCTTAACCCCTCGCCTATATGTAGACGGTAATCTTGGTACAATTGCTCGTGGTTGTAATTCTGCGTTGAATGGATACCAACGACACCTTAACCCCTCACTTATATTTAAGCGATAATCTTGGTAAAATCGACGAATGATGCAGTAGAAGACGTCACACATAACTATGTATTGTTGTATGATAAGTCAAATTGAATCTCGAAGAAAAACTAAAAAAATGACTTAGGAATTCTTTAAAAAACCAAAAGTAGAGAATAATCTCACAAGAATATTAAAAATCTGAATATTAAATAATTGTTATTTAATTACATTCATCCATGCTTATTTATAGTAAATATAAAGCCCTATAATCCTATAAGGAATTAACAAGTAATTTGGAATCCAACTTTAATCCAAAAGTAACCTAATTACAAAATAAATATGAAAAGATACTGAAAAAGAACTAATTAATAAGGAAATTCCATGTCCAAGTCTGCTAAAACTGCATCAACAAAAATTCCCCTGTGGCACAGCCGCGCTGGAATGGCAGAGAGCGAGTTTTGTGTTGCCAGAGGGAGCGGCAGTGCTGCTTTTGTACTAGGTTAGGGCGCGGCCGCACCTAACCCATAAAAATTAACTTTTAACCTCTTTTGTTTCCTGGTTTAGCATCAACATGTTCATGCACGACCTTCACGGACTTGAAATCCATCTCAATAATCTTTAAAATTGATCTATCCTCATTCTAAACTTCATGAATCAATCCGATAATCCCATCCTTGAAGAGTTAAGCCCGAGATTTCGTCATATGTCCAACCGGGACTCGCACCGAATCCGCTCCATAGTTGCAAATCACTTTTGAGCTAAGGATGTCTTCATCATTAATTTCCCTCCTCTTGAGAAGGATTTATCCTCAAATCATCACCTACATCAAACAGACTTAGATCAGTAACATTGAATGTTGAACTTACATTATACTTACTAGGCAAATCCAGTTTGTAGGCATTGTCATTAATGCGCTCAAGAACTTAAAATGGACCTATATGCTTATCAAATTTAAACTTTTTCTTTTCGTCCATGTTAGTATATTCAGAAACAGGTAATGGTGATAAATCCAAAGGAGTCAAATGATTAAAACCATATACAATCTCGAATGGAGAAAATTTAATAGCAGAATGAACTGAACGATTATAAGCAAACTCAACATGCGGTAAACATTCTTCCCAATGAATGATATGTTTTTTAATGATAGCCCTTAACAAAGCAGACAAAGTTCTATTTACTACTTCAATTTTACCATCAGTATATGGATGACAAGTAGTAAAAAATAACAGTTTAGTTCCTAATTTACACCACAAAGTCTTCCAAAAATAGCATAAGAACTTAGTATCTCAATCAAAAACAATCGTTAAATCAATTATATGAGATGAATCATAAATTTTGTGACATGGAATAAAATGTTTCATCTTTGAAAAGCTATCCACAATCACAAATATAGAATCATTACCATGTTTAGACCTAGGTAAACTTAACACAAAATCCATTGATAAATCGATCCAAGGTTCATCAGGTATAGGCAATGGTGTATAAAGCCCATGGAGTTGAACACGAGATTTAGCTTGCCTACAGGTAAAATATCTATCACAAATTCCCTCGACATTTTGTTTTATATGAGGCCAATAAAAATATTCTTTCAAAACAGATAAAGTTTTGTTAATACCAAAATGCCCCATCAAACCACCAACATGTGATTCCCTAACCAATTACTCATGTAAAGAACATGCATGTATACACATTTTATTTTCACGAAATAAGAATCCAACAAGTTTAAAGTATTTACCCACAATATTATTTTCACAAATCTTAAACTCTTCACCAAAATCATGGTCAGTAACATATAATTATTTGATTCTTTCAAAACAAAATAATTTTGTAGCAAGAGTATTTAATAACACGTATCTTCAAGATAAAGCATCTGCAACGACATTTTCCTTACCCTGCTTGTATCGAACAACATATGGGAAGGTCCCAATAAATTCCATCTATCATGAATGCCTCTTATTCAGCTTGTGTTGACCTTTCAGATATTTTAACAACTCATGATCAGTATAAATCACAAACTCCTTAGGCCAAAGGTAATGTTGCCACGTCTGCAACGTCCTAACCAACTCGTACATCTCCTTATCAGAAGTAGGATAGTTTAAAACTGCCCTACTCAAAATTTCGCTAAAGTAAGCCACCGTTTTTCCTTCCTGCATCAAAATAGCCATTATTCCAAAACCTGAAATATCACACTCAATTTCAAAAGTTTTATCAAAATTAGGCAAAACAAGCAAAGACGCATTACTCAATTTATCTTTAATCAATTTAAATGTTTTTTCCTGTTCATCACTCCACTAAAATCCCACACTTTTCTTGCTAACCTCAGTCAATGGTGCTGTAATCTCACTAAAGTTTCTTACAAAGCGTTGATAAAAACTTGTGAGTCCATGAAAACTTCGCACTTGACTCATATTTGTCGGACTTAGCCATTTCCGGATTGCAAGTATCTTTTCCTCATCCACTTGGACTCCCTGTGAACTCAGAACAAAGGCAAGAAAAATAATTATATCCGAACAAAACTTGCACTTTCCCATATTAGCAAATAACTTTTTCTTCTGAAGTACATCTAAAACAGAATTTAAATGCATTGAATGTTCTTCCAAGTTTTTGCTATAAATTAAAATATAATCAAAATAAATAACAATTAATTTTCCCATTATGGACACAAAACATGATTCATTAGACGCATAAAAGTACTAGGTGCATTAGTTAAACCAAAAGGTAACACTAACCACTCATACATCCTATATTTAGTCTTAAATGTTGTTTTCCACTCATTGCCTCTTGCATTCTTATTTGATGATACCACTTTTTAAATCAATTTTAGAAAATACATATGAGTTATTTAATTCATCTAACATATCATCTAAACAAGGAATTAGATGTCGATATTTTACCGCAATATTATTTATCGCTCGACAATCGATGCACATAAGCTATTTTCCATCCTTTTTAAGAACCAATATGACCATAATTGCACATAGACTCATGCTTTCCCTCACGACTCCTTACTCCATCAATTCACCAACTTGTTTTTGAAACTCCTTTGTTTCCTCGGGGTTGCTCCGATAAGTTGGAGTTTGAAATGGTAACATCGGGTACGAATCGATTTGATGTTCAATTCCCCGAATCGGTGGTAATCCTTGTGGAAGTTCCTTGATAAATATATCCACATAATTCTGTAAAAGAGATGAAACAATACTAGACAAATAAAAATCATTAGCATTAGTATTCAAAAGCGTCTCCTTATACCAAAGTATAATCTTCGGTTGTTTATAATCTAAAGTTCGCCTCACATCACTTTTTTTTGCATAAATGTTTATTTTTTTTCTCTTCTCTCTTATTTTTCTCTGGATTTTTCTTTTCTTCACTCACTTTTTTTAACATTATCTTTTTGCAAATGAATTTAATGCTCATGCACATGTTGTGGTGACATAGGACACAAAGTGACTTTCCTTTTGTTATGTACAAAAGAATTTTCATTAGTAAACCCATCATGTTTAACTCTCCTATCGAAATGCCATGGCCTACCGAACAAAAAATGTCCCGCCTGCATAGGAACTACATCACACAATATCTCATCTATATATTGACCAATAGTAAAGGAAACTAATACCTGCTTGGTCACCTTAATATCTGAACTGTTATTAAGTCATTATAAACGATATGGTTGTAGATGCTTAGATGTATATAACCTCAATTTCTCCACCATGGTAGTACTTGCCACATTAGTATATCTACTTCATCTATCACAACAAAATAAATCTTCCTATTCACGAGACATATAGCGTGGAAAAGATTTTTCCGCTGTTCACTGCTCTCATCTTTCACTTATGTACTAAAAGTCCTTCTCAGGACTAAAACCTCACAATACATAACAACTTCCTTATCATCTACCTCTTATAATGGTGGCATATATTTGGTGTCACTATATTCTTTCTCGATTTTCACCTTTCCATTGTCAAGTAATAACATAGTTATTTGATTTGAACATTAACTAAAAATATGTCTCATGTATTGACATTTAAAACATACAATATCTTGATTGCGACTAAAAGAAGGTTGTTTAGTTTTACCTTGCAATCTCCGGTTAGTCATTCCTTGCTTAGGCTCCACTTTTGTTTGATCATCGCTGGCTTTTTCTCGTGCTTTGCAACATTAGATTTCCACGATGAACCAGTAGTAGGATTTGAATGCTGACCACCTCTCCTCTTAAGCTGTTTCTCGATTATGATAACCATATGTACCATATCCTCCAACCCTACATAATGTTGACGCTCCACCAAATTTGCAATTTCCCAATTTAACCTTGCTAAAAATTGAGCCATTGTCGCCTCACTATCCTCATCTATATTAACCCTAGCCATCAACATCTCCATCTCTGTGAAGTAGTCTTTTACACTCCTAGTTCCTTGTCTCAAATTCTGCAAACTTCGATACAAATCTCGATGGTAGCGGCTTGGCACGAACCTCTTTTTCATTACAATTTTCATCTCTGGACAAGTTTCAATTGGACGTTCCCCACATCTCCGTTGGCTAGTCATCAACTGATCCCACCAAGTAACTGCATAATCTAAATTTTTTTTGATGGCTAATATGACTTTCTTGAGATCTGAGTCATTGTGACAATCAAATACCCATTCCATCTTCTTTTCTTATTTTAAGTATGTCTCTGGATTGCCCCTCCCTTGGAAAGCTGAAAATTTCATTTTGATGTTATCCAAGTTATTGTCCACCCAATTTCTGTCTCCCCTATTCCTAGCTCCATGTATTCGATAAAGGAAGTCGGATTCGCAGACCTCTTCTTCTCTATTTCTGTCATCATAATAATTTTCTTCTTCTGTTTTACCCCCTCTTTAATGCGTTCTACCTTGTTGATGTTCCCCATGAGGATGTTAAGATAATTCCCCTTTGGTAGCGCTCAACCGATCAAATCTATCATTCATCTGCTCCATTGCTATATTTAAATTTCTATTCCATTCCTTCGCCATTGTTTCCATCATGAACTTCACATCAAATTTTTTGAGAACCTCTTCCATAGAATTCTTGTCCTTTGAATTAGATATATTTTCTGTAAAATAAGGGTTAGTAGGAAATAATTTTCTCACCACTCCTTTACGTGTTTCTCTCGAATTAATATTTCACTCGTGTATTGCACTCACATGCTTTTACCCTCAAATAGACTCACTACTCTTACCTTTTACCTGTAAATATTCTCCCTAATAGGTTCTTTTTGAACTCACCAAGCAAATTCATAGTTTACTAATCAATTCAAAATTAACTTATCACGAAATAATTTATAGAAGGTATGAATATCAACAATAGCACGTAATCGAAATAAAAATTTAACACAAAAAATTTCTTTACTCAGTTTTTTACTCAACAATTCAAACAAAAAATTAAAGATAACTAACTTGCTAGAAAGGCTTAGCTTTGATACCAATTGATAGACTCCACGACACGTTTACGTGAGATGGTCGTAGCTCGTATCATTTCTATCAAAGTTGTATGGTGAATTGCTCGCAACACCTTACCCCCTCGCCTATATATAGACGGTAATCTTGGTACAATTGCTCGCATTCGGAATTATACGTTGAATGGACACCAACGACACTTTGACCCCTCACTTCTATTGAAGAGGTAATCTTGGTACAATTGAAGATTAATGCGGTAGAAGACGCCACATATAAATATGTATTGTTCTATGATAAGTCAAAATGAATCTCAAAGAAAAACTAAGAAAATGACTTAAGAATTCTTTAAAGAACCAAAAGTAGAGAATAATCTTACAAGAATAATATAAATCTAAATATTAAATAATTGTTATTAAATTACATTCATCCATGCTTATTTATAGTAACTATAAAACTCTAGAATCCTATAAGGAATCAACAAGTAACTTGGAATCCAACTCTAATCCAAAAGTATTCTAATTATAATATAAATCTGAAAAGATACTAAAAAGAACTAATTAATAAGGAAATTCTGCGTCTAAGTTTGCTAAAAACATGTAAAGAAAAATTCCCCTATGGAGAGGATGCGCCGGAATGGCAGAGAGCCAGTTTTGTGTTGCCAGAGGGCGCGACAGTGCTGCTTTTGTACTAGGTCAGGGCGCGATCACGCCTGACCCAGAAAATGACTTTTAACCTCTCTTTTTTCCTGGTTCAGCATCAACATGTTCACGACCTTCACAAACTTGGAATCCATCTTAATAATCTATGATGTCGATCCATCTTTGTTCCAAACTTCGTGAATCAATACGATAAACCCATCCTTGAAGCGTTTAGCTCGAGCTCTCGTCATAACTCTCACCGGATCCGCTCCATAGTTGTCAATCACTTTTGAGCTAAGGATGTCCTCATCACTACCATTTGTGACTAAATTTTTTTAGACAAAATTAACCTCAATATTTTGCTAAAATGGCCATAATATCCTCTGAATACCTCTCGTGAACCATGCCTAATCGCATACTAGATGACATTGGCAGTAGGGGTGCTCAAAATATTTGATATTTTTGATTTTTTACCGAACCGATTCATACCGGTACTGGCGATACCAATTTTTTTTGTGCAGATTTTTTGGTATTTTAACACTTCTCGGTACTGGTAGCAATAAAGAATTTTTAAAATTCGGTAAAAACCAAAATATAAAAATTACCAAAATTTAATAATATAATAATTAATAGTTAATGTTTTGTAGTTTTATATATTAAATAATTTTTTATATATTAATAATTTCTATATAATAGTATTTTTATTAAAAAAAATTATATTAATAATGTTTTGTAGTTTTATATATTAATTATTATTTATATTTAATGATTTCTTAGTTTTAAAAAAATTGTTAAAATATAAAAAAAATTATTTAATTATTATTAATAATTATATATATTACCAAGCAGTATAACTGAAACTGAACCAAAAATATACTGGTACCGATTTTTTACTGAACCGGTGATTTGGTACCGATTTCGATTATTTCTTTTCTGATACTTTCGGATCGGTATTGATTCGGTATTTTCGATACTAATTCAATTTTTTACCGATGAGCATCTCTAATTGGCAGAGTATTTGACATGTGTGTTGTTGGAGGTTCAACTTTCCACTTCCTGAAAGTCATTTATAACTATATTACGTGAATACTATAACAGTTGACCCCTCCATCATGACAAGTAGTTATCTGTGTAGCATGTGTGCTTGGACTTCCAATGGGAGAATTTCTGGTGTGTACTACATAAATTATTTCTATAAAATTATAACTTTATTTAAAGTTAAATTATATAATTAGTATCATTGAGCATTTGATTGAATAATATAACCACTTATTTAAAAGTTTATAATAAAATTTTCATCATTTTTTGATATATAAACAAGTTTAAGTTATAGTTTAAAATATGTTATTATTGGTAAGGGTATAATAGTCTTAATAATATTTTTTTATCCAATCATTTAATTAATCCTGGAAAAAAACATAACATGTGATTATTTTAAAAACAAACATACGACTATTGCGACGGTTCGAACCGTCGACATAGTTCAAAAAATCATCGCTAAAGTCGATTCGCTTTTAGTTCGTTGTTTAAGGTTCATTAGAGAAGGAGACCGTATATATATATATATATATATATATATATATATATATATATATATGCGTATGTTTATGTGGATTTATTGGGTTTATATTCTGTTAAATTTTACTCTTTTGTTGTAGATTTGATATCGCTTCGTCCATCTCTTTCCCGAACCACGCTCGATTTTGGTTTTGTCAGCTCAAAATCGCTCGATTGATCGGATTTATTCGATTTCGAGAACAAATCAGGTAATTGATGATTATTTTCTTTGTTTTATTGAAATTTTCTGATGTAATTTGTATGTTTTTTGATCTGATTTATTCGATTTAGTGAACAAATCAGGTAATTGATGATTATTTCCTTTGTTTCATTGAAATTTTTGTATGTTACTCTTTTTATTTTTGAATGCAACTTTGCTTTAATTTTTGAAAAAGTTTAACTTTTTTGTTGGTGAATTCTGAAATTTCAATGCACTCTTCCCTTCCTCTCTTCTTATAAAGATCCTTTGAAAACCCTCGATCTCTCAAAAGCGAATGACTCTTTAGATGAAATAATATCAAATGGCTTGAATTTCTCTGACATGTGAATAAGGATGAGGATGAGATTGAAACAGGGCCGACCCTTAAAAAAGTTTTTAAGGGCTTAAAACGACAACAAAAAAAATGGGCCTTTTGCGAATTGCTATTAAGATAGACATAAAAAAAACTAGACTAAAAGACAATTTGCACCCCAAATTTTACATCATTGTTAACTTTTCCACCCCAAACTGAAAAAGGTGTCTAAGTACACCCAAAACTTCATTATACGTAACAAAACGCACCATTTCTTCACTTAATCGGTCAAAAGTGACCGGCTAAGGCTGTAACACAAGTTTGGGGTGCAAATTGTCTTAGTCTTAAAAATTGACAAAAATAATTAATTTTAAATAAAATAAAATAATTTTAAAATAATTAATTTTAAATAAAAAATTAGTTTTAAAAATAAAAATAAAATAATTAATTCAAAATAAAATAATTAAAATAATAAAATTAAAATAAGTATTTGGAATTAATGGTTAATAATTAATCATTAACTTGTAACATGATTATTTTATTTTTATTTTTAAAATTAATTATTAATCATTCTAGTTAAAAAATCATTAACTTGTAAAAAAAATTATTTTTGCCCCAAAAAAAAATTCTGTTTTTGTTTTTAAAAACAAAATTTTGTAAAAACAAAAATTTTAAAAATAGAATTTTTCAAAAAAATAATTTTGTAAAAATAGATTTTTTTAAAACAAAATTTTTTTAAAAAAATTCTGTTTTTAAAAACAAAAACATAATTTTGTAAAAAATAGAATTTTTTTTACAAGTTATAAACAAAATTTTGTTTTTGAAAGATTCTGTTTTAAAAAACAAAAACAAAAATTTGTTTATTTGTCCACAAATTAATATAATGAGAAATTAAAATTACAATTAACGTGGAAAATGATAAGATAAAATCAGTAGAGTGAATCATTTTAATTCTCAAATATTTCATGTATGCATAATGTATTTACTATTCACATATATTTGTCAGACATGTGTATTAAGACTCTTTATTTTTTCTTATTATTATTTGTGAATGATAATGATATTTTTTCCTTAAAATTAAATATCAAGACTAAAACTTATAATTAATTATTTTAAAATAAAAATAATTATGTGTAAAGTCTATCAACTCAAAAAACCGCTAAACGAGAAATAAAGGTAAAAATAAAGTAAAGCTAAACTATATTAATTAAGCTGATGACTTTAATATGAGAAATAAAATTAGAAATTATTACGAGTAACAAAATTTTTAAAAATAGAATTTTTCAAAAACAGAATTTTGTAAAAACAGATTTTTTTAAAACAAAGTTTTTTAAAAACAGAATTTTATTTTGTTTTCAAAAAAGTTCTGTTTTTACAAAAAATTTAAAAACATAATTTTGTAAAAAGAAGAATTTTTTTTACAAGTTAAATAAAATTCTGTTTTAAAAAAATTCTATTTTAAAAATTTTGTTTTTACAGAATTTTGTTTTTAAAAACAAAAACATAATTTTTTTATGTGGCAAAAATGATTTTTTTACAAGTTAATGATTTTTTTAACCGGAATGATTAATAATTAATTTTAAAAATAAAAATAAAATAATTATTTTACAAGTTAATGATTAATTATTAATCATTAATTCTAAATTTTTATTTTTATTTTTATTTTATTATTTTAATTATTTTATTTTAAATTAATTATTTTATTTTTATTTTTAAAACTAATTATTTTATTTAAAATTAATTATTTTAAAAGAATGTCGGCAGAAATCAAAAAGAGAATAAGAGAAATTTGGTTTCCAAGTTACCAAATTAGAAAATAAGGTTTTCCAACTAAAGAAGTCTTTAATAAAAAAGAGAGACAAACGACAAAAAGTATTCGAAATGTCATGTAAGAGTTCCTATTTATGTAGTTGCTCGTTACTTATAAATAATATTTTAAAAATAAAATTATTTGTCATGTAAAAGTTCCTATTTATGTAACTGCTCGTTACTTATAAATAATATTTAAAAATAAAATTATTTTGAAGCCAAACCTTCATACAAATATAAGGATTTTAGTTTTTTTGGATTTCCAATTAAATAATATCGGCATGAATTCGTAATCCTCACCGTCTTCGATCGAGTCACATTTCTCGATTGAATAATATTGTATCGATTCCCAATTCCGAATTCATAAACCCATCTTCTCTATGAATCTTTTCATCCATGGTGGTTTAATGATTTATAATCTTGTAACAGACTTATAAATCAAGAAGATTGTAAATTGTTTCAAGGGAAAGATTCTATTTTTTCCGATGATCTTGATGGGTTCAGTAGTTGAGATTGACAAGAACTTGAAAAAAGTACCCTTGTTGGTTCATGTTTATTGTAACAATGGTGGGTTAATTAATGGAAGTGATAACAGAGAATGGTTTTACGGAGGATTGGCGTAATTTGGAGGAGTGAAGGAAGGAGAGAGAGAAAGTCCTCGAATGGAGTCATACTGGTTGAAGAACTCGAGAGAAAGTCGACAATGATTAAAATATCGAATGGAAAAATCTTTCTACCGCGTGATAATTGTGCGGATTAGGATACCAAATGCACTAATTTTGTAAATAAAATATTTTATTGTAATTTTTTCTAAAGATGTACTAAGAAGTGTAAATAACCCTTGATTTTTCTATGTAATTTGGGATTCCCCTATTTACTTTTTTGTCTCTCCTTTTTATCTTCTCTTTTTTCTTTTGCTTAATTGAAAGAACCGGAAGTTGAAACAGAAACAAAATCTTATCTTTTTGAGCCAACAAAGCGTGTAGTTTTCAGGTGATCAATACTTTGTCTTTCTGTATATTCATTTTTTATTCCAACAAGCCCCCAATTTTTTAAATATTTTTTTGGTGTCTTTATTCATTTTTCTTTTGCTCTGGAAGATGGTTAAAGGTTCAATCTTGATTTATGGCTGATTTACTATGCTCTTTTCTTTCTTTGTGTATTTGGGATTGTTTTTCTGAGATGGGTATTATGGAATTATGTATAATTTTGATTCTTTTTGGGGGTTCTTTACATGTTGAGGTTTTGAATGCTTAGAATCTGACATGCAATTCAAATGATTTGAAGGGATTGGAGGGTTTGATAAATGGTTTAAAACTCAAGTAGTGATGTGTGGAAATTGAATACAAATTTATCTTTTTCCCCCAATTGCTGTGATTGGGTAGGCATCACTTGCAGTTAAGTTAGAACTTGGAAGGGAAAGATTAATGGGCAAGCTCTCATAATCAATTGCAGTTTAGACCAGCTTAACACCCTTAATTTATCCCACAATGTGCTCAAAGGCTCATTTCCAACATCACTGTAGCATTTGCCCAATTTAGAGATTTTGGACTTGAACAACAATGTCTTTTCTGGGTTGTTTCCAGTGAGCATCAATTCGAGTTTTCAACATTTCTCAGAATATTTTCAGGGTTTGGTTCCTGATGGTATATGTATTCAAGTTATTAATTTAGCAGTGAACTATTTCAATGGACTACATTTACTCTTCGCGATAATAGGCTTTCTGGGCAATTGAGGAACAAGGCGATTATATACTTTCATATATTTGGAAAAGTGCACATTAAATATTTGATGAAATGCCAAAAAAAAATATAACTTGGTATGTATTCATCCTCAAACAGTGTAATAAGTTATCTTGGTTGTTTTTCTTTTTCTTTTTGTGCTTTTAGATATCTTTTTCCTAAGGTGACGAATGTTTATTCATTATATGCGAGTTAAAAGAAATTAATGTTACATTTGGATTGTCGGAATTACGTTAATCAAATTATTATTTAAATTAGCCCGTGCACTAATGCACGGGCTATCAACTAGTAGTCATAAAATTAGGAAGGTTTTTTTTATTCTTTGGCTCGAACATATAGCTTTCCAATGCTCTTTTGTTTCCTATAAATTATAATATTATCTACATTTTGAATTATAATTGAAAATTAATTATAATATTTTTAAATTTAATTTTCAGATGTTTTTTTAAAAATTATGAACCATTAAGTTTTACAACTATAGTATTTTTTAGATACGTTATAATATTTTTCATTATATAAATTAAAATTATAAAAATTTATATCAATTTAAAATTTAAAAATATATTAATTTGACTAAAAATGTCAATAATAATTCTATATTTTATTTTAGTTTAGGAGGGAGTATTTGTTTTGATAATGGTGAAGATTCTATAATCACCTTGAGCAAAGCAACTGAAAACAAAGAGAAACATAATCATAATTAAAGACTCATATAATAATGTGGATTAAGACGCAAAGAACAAACATGTTTCCTAGAGAAGATTCAACTGTATCTAGTTTTGGTGTAAATATTTATAGGAAAAAGTTTAATTCATGCTATGTTTTCAATTTTATTTAGTGCTTGTCATTTTACCCTTGGATTAAAATTCTAAACTAGGAGAAAAAACTATAGATTGAAAAATAATCCAAACTAGAAGAAATTAAGCCCCATAAAAGAGTAAAGAAAGAAGTAAAAAAAACTTGAGGGAATCTTTTTAGTATACATAAGGGTTCTAGAACAACTTATAAGTTCATCAAACCAATTAATAAGTTGTTTTTTTACTGTTGAAGTGTTTGGAAACAACTTATTTCTTGACTTATAAGTCATTTTTGATAAGTAAAAATTTTTGACTTATTTAAAAAATGACTTATAAGTTATTTTTAATAAGCGGGTTTGATCAAATACAATGACAATTTTGCCCTATTCTATTCTTCTAAATGACATCTTTATTCTGGCTCCTCCCCTGTTTATGAAGGTAGTTTGTAATTTTTGCTCTTTTTTTGTTGGTTATAATTTCCTTTATTCTGTGTATAAATAAATATGCAATAGTGCAATTTAAACCTTTTTTTAAATTATTTTTTCTTTTTTGAATTGACAATATATTGCTTTAATTTTTTTAATTCATTTACAAAAAATATTTTTTTAAATAGATAATTAGTTAATTATGTTCTTCATTTTCTTAATATTTATTTATTTATAATTTATGTTAATCTTAATTTAGCTCAAGTATATTTAGTTTTAATGCTATGATATACTTAACCTAATAAAAAGTGTGATTGTTATGATATTGTTAACGCCAAGATCTTTCTACGCGCCTCAATCACGTAACACGCGTCTATATCCTGCACAGTAAACACGACAACACCAAAAGCTTGTTGGCTTCGATCGTCGGGGGATAGCTCAGGCGTGAGAGTCAGTACAGATGATCACAAGGTTAACAATGGAGGATAAAATATCTAGTGTATTGAGAGAGATAAAATTATCAGTTATGTGTGTACCTTTCGCTTGAAGACTTTTTTGCTATGTTATACTCTCAGATCCGGTTTACCGTGCCACCTACTACTGTCAGACACAGCCCCCCCACTCCTCAGTGACCCCTTCCCACTGCATGCAGGCTGTCACCTTTTTCATACTGTTTCTACCGCCGGCCGACTATAATCCTATCCGCATTAATGATCTACAGACCTTTGGTCAACAACCCTCCCCCTTTCATCATTGTAGGTCAAAGTAATAGATATTTAAATATATGATGGGTCGACCCACTGATCCGGCCTGATTAAGGACTTAACAAGGATTGTAGAAAGACTAGGCCCAATAACTTTAAGGTCCATTAACGATGACTTGGTGAGCTAACCAAATAAATAGGCCCAAACCATTCGGCCCAATAAGTGAAATATCATGACCCAACATTGCCCCCTAGTTTTTTATTAAACAGGACGTTTAATAGGAAACTATAAACAGCCCATGATATGAAGAATTTAATAAAATCAAAAGAGGCCCAAACGGTAAGGAATTAAAATGATAGGACAAACTGGAACTGGAGACTAGACTGGAAAGCCCAAAAGTTTAAAAATGAAGGATTGGACCAAACGCTACCCTTTCAAATTCG
Organism: Panax japonicus; assembly: GCA_020205505.1. NCBI lineage: Eukaryota > Viridiplantae > Streptophyta > Magnoliopsida > Apiales > Araliaceae > Panax > Panax japonicus. Next base: position 62,592,089 of record CM035092.1, read on the forward strand.
TGATTATGACTGCCAATTAAATGTGTCGCCCTCGTGTACCGTGTAACCGTCAGTATAAAATAAAAAATTTACCAAATTTGACAGTTTTACCTGTCAAATTGAAATTCAAAAGACTTTTGCCCTTCCTCTCCCTTTCGAACCTTTCTCTGTAAACTCTCAACAATGGTGGTCCTCAATTCAAACCAGAACTCTCCTCTCCGTGTAATCCCAATCAACACCGTCCCACCAAATCCGAGTCCCAGTAAAGAGGCATCAAGCTCAAACCCCAAGGCTGCGACCCCGAGTAAGAACCCAGTAACGAAACCCCTCCCTAACCCTTCTGCATTCTTCAGAAGCAAAGAGCGATATGCACATGCCAATACTTCGTCAACAGTCACTAAGATTGATTTGAAGAGGATCCGAGCTCGCTGTCATATCCTGGACACTCATTTGGTGAGAGCTCCCCGGTCCGAGGAGCGAATGTATCAACGTCCTGAAGGATGGACTGTCATTCTGGTGACAATCTTGGAGAAAGGTATCCGATTTCCTCTCCATGCCTTCATAGTAACCCTCATATGGTTTATTGGCATTGGGTTCGCCCAATTGGTGCCAAATTCCTACATATATATCCTAGCATTCATCGCTTTCTGTCATGAACTAGGCATCGAACCTACACTCAATTTCTTCTTCACTGTTAATAAGATCGGCCAGTCCAGAGAAAAAGGGTTTAAGGCCATAAGCAAGCAGTCTCTGAAGGTAGGAGAGAAGTTCGAGAGACGTTCGCTGGTATCCACCCCTTCCAGCAACAAAGGATGGCATAAGGGGTGGTTCTTCATTAAAGGACCAGAGATCTCATTTCTGCCAAACTGGGCCATTGATGAGAAAATTTCTGCTGACTTCGGAGATATTTCTGAAGAACGTGAGGCCAAAATGATTTCTGCTGATTGTTATGATATTGTTAACGACAAGATCTTTCCACGCGCCTCAATCACGTAACACGCGTCTATATTCTGCACAGTAAACACGACAACACTAAAAGTTTGACGGCTTCGACCGTCGGGGGATAGCTCAGGCGTGAGAGTCAGTATAGACGATCACAAGGTTAACAATGGAGGATAAAATATCTAGTGTATTGAGAGAGATAAAATTATCAGTTATGTGTATACCTTTCACTTGAAGACTTTTTTGCTATGTTATACTCTCAGACCCGATTTACCGTGCCACCTACTACCGTCAGACACAGCCCCCCACTCCTCAGTGACCCCTGCCCACTGCATGCAGGCTGTCACCTTTTTCATACTGTTTCTACCGCCGACCGACTATAATCCCATCCACATTAATGATTTGCAGACCTTTGGTCAACAACCCTCCCCCTTTCATCATTGCAGGTCAAAGTAATAGATATTTAAATATATGATGGGTCGACCCACTGATCCGGCCTAATTAAAGACTTAACAAGGATTGTAGAAAGACTAGGCCCAATAACTTTAAGGTCCATTAACGATGACTTGGTGAGCTAACCAAATAAATAGGCCCAAACCATTCGGCCCAATAAGTGAAATATCATGACCCAATAGATATGAAGTTGGCACTTCAACAATGGTGACTACAATGTCCTTCGATAAAGATCCCCATCAATAAGAACAAAGTTGGCACTCTTGTACTTGATCTTCTTTGCCAGCATCTGATCCGAAGGAAGGACGCCATCTGCCAGATATTCAATGTAGGGAGTTATCCAACAATTAAAACGTTCAATGCACATCATCGCTTCATGCTGGATACTCGGCTGTTGCAGAACTTCCAAATAGACTGATCCATCGAAAACATTAGCATCTGTAGTGGCCAGCTTTGACAATGCATCGGCAATAGAATTGTCGTTACGCTCTATACACTGAAACTCATAGGAGACGAAATACTGATGCCGGTCTTTCAACTCTGCAAAATACTTGATCATTCTCGCCCCACGAGCCTCATAATCCCCGGACACTTGCTTGACGACCAGCTGAGAGTCACTATAAATGATTAACTTCTGAACCTCCAAACTCTTCGCTAAGCGGACCCCTACCAGCACTGCTTCGTATTCAGCCTCGTTGTTCGTTGCTCTGAACCCAAATCTGATAGCCTGCTGCACCTTGAATCCCTCCGGACTTGTCAAAATAATCCCTGCTCCACTGACATCCGCAGTAGAAGACCCATCTGCATATAGAGTCCACAAGTTTTGACTGTGCTGAAGAACTGCAACTGCTCAATCGGACGCTTCATTTTCTGACAACTCTGCATCTGCTTCGGAGAACGAACATTCCACCATAAAATCGGCCAAGGCTTGACCTTTGATAGCAGTTCGGGGATGATATTCAATAAAAAAATTGAGATAGTTCCATTGTCCATGCTGCTAGTCTCCCCGAAACTTTTAGTTTGCTCATCACCTTCTTCAACGGTTGATCCGTGTAGACGACCAGGAGCCGACCTTGAAAATATTGCCTAAGCTTTCGACTAGCAATTATCAAAGCAAAGGCAAATTTTTCAATGTTCGGGTATCTGGTTTCAGCATCCCTTAGAACATGACTGGCATAATAGACCGGATGTTGTTTTCCCTCCACTTCTCGAACCAAAACGGCCCCCACTGCCAATGAACTAGCTGCCAGATATAAGTACAAGGTCTCAGCAGGAGCAGGTTTCACCAATAAAGGAGCCGAAGATAAATACGTCTTTATGCCCTGAAAGGCGTCTTCACACTCCGAAGTCCACTAAAACGTCTTCGCATTCTTTGGTCCTTTCAACGTATCAAAGAACGGCAAACGTCTCTCTGCCGACTTGGACATGAATCTCCTCAAAGCTGCAATCCTCCCAGTCAGACGCTGAACATCTTTGAATGAATGAGGAGTCTTCATATTTAGTATGGCCTGGATCTTCTCTAGATTGGCTTCGATACCCCTTTGACTGACAAGATAACCCAGGAACTTCCCTGCACTGAGCCCGAAGGTGCACTTTGCAGGATTGAGCCTCAACTTGTGATGACGAACCGTCTGAAAGCATTCCTCCAGATCGTCCAAGTGTTTCTGAACAATCATGCTCTTCACTATCATGTCATCAACATATACCTCCATGTTCCTTCCTAAATGCTTTTGGAAGACAAAGTTCATCATTCTCTGGTAAGTGGCTCCAGCATTTATCAGGTCAAATGTCATCTTCTTATAGGCATACATCGAACGGCGTGTGATGAATGTTGTCTTCGAAATGTCCTCCTTGCACATAGATATTTGATGATAACCTGAAAAAGCATCCATAAATCTTAGTAGTGCATACCCCGAAGTCGCATCAATAAGTTGATCAATGTGGGGTAGAGGATAGAAGTCCTTCGGGCAGGCTTTGTTCAGGTCCGTGTAGTTGATGCAAACTCGTCACTTCCCGTTCTGCTTCTGCACCAACACTACATTTGCCATCCACTCCAGATAGTAGATCTCAAAGATGAAGTCAGCAGCTATCAGCTTCGCGATCTCCTCATCGATGATCCTCTGTCGTTCAGGTGCAAAGATTCGCCTTTTCTGTCGAACTAGTTTTTTTGATGGATCCACATACAGTCGGTGCTCGACAATCTTTCGGCTGATTCCAGGAATGTCTTGTGGCTCCCATGCAAAGATGTTCGCATAGCAGCGAAGAAGTTCCATAAGGTTCGTTCGTAGAAGTTCCAGCAAACCCGAACTAATCTTCACTGTTTTGTCTCTCTTCCCAAGAACCAGCTCAATCTCCTCTGTCTCTCTAGCAGGAATAACCAAGGGCTCCGAACTACTCTCGGTGAATGGTTCAATCTATATCGTCATGGTCTGCTTTTGCTTGTTGACCCCTACTCCCGAGGCAATCACAGCATTCCTGTAGCATCGTCTGGCCAGATCCAAGTCCCCTACTACCTCTCCAACTCCATGTGCTGTTGGGAACTTGATCTTGAAGTGAGGGATGGAAGTCACAGCTTGGAGAGCTGTCAGAGTAGGTCTACCCTGTATGGCGTTGTAGGCCGAATCTATATACAAAACATAGAATTTACATGTTATTTCTACCTGTTGTGGAGCAATACCGAAGATGACTGGTAGCTCAATAGTTCTTGCCACTTTGACCGGATCGTTGCTAAAGCCATATAAGGGGGCCTCCTGCCCGACCTCCATCTTTCGCCCATCAAGATGCATCCTCTGATAAGCGTGGGCATAAAGAATATCAACGGAAGACCCATTGTCAATCATCATTCGCTTCATATCCATCGAACCCACTTGTGCTGTGATCACCAAGGCTCCTCCATGGGGTTCAATGGGCTCCGAAGGATAATCTGCATCACTGAAAGATATAATTGTCCCTGAAAACGGTCTGTCAGTCTTCGGGGGAACACCCGCCACGGACATGACTGAATCCAGATATCCCCTCCTCTTCTTTCCTACTAGCTTTCCTGCTGTCCCACCGGTTATTACATCAACAACGTACCTTGGTGGCTGATTTGGAGCAGGTTACACAGGTGGAACCATTTGAACCGTCTGAACGGTATGGTCAATATTCTGCTGCTCTTGCTGTTGGTCCCTCCCGGCCACATACTGAACTAATAAACCTCTTTGAACCTTCCTCTCTACGAAGTCCTTTAAATTATAACATTCATTAGTATCGTGACCTGCAGCTTGATGATAGCCATAATATTTTCGAGCATTGCCCTGTCCTGGTTTGAGAACATCATGAGGTGGTTCAAAAACGGATGGTTTTTGATCTGATCCAAAATCACCGACATATCCGTATTCAGTTTGGTGTAAACCTTGTTCACCTTCGGGGTAGGAGCAGGTGGGCGATTACTTTCCTGTCGCCATTAGTTGTTATACTTCTTCGAGCTACCCTCGGGTCGATCATTATACCCTCCCACCTTCTTCTGATCGCCTTCAGCCTTAGGAGTATCTGCCTCCTTCATTCAGTCCGAAGAAGGACGTTTCAAACTATTCATAGCCTCCTCCACCACAATATAGTCCTCTGCTTTATCAAAAGCTTCGACCAAACTCTTCGGATGGTGAAACATCAGCTTCTTCACTAGCTTCTCAGACTTTACCAAATCCAACCTATTCTGAAATAATCCGACAGCTTGAAGATCATTGAGGTCTGCCACCTGACCAACTGCTTCCCTGAACCTCTTCACATACTGACCCAAGGACTCATTGGTGAACTATCGGACCTGTGCTAAAGAACCTGTGGGCTTTCCTCTTCTTCAGTTGCTACCAAAACGAGTATGAAATTTGTCACACAGCTCGGACCACGACGAGACAGAGTCTGCAGGTAGAGTCCCCATCCACTATCATGCATCATTCCTTTACGTTGTAACAAACGTATGACACTTGGTAGCATCAGTGAAATCATAATAATCCATCAGCAGGTCGAACGCCTGGCTATGGTCATAAGGGTCTCCAGACCCATCATAACTCTCCATATGAGGCAACTTCTTAGTGGTATCTGCCTTCTCCTTAAGAATGTCCGAGGAAAAAGGGTACGCCTTCTTTCCCGGAGTATTTTTCACTTGTTGAACCTCAGCCAACTGCTTCCGGAGCTCCTTCAACTCCTTCACCAAGAAATCCACACCTTCTGGCTGCGAGGAGATCTCTTTTTCCGGAATAACCTTCTGCTTCTGGGCAGATCGACCCATTCCACCAGAATCCACGACCCTTGATGGACTTCTGGATCTACTTCGGCGTGTGTCCATGTCATCATGACGAGAATATTCACACTGGTGCTCTCTCCTTCTATTCTCAAGTACATGCTCTCTCGACCGGCTCCTCTATCTGCCACCATCTTGACCTTGAGAGCCGATGACAACAAGTGCCTTCTTTGATACCTCAGGAGTTCTGCTTCTTGATCTCCTTCTCTCCTGAGGTTGATGTAAAACCCCAGATTTTATGAATAAAGAATTAATTTTCTCGAAATAATTTTTTTATATTATGGTGTGAATTTGAGATAATATTATAGTTGTGGGTAGTATTTATAAATTTTGCAAAGTATGCAAGTTGTTATATTATATTCGATTGGTCAGGGAATATTCTTTGTGTCGGAAAATATTCGTACGATGGTACAATTATTGGTGGACCCCACAACGGAATTATTGTCGGATTGAGAAAACGACAAAAATATTTAATTGAAAATAACGGCGGAAGTTTTACCGTTGATACTGTTGAACTACTGGGTAGTAAAAGTACAGTAATACGCGTTGTTGCATAGTAGCACACGGTATTGATTATTGATATTTATGTGAGAAGTCGCTCAGTTTGATTCAATTATTATCGATTAATAATATGAATTATTATAGCGATGATGACGTTTTGTTTTATTCGTATTATTAACGTAATAAAACAGAAACATCTTTTTATATAAAACAGAATACTTTATTAAAGTTATTCTATAAATAGAATATATTATATTTTATTATGCATAGTGTCGCATAGTATTTTGCATAGTGTTGCATAGTGTTTGCATAGTAAAAATCTTTTTATATAAATAGAATATATTATATTTTATTTAAAAGATTTTTCTTTAAATATGGACCGTAAGATTAAAGTAAATCAATCTGGACCGTTCATGGATTAGTTACTATGCATTCCATTTTCCTATAAATAGAAGCTCATTCCTTCATTATTTTCTTACGAATTCATTGAAACTCTAGAGAGAGAAATTATAGAGAGAAGCTATAAGAGAGAAAATTATAGAGAGAAAGAATAAGAGTATCTGCTACTTTACTACTTCTATATCAAGTTTCTGTTACGGTAAGGGGTGTTATTCTTTCTTATTCATGAAGAGAACTGTTGTTATTCCATATCTTATTATTCTGTTGGAATAACCTGTATACGCGGTCTACCCTATACTTGGTGACATTCTTCTATCATTCTGTTGGAACATCCTGTCTGTGTGTTTTACACCGGACCTGGTTCCGTCTTTATTATTATTCCGTTGGAACATCCTGTCTGTGTGTTTTACACCGGACCTGGTTCCGTCTTTATTATTCTGTCGGAATATCCTGTCTGTGCTATACGCCGGACCTGGTTCCATCATTTATTATTCCGCATTTATTATTCTGTTGGAACATCCTATCGGTGTGAATTTCACCTGACCTGGTTCCGTTATTTAGTATTCTGTTGGAATAACCTGCCTATGCGAAGTTCCGCATGCATGGTGATTTCTTTTGTTATTCCATTCTTTATTATACTCAGTTGGTTAAAGTTTTGACTTCTATACTCCAGGACATTAGTAGAATATCCTTGATATTTGTGCTTCATCCAGTATCTTTTCAGGAAAATATTCTTCTGAGCATTCTTGAATTTTACACCACAAAACAGTATTGTGTGGACAATTTGGACGTTATTGGTTCATGGACAAATTAATTCTTGAACTTGTTTTATTAAATTCTTATATCATTGTCATCATCCTCATGTTTATGTTATGTTGAAAGTCATCTGTGGCCTGTAGTGCATAGATGGACTTGGTATGATTATGACCAGGGATTATGCGGTGTAATCATGACCGTAATATTACAAATGATGTGGAAAAAGTCCTCATTGGCCCGTAATGCATTGATGGACAGTTTTTGGTATGATTATGGCTATGGATTCTCTTCGGCCGTAGTGCAAAGATAATTGTTTTATGGCATAATCAGGACCGTTGATGAAAACACGATTATCTTTGGCCCGTAGTGCATGGATAATTCGTGGTCGTGATACTAAAGAATATCCTTGGCCTGTAGTGCAGGGATGATTTAATGATGTGGATTATTTATTGAGCTGAGTCTCAGCGATAAAAGTGATGAAAAACTTTTTAAATCATAAAAGATAGTATATTCAATTCTCTCTACTTGACTCTTCTAATGGATTGCTTATTCCGCTGCAGTTAAACTTGATGTCTATTATATTTTATCAGTTTAACATTGTTGGAGACTAATGATAATTTATTATGCATTATCTTAGTCATAATATTTCTTACTGGGCTAGTTGAGCTCACCCTTTCTTTCACTGTTCTCTTTAGGAAATGAGAACATAGCAGGGACTAGTCGGGAAATGGAGTGATGGTCCAGAGGATAGCATTAGTAGTCCTCACTATTCTGAGAAATAGTGTATTAATAATTGTAATGAGGACTCTTTTTGAGTTTGTATAATCTCTAGTAGACAATAATTGTATTCAAACTCACAGTTATGTTTTGTCGTATTGTACACGACAGTAATATTAGTAAGTTGTATTTGAGTTATGTACCATGTATCTGACGACCCAAAATGGGTGATGTATACTTAATTTTGGGGGCGTCACAGTTGGTATCAGAGCTTAGGGATATGATCCCTGGCTAAGATGTGAGACTAGAACTAGGAGGGGAGAGACGGGGAATTCCTTCGCTAGTATGACCTACTTAAATTTATTTTGTATTTAAATTAGTTGGTCAAAGTTTAGAGATATTATGTTACATGTCAATTAATCTTTGTTTTGTGGCAGTGTTTGAAAATGGCATCCGAGAATGTTGAGATTATCAATGGAGCACATGAGACCGTTGAGTCTCCACAGATCAATAATCAGGATAATGTGCAACTAGAGGACAATACTCCTCATGAAAATAATAACACCGATGAAATGGTGAATGATGGGATGGTCAGAGACTTTATGCAATTCATGCAACAACAGGCTAAGGCAGCTCCTGTCCAAAATGCAGGTAGAAATACTGTTAATTCTCGGACGGTCACCGCTAATCAGTTTAAGGAGCAATTCATGCAACAACGGGAGAAGGCGGCTCCTGTTCATAATGCAGGAGAAAACAATGGCAACCCATGGTTGGTCACCGCTAAGAAATTCAAGGAGCTGGGACCACCAGAGTTTTTGGGAAAGCCAGAACCACTTAAGGCGGAGACGTGGTTAAAGAAGATCACCAAGATATTTGATGTCTTGGGATGCTCAGAGGAGCAAAAGGTTCCATTCGCCACCTTTATGTTGCGTGAAGAAGGAGATCATTGGTGGGAATCTGTAAAATATACCCAGACTGACGCACTCAAGATGTCTTGGGAGAAGTTCGAAGAGCTGTTCAACGACAAGTACTTTCCCGAAAGTATTCGTCACATGAAGGAGGTAGAGTTTATCAAGCTAGAGCAAAACAATATGACCGTGTTGCAGTACGAGGCTAAGTTTGCGGAGTTGTCCCAGTTTGCATCCCATTTGGTCGATAATGAGGAACGAATGGCGCGAATGTTTTTGCGAGGTTTGAAACCCGATATACGTCAATACCTCATTTCTCACAAACTTTGTTTATATTCAGATATTGTGAATAGGGCTCAGTTAGTGGAGCGCGATAATGAGTTATCACAACCAAAAGGTAATGACCAGCAACACGATAATAATCATACCGGTGGCAACGGCCATCGGAACAATGATAACCATCGCGGGGAAAATTATCATACCAAGAATGGTAACCACTTCGGTGGTAATCATGGCCAAAATAATAAGAATGGACATTTCAAGAAGAGAAGGTTCAACAATGACGTAAAGACGTCGGTACCAGCACCTGTTTTAAAGGAAGAAGAACGACCACCGGTCGTATGTTTCAAATGCGGACAGGAGGGACACATCCGTCCAAACTGTGCGCAGCAGTCCAAAGCATGCTTTAATTGCGAAAGAGAAGGTCACCTAGCTCGATTCTGTCGTATGATGAAGTCAATTCCAGCTAGGATAATGATGCCAAAGGATGTCCCAGACAAGCCAAAGCCGGTAGTTTAAGAGAGAGCGTTTTTTTTTTCTCTCGTGACGAGGAACCTGAATAAAATTATCACGGGTAAGTTAATCATAAGCTCTTACGAAGTCTATACCGTGTTAGATACCGGTTCTACTCACTCTTTTATTTCACCTAGTTGTGTTCAATGTTTGTACTTAACTCCAGAGAAGTTAAACTTTGATTTATCTATTGAAACTCCATTGGGAGAAACCTTCGTTACCTCCACTGTTTATAAATCTTATTTGATTCAAATCGACACTTTCACGTTACGTGTTGATCTTGTCTCTTTGAAAATACTTGTCTTTGATGCTATTTTAGGAAACGATTGGTTAACTACTCATCATGTTTTTCGTAAGGTTGTTAGCTTTCATATTTCTAACCAACCTATTATGCGAATTTAAGCAACCAAACCACTAAATTCAATCATTATCATATCAAGCCATAAGTAAAGAGCCCCGATCCTTTTGTTGATGAGTTCCTTGTGTGGAATGCACCGAAGCCAGACTTTCTGTAGGCGACGTCGTGAATGACGATAATAAGTTGATAGGTATCATTGTGAGGTGCTATCTAGGTTAAGGGATATAAGTCACAGTTGGTATCAATGTGACGTACTATCCAAGTCTTGGATGTGAGTAACAATTTTGAATGATATTTTTATCATTAATAAATCTCTTGACGTATTCCTGAAGACTTCTTAGCCTACCCAGAGCGTGAAATCGAATTTTGTATTGACACCAGTACGAAACCCATTTCTTAAACCCTTAAAATAATTTTTTTCAACTAAAACGAAAGTAACATGCACCAAAGACGTTGACTCGAGCTGTTGAAGATTACGATCGTACTATTCAATATCATCGTGGAAGAGCGAACGTGGTAGCTGACGTGTTGAGTAGAAGATCGTATGCGTTTACAAGTGCGATGTTGTTAACACAAAGACTCATTTCGTATAACTTGCAAATGATGAAGATGGAGTTAAAGACTCTAGGGACCCACGTGAAGATAACGAATATACGAGTAAAATTGACTTTAATCGATAAAGTTAAAGACGCTCAAGCTACATACCCGAATCTGATGAATGTGAAGAAGAAGGTTCAAGAGGGTGTTATTTTAGAAGCAAGAGTTTTTGAAGAGCGGAAATCTCAACCCTCGATTTAATTGGCCCATTTGAAATCCTCGATTGAGTAGGAACTGTGGCTTATAGACTCGTTTTACCGCCAAATATATTGCATGTTCATAACGTTTTTTTTCGTATCAATGTTACGTAAATATGTGGACGACCCGAACCACATTATTAATTTAGAACCGGACGAGATATCGGATGATTTAACGTTTGAAGAGATACGTGTTACAATCTTGGATAAGAAGAATCGTATTCAACACTCAAAGGTTATATCTCAAGAGTTAGAATTTGAATAACCTGCATATGCGAAGTTCCGCATGCATGGTGATTTCTTTTGTTATTCCATTCTTTATTATACTCAGTTGGTTAAAGTTTTGACTTCTATACTCCAGGAAATTAGTAGAATATCCTTGATATTTGCGCTTCATCCAGTATCTTTTCAGGAAAATATTCTTCTGAGCATTTTTGAATTTTACACCACAAAACAGTATCGTGTGGACAATTTGGACGTTATTGGTTCATGGACAAATTAATTCTTGAACTTGTTTTATTAAATTCTTATATCATTGTCATCATCCTCATGTTTATGTTATGTTGAAAGTCATCTGTGGCCTGTAGTTCATAGATGGACTTGGTATGATTATGACCAGGGATTATGCGGTGTAATCATGACCGTAATATTACAAATGATGTGGAAAAAGTCCTCATTGGCCCGTAATGCATTGATGGACAGTTTTTGGTATGATTATGGCTATGGATTCTCTTCGGCCGTAGTGCAAAGATAATTGTTTTATGGCATGATCAGGACCGTTGATGAAAACACGATTATCTTTGGCCCGTAGTGCATGGATAATTCGTGGTCGTGATACTAAAGAATATCCTTGGCCTGTAGTGCAGGGATGATTTAATAATGTGGATTATTTATTGAGCTGAGTCTCAGCGATAAAAGTGATGAAAAAATTTTTAAATCATAAAAGATAGTATATTAAATTCTCTCTACTTGACTCTTCTAATGGATTGCTTATTCCGCTGCAGTTAAACTTGATGTCTATTATATTTTATCAGTTTAACATTGTTGGAGACTAATGATAATTTATTCTGCATTATCTTAGTCATAATATTTCTTACTGGGCTAGTTGAGCTCACCCTTTCTTTCACTGTTCTCTTTAGGAAATGAGAACATAGCAGGGACTAGTCGGGGAATGAAGTGATGGTCCAGAGGATAGCATTAGTAGTCCTCACTATTCTGAGAAATAGTGTATTAATAATTGTAATGAGGACTCTTTTTGAGTTTGTATAATCTCTAGTAGACAATAATTGTATTCAAACTCACAGTTATGTTTTGTCGTATTGTACACGACAGTTATATTAGTAAGTTGTATTTGAGTTATGTACCATGTATCTGACGACCCAAAATGGGTGATGTATACTTAATTTTGGGGGCGTCACAGTTGACCCTGAGATACATGCACGGAATGCTCCGGTTCCTTCCCTTCCCGATGTTGTACATCCTTATGCCTACTACGCCTTCCGGACTGTACATAAGTGGATGCCCCGTCTTTCAGATCAGCCATTCGAAGCATCTGAACAGCTATATCTTCCCTCTGCTTCAGAAGAACCTCTAAAGCTTTATCTACCTCTTCTGCATTCTTCGTCAACTTGGCAGTTTTGTCATTCCGACCACTTCGGTGATGGGTTCTAGGCGGAGAACCCTCCACCTGCCTCCGATCTTGGTCACGGCCTTTATCATCAGCAAACACCAACCTCCGTCTGGTTCCACCATGAGCTCTCGAACGAGAACCCTTGGAAACATGTTTAGAAGCAGTGCTCTCACTTTCATGAGCACTCTTCGAAGGACCCAGACGATCCTTAACAGAAATGTGTTGGACAGATGAGCTCACAATCTTCGGTTGTCCTTCCGGCGTATCTGCTCTACTCCTCACCATTTTTTCGACGTAGAACAAATAAAGTTTTGTGATTGAAAACTACAAGACACTAGAACACAGCCCTCCTTCTTGCGCCAATGTTAACGCCAAGATCTTTCCGCGCGCCTCAATCACGTAACACGCGTCTATATCCTGCACAGTAAACACGACAACACCAAAAGCTTGACGGCTTCGACCGTCGGGGGATAGCTCCGGCGTGAGAGTCAGTACAGGCGATCATAAGGTTAACAATGAAGGATAAAATATCTAGTGTATTAAGAGAGATAAAATTATCAGTTATGTGTGTACCTTTCGCTTGAAGACTTTCTTGCTATGTTATACTCTCAGACCCGGTTTACCGTGCCACCTACTACCGTCAGACACAGCCCCCCACTCCTTAGTGACTCATGCCCACTGCATGCAGGCTGTCACCATTTCATACTGTTTCTACCGTCGGCCGACTATAATTCCATCCACATTAATGATCTGCAGACCTTTGGTCAATAACCCTCCCCCTTTCATCATTGCAGGTCAAAGTAATAGATATTTAAATATATGATGGGTCGATCCACTGATCCGGCCTGATTAAGGACTTAACAAGGATTGTAGAAAGACTAGGCCCAATAACTTTAAGGTCTATTAACGATGACTTGGTGAGCTAACCAAATAAATAGGCCCCAAACCATTTGGCCCAATAAGTGAAATATTATGACCCAATAGATATGATATTGAATCAATATATTTTTTTATTAATGTCTTTTTTATTAATTTTTATATTTTATTTTAATTTATAAGTCATTATCAACCGAACACATTGACAACTTATTTTAACTTAATTTTTGATTTATAAGTTAAACTAATACTGAACACTTTTACTTATAAGTCGGGGCTTAAAATGACTTATAAGTCATCTTAAATTTTTACAAGATAACTGAAGTGCATTCCTAATCGCTGATGCCTCTGCACAATACACCCCCATATTACCATTAACTCTATCAATACCAGCTCCCATAACTTTTCTCATCATATTATTTCGGACCACAAACCTAATACCCACAAAGCCATTACCCCGAACTGAGTTTCGATTGTATGTGGATATATGAAATAGATACAAATTCCGTAATTCAATTTTATCATAAATATATGGACATATAAATTATTTTTCATAATTTATTCAGTATTTCACATGTCATGCCGTTATATATATATATATAGAATGGATCCTGTCCGGGAGTCCGGACAGGTCCTAAAATGCGGATCAATTTTTTTTTTTTTTTTTTTGAAACAACTAAAAAAAAAAAATTATGGAACTGAAATTTTTCCATAATACAGTGTTTTGGGTGTGTTTTTAATACCTATACCAACCAATGTATGTACAGTCTGCCCAGACTGTACAGAAATGTTTTGGTTTAGGCATCCAAATCACGCCCAAAACACTGTATTATGGAAAAATTTCAGTTCCATAAAAAAAAAATTTTAGTTGTTTCAAAAAAAAGCAAAAAAAAAAAAAAAAGGTCCGGATTTTGTTAAAATTCGGGAGTCCGGACCCGATCCGGACTCTATATATATATATATATATATATATATATATATATATATATATAGGGCTATATGTATATACACATCGGTGTATTATACAGTAGGGCTACAGTAACAGATTTTTTGACCTATAACGAAGGTAAACTGTCGTCATAACCCAGAATAGCTATGACGACGGGTGAAACCGTCGCTATAGCCCAAAAAACTGTAGCCATAGTCTAATGTGTAATACACGGCTGTGTACATATATTTTTTTCATATATATATATATATGGGGTTGCATCCACAGCTACCGGTTACTGAGAGCGGCTTGTTACAATTTTTTTTTTTGCTCTAGCCATTAAAATACTAGTTTTTTTTTCTTCCTAAAATATGTAAGAGGACTCTTCCTAAAATAATTTGAGCAATGTTTAATTCATGTTCTTTTAAAATAAGTTTGAGCACTCTAGATTTTTTTTCTTCTTCAATGTTTATTTTTACATATATTTAGTGAATACTTTATTAATTGTGACATAGTAATAAAATTATGGTTTTAAACTTTAGAAAATTGTGTCATTTTATACTATCATCAACTAAAATAAAACTGAAAAATCAAATCGTTCCCTTGTTGTTAAAATTTAATAGTACTAAAAAATTAGAACAATTTTTATGGAATAAATTTTTAATTAGAATTTTATTTTTATTTTTTTAATATATTTTATTTATAGAAGGGAAGGAGTATAAAGATTAAAGAAGCTCTTCCTCCCCACTTAAACATGTAACTACTACTCCCTACGTTCCATAATATATATGATGTTTTAGATATTTTTATTTTCTTCAAATTATTTGACGTTTTATATAAACTAAGAAAATTAATCACAATCTTTTCCAAAACTACCCCTCATGAAAAATGTTATAGATGTGAGAGAGTATGACGGTAAAGGGTATTACATACGATGAATATTATATTTAATACTATACAATTATTTTTTTAATTCTTATACACAATTCTAAAATGTCATACATTATGGGACTGAAGAAGTACTAAAATAGATTGGATCCTTGACACTAGGACAACCGATCTTAAATCTTATGTATAATATTGAATTCTTTGATAGTTTCAATAGGAAAATGATATTTCTTGCGCCTTTATATGTTGTTGATTTTTTTTTTGTGCAGATAATTATGGTTAATAATATTTTAACGATGTATTTAATATAATAGTTAATTTTATAATTCTATCTAATCTCATGTATTGATATACGTCGCAATTATAATTCGATAGAAAACTTTGACAATAAATAATGTCTCTTTATGATAATCAATTTATTTAGATCGATTTTTTAAATTCGTAGGGTCAGTAATTAAAAAATGAAAAGGACAGCAAAAACTATCCATATCTGAATATATTATCAAATGGCCCATTTGCATGATCCATTATATGTCTTGTAAGATGGTCCAGCCTTCATGTGCATTTGCAAGTGTGATTGTTAGATTTTAGTCATGAATGTGCATGGCCTTTTTTACATTGTTAGTCTCATCAAAGTTGTTGGTTTATATGTTATTAGTTTTAATGATAACAAGTTGTTTTGTAGAGTTATATATATATATATTGTCATCATCAGTGGCGGAACCAGAACCTTTTTGTAGGGGGTCAAAATTTTTAAATCAAGCGGGCAGAAATTATTAATACCACCACTTCTTCAGAACTTGGTAATTAATTATTATTATTATTTTATCAGCAAAAAGTCTTTTTAAGTTATGAAACAAAAGTTTGTGGTAGAACCAAAATACCATATCTACAAACCACATTTTCGAAATATGAATACGCACTCACTGATAACAAAAATTAACTCCAAGAATAACAAGCACATAATGCAATTGATTATACAAAAGTCATCCATTGGAATTATACTTCACTTAGTTTATACACTAGTTTTCTCGAAACTTCTTGTTCATATCTCTCATCAAAAGACGTCGCTTAATCAAGTATTTATCCATAATCTAGTATAAATAAAAACATCAATTGTTAATCAATAATTTCATCAATTTAAACATTTCATAATAATTTCATCATTCATCAATTCTCTTAGGATTTAAGAAAACAGAAATTAAACAATAATTAAAGATTACTCCAACAGAAACAATTTTGAAAACTAAATTACTAAAAGATTAATATAGAATCCCAAATTACTAAATTCCCAAATAAAAAAATAAAAAAAAAGTTAGCATGTTACTAAATTCCCAAATTACTAAATTACTAAAAAATTCCTAGGTTTGCATATATATATATATATATATATATATATATATATATATATATATATATATATATATATATAGAACGGATCCAGTCCGGGAGTCCGGACTGGATCAAAATGCGGACCAAATTTTTTTTTCTTTTTTTTGCTTTTTTTTTTTGAAACAACTAAAAAAAAAAAAATTTATGGAACTGAAATTTTTCCATAATACAATGTTTTGGGGGTGTTTTTAATACCTATACCAACCAATGTATGTACAGTATGCCCAGACTGTACAGACATGTTTTGTTATAGACATCCAAATCACGCCCAAAACACTGTATAATGTAAAAATTTTAGTTCCATAATTTTTTTTTTTTTTTAGTTGTTTCAAAAAAAAAAAAAAAAAGTCTGGATTTTAACAAAATCCGGGAGTCCGGACCTGATCCGGACTCTCTCTCTCTCTCTCTCTATATATATATATATATATATATATATATATATATTAATCTGGTACTGTGGTACAACTAGACTAGTTCTTATTACAGTCGTTCTTAATCTTCAATATGAGAAGTAAGATTTTTAAAAAATATAATAGCCTTTAAATTTAAACCCAAAACTGCAGATCGAGTCAGGAGAAGCCGGAAAAGATCGAGTCGGAGAAGAATTGCAGATCGAGTCGGAGAAGAACTGAAGAAGAAGTTGGAAGACCGGAGCTCCTCGCCGGCGCGGCGACGCCTGCTGGCTGGCTGCTGCCCGTCTGGCCCCGCCCCCGCCCCCGCCACCTCCCCCCTCCCCCCTCCCCCCTCCCCCCTCCTAGTTCCTCTTGACCGCCTCCCTATCGGGGGCAAATGCCCCCCCCCCCTAGTTCCGCTGCTGGTCATCATCATAAAGAGGGAGAATATTGATTTATGATTTTTATTTTAATGATGACAACATATGTTTTGCATGGAGTTGTTTTGTATTTTACAGATTATGGAATGTTCATGCAAGATATCAAAAGAACATATGTGAAGAAAAGGTGTTTAGTGTCACCACATGATTAGGTCCATAGACTTCACTTAGGAATCAAATGTAAGAATTTCTAGCTCGTTTAATTAATATCAAGACAAATTTATTGTGCTGGAATTAATTTCAAAAAGAGTAAAAGTTTTCTATAATTAAGAGTTGTTATTTTAAAATCAAATATTTGAAGCTTCTTTTAAACCAGGTCAATCCTGCTTGTACTTCTAAGAGCAGTATTTTCAAAATTCAAAGATTGGAAGTTATTTTAAAAACAAAATCAATTTTGAAAATCTTAGTCTTGTTTTACTAAGTCAAAAGAGTTGTGTATGGCTAATTTTATGCTAATAATATTTCTAAATGCTTATTCCTTTATTCTAGCAATTAGCTTCAAAATTCAATCCCTTATATCTTGGTTATGTTAATATATATCTTTTTGGGATTCTGAAGTTAAAATTGATTTTTTTTTATCATTAGCTTTTATCTATATATATACATCCTCTTGGTTAAAGCTAAAGCAGACAACAGCTTGTGAGATCATACTTATAAGTGCTTTTATTGAAAAAGTTCTCGCAAACTATTTGTGCCTTGATATTAATTCTTTGTTGTTATAGATTGATAGATATTGTTATAATATTCTTTCTTAATTAAAAAGTGTATACAAGCTATTGTGGGTTGTGCTTGATCTAGTGGTGGATAGGTTAGTGCAAAGCAAACTTAAAAGGTTGTTGTGGAGCAAAGGTTGCTGTGGAGCATAAGACTGCTGTTGTGCAACAAGGGGCAGTGGTGTCCATCAATATCTGAGTTGCTTGGTACAGGGAGTTAACTTTATAATTGCTTAAATACTAAAGTTAATAAAAGAGTCTCCAATATTAATTGGTATTGGACGTGGATTAAGCCATTAGAGGTTAAGGACCCAATCACGTAAAAAATCTTGGTGTTCTTATTTACTGTTTATCTTGTTTGCATTATCTAAATTCTACACTTAATCACTTCAAATTTTGCATTAATATAAGACGTTACTGCTCAAAAGGTTCAGTAAATAAGTTAACCGATTCTTCATATTAGTTTAAACACTTAAACAGTCAGGTGATAACATGTCTGGATAGTTCAGTTAGTAGTTAAATAAAAAGTTGTCATTGTAGATCACTTTCAGCATAAGCACCTATTCACCCCCTCTCTAGGTGTGCATACACTTCTGAATTTCATTTGGTATAAGAGCTTTGGCTTTACTAACGTGTGTCTTTGCAGACCGTATGGTAAGATTCTAATGGCACATTTTAATTTTTAAGAGGGGCAGTCCACTAACCAACCTCCATTGTTGTTGGGCAGTGAGAACTTCAATTTCTAGAAGTTTAAGATGAAGATATATCATAACAGAAACCCATGGGAATGGTGGGTTGTTGAAAATGGACCCGTCATT
Organism: Panax japonicus; assembly: GCA_020205505.1. NCBI lineage: Eukaryota > Viridiplantae > Streptophyta > Magnoliopsida > Apiales > Araliaceae > Panax > Panax japonicus. The sequence continues at coordinate 62,611,044 of CM035092.1, forward strand.
TCTAGGCATGATGATGGCAGGCCCAAAACGCTCATGGAGATGGATGCGAATGAATCGTATATAATGTCCTACAATTCAAAAGCCTTGAATACCTTGCTAAGTGGGATGGTACAATCAGAAATCGATAAAGACTCCAACTGCAGTACATCGAAAGAAATATGGGATACTATTATCATGAGCCATGAAGGGATGTCCAAGGTGAAAGAGGTGAGACTTAGCATGTTGATGCAAGAGTAGGAGTTGTTCAAATTATAGAAAGATGAAATAATTAATGAAGCTCAAGGGAGGTTCCTCATTATAATGAATTCTATTAACATGCTTGGGAGGAAAATTGATCAAAAAGAAATCAATAGAAAGCTATTACGAGTCATGCCAAAATGGTTCGCTCCAAAAGTCACCACCCTCCAAGACTCATCAACAATCAGTACCATGAAGACACTTATATTATTTGGAGAGCTTGAAGAGTTTGAGAACCAACTCAGAAGATATGATAAAAAAGAGGAGACACTAATGAAGAAGACATTGACACTCAAAGTTGAGAGCAATCAGAATGATCAATACGAATATTTCGATGAAGAATTGAAATTTTATCAAGAAAACTCGAGAGACTACTTCAAAGGAAGAAACAAAGGGAAGAATAAAAAAGATAACTCAACTCTAGTGAGTAAGTCTAAAACAGAACAAGAAGAAAAATGACTCAACTATGTTTCAAGGGACTAGAAGATGACGATCAACTTGAGGTAAACAATTTATATTTTAATGAAGCTCTTGAAAGAACTATATTTGATTATCTTGCTTTACAAATGAAAATCAACAGCTCAAAAAGAATATTGTTCATTTAAATAATTGCATAAATGAGCTAATCAATGAAGTTGAGTCACTTATTGAAGAGAGAAAAGAAAATGAATATCTTAAAAATGAAAATGAAGTTTTATAAGAAAATTTGAATATGAAAGATGCATGCATAGATGCTTTTAATGTTTGAAAAATTATGAATGTGCAACATGATGATAATATAACAAATGCAGAAATAACATATTTAAAAATGATCTTTTCAAATTTGTGCAAGGAGAAGAGAACCTAAATGTTCTGTTAGGGGTACAAAAGTCTAGTCTTGATAAACAAGGGATTGGATATAATCCTATTAAAATGTGAATAATAATAATAATAATAATAATAATAATAATAGAATGATTAATAGGAAACCGATGCATAAACCACTTTATTGCTCACCATTTGTTACTTGCAAAAAATGTGGTTTTAAAGGTCATTTTGATTCTAATTGTAATAAAGTTAAAATTAAACAAATTTGGGTAAAGAAATGTGATTTATATGTTACTAACCCTAAAGTACCTAAGAAGATTTAGGTACCAAACAAATAGAGACTATGTGTTTGTTTTTTAGATGTCTCAAGGTCAAAAAAGAGATGAAGAGTTCTTTACTTTGAGAAATCAACAATAATAGACTTTGGAAATTAGAAATCAACAAACGGTATGCAGACAGTCAGCTAACCCGTCTGCATAAAGCTAGAAACTTTAGACGACAAATTAGACAGTCTTGCAGAAACAAAAATTATATATCCAAACGTCTGCTTCAGAAGTCAGAATAGACATTCATGAACATGAACCAGAGGAACAAATAACTGAAGTTAGGCTTTCCATGAACAACCAGAACAGTGAAAATCATCATCATCTTGATATTTTTATCAGCTTGGGAGGACCTAAACATTGGGAGGACCACAGGACAAGATTTTGAAAAGGATTGGTTATGAAAATACAAAATCTAAAGCTATACTAAGGAGTACAACTGTCAAGCTTACTACTGGTAAAAATGTTGATATATAAGTAACAAAGCACAAATGTATGATCATTTTGTTTAGTTACTATATGTGATATTGTTATCAGCTTGCTCCAGTTTCTTTCTTTATCTTTATCCTTTTGCTTATTTTTCAATGATGCCAAAGGGGGAGAGATAACTAAATATCTAAATTGATATGAATTATTTTTGTTGATGACAAAGGGGGAGAGAATTATCTAAGTCAAAGATATGCATATGTTATAATTCATGAATGACTAAATAAATCAATCAACTTGTGCTTAATGATTATATACATTGATTTAGGGGGAGCCATATATTTAGGGGGAATTGTATATTGTAGGTTGTCATCATCATAAAGGGAGAGAATGTTGGTTTTTTATGTTATTGGTTTTAATGATAACAAGTTGCTTTGTAAAGTTATATATATTGTCATCATCAAAAAAGGGGAATATGTTGATTTATGATTATTATTTTAATGCTGACAACATATGTTTTGCATGAAGTTGTTTTGTGTTTCACATGTTATGGAATGTTCATGCAAGATATCAAAAGAGCCTATATGAAGAAAATGTGTTTAGTGTCACCACATGGTTAGGTCCATAGGACTTCACTTAGGAAAAAAATATAAAATTTCTAGCTCATTTAATTAACGTTAATGCAAATTTATTGTGCTGGAATTAATTTCAAAAAGAGTAAAAGTTTTCTATATTAAGAGCCGTTATTTTAAAATCAAATATTTGAAGCTTCTTTTAAATCAGGTCAATCATGCTTGTACTTCTAAAAGCTGTATTTTCAAAATTCAAAGATGGGAAGTTATTTTGAAAACAAAATCAATTTCGAAAATCTTAGCCTTGTTTTACTAATCAAAAGAGTTGTGTATGGCTGATTTTATGCTACTGATACTCATATAGCCTTGTTTTACTAGCAGTTAGCTTCAAAATTCAAAATCCCTCATAACTTGGTTCTATTAATATATATGTCTTTTTGGGATTCTTAAGTTAAGGAAATTGATTTTTTTGACCGTTAGCTTTTATCTATATATATGCACCCTCTTGGCTAAAGGCCTAAAGCTAAAGCAGACAACGAATTGTGAGATTATACTTATCAGTGTTTCTATTGAAAAAGTTTTAGCAAACTGTTTGTGCCTTGATATTAATTCCTTGTTGCTATAGATTTATAGATATTGTTATAATATTCTTTTTTAATTAAAAAGTGTATACAAGCTATATATTTTGGCTTGTGCTTGATCTAGTGGTGGATAGGTTAGTGCAAAGCAAACTTATATAAAAGGTTGTTGTGGAGCAAAGGTTGCTGTGGAGCATAAGACTGTTGCTGTGCAACAAGGGGCAGTGGTGTCCATCAATATATGAGTTGCTTGGTACAGGGAGTTAACTTTGTAATTGTTTAAATACTAAAGTTAATAAAAGAGTCTCCAATACCAATTGATATTGGATGTGGATTAATTCATTAGAGGTTAAAGACCCAACCACGTAAAAAAATTTGGTGTTCTTATTTACTGTTTATCTTGTTTGCATTATCTAAATTCTGCACTTAATCACTTCATATTCTGCATTAATATAAGACGTTATTGCTCAACAGGTTCAATAAATAAGTTAACAAGTTCTACATATTAGTTTAAACACTTAAGAAGATAGGTGATAACTTGCTTGGATAGTTCAGTTAGTAGTTAAACAAAAATTTGTCATTGTAGATCACTTTCGGTATAAGCACCTATTCACCCCCCGCTCTAGGTGTGCATACATTTTTGAATTTTAAAAATGAGTCCACCTATGTATTGCAAAAAATTTATATGGAATTATAATTACGAATCTTATCGATACAACCCCCTACTCCCTCCGTTCCTTAATATATGTCGTTTTTGAGTTTTTGCACACATATTAAGAAAATGATTGTATAACATTAAATATAATATCAATTGTATATATTGTCCTTGTATTAGAAAAATATAATGTTATTTATTGAACGGAAAATAGTTAGAGAACCAAAATTATATTTAATACTTGGGGTAATATTTGAAACTAAGCTATTAATACTTACTTGAAATTTTCAAACGACAAATATTAAGAGACAAAAATACTTCTCTAAAACGACATTCAAAAAGGATCGAATGGAATAATACTTATCCATATAACTTATAATCAAAAAATCAACATAAACATTCGCGGTATATGATTTTCCCATTAAAATTGACAAAAGTGGTGAATGATGAACATGTTTGTAGGGTAGTTTTCCTATATCTTGTTCTTATTAGGCATAAACTTAATTTCCAAAGAATCCATGTAGGGCACCCCTCATTTATATGTTCATTTGTTTTTAACATAGGTTGCTTATCCAAATAAATTTATATTTTCTATAATTTTTTTATTTTTATTCTTTGGTCAAAAAAAAATGATGTTGAATTGTTGATGCTATGATTTTGAGATTTGGCTATCCTCTACTACACATTCTCTCTAATTCCATCCAATACACAATGCAAATTATTTGATCTTAATAATTTTGTTAGTAATGATCAAAATATGTTAATAGATAGTTGATGATATTAAATTAATTATACCAAAAATTAGAATCATTAAAAATAATTTTACCATTAAAAGTATAAAAAGATTTTCAAATATTGAAATTTTGATGAAAAATCTACATGTTCATCAAACGGTGAAAAAATATTGGATTATTTTTATTTTTGAAACAATTATACTACTCCATAATATTAATTAACCCACCACTGTTGATTTCAATTATACTATTTAAAATTATAAAATTTAGCGTATTAGATAGAATTTGAGGTAATGTGTAATGGAGGGAAGCTAAATCATGCATTGTAATCAGATGTATCCAAACATTTTTCACTAGGATCTTGTTATAAAAAGTATGATGGTCATAAACATTGTAATATTTTAATACCGTCAATTTTAAATCAAAAGTAATAATAATGCTAGCTAACTATAGCACTTTTTTTTTCTTTTTCTTTTCTTTTTTTCTTCAGACTTGCTCCAAGCTTATAATGATAATTGCAATTAAAGAAATCAATTTTCTATTTGTTCTATAAATCAACTCGAAGCATCCAAACTATTTCTTTATTTTATATATATATATATATATATATATATATATATATATATATATATATATATATATACACACACACACACACACACACACACAACAGACCTGATCAAAAAACGGACCCCAAATTTATTTTTTTTGTAGAACAACTAAAAAATAAATAAATTATGGAATTGAAATTTTTTCATAATACAATATTTTGGGTGTGTTTTTAATACCTATACCAACCAATATATGAACAGTCTGCCCAGACTGTACAGAAATGTTTTGGTATAGGCATCCAAATCACGCCCAAAACACTGTATTATGTAAAAATTCCAAATTCCAAAATTTTTTTAGTTGTTTCAAAAAAAAAGAAGGTTTGTATTTTAATAGAGTCCGGGATCCCGGACTGGATCCGAACTATATATATATATATATATATATATATATATATATATATATATATATATGTATTTCTTCAGACATAAATATTTTATAATTTATTTATTTGTATTTTGATTCTTTTAAATTGAGAGATCAAAATACAAATAGGTGAAATTATAAATCATTCGCGTCTGATTTTCATGTTCGCATAGAAGAGCTCCTGTTTTTTTGGTAAATCAATCTGAGTGGTATTCAAGCTAACAAACCTTTACAATTTACATAATCGACCGCCTGGTATTTACTTCTTACTCTGTCCGTTCCTAAATAAGTGACATTTTAGAAGAAAAAATTTGTTCTAATTTATTTGTCGTTTAAAATTTTCTAGGATAATAAATTATTTACTTTCCCATCATCCCTACCTTCTCTCATTTTCTCAAAGAATTCTCTACTTAATATTAATAGTTTTCTATTTTTCATAAAGGGGTAGTGATAAAATTTCACACAAATTTAATTATTAAATTATAGTATTAAATAATTTTCTTAATTCATGTGCATGAAACTAAAACAACAATTATTATGGAACAAATATAGTACTTCTCAAGTAGGATACCTTCAGATATAGGAATAATATATGATCAGAAAACGACAAACCAAAACATGAGTGCAATTCTTTAAAATTTACAATTAATTGATTGTGATAATAAATAAAAATGATATAATTGAATTAATAAAGTAATTAAATTATAAAAATATTATTAATGAAAGTAATTAATAACAGTTAAAAAATAATTAATAACGTATAAGACAATCATTAACAAATTATGGAACTAAAATTTTTCGGATCAGGTCCGGGAGCCGGACCTGATCCAAAATCCGGACCCTATTTTTTTATTTTTATTTTTTGGTAGAACAACTAAAAAAAAATTATGGAACTAAAATTTTTCCATAATACAGTGTTTTGGGTGTGTTTTTAATACATACACCAACTAATGTATGTACAGTCTGCCTAGACTGTACAGATATATTTTGTTATACGTATCCAAATCACACCCAAAACACTGTATTATGTAAAAATTCAAGTTCCATAATTTTTTTTAGTTGTTTAAAAAAAAAAAGGGTCCGGATTTTGTTAAAATCCGGGAGTCCGGACCTGTTCCGGACTCTCTCTCTCTCTCTCTCTCTATATATATATATATATATATACGGCTCGTCGCTATATATAGAATCGTCGTCTTAACTTTTAGCGACAGACAACATATAGGGACAGACAACATATAGCGACGGTTCTATATATAGCGACAGACCGAATCGTCATCCGGTCCGTCACGAAAGGACTAAAGGGGGTGAGCAAGATATGTTAGATAAGGGGTGAGCTTAAGATCCAGATCGTGTATATATATATATATACACACGGTCCGGATCTTAAGCTCACCCCTTATCCAACTCATCCGAGCTCACCCCCCATTTAGCGACGGACCCGACGACGGATCGGTCATACAACCGTCGTATATACTTTTAGCGACGCTATATGTTGTACGTCACTAAAATTATAGACGACGATTGTATGATCGAACCGTCACCGGGTCCGTCGCTAAAGGGGGTAAGTTCGGATGAGTTGGATAAGGGGTGAGCTTAAGATTCAAACTATATATATATATATATATATATATATATATATATATATATATATATAAAAGATCAGGAGCAGAACTCCTAAAAAACTTAACTCCTTAAATAACAGAACTATATATAACCTTCCGTATTTTTTATTTTAACATTCTCTATCCTCGCCCTGTTCAATCGAATTTGTAAGGCTCGACAAACTTTTCTCTAAATCTTCACAAAACAAAGCCCTAGAAAAGGAACGAAGAATCTCCACTTCGAATCTCCATTAAATGGACCGAAGAATCTCCGCTTGTTTTTGGTCAGCCCTAGAACGAAGAATCTCTCCACTTCGAATCGGTAAGCCCTAGAACGAAAACCCCAAATTGTTATTGCGAAGTATAGATCTCCGTGTGTGTGATTTTCACCCTTTTAATTGATATCAAGAGTACAGAACTCTGCATCCCCATGGGTAGTTCCTAAAATTTGTTGTCGTGGTCTATGTTTTCACTTCTGTGCTTGACTTTGGCGTTTCTTATTGACATGCTTGACAATGGAGGATAGGGGATTCATATATTTCTCCATTTCTGATAGTTTTAGCATCATTCTTGTTTTATTAGTATTGATATGATTATATTGCTTTTAATATTACTCCCAAGTCGTTTAGGGAAAGGGGTTGTGGGATTTTCAAAATCTAGTGAGTACAGAAAATCTATACTTGTGAATATATGAGCTGAAAGATTGAATCTTTACTACAAACACAAAAAGAAGAGCAGTATATAAATACTAAGGATCAAAATCAAAGGCAATTAACGATGCAATTTTTTTATAGACTTGCTGATGTTGGTCTCTGATTTTCAATCAACGATGATAATATCTTTTACAAATGAAGTGTCAATTTTTGGTTTTACTAGAGAAAAAAGAAAATTTTCTTGGTTTTGTAAAGCTTTACAATCACTGTAAAGTAGTAAAAGGTGAAGGCATATTAAAAGGTATAACAAATGTTTTCCTGACTAGTTTTCATTCGCACTCTATTTTATGTTCATTCACACTCTTATGATTGATTCAATAAGTAGGATGGAGAAATTATGTGACTTGGGACATTGAACACCTACAATCTCTGAAACTTCTGCTAATAGATGGGAACTGAGATGGACTTTGAAGTTTAGAAGGATGGATTATGATTTATTTAATAAGTAGACAGAGGTGTTTGATTCAAATCTTTTATGTTCATTCAAACTCTTATGATTAATTCAATAAGTAGATTATTTGCTTATTAGTTTTTCATCTTAGTTCTCCCTATATATAAATCTCCCTTTTTGTAATTGGGAAGCATTTCATGTCTTTATTATATGAAGTTGCTAGTGTTTAGAAACATCATCTCCTTTGCTTTATCCATCTTTCAGTGCCTCCACCGGGACTTAAACATTTTTTAACAATTTATCCAAGTTATTAGTGGCATTTTTTCTTAGAAAAGGTTTGTTGGACTTAAACATTTTTTAACACTTTATCTTTGTAGTTTTGATGTAAATATAAATTTTTTTGTTAAATTTAATTTATTTATAGTTCCATATTTATATTTAATTTGGTTAACTGAATTTATGTTGGCAACGTATAAACTCTAACTAATTCCCCCCCTCTCCCCAAGTCATGAGCACAAATTCATCAGGGAGCTCATCCCGCAGTTGCAAATGTGGAGAGTTCCTTCACCTGTGTATGTGACTCGTTTGAATGGATTGATCCACCGATGTCATCGGGCTCAAGAATTGCTCAGTATTATCGCCAAAACAATGAATTGAAGTCTGAAATAAAAGCTTTGAAAAAAAGGATTGACGAGCTGACTATTGTTATTGTCAATGCCAAAAATTACAAAGCTATTGTAAAAAAGAAAAATCAAGAGTTGTGTGCAAATATTGAGGAGATGAAATTGAACAATGAAAGACTGAAGAAAAAAGTGTACTCTAATTTTCTTTTTCCTTTCATGTTGTGGTATTTGTTTTTTGTAATGAAGTTGTAGTTGCTCTATAATGAAATTGTTTAATGTAATGCAAATAGCAATCTCAATGTTTAATGGCTCCCATAGTTGTTGTACTACTACTTCCTGCAACACTCTATATGGAAGAAAATGAGATTGTTATCACACTAGCACTTGCTAAAGATGACATCAACATCGTCTGGCTCCTGCTATTCAATCCTGCACTTGCTTATAAATAAAAAAACAAACACAACAATTCCAAAACAAAACACAACCATTCCAAAAATAACTTCATTATCATTGCATCCAAAAACCTCTAAAAATCAGTCATCCGAAATATAAGTACATAAATTTCCTTAAATGACCTTAATATGAACTACCAAACTACATAAAAGTGTCTGAAACACAAAAAAACTACATAATCAGTTTACCACCCATTAACAGTCAAATGCATAATCAGTTTACCACCCATTAGCAACTACATAATCTAGTAGGAACTACCAAAAAGTATTTATATGCCCCAGAAATATAAATTAACAGTCACACGTTCTTCTTAAGTTATATTCCCCAAACAATATATATTATCAGTCATAATCTTCTTCAGTTGTACATGATCAAAACGAGTAGGCATCAAATCCAAAGTCGTTCCCCATTAACATTGTTCCATCTTGCTCCTGCATCACATTTACGAATTCTATATATATAAGTCTAGAAACATACAAAAAATGTAATAGGAAAAGATGATACAAAATAGGGAATAAAATACTTGCATGTATTTTTCATCTATCAGCTAGCTTCCACTCCCATAATCATCTACACTTGGATCCCGAGTAGCATCATCATTTGATGCTCCAGTTCTACGTTTAAACAAATAGCAAACTCAAAGTCAAATTTAAACAAATAATAAAGTCAATTTTAAACAAATTGCACAGTCGTTATCTAATTATTTATTGCACCTCATTTTCTATATAATATTTATATATACATAATACAATAAATTCATACCACGTACCTTTCTTCTTATTGTTAATTGTAGCATTCTTAATGCTAACTATCTCACGGGTCAGTTACCATCGAAGCTTTATAAGTTAAGCAAGTTGACAAAACTGTAATTCCAATGGTCATTTGCCATATTATATTTGAATTTTCTTTTGCAAATAATATATTTGAATTTTAAGATATGTTTTGTTTTCCCTTCATTTCTTTTTCTGTAATATTTAAGATTATTACTCATTTTGGCCTATACAGTAGGCTAAACAGTAACCATTTCAGTGGGAAACTACCTAATTTTCAAAGTTGAAAACAACTTCAAAAGTTGTAAGTTTTTTTAAAATTTATATTCAGTTTTGTTCTTTGAAAATCCCACAACCCCTTTCCCTAAACGACTTGGGAGTAATATTTAAAGCAATATAATTATATCAGTACTAATAAAACAAGAATGATGCTAAAACTATCAGAAATGGAAAAATATATGAATCCCCTATCCTCCATTGTCAAGCATGTCAACAAGAAACGCCAAAGCTCCATTGTCAAGCATGTCAACAAGAAACGCCAAAGTCAAGCACAGAAGTGAAAACATAGACCACGACAACAAATTTTAGGAACAACCCATAAGGATGCAGGGTTCTGTACTCTTGATATCAATTAAAAGGGTGAAAATCACACACACAGAGATCTATACTTCGCAATAACAATTTGGACATATTTTTATGAAATAGTTACAACTTTCAAAATATGATTTGACTGTTGAAACTTTTAAATTTTAATATTTAAGGAATCAATATTAGGAACCTGTTGGGTAGATAGTGAAAAAATTGAATCCATATCCTAGAGAATGACTCAATAACACTGCAGTGCAGGGATAGAGATAAAGAAACTGTTGTGAATGCTCTTAGATACCTAGTGATGTGAGCTAGACATCTTTATAGATGGTGTATATTACATTGATAATTTTACATTTCCAATAATTAGATATCTAGTAAAATGTTAAGATTACGGGTTATTTGAGATTACCATGCAGTGGTCATCTTGAAATTTTTATTTAGACAAAAATAACATTTATATTTAATAATTGGGATATAAATATCCTTATTAGTCACATAATTTATATTTATTTTTTTAATATTTTGGTTTTTTGTCGACATGTTTAGTTTAACTAACATAACTCATTGTCCACACAAAGTATACAATATTATTTGTTATTTATTATTAAAAGCGTACTTGAAAATTTTGTGCTTAGTAATTGAATCAATCATGAATTGTTATTTTATAAACATTTAAAATTTTTAATATGATTTACTAAGTAATACATAATTAATTACTTCGATAGTACTTTGATAATTGTTGATTACATTTGATAATAACCATATGAATGAATCATCAACTAAAATTAGTACAAGGATATTGGGTAAAAAATCAATATTAGAAAAAATATACCCAATAATTTTGAATTCATACCAAACACTAACAATAGCAATTACCAGTTGTAGGAACGAAAAAAATAAAGTATGACTTAGACAACAAAATGAACAAGATTAACAAATAAACAATACTTTCATCAATCATGATCATTAAAAATGTTGAATACAACTTTGGGGTACAATACACCAATGACTTATACTATTACATTTATGTTGTTGTCGGGTTCGTTGATTGATCGGGTGAGGTGAGAATTCCACGAAAGCATGCGAGACTCGCCGAAGTGATGGACGAGGGCAGAGATCGTAGGCAAACTCATTGAGATAATATAGCAAAACCCTTGAGGCTCTACAAGCCTCAAGATGGCGAAGTTATATAATTAGTTTATGTGGAATATTGCCTTTTTGGAGTTTATTTCGGAGGCTAGAGAGGTAATCCGTCTTGTTTGACGTAGCTGTCTTAGACATTAATTGTAACACCCCAGTTCCACATCGAAAGATATGGGAAAATTTGTCTGTATATGTAACAACCCCAAAATAGGTCCATTCCATCCAACCCATTTTGAGTCGTTAAATACATGGTACAGAAAATAACTACAACTTTATTACAACAATTGTCATGCAAAATACAACAACACATATGCTGTGAGTTTGTATACAAATATATATCAACTGTGACTCATGTCCCAACCGTGGACAGCACCTCATACTGACACCTTACATAAAGGTATAGTCAAAAACTGTTTTAGAAATTAGAATCTTTGGGAAGTGCTAAAGGAAACCTTCGTACATGGGAGGCCATGCGTCTAGGTTATTATAGATATCATATGGCCACAGAATTATCCTTGGTTGACCCAATAGACCCCAAAGAAAAACAAGAAGATTACTATCATATTCTTCCCAATGGCAAGTCTTCTCCTGACATATCATTATCTCCACTGTCTCTAATTGAGAGTTATGTTTCAAATAGACTCCAAGATCATATAGATAGTGCTGGTAGATATATTCAGCAAGTGGATGAGCACATCCATGTTTTATGATGACACGAGGTGGTATGTCATTAGACATCTTGTATGACAGTGGCAAAACACCCTTCCAAGTTAAATTCACCTCACCCTCAACATCTATAGACCACCGTTCTATTCCCTTGTTATTCCCCCGCTCGACCCAACTACACTCGTATTACCTGAAAGGAATTGTGAAGCAAAAGGGTGAGCACAACTAGCTCAGTAAAGAATGTTATGACTAAAGATAATTAAATTATCAATAGCCTTCATCAATAATAAATCAGAGATTTAGAACATATGGTAGATGATAAAAAATTTCAACCATAGTTGCAGCGGAACGAGCAATCCATTAGAAGAGTCAAATAGACTATAAAGTCTATTATCTTCTCCATGTTAAAAGTCCATCAACAATGTTTTATCCCTATAACATCAATCAACAATTCCTGTCCACAATCACATATATAACTCATAATCGTAATTGTTGTTCTAAATTCCTTTTCTAATCCAGGACAAAGATAATTTTTATCACCTGAAACATCAAAGATCATGGTTATACCAAATCACAGTTCATGTTCATAATCATACTAATAAATTCATCTTTGCACTACGACCAAAGATATTATATATGATAATAAAATCAATATAATCAATATATAGTTTTAATCTCCAGAGTAATATTCATAAATCAACTATAATTTGGTTAGAAAAAGAAACCAATTTTGTCATGAATAGTAACTCATGAATAGTAAACCCGACTTAAAAAGGTAGAAATCCCACAATAAAATTCATACCAATATTTCGGTATAATGATATTGAAAGAATAATATTTATTTAAGCTTATAAACAATTTATTTTAATTGTTTACACTTTACTAAATAATGCATTTAATCATTCTAAAATGTCAAACTCATAAAATTTCATCACCAATAACCAAAACCCTCATCAAAAATCTGCATATACCTCATATATGATTCTCAAGCCATAAAATTATATTTTCCAATTTTCTTACTTCACATAACATATTTAATTCATTTACTCATAACTAGAATATTTTCATGAAAAATACTAAATCAGTTCCAAAAATATTTCTTTTCTGGGATTTAGCAGAATATAGTCCTATATTGAACATATATTTTTCTCAGAATTTTTAAAAGTCATTTACTATTTTTCACATGGCCAAAACCACCGAATATTTAAACATTTATCATAAATTGTACTTTTATCCAAAAATTCCGAAATTCACAGGGTATACTGATATCATATAGATGTACTCCCAATAAAAATTTCATCAATTTTGGAGTTAACCACAAGTAGTTATAAGCAGTTACTTTTAAAAATAGTCTTTCCTCATAAAATTCATAACTCTTAATCTATACATCCAAAAGTCACCATTTTTGGACACAATCTACAAAACTCATCAAAATATCATTTCAAATTTTTCCAGAATTTTTGAAGGTTCAGAAGAATTTCGAAATATTAACCCTTAAAATCCCTTATTATCCCTTACCTCAAAAGAGCAGAACCTCTGACTGGAATAACGCTGAACGAACTTACACCGTATAGCAATACTCAAAGTATACTCAAAATACTCACAAGAATACGCTCGATAATATAGAGAGAGAAAACTTCAGTTTCTGGTGTGATTTTCAATTATAACCTAAGCACCCTATTTATAGGAAATTGCTTAGAACACCAAAGCAGAAAATTTAATATAATAATAATATATATAACAAATTCTATACGCACACTTTCTAGATTTTGAATTCAGCATTTACATCACATGCTAGGCTGCCCAAAAACAAAAAAAACGTTTTTGTAAATAAAAATATTTTAAACTTCCAAAAATCAATTATTTCGGAGCTTCGAAATTTCAATAATTCATAATAAATAGCCATTTTATCAGAAAATTCAAATCTCGCGAGTTTTTATAGGAAATTCAATTCTCTACAACTTTACAGAAGAAAGTTTTTCCAAATTCCAAACAGAAATTGACCGAAATCCACAAACGGCCGATTTTACAGGCTATAATCAAATTTTCAGTCAATAAATAGGTCTACCGACACACAAAATCTGTTTTTAATGTTTATTGCAACAAAAATACTCTTTCTCCTCATAAACTCATATATCCCACATTCATTGTAAAAATATCACCATTATTATATTATTAAAAATATAAAAATATATTAAAATGAATTATTTTATTAGAAAAAGATAAAATATTAATTTTCAACAATTGTCACATTAAAAATTTTCTCCATCTATATCCACATAAAATCAATATTTTCCTCATCATATAAATTAATAAGTAATTATTCACAAATAATATTACAGAATCACAATATTGACAACCAGGCAGTTCCTAGGAAAGAGAGGGCTTTCCAATAAGAATTTCTCCTTACTGGCGCGCAATTAGGTGACCAAACCTCTCCTTAGACAGAACTTTCTAGACATTGTCAATAATGTTATCTAATAATATTATTCAGATAGTATGAATTATTGCTTCGATAATGAAAAAAAACTGTGTAATGACAACAACAACAATATAAAATATCAAAGCAGCAATTATTGAATCAATAAAATAAAATACTGAACGATAATTACTGTAACCATTATTCAGTAGTGCCTTCTTACGTAAGAGTCAATAATTAGTGCAATATCGTGTGCTACTGTGCAACAACGCGTATTACTTTACTTTACCCACCGGGTATTCCAACAGTGTTAACAGTAACGATTACGCCGTTATTTATAAAAAAAAACTTTAATTTGTCGTTTTCTTCATCCGACAGTTATTTTGTTACGGGGCCCACAAAAGGCTGCGCCGTCGTATGAATATTCCCCGACAGAAAGAATATTCTACGACCAAACGAATATTCCATGACAACAATGAGTATTTTATAACCACTTGCTTATTTTTGAAAAAAAATTCATATATCACCCTTAACTTTAACCTTTTATCAATTTAACCATTTACTGAATTGTAAATATAAGAAAAATTGAATACTTTTATTTCATAAAATTCGGGGTCTTACAATCTCCCATCCTTATGAAATTTCATCCCCGAAATTTACGTACCTGGTATTTCAAAGTGTTGAGAATACCTTGCTTTCATTTCAGATTCCATCTTCCCTGTCATAATAATTTCTCCAATAATCATCTCATGTATTTCAGATATCATTCTAGAATACAGCTTCAAAACAAGGGTTAATTGAACAAATTAACATATCACATAATATTCCGATATTATGACTGACCAACAAATAAGCTTAGGTAGGACACACTAGCGAAGGATTTACTTATCTCTCCCCTCCTAGTTCTATTCCCCGATCTCCGCCAGAGATCATATCCCTAAGCTCTGATACCAAATGTAACAACCCCAAAATAGGTCCATTCCATCCAACCCATTTTGAGTCGCTAAATACATGGTACAGAAAACAACTACAACTTTATTACAACAATTGTCATGCAAAATACAACAACACATATGCTGTGAGTTTGTATACAAATATATATCAACTGTGACTCATGTCCCAACCGTGGACAGCACCTCATACTGACACCTTACATAAAGGTATAGTCAAAAACTGTTTTAGAAATTAGAATCTTTGGGAAGTGCTCAAGGAAACCTTCGTACATGGGAGGCCATGCGTCTAGGTTATTATAGATATCATATGGCCACAGAATTATCCTTGGTTGACCCAATAGACCCCAAAGAAAAACAAGAAGATTACTATCATATTCTTCCCAATGGCAAGTCTTCTCCTGACATATCATTATCTCCACTGTCTCTAATTGAGAGTTATGTTTCAAATAGACTCCAAGATCATATAGATAGTGCTGGTAGATATATTCAGCAAGTGGATGAGCACATCCATGTTTTATGATGACACGAGGTGGTATGTCATTAGACATCTTGTATGACAGTGGCAAAACTCCCTTCCAAGTTAAATTCACCTCACCCTCAAATCTATACACCACCGTTCTATTCTCTTGTTATTCCCCCGCTCGACCCAGCTACACTCGTATTACCTGAAAGGAATTGTGAAGCAAAAGGGTGAGCACAACTAGCTCAGTAAAGAATGTCATGACTAAAGATAATTAAATTATCAATAGCCTTCATCAATAATAAATCAGAGATTTAGAACATATGGTAGATGATAAAAAATTTCAACCATAGTTGCAGCGGAACGAGCAATCCATTAGAAGAGTCAAATAGACTATAGAGTCTATTATCTTCTCCATGTTAAAAGTCCATCAACAATGTTTTATCCCTATAACATCAATCAACAATTCCTGTCCACAATCACATATATAACTCATAATCGTAATTGTTGTTCTAAATTCCTTTTCTCATCCAGGACAAAGATAATTTTTATCACCTGAAACATCAAAGATCATGGTTATACCAAATCACAGTTCATGTTCATAATCATACTAATAAATTCATCTTTGCACTACGGCCAAAGATATACATCAACAAGTCATCTTTGCACTACAGGCCAAAGATATTCATCAACAAGTCATCTTTGCACTACAGGCCAAAGATATTCATATCTCAAAGAAATACATAATCATTTCAGAATTTATATAAACCATAATTATAACCATATATGTTGATCAATTCACCTTTTCACTTAAGCTAAAGATATTTAATTATAAATTCAATGGTCATGATCATACCAGTCACAATTCAACTTTTCACTACTGGCCAAAGAGAACCCTAGTCATGATCATACCAATAATCTACCCATCTTTACACTCCAGTGAAAGAGAATTTCAACATCAGGGTTATAAAGATGTTATATATGATAATAAAATCAATATAATCAATATATAGTTTTAATCTCCAGAGTAATATTCATAAATCAACTATAATTTGGTTAGAAAAAGAAACCAATTTTGTCATGAATAGTAACTCATGAATAATAAACCCGACTTAAAAAGGTAGAAATCCCACAATAAAATTCATACCAATATTTCGGTATAATGATATTGAAAGAATAATATTTATTTAAGCTTATAAACAATTTATTTTAATTGTTTACACTTTACTAAATAATGCATTTAATCATTCTAAAATGTCAAACTCATAAAATTTCATCACCAATAACCAAAACCCTCATCAAAAATCTGCATATACCTCATATATGATTCTCAAGCCATAAAATTATATTTTCCAATTTTCTTACTTCACATAACATATTTAATTCATTTACTCATAACTAGAATATTTTCATGAAAAATACTAAATCAGTTCCAAAAATATTTCTTTTCTGGGATTTAGCAGAATATAGTCCTATATTGAACATATATTTTTCTCAGAATTTTTAAAAGTCATTTACTATTTTTCACATGGCCAAAACCACCGAATATTTAAACATTTATCATAAATTGTACTTTTATCCAAAAATTCCGAAATTCACAGGGTATACTGATATCATATAGATGTACTCCCAATAAAAATTTCATCAATTTTGGAGTTAACCACAAGTAGTTATAAGCAGTTACTTTTAAAAATAGTCTTTCCTCATAAAATTCATAACTCTTAATCTATACATCCAAAAATCACCATTTTTGGACACAATCTACAAAACTCATCAAAATATCATTTCAAATTTTTCCAGAATTTTTGAAGGTTCAGAAGAATTTCGAAATATTAACCCTTAAAATCCCTTATTATCCCTTACCTCAAAAGAGCAGAACCTCTGACTGGAATAACGTTGAACGAACTTGCACCGTATAGCAATACTCAAAGTATACTCAAAATACTCACAAGAATACGCTCGATAATATAGAGAGAGAAAACTTCAGTTTCTGGTGTGATTTTCAATTATAACCTAAGCACCCTATTTATAGGAAATTGCTTAGAACACCAAATCATAAAATTTAATATAATAATAATATATATAACAAATTCTATACGCACACTTTCTAGATTTTGAATTCAGCATTTACATCACATGCTAGGCTGCCCAAAAACAAAAAAAAACGTTTTTGTAAATAAAAATATTTTAAACTTCCAAAAATCAATTATTTCGGAGCTTCGAAATTTCAATAATTCATAATAAATAGCCATTTTATCAGAAAATTCAAATCTCGCGAGTTTTTATAGGAAATTCAATTCTCTACAACTTTACAGAAGAAAGTTTTTCCAAATTCCAAACAGAAATTGACCGAAATCCACAAACGGCCGATTTTACAGGCTATAATCAAATTTTCAGTCAATAAATAGGTCTACCGACACACAAAATCTGTTTTTAATGTTTATTGCAACAAAAATACTCTTTCTCCTCATAAACTCATATATCCCACATTCATTGTAAAAATATCACCATTATTATATTATTAAAAATATAATAATATATTAAAATGAATTATTTTATCAGAAAAAGATAAAATATTAATTTTCAATAATTGTCACATTAAAAATTTTCTCCATCTATATCCACATAAAATCAATATTTTCCTCATCATATAAATTAATAAGTAATTATTCACAAATAATATTACAGAATCACAATATTGACAACTAGGCAGTTCCTAGGAAAGAGGGGGCTTTCCAATAAGAATTTCTCCTTACTGGCGCGCAATTAGGTGACCAAACCTCTCCTTAGACAGAACTTTCTAGACATTGTCAATAATGTTATCTAATAATATTATTCAGATAATATGAATTATTGCTTCGATAATGAAAAAAAACTGTGTAATGACAACAACAGCAATATAAAATATCAAAGCAGCAATTATTGAATCAATAAAATAAAATACTGAACGATAATTACTGTAACCATTATTCAGTAGTGCCTTCTTACGTAAGAGTCAATAATTGGTGCAATACCGTGTGCTACTGTGCAACAACGCGTATTACTTTACTTTACCCACCGGGTATTCCAACAGTGTTAACAGTAACGATTACGCCGTTATTTATAAAAAAAACTTTAATTTGTCGTTTTCTTCATCCGACAGTTATTTTGTTACGGGGCCCACAAAAGGCTGCGCCGTCGTACGAATATTCCCCGACAGAAAGAATATTCTACGACCAAACGAATATTCCATGACAACAATGAGTATTTTATAACCACTTGCTTATTTTTGAAAAAAAATTCATATATCACCCTTAACTTTAACCTTTTATCAATTTAACCATTTACTGAATTGTAAATATAAGAAAAATTGAATACTTTTATTTCATAAAATTCGGGGTCTTACAGTATATAAGGAAATAAGTTACTACCAATAGTACCAATAGTACCTTCAAGTCATGACCTTTTGGGAGCCTGTGGTGGGCTAGATGACCCAAGAAGATATTATTGGGCCAGTGGTTTGAGGCCTTATTTGGATGGATTTGATTTGATTCGAACTTGGAATTTGACCCAGGATTTGTTCCGGACTCGGGATTTGACCCGGGTTGTTTCATATGGTATCAGAGCCGACTCTCGAAAGCTCGGGTCGGGTCATTCGATCGGGTTGCCGGAGGTGGGGACACGAAGGCTGGTGGTATTATCTCACAATAGAGAGATGAAGGTCCAGAGGTGGGGACACGAAGCCAGCCGGTATTATCCCACAAAGGCTAGAGAGGCAAAGATCTTTGGGCCGTGTGTGTGATCGGTTCTGACGGGGACGTCAGAATCTTTGGGCTGTGTGTGTGATCGGTTCTGACGGGGACGTCAGAAATTTAAGTGGGGGAGTT
Organism: Panax japonicus; assembly: GCA_020205505.1. NCBI lineage: Eukaryota > Viridiplantae > Streptophyta > Magnoliopsida > Apiales > Araliaceae > Panax > Panax japonicus. Next base: position 62,631,000 of record CM035092.1, read on the forward strand.
TGTAACACCCCAGTCCCACATTGAAAGATAGGGAAAAATTTGTTTGTATATAAGGAAATAAGTTACTACCAATAGTACTAATAGTACCTTCAAGTCATGACCTTTTGGGAGCCTGTGGTGGGCTAGATGACCCAAGAAGATACTATTGGCCAGTGGTATGAGGCCTTATTTTGATGGATTTGATTCGATTCGGACTTGGAATTTGACCCAAGATTTGTTCCGGACTCGGGATTTGACCCGGGTTGTTTCATTAATTCTTCATTTTGACTCAATCGAGAATAGTCATGAAAGAACAGTCTTCTTGGCATGACATCACCATGGTGGCTTATGATACCATCATCTTAGCAAAGAACATCATCCTTAAAGCTCTAGCATTCTCCTTGTGGTCATGATGCCAATTGGTGGGTTGAAAGCTTGACTTTCTCACTTCAGGCATACTTGTGTGAACTTGGAGCCATATTTCTTCATGTATAGTCTTGTCTTACACTTTCTTCAAATTCCCTTGGTCTAAAACATCTCTAAAATTTGTCCAAGTGTTAACATCATATGGTGAGTGTAAGGGCCTCCATGAGGGGAAGCTCGCCTTGGGGTTACCCTAGGTTTTTTGGGGGCGACCCTAAGGTGTCTCCTTTCCTCATTGTGGCATCCTTATCACTCTTTCATGCTTTAGTCTCCTTTTCTATAATTTCTTTCAATAATTTGGTTAAGTATTGAACATGAGAGGTGCCGGAGAACATGAGGGAAACTCTACCATAGGGTGGAGCAACATTGGGGCTGACCTTAGGGAGGTTGGGGCATGTAAAGCCCCCGAATCCAGGTACTTAAAACCCGAATTCAGTGTTTCACGATACCATTTCTATGAGCGGAAATAATACTAATAATAATAACAATAATATAAATATTAAACTTAATTTACATAATTATCAGAGTCTAGCTCCCAAGTACGTAACCTTTAATCATTCCTTACAATACATGATAATAAATATATAACGTTGTCTTAATAATATTAAACTATTACATAAGATAACATTGAAATCATTCAGCAACCTTTCTCTTTTCCTTGTTTCTAACAGAGCCTTCAGGTTGTTCACACTTAGCTGAAAATATTTAAATTAAGCAAGGATGAGCATTTGAGTACCCAGTAAGTAATAACAATTATATATATATATATATATATATATATATATATATATATATATATAAGCCGAAAGAATTTAAATGTTTTCTTTATACTGCCCTTCTACAACAAATCAATAGTTGTGAAGTAATCTGAACCGATAATAATAACATAACAACCCTCTTTCAAATTTTTGAAACTACGTACTGACTATAAATAGGGTTAAGGGGACATACTATGAACATTGTTTTCATTTTTGAAAAGGTTAAACAGAACTTCATCTGTAAACCGTCATAACTTACGGGCACGTGGGTGGTCAGCCCGTTGTACCCTGTATTGATCAATACTACATGCAAGAACGATGTTATCGTTCACTCTGTCCACCTTGAGTGCATAAAAGTTTTTTTTTCCGTGTAAGGGATGTTCATACTTGTTGGGGTTCTAAACCAAGGCAATTCGGGTGGATAATAATAAGGTTTTATCTTGTTCAACAATAATCTATAATTCAATATATATATATATATATATATATATATATATATATATATATACGAGTAATTAACAAAGGTGTATCAACATGTGATTAAATGAAATGATTATCCAAGTGAAGACACTTGTATAACCATTTATAGAAATTAACGAACAGAATATATATATATATATATATATATATATATATATATATATATATATATATCTGAATTACCATATACTAACATGTTGACAATCAATGAGCATATATAATATAGGATTAATAATCTGTACAGTAATAATATAATTCTGAAATATTCTTACTCATGTCCATTGTATAAAGAAAATGCAAAGGTAGGATACTTGCCTGATGCGCTGCTTACAATACGCAACTTATTTTTATCTTTTATATCACGACTTATCATTAATCAGATCATTCGTTCTATTAGAACAATATACTATAACATATAGTACTGCATTTCGCAGTCAACACATAACATAATCACATTATCACACATGTTCAACAGTTATTGTATCACAAACAAATATTAATACAGCCAAAATATCTAAGTCCAAATCAATTTTTGAAATATATAGGTGTACCGACAACTTTATCGGGTAATTATCAAGTCTAAGACTCTATTCTGTAACTCAATATCTGTAAATATCAGTCATATTATTTTAAATGACTCAATAAACATTTATTAATTTATCACGAATTTTTAAACACTGAAATCATTATTAAATGATTCAAATATCAAATAATTCTACTATCATTTAATTATTATGTAACTATTAATGAAACCATTACCAAAATATTAAAGTTATTTATAATAACTCAAAATATTTTTAAAACATTTATATTACCCTTAAATGATTTTCAAAATATTTAAAATCATTTTTAAATAATTACCATTAATATTAAAATATTAATGTACTATTTCTTAAAATATAAAAGTCATTAAGTATAACTTAAAATATTTTTAATTCACTTAATATTATTAATCTTGATAATATTTAATTCACCTCTTAGTATTATTAGTTCACTAATAATACTTTTATTCGCTTACTAATATTATTAACATCTTAATAATATTTTAATCATGCATTAATATTATTACTTTAATAATATCTTACTTATGCTTTAGTATCATTAATCAATTAATAATACTTTTATTCATTTACCAATCATATTAATATTTTATTCATTTACTAATATTATTAATCATTTAATAATATTTTATTCCTTTACTAATGTTATTATATTTTTAATAACATTTTATTAAATCTCGAATATTATTATTTACTTAATAATAATTTAATCATCCAATAATACTTTAATTTAATATTATTAATCTTTTAATAATATTTTACTCTAAGATTAATATTTTAATCTAATATTAATAATTATTTAATAATACTTTAATCATTTATAAATGCTTAAATCAAATATTATTAACTATTATTTAATAATATTTTAATGAAGTTTTAATCTTAATATTTTTATTTACTTAACAATATCGTACTCTAATATTATTAATATCATAATAACATTTTAATATTTTATTAGATCAATAAACAATTTATTTTAATTGTTCACCCTTTATAAAACCACTTATTTAATATTCATAAAAGTTCATAAATAATATTTCTTATTATAAATTACCAAAATGCCCTAAAAGAGTATACAAGCATTAAAATCACATTTTTCTTATTTAAGACATCATTTAAATATTTATTTTCTTTTATTCATAACTTTATCATTTTTAGGAAAAATACCAAATTGATTCCAAAAATTCTTCTTTTCTGGATTTGGATAGTATATGACCCAAAAATGATCCCCAAATTTTTCTGAAATTTTAGAAAATGATTTACTAATTTTAAAATGCCCAAAACACTCAGATCTTGCTTCATTTTTCATAGATTGAGTTTTGCTCAGAAAAATCTAAAATTTTCAGGGTATACTCTCATAACATATATGAACCTACTGTAAAAAGTTTGGATTTTTCCCATGTATACGCTGTGAGAAATTCGAGTGTTAATATTTAGGAGTCTTTTACGGAAATAGTCATTACGCACAACCTATAAATCGAAACGCGTCTGTTCTTTTTCCTACACATAGATAACTTCTTAAGGTACCTTTGTGATTTTTCCCAGATTTTTAAAAGACTTGAAACTGTCCAACATAGTCCTAAGAAAAACGGGGACAGTAGCTATTTAAGGTTTTAAAACCTTAATACTCTATGTGGACTGTTTTGGGGAAAACAGCCCCCATGACTTCAATACTTGCTAGATTTATGTTCTACCATTTGGGTTTACTAGATAACTCATGTATCTAGCACCCCCTTCGACATGTCACAAATCCAAGTTGTAAAACTTGAGTTACACAAGATTTAGTGGAAGAAAAACAAGGGTTTCACCCCTTGGAGAACATATGCTCATTTCATTTCTCTAAACCTTTGATCTAACACTCAAGATACTTAGTTCCATACATGATGATATGTAGAACTAGGGTATCTTGAGTATTAGTTCATAACCCCAACAAAACTTGCTATAACACAAAATAGAAGATGAAGATGAAGATTAGGTTATACCTTGATTTAATGTCAACCTTCCTTGATTTACCAAAATAGAGTATAAACTTAGGGTGCATAATCAAACTAGCACACCTCTCTCTCTCTCACACACACTAAAAATCGAACCCTCTCTCTCTTTTCTCTCTTGTATGTTGCTAGTTTGGGAGAAAAAGATGAAGAAGAATGATAAGAGAAATGAAAATGTCTAGCAAATGAATGTTGTGATTAAACTATTATCCCCCATACTTTTGTTGTCTCATGGATAAAAGACTTCACCTTATCTCTTTCAATTAAGCCTAATCATGTGATTAAGGGTGCTAATTAAGCTTTCCACCAATGGGAGCATGACACACTTGTCCTTATGTGTAAGACTTCTACTTATGGAATTTGATTAGCTTAATTTTTTTGCCTTAAATGGCCTAAGGTGTCCCCCTTGCCCCAATATCTACTCCATTTTGCTTTTATTTGAATGCACAAATTTGATTAATCAAAAGTCTAAAATACCTTTAATCAACTGGGCTAAGTATTGGTTTGCATTTTGTTTCTTTTGGGCTTCTCCTTTAATTGATTTGGGCCATGTAATGAACATAGTCTAAAAGCATTCACAATAATTTCTTTATATATATCCCTATTCTGCAGTCTATTGTGTCATTCTGCAAAGTAGAGATTCAATTTTTTCACTATGTACCCAACAGGTTCCTTATATTGATTCTTTAAATAATGAAATTTAAAAATTAAAAATTAAAATTTGAAAGTTCCAATAGTCAAAACATCAAATTAATAATAATCTTATAATTTATAAAAGAGAGTATAATTTATCAATTGTATCTCACCGTAAAAATATTTTTATTTTATTTTAAATTTTAAATAATTTATGGATTGAGTATTGAATGGATTGTATCTGCAAATATACATCAGATCAATATTAACTTTTGAAAAGTTAATTTGTAATAATTTTAAATTTAAATTTAATATGATTCATTTAAATTTTGAAAATAATAAATTTTATAATTAATAGTACTTTTATAATATTTATAATTATATTGACATAAATTAAATAAATTTATATCAATTTTAATTTGAATATGTTTGAAAATATTTTTTTAAAAATAAATCAATATTAGTTTTATAATTTGAAAATGAAGTAGTATAACAATGTCAAGATGTGTATTATTGATGAGTTATCCAATTAAATAAGAGTGTGAAATATCATTTTATATATAGAGAGAATGGTATTTTAACTCCCTCATACTAGGGAGTAAAATCATATATAGGGATTAAAATAAAGAGTTAAATAAGGATAAGGAAACTATTGGATAATGATTTATTGATGTATTCTCCAAAATTAAGGATATAGAGTTGATTAGGGAAACTACTGTGAATGCTCTAACAATTTTAATATATGTTATCCAAATTGTTTATTTAGGGTTTCCATTCCCAATCTTATAAAATTTAATTACATATAATACATGTGACTTTAGCTCATAACCTAATTAGGTTTACTAGAAATAAGTTTAAAATTATTAGTCACTTGAAATAACAAGATTATCCACTTAAGTTAGTATACATATTAAATACTAACCTTTCCTTAATACCATAACTCTTAGGTTATTTAATTGTCTCACCTAATGTATAATTAGGTTACGTAGCTTTCATTTAGGGTTTAAAATAAAATAAAATTAGTTTCTAAAATTTGTAATTAGGGTTTCACACAGTAATACAAGGGTTTGTCACATAACGCCATAATTGACCAACCCTTATCTATCCACATATACAGTACATATTTATAGCACTGAAAAATCAAAATATAATTAATATTATATTATTATTCTCATGCCTTGATCAAAATCCAAAAATTAGGGTTTGGATTCCATATCTGATTTATCTGTCATACTTAACATTATTAATTAAGTTAAAAATAATTATCTTAATAATCTGAACAAAATTCATATAATAAAATAATTATTATATGAATTCTAAAAATCATTTCATATATTATATAAATAATATATAATTATATTTTCATGGAAAATAATTAATAAAAACATTTCTACTATAAAATTAATTATGATAAGAATATAATTTATAATGATCAATAATTCTAAAATAAAATTATTTGAAATCATTCATGTAATAAATATATCACATAAATACATACACACATTATTTTGGCACATATTCCCCATATTTATTTTAATAAATACAAAAAAAAAATTATACGCAAAATTTCTAATTTATTTGTATAGAAAATATCGAGTTGCTACAGGGCCGACCCTAGGGTGTGGACTCCAACCCATGGTGGCCTACCCTTTGGTCTTCCTTTGTTCTGTTATTTCTTTCCACGCCTTCTTGTATTTGGCCAAATGTTTGAAGATGCTAGAGCATGTGAGGACCTCCCTCATGAGGGAGGACAAGTTAGAGCCAACCATGAGGGATTTGGGGCTGGCTTTTGGTTGGTTCCCACGTCATGGTGGTATTCCCTTGATTCCTTATTGTTTGGATGCTTGTTTGTGCAACCTTCTTGAATTTTTGACCAAGTGTTGAGCTAGCTTGAGGTATGATGGGAGGCCATAGGAGCAGCATTCCACCATGTTAGGGTCGACCCTCATGAGGTTGGGGCGGACCCTATGGGGTGCCTTGGCCTCATGGAGGTCACTTCCATACTTTCTGCCCAGTTTGGCCTCTTTCTTACTTCCCTTCTTAAATTTGACTAAATATTGAAGGTGAGGTGTGATGAGAGAAACTTAGAGCAGCCCCCACCACCACGATAAGTTGGGGCCGACCCTATGGGTTGCCTCCCTCTCATGGTGGCTTCTTTCCTTAATTACTCCCTTTTTGGCCATTTGATTATATGTTCTTATATCTTGCTTGCTTGACCTCCTCTTTTCTCGGTCACACTTTCTTGCTTATTTATGGGAGTGTGAATTTTTTTCCTTGTGGTGTCATAAGGCATCTCTTCATATTGGTTTTTCATAGTGAGAATTCTCATACATAGCCATTTTCTTGTCAATTTTGGTCTTCTTGGGTGGAAATGGCTAATGTTTTAACTTGGCTCTCTTTTAGGAACTAAAGATAAATGGTGAGGGATGTGAATGAGAATGTTAAGCCCTTGGGAGTTAATGTGTAATAGGGTGCCCGGGTGACCTCCAAGGTAGGGCCTGCCGGAAATTATTTTTTGATGGAAGTTGTATTTCTTGATATGAACAAATTCGGAGGTTAATTATCACATTATGATTTATTTGAAATAATTAACCTCTTAATTTATACCTGAAACACAATTTCCCTTTACACGTGAATTCAAACTTTTTACGGTTCGGATGAACGTGCAAAATTTTCTTCATTTACTGTTTGGGTTGCTTGAACAGTATTGTGGATGATTATATGTGTTTTATACTATTTCTCTATGAAAAATTGGGACCCATGGGGCTGAATTGATGGTGAGATTAGTCCCTCATGATAGGGACAACTATTTGTCAAATGTTTCCTTTTTAGGAAGTTGACATTTCCTTCCTTCTGTCTATTTCTTTTTTTGTCTTTTAAATATATTCACACGTGTCTTATCCTTTTCATCCACCAACTTATTCCTCTCTCTTCTTTCTTTCTTTCACCATTGTTAATGAACCTTCAAGCTTGACAAATGGTGTTCTTTATCTTTGTAGGTAGAGAAACCGTACCTTACTAGGGTTAGGATTTTGTGTTGGCCTAGGAGGAGAGAAATCCACGAAGAGTATGGTCTTGATTGAGTGGTTGAAGAGGGGAGAAGAACATGTAAGCAATTGCTCGAGTAACACGTGGCAGAACTCCTAGGATTCAAGAGCCTTCTTCAAAGTCTCTAGTTCAGAGAGAATTCAAAAGTCCCCTTCTATTGAAATGAAAGGGGGTATTTATAGAGTTTCCTGGAAAATGGTCACGTGCCTTGCACATGTCTGGGTCTTGTGCTTGGCATGTGATTTCAAATTAAAGAAATTCCAAAAATACCCTTAATGACTTAAGTAATGCCTAAATCATCCTGTCCTTCTAGCCACCAATCTAATCCCTCAATCAATTCCCAAAATGAGTCGTCTGCACGAGCCTTCTGCCTCGGGACACGTGAAGACTTTTCGTGGTTCATTTAATTCTTTAGATCACACGTAAGCCCTGATTTTATATTTGGGTTCACAATTGCCCCCTACACGTGAATCACGCCTTCGGAGTGACGATCGTGCAAAAATATTTCGAGTCTTTGAATCCTGCTTCAAATTTTCTTAACAATCCGCAGAGCTCGATCTTGCAAGCCTAGTAAAAAAACAAAAAACTTATGAGAAAGAAATTTTAAGAGAACTCTCCCAAAATATCTTGAAAATCATTTATCAAATTTGTTTTCAAATCTTGCTGAATCAAATTAAATCTAAAAACTTATCAATCAGGGGATTAGTTGCAACAATTAATAATATATATATATATATATATATATATATATATATATATATATAAATTATTCATAATTCGTAAATGAAGATGTATAATAAAATACTTGACAATATGCATTAATTAGAAAGGCAAATATAACACTAAAAATGCCTCAAGAAAAATTTAATTTCGTGTGTAAAAACTAGTGACATCAATAAAACATTAGGATATATAAGTATATATTCTATTAATAAAAAACAGTGCTTTACACGTTTTTTTTTTAAATATATTATTTATTTATTTATTTTGAAATTGGTTCAAACTTCAAACACCCACAATTAGAGTTGGTTTAAATTTCAAAACACCAACAATTAGAGTTCTAGAACAAAACAATTTCGCAGAGATTGAATATTGCAGAATAACTAGTTTAGTAGGATACTTTGTGCTTTATCACTATTGTATATATAGAAAGGAAAAGGCTGAGTTTCTTCTTTGTGGCTGATGAAGAAATACAATATTAGTAATATTGTATTAGGGAGAAGCCTCAAGAAATTAATTTAGGGAGAAAAAAATTACCCGATCGCATAGATTTGTTTTCACGTTCAGGTAATAGCGACTGAATTTCTCAGTTCTCGCCATGTGAATATATTGCACAGCTGTAATTGATTTTTTTTTTTGTTACATCAGATTCGTTAAAGTCTGATGTCATTGTTTGTGCTCTTAATTTCACTAGCATAGCTGAAATTTTCTGAATAGCGGGATGATGAAGGAAAGTATAATATTAAAAAAAATGATAAAGCCTAAAAGTAGGAAACATACTATGATTACACCTTTCTTATTCGCAACCTTTCATGATTAATGTGTTGTACTGATTTTTTTTTTTAAGTTCTATACTGCAGGGATTATTTATTTATTTTTTATTTATTTTTTTTTTTTGTAAATTTGTCACCTATTTTTTTTTCTCCGCCACAAGCTGTCGGTTCACAGATTTTTTTCCTTTTTTTTTTAAAAAAAAAAATTTAGATATAAATAAGGAATTAGGAATGTGGCGTGCATTTTTTTTTTTTGAATGCAGGCTCATTATACTAACTTGTACTAACTTATTGATGATAATGCAGGCTCTGCTCTTATTCTTATTAACCTAGCAAGCTCGTTAACTTACATCATGCAGGCTCTGCTCTTTTTTTCTTTTTTTTTTTCCTTTTTTTTTACATCATGCAGGCTCTATACTTAATGATAACTTATAATCCTGCAAAAAAAAAAAATTATATTAGCTGTTAACTTATAATCCTGCAAAAAAGCTTGTTAACTCTATTTTTTTTTTTTACAGGTACGATTTTTTTTTTTTTACTAAATGATGCAGGTTCAATTTTTTAATACTAAATGATGATAATGCAACCTGCAAAAGCAAATCCACAGACGTAATGGATTTTTTTTTTAAAGATAAAAGAAAGACTTACTTTTAAGGAACTTCAAGCGGCACTTCGTTTCGATCAATTAAATAACGAATCAAGAAAGTACCGTAGTTGGATCATCCTGGACGGGCGAACCCTAGTAGGGGCCGAATTCCAGGGTGGCTGAATCCTAGGAAGTCGAATCTCAATGTGGTCAAATCCTGAGGTGACCGAACCCTAGTGGGTTTTTCGTCGTTTGATAATTTTGTTCCTTCTTCTTTTCAGGTGTCCTTAATCTCTCTTTTTTCGGGTTAAATCTTCTTATTTGAGTTCAGACTTTTTCGCACCGGACATTGTTAAAAGGAGATTGTTTTCAAGGAGACCTTGTTTGTTCGATATTCATAATTTCTCTTTTACCATGGTAAGTACTATATTTTGAATGCTTTCCACTTCATTTTTCTGTTCCATAGAATTCTCATATTAAATCGCCCTCGTTGTAGGCTAACTCTGACGAACGTTCTGCGAACCCAAAAACTACTAAGGAAATCCCGATCATTAGCGAGTGGGGAAAGGCTCCCTTCTTTGGGCCTTTCGACGATTTCTGGGAACGAATCAAGAACTTTGATCGTGTAACTTTTCATCCACCTGACAAAGGGGGTCTATTTCTATATGCTGCAGCTAGCGAAAGTGCGGATAGCTTTCCCTGCTCTGCTCACATTCTCCGTATGTGCATCGAAAAAGAAGAGTATCCTTTCAGTCCCGTTCGCTTCCTATCCGACTCATCTAGTCGCCTTCAGGGATGGCAGTCTTGAACCGACGAAATCCTCGAGAATCCCGATTATGTGAAGTTGTTGGACAAAGCTAGAATTCTGCGTTGTGTTCGACTATATAGGGATCTTCGTATCCAACATGACTATGATGCCCTTACTTTATTGATTTCACGTTGGTGCTCTTCTACATGTACATTTGTCACCGCTTAGGGGGAGTTCACCCCTACTCTAGAGGATGTCTGTGCCATTTACCAGTAATTCTTTTCTTCTATTTTGTACATTCATCCTCATTTTTTTTTGGGGTTATGTATTTATTTTGAACTATGTCTTGTAGCCTACCTGCTGCTGCTTCAGCTTCTTGTGGTTCATCCAGCATGTCCTCTAGGGATACCGAATGTGTCGCGTATTTGACAGAAGCTTTCAAGCGAGCATCCAATTACACCACGAGGTTCCAAGGAAATATAATCCTTTCAGACTTTGAGATGCCCAACCATCCGGAGACTTCCTGGCTATCTTGGGTCCGCTATTTCTTTCGGGATTACAAGCCTGGCCACTGGAATAGTTCTGTTTATAGAGAGTCCGTTCTTGCACTTCATAAGGAACCTTGTCCTTTTCCTTTAGCTGCTTATCTGGCTATGTGGTTGTCCCACTTTATCTTCCCCGGGTTACCTATGGACGGTCTCTCGACCCGTATGTTTAGCTTAGCGGCTTTATTATCTCGGGGTCTGGAGGTTCCTCTTGCTGCTCTCTTTTTGGGGACCTTGTATCATCGCTTGGATGAAACTGTCCTCGCCATGAGAGAATCTGTCGGAAGGTACCCCTTTTCAATTTTACTCATTTATTATATATATATATATATATATATATATATATATATATATATATATATATATATATATTGCTTATTAATATTTCTTTTGTTTATTCAGGTATGACGTGAATTGCTTCGTTCCATGTTCATTTCTTCAGATCTTCCTCTTCGAGCACTTTTGGGGCCATTCTACATCTGTGCACTTGTCCCAGAAACGAAGGAAATATCCATTTTTTTCATCGCCCAATATTATTCCTCGCAATGCTCGTTGGATCGATCATAGGATTACCTCAGATTTGCGTCTTTATATTGATAACTTTTTTTGTTTCACTGCTCGTCCGTACACCATTATTCCAGAGGGAGGTTCTATGCCTCGCTTATATAAGAGGAACTTTCGTTATTTTTCAAATGTCAGGGAATTGACTGGTTCTTCACTTTCTTGGTTCATATTCCTCCGAGCTGCGGAACTTCCTTATCTTGTTGAGGACGATGGTTTCGGTACTGTACTTTACTCTCCTCATAGAGTCATGAGGCAGTTTGGATTTGATCAGAATCGACCTTTCGGCCACTTTTTCCAGAGGGATTATGAGAGTGCTCTCCTCAATTTTGTCCCCACATCATCCTCATTTGCATGGGAGTTTCCAAAACCATCTACTGCTCCTTATGACCCTCTTCATTTCGTTATACCAGATGATTCTCGGCAAGGGCGCTATACTACTTTTGAACGCAGCTACTGGCTCATCAACCTTAAAAAATGGCAGGATGATACTATGATTTGTTCGCCACCAATTTCTCCTCCCGAACGTCTTCAATGGGCCAGAATGTTATGTTCTCCTAGAACTAATACTCGTTCGGAGCGTTGGCCAACTAGTAGTCGGCTTCTTGAGCGTAGGGCTTTAATGTCTGAGTCTCTTCCTCCTCAGTCAGCAGATCTAGACGTTTCTCCCGTGCAGGTCCCTACTACTTTCTTGAATCTTTCATCACGAGCTTCATCTCAGATACTTCCTTCGGTTCCTCCCCAGGGATCCTCTGCTGCCGAGGAAACCAAAGTTACTTCTAAAATGAGAGCATCTGCTATTACTAACTCAAAGGTGATGCCCCCTACAGATTCTACCGTGGTTCTTGCTAGTCGTTCTGTCACTAGACGAATGCCAAATGGGCAAACACTTATCTTAAAGCCTTTGGCAAAGCGCCCTCTTGATAACTCTAGCTCTAGTATGTCGGCAGCTGAGGATCCGGTTAAGAAACAACGCAAAACTTTGGTAAAATTTGTAGCATTTTCATTTGTCTTTCAACCATTCATACAATTATTTTCGTGTTTCCCTATGTTATTATTTCCTTATTTTTTAGACTTCTGATGCTGATGAAGAGGATGTTCATGATGTTCCTATTGGGCTTTCTACGGATTCTGTAAGTGAGACGATCCCGGCTTCCACTACTTGTGAGCCTCCTCAGCCCATCACTGTTGCTATCGAATCTTCTTCACCGCATGATGATCGTGTTAGTCTTGATGCTGAGGATTCTTTATCTGATGTGAGTTAGGGTCATGTTGTAGATTGTACAACTCTCTTTTCACGTCCTCTTATAGCACCTCTCCATGAGAGTCTAGAAGGTACCGGTGATGCTCCTATTTTCTCGAAGGAGAATTCGTCTGAGCTTATTGCTGATATTCCGCTTTTAGCAGCATTTCATGACTCTTTATCCATCAGTGTGAGTATTTTCTTTAGTTGACATATACAATTTTTTTTTTATAATATACTATGTTTTATCATTTTTCTTCTTCTTGTCCTTTTTTTTAGAGCGAGGAGAAAGATTTGCCCTTATCTGTCGAGTCGCTTGCTTTATTTGATGCTCTCCATCCGGGTGTCGCCACATTGCCGTCTAATGATGACTTTGGTTATCCTCCTACTGACCAAGGCTTAAAGGATTTATCAGCAACACAACAGCAGCCTGTTTCTTCATCCTTTGTTAAGGAGTCATCAGCAGCACATCAACCACCTGTGTCTTCATCTGTTGTCCCAAATGATTCCGTGGTGGCTTCTAAAGTGGCTCCTACTAGAGCTTCCTTCAATCCAAGTGGAGATCTTATTTCTTGGAGGGGTTTTCAGATATCTTCTTCCAGCCAGGAAATTCTCGATCGCCTCTTAACTCGGTTTCCACAAACACTTGACCATCTGACTATCTGCATAGCCCCCATCCAGACCTTCTTTTTGGATCGACTTGCTAGCCTTATTCTTGAGTTGCACAGTCTTTCTTTCTATTCTTTGCGAGCCGAAGACTTAGATAGATTTAAAAGTGAGCTTAATGACTTCTCCATTGTTGGCTTTGATATGTCCCCCTTTCAGGCTCGGTTAGATCTTCTCAGTTCCACTTTTCAGATCATTGCACTACGATCAGAGGTTACTATGTATCAATGTGAGAATAACTCATTTTCAGAACAACTTTCGGATCTTGAGAAAACCGCAAACAAACTGGAGACCCAACTTCAGGGTTTAAAGTCAAATATCCAAACTTTTCAGAAGCTGAAAGCCGCCAATGTAAAGGCTCGCGATGCTGCCATTGCTAAATTGGAAGCCCTAGCTTTTCCCCCGCTTCAGTTTGATATGTCATGGCCCTTAGATCATGATTTTTTGTAGTTTTTTTTTTTTTATCAAAACTCATTTATGTATATTCCTTTTATCGGAAATAAAGTTTCTTTAGCCTTGCTAATTGTCTTTAATTTGAATTTCTTTTTTTAAGACTCAATGATTAACATTGAATCTCAAGTTATTCAAATTAATATTATAACACCATAATTTGAATAATAATAAAAAAAAGGCAAACATGAATGTGAATAAAACACGTTTTTTTTTTCGCAAACCAACACTTAAATCCATACTTTTAAAATCCAAAAAATATTCAAGTATAAATGAAAGTTTGACATTTTATTGATAATCATGTTGCTTTTAACGAAAAGCATAACGTTTTAAATTGTCATAATAATAAATCTTGCTTTTATCGGTGAAAGCATAACGTTCGCCACTTTTAGAGATAAAGTGTAACTTTCTTGGATTTAAGGAATAAACTCAGGTGCCTTAATTACTTTTAAAGTTGAAAGTATAACTTTTCTGTGATGACTATCTCATGTATAATATTTCTTTACCCATTTCAGGTTCAATGGGCCCGAGATAGCATCTGATCCCACACGAGATATTTTGCAATATCCGCTTTCGGAGATCTCTCGCACCCTATACGGGCCTTCCCATTTGGGAAAAAATTTGGTGGTTGGTGTTCCCCTCATGACTTGATTCGCTGTCTTGAGCACCAAGTCCCCCACCAGAATTTGTCGAGGTACCACTGTAGTATTGTATTGTTGTCGTAGTTTTTCATGGTACCGTTCTAATTTTTCTTTAGCTTTGTCTCGGAAGTCAGCTAATGCTTCTAGAGCAGCTGGTCGGTTCTCTTCTTCGACTAAGCTTCGGAGTCTCATCCTTGCCGAAGGGATCTCTATTTCAGCAGGCAAAACAGCTTCTTCACCATATACTAGCGCGTATGGGGTTTCATCTGTAGGCTTTCTTTTTGAAGTTCGATAGGCCCATAGTGCTATTGGTAACTGTTCTGCCCATGTTTTCGGGTGATCGTCCAGGGTTTTCGAGAGAATCTTGATCAAAGTTTTGTTTGTGGCCTCTGCTTGTCCATTGCCTTTCGGGTAATAAGGAGATGATTTGTAATGTTTTACCCTGTATCTTTCTATCAGGCTCTTGACATCCCTATTGATGAAGGGAGTTCCATTATCTGATAAAATGACATTTGGGATTCCGAAACGACAAATAATATGCTCCTTGATGAAATTTTCCACTGCTGGTCCTGTAGCCCTCTTCAAGGGTATTGCTTCTACCCACTTTGTGTACATCTCAGTGGCGGTCAAGATCCAGATGTTCCCCTTTGTATTGGGATGAATAGGACCTATAAGATCCATACCCCATGTATGAAAAGGCCATTGTGTTGCTAAGGTTGGCAAATCCACAGCGGGAGCATGAATCAAGTTTCCGTGAATTTGGCATACGTGACACTTCTTGGCAAACTCTAAGCAATCGCCTTCCATTCTAGGCCAGTAGTAACCGTGATCAATCAACTGTTTATATAACTTGGCTCCTCCTTGGTGTTCATCTTTATGCATTTGATAGACCAAATCCTTGGCCTCTCCTAATTCCAAACACCGTAAGGGCTTGCCGTTAAATCCTCTTCTAAATAATTCTCCGTTTTGTAAGAAGAATCGTTGTGCTTTCTTCTTTATAGTGATTGCATCCTTTTTTTCGACAGGAAGACTACCGCTTTGTAAAAACTCCATATATGGGCTTTGCCAGTCTGCTATGTCATCGATGAAGGTGAATTCCTCCTCCCTAGGGTATTCTTGGCATGGAAGACATTGTCGTTGAAGTGCATCTGCTTCTTTCTTCAATTCGGGCCAATAATACCCTTGGCGTTGCAACCTTCGATATAATCCAATATTTGCCAATCCGCAGTTTTCTTCGTGTACCTGATATAAAATCCTATTTGCTTCATCCTTCCCTAAGCATCTTGTCAAAACACCATCTGCTTCTTTATGGTACAATACTCCTTTAATGATGCGATATTTCTGAAACTCCGCCGGTGATATATTTCCTTCCTTTGTTTGTAATTGATGAAAGATGGCATGTCTCTAATCTTTTGTCAAATCTTTGGGGAATAATTCCAGCACCGTGGTTGGGAGGATTCTTTTGATTACCTTTACATCCAAGTCTTCTCCTTTGACATACACTCTAGATGCTACTGTGGCTAATGCATTAGGTTGTCTATTTTGTAATCTTGGCACGTACTCAATCACTACCTTCTTAAAGGCTTCCATCACTTTTTGCGCTATAGTTCGGTATGGTGCCAAGATAGGTTCCTTTACTGCGAATTGACTTCTTATTTGTTGAACTATCAGATTTGAATCTCCCTTTACTTTGATGCACTTGGCTCCCAATTCTCTAGCCGCTAATAATCCCAATATGAATGCCTCATATTCTACTTCATTGTTCGTGCAAGGGAAATCCAGTTTGTATGACAAAGCCACTTCCTTTCCCTCCTTGGTAGTTAACACCACACCTGCTCCTCCTTTTCCTTCTGCGGATGACCCGTCAAAGGCTAAGTTCCACCACTCCGAATCTTCATCCACCGCATCAATTTTTTCTACTTCTCCCCCTGGAAGATCTTCTGAAGGAGGTTCATATTCTCCATGCGGAAACTGAGCGAGCAGGTCTGCTAATGCCTGACATCTGATTACCTTTGGTGTTACACATTTGATGTCATATTCTGAAAGGATCATCATCCATCTTGCAGGTCTTCCTACCAATGCTGGCCTAGTTAGCAAGTATCTGATCGGGTCAGTTCTCGTTGCAAGTTTCACTTCGTGTGCCAAAAAATAATGACGCATTTTCTGTGCGATAAACACCAGTGCCAAACAATGCCTCTCCAACTGTGAATACCTAGTCTCTGGTCCTCTAATTATTCGGCTGATGTAGTACACAGGCTTTTCTTCTCCATCTACCTCTTGCGTGATCAATCCTCCTACAGACTTTGCGGTAGATGTGATATACAGCTGCAATGGTATTCCTCTCTGTGGTACCACCATCGTTTTTGCTGAGGTAAAAATTTCTTTTACTTTCACAAAGGCTTGTTGCTGGTCCTGCCCCCAGTCCCATTCTGTCTTTCCCTTTAATAACTTTTCGAAAGGCTCCGTGACTTCTGCTAATACTGGCATGAATCTCCTCATATAGGAAACTTTCCCTAGAAAGCTCTTCAACTGTTTTTGTGTTTTTGGTGGGGGCATATCTGTGATAGCCTTTCCCTTGTTTGGGTCTACCTCCAAACCTCTGTTGTGCACCAAGAAGCCCAAAAATTTTCCAGCTGTCATCCCAAAGGCGCACTTTTTCGGGTTCATCTTTAACTTATACCTGCGACAACGTTCAAACACCTTTCTTAAATCCTCTATGTGGGTTGTCTCCTTTTTAGATTTCACCACTATGTCATCCACATAGTCTTCCACAATGTCATGAATCATGTTGTGAAAGATGGCGTGCATTGCCCTTTGGTAAGTTGCTCCCGCGTTCTTCAACCCGAATGGCATTACTACATAGTAGAAATTCCCAAACGGGGTATGGAAGGCTGTCATCTCCGCATCCACTACTGACATTTTTATCTGATTGTAGCCTACGAACCCATCCATGAATGACATCATCTCATGATTTGCTGTTGCATCCACCAAAGTGTCTATATTGGGTAGCGGATACATGTCCTTTGGGCACGCCTTGTTCAAGTCTCTGAAATCCACACATATTCGTAACTGCCCATTAGATTTCTTTACTGGAACTATGCTGGATAACCATATTGGATGTTGAATTGGTTTGATGAATCCTACATCTAACAACTTCTTTATCTCTTCTTTTATTTGTGTTTCAACTTCTGGTGCATAGGTGCGAGGCGCTTGCTTTACTGGTTTAGCTCCCGGGCTTAAGTTCAGATTATGCTCTACCAACTCCTTGTCAATCCTCGGCATCTCATTATAGTTCCAAGCAAACATATCCACATATTCTCGTAGTAGGTTCACCAGCTCTTCCTTTTGGTTGGCGTTCAGCTCCTTGTTAATGTAAGTTGGCTTTGGCGTTCCTTCTCCTGTCGCCAGATCAACTTCCTCCAATTCATTTTGTTGAGGTTTTGGCCGGTCCTCAAAACATTCCGGAGCTGGTTCTACCTTCTGCTGCACGATTTCTTCCTTTTTGTTGCTACTGGAGTGGGGGGCCCCTCCTGAGCCCTCAAGTTTGGGTGTACCTTCGAGCTCTTCCCCCTTGCATCGTCACAGGCGAAACACTATCTTTCCATCTGTTCTGACTACTCTTTCCCACTTTGTTTTCTGTTCTTCTTTTCTTTTATTTACTTTGTCAACTTCTGTTTGGGCTGTCCGTTTTGCATTGATTATATTTCGGGCATCCTCTGAGTTTGCTGCCCGCTTTCTTGGGTCTTTTTCTTCTTTATCTGCATCTACTAATACAGGTTTATTATTTTTG
This sequence comes from Panax japonicus, assembly GCA_020205505.1. Classification (NCBI taxonomy): domain Eukaryota; kingdom Viridiplantae; phylum Streptophyta; class Magnoliopsida; order Apiales; family Araliaceae; genus Panax; species Panax japonicus. The sequence continues at coordinate 62,649,595 of CM035092.1, forward strand.
AAACATTCACCTTGTTCTAAGGTCTGCTTCTTTTCCTTTTTCACAGGCACAAACTTATCCTCTTGTACCTCCTCCCAGCTTGCTAATTTCAGAGAATCAGGCTTGGCAATATGGTTTTCTCCTTCTTCGGCGACATCATCAAAAAAAACTGCTTCGGTGATGTGTGCCTCCTCTGGCCCAAAAGGGTTCCTTGTCGCTGATATTTTGACCTCCTTGCCTTTCCAAATTGCCTTCATGCACTGATGAAAAACTGATGGTACCACCCCATAATCATTCTGCCAAGCTCTTTCTAGCAACACATGATATGCTGCATCAACTTCTGCTACATGGAACATCACAGGTCCTCGGATCTTCCCCACTTGCATATCCACCTTGATGTATCCGAGGGTTCTCGTGCTTTGATTAGCGAACCCCGTGATGTTTGTCTTTTCCTTCACGATCTTCTTCTCTGGCATACCTAACTTTTTAAAGACGGTGTAAGGCATGATATTTACGGATGCTCCATTATCGATGAACGCTCTCCGCACTTCTATGCCGTTAATTATTGCTGTCACATATAGTGGTCTATTATGTGGATATCTCACCTCTCTATCAGCCTTAGACAAAGTGATTTTGTTCTCCTTCTCTTCTACCGTCCTCACAAACCCTTTGTTGACTGCCATACAAGTCTCTTGTGCTTCGGCAACTTTGATAATTGCCTTGGTTGCTTCTATCCTTGCTTCCTTGGTTAATCCGATCCGATCAAAAAATTTCCTGAACTTAGCTCCGTTCATCAATGCGGTCACCTGCAGACCTGGATCAGAATCGTCCTTCATCCTTTCTATGTTCTCCATCATCTCCACCTCTCTTCCCTCTGGTGATTCACTATGAGTAATAGTGTTGCACGTTTCTTTCCCTTTGTGGTTAGGAAGTGGTTTGTCCAGTACGTTGTTTCCTCCTTCCAGTTCGATTTCTCCTGCCGCCAATTTCACGTGGTAAATCCTTCGTAAACTGTAACAATCTATAGTCGAATGTCCGGCGTACTGGTGGTATACACAAAAGTCTGGTCTCCTCTTTATCTCTTCTGTTACAAAAAATCTGGGCCTTGGAGGTTTTACAACTCCATGTTCTACCCACTGCTCGTACAAATCCCTAAATGCTTTCTCACTGCACGTAATAACCCCTGGGATTGGCAATCTGGAAAATTTTTCTCCTGGTTTTCCATGGTTCCTTTCATTCTTTCCATTCTTTTCCCTCTTGCCCCCTTGTGGCTTTTGCTGTGAATCTGCTAAAGCCACAGTAGCAGTTCTTTTGCCCTTCCACGTAACATTCGCATGGCTTGCGGGCAAAGTCATAATTCCTCCCAAGTCTTGTGCAAATGTTGATAGTGTTGCAAAGGAATCACATGTTTTAGTGACCAAGTGGGGCTTAAAGGTATCTAGGGCACCATTGTTACATATGCTCACTAGATTCTTCTCCTCAATCGGCTCCACACATTTTTGTGCCTGAGCCCTGAATCTGTCCACGTAATCTGACAGCTCCTCATTCGACTTCTGTTTGAATCTCATTAACTCCACGATGGTCACCTGTTTCTGCATATAGAAAAACTTCTTAAAAAATTGTAACTTCAAATCGTCCCAATCTTGGACTGACCCTTTCTCTAGATTGTAGTACCAACTGAAGGCACTATCTGTCAACGTTTTACTGAACTCACGGAGCAAGAGGTTATGGTTGATTACTTCATCATAACCCAACCACAGAGACATCGACTCTACAAACCTGGCTATATGTTCTCTTGCATTCCCTTTTTCTCCATTGTACTTCGGGAATTGTGGTGGATGCGCAATATATCCTGCTGGGTAAGGCTGTCTCCGTATATGTGTTGGGTATGGTGGAGTGAAGTCCAATTCTGATGGTCTGGTTGTCTGTCTTCGGAGTTGATTGATTACGTCAAGCATATCATCCTTTGTCACATACTGACTTGTTGTATGGACTCTCTGAGGGGTTGTAATGTATTGTTGCGCTGGCGGTGTATATGGTAAGGAGATCTGCTGGTGTACACTGGCATCATGTAAAGCTTGCATTGCTTGTACTTGTTGGCTTGTTTGTTGGGCGTGGCTCGGTATAGTCGGTATCTGCACTTGTGAAAAAGTTGGGAGTGTGGTGGGGATGACGATTGATTGAGGCTGGCTTGTTTCCACTCTGGGTTGTGGTACATCACCACTGGTTTGGGGCTCTAAATGGATGATTGGAATCGGCTGGCTCTCCGTTATTGGAGGCACATTCTGATTGTCCTTGTTGACATCCACTCCTGTTCGTTCTACCTGCGAACTTCCTGGAAACATAGCTTTGAAGGTTGGAATTTGCATTAACTGTTGACGAAAATTTCTCATCTCTTCTTGTTGCTTCCGCATTTCTGACATCATGGCCATCATCATCCCTTGTCCATCTCTTGCCTCCTTTAAGGCCTTGAGCATCTCCAACTGCACATCATTCGTGGTTATTTGTTCTCCACTTGCTTCCTTACCTTGTCTTCCGGTGCCCATCTGCCTGACATTGGTTTGTTGTTGATCAGCCATATGTGGTGATGTTGAACTTCCTTCAGAAACGTCTTCTACGAGGGGTTGATCGAGATCCAGATTTCTTCCTTGGAAATGTTGATTTGTCTGACTCGGAACCGGATCCGGTGAAGTAATGCTAGGTGTCGGTGAAACTCTTCCTATGGTTCTCCCACTTTGAGTCGTGGGCATACCCTTCACGAATTCTACACCTCCCCAGCAGAGTCGCCAAATAAATGTAGGTAGAGAAACCGTACCTTACTAGGGTTAGGGTTTCGTGTTGGCCTAGGAGGAGAGAAATCCACGAAGAGTACGGTCTTGATTGAGTGGTTGAAGAGGGGAGAAGAACAGGTAAGCAATTGCTCGAGTAACACGTGACAGAACTCCTAGGATTCAAGAGCCTTCTTCAAAGTCTCTAGTTCAGAGAGAATTCAAAAGTCCCCTTCTATTGAAATAAAAGGAGGTATTTATAGAGTTTCCTGGAAAATGGTCACGTGCCTTGCACATGTCTGGGTCTTGTGCTTGGCATGTGATTTCAAAAGAAATTCCAAAAATACCCTTAATTACTTAAGCAATGCCTAAATCATCCTGTCCTTCTAGCCACCAATCCAATCCCTCAATCAATTCCCAAAATGAGTCGTCTGCACGAGCCTTCTGCCTCGGGACACGTGAAGACTTCTCGTGGTTCATTTAATTCTTTAGATCACACGTAAGCCCTGATTTTATATTTGGGCTCACAATCTTTATTTAGTGTTTTTCTTTTGGAAGTCCTTTAATTTTCTCGGAAGCTCGGATCTTTAATCCACGGGTGTTCTTGGGGTTGTTTTGGTGGAGTTCTTTGCTCTCATCTCCTTAGCCTTAAAAAGGTGAAACTTATTTCTCTTTTCCATGAATGTTGTATATATGCTTGAATGTATAAGCAATTTCTTTTTTCTTATGATTAGATCTTTTAATGCTCTATAAGATGATAGAATAATATTTTTTATAGGCTTTCATGTGGGTCCTTCTCTAAGGAAAGTTGGTTGGTTAGATGATAGAGAGAAATAAATGATTGATCTATAGAGAAATTTGAAATTGGGCAAAGAAAAGGAGAGTACCCATGGAAACCCCCTACCTACGCCCTCCCTTCCCTTGGGGTCAACCTCTAAAGGGTTAGGTCCGACCTTGGGAAGGCTAGGGCCGACCACTGGGGGGTGGTTCCCATGGTTGCTTTGTTTTGTTTTCTTGGGCTTTCTGTGGTTTTCTTATATGTTTTTTGTATTTCCATGCTTGATGATTCTTGTCCACATGCTTGATATGTCTCATTTGTGTGCTTGACATGCTTTGTTAGAGGGCTATCATGGGGCTCATTGGTGTTGTGAAGAACCGAATTTTCAAAAAATATTAAAATAATAATTTAATATATAAAATTTTTATTGTGAGATGTAATAAGTTTATATATATATATATATATATATATATATATATATATATATATATATATATATATATATATATATATATATATATATGTGTGTGTGTGTGTGTGTGTGTGTGTGTCATATATGTTGATGTGGTAAATGTAATGTGTATATAAATATGAAATATATTCAAATTTGGAATGAAAGAGTTAAGAGTTAATTGAATTATTGAACTAGTGGTGCGAGTTCATTATGGAATGAATATAGAGTTAAAGGAAATTAATTAATATTAATTAATCGAGATTAAATTTAAATTATATTATGAAATAATATAATTTGATTATTATGCCTTGTATGACAATTAATTTATTATGAATTAGATTTTAAAAAAAGTGCTTAAGTTAATTAAGTAAAATTATAAATTAAATATGAAATAAGGTATTTAGTTCACTATTTGAAAACTTGTGAATTAAACAAGAACGTTATTTTCTTTCATTTAGTTAATGAGGAGAATTATGTTGCTATAATAAATGTATCATATAATGGTATAATACTTAATATTATACTAAATGGATGTGAATTAGAAAATGAGATGAGAAAAATCAATATGTCTATAATAAATATTGGTGTCAAAATTAATAAATTAAATTAATATTTAAGTTATGAATAAATAAATTATCTTGAGACAATTTATGGAAGGAAAAAAATTAAATAATTATACATAACAATTGTATAATTTATTTGAGTTAATCAAAATAGTTAGTGGAATAAATAGTAATTATTTTAATCAAAATGTTTAATTTAATAAAAGTGTTTTTTTAAATAATGAATGTAATTCCATAATTTATGGTGAAATAATTATACATATTATAAATGTATAATTATCCAATGCGGATAAATAATTTATTTAAATTACGTAACATGTATTTGGTGACTCAGAATGAGTTGTGTATACCTATTTTGGGCGAGTCACAGTTGTCATGCTCCCCAAGGCCTTGTTTGGCTAACCCTTAATATGAATTGTGAATTTAACTATAATATTTAGTGGTTCAGGTGAAGACAGATGATGAAAGTTCTATTTGTCTTGGGTACAAAAAATAACTATTGATGAGTATTACAAGAATAAAATATTAACGATGGACTTTTAATTTGGAGGAGATAGTAGACATTATATTCTACTTGACTTTTCTAATGGATTATTGATTTCGCTGCAACTATGGTTGAAAAGTTTTATCATCTACAATATGTTCTAAATCTCTGATTTATTACTGATGAACGCTATTGATAAATTATTTATCTTAGTCATAATATTCTTTACTGGGCTATTTGTGCTCACCCTTTTGCTTCACAATTCCTTTCAGGTAATAAGAGTGTAGCTGGGTCGAGCGGGGATAACAAAGGAATAGTGCGATGGTTCGAGACTGTAGAAGTTTCCCAATACATTATAAAACAACATATAATTGTATTGAGGACCTAAGATGGGTGTGTCATATATTATATGTCATTTAAACGTTGATTTTGGTGAACAACAATAGGGTGATGAGAACCCGATTTTGAAAGCGTCAAAAGTGCACCTCATTAAAATGAACATGATAGTAATCTTCTTATTTTTCTGGGGTCTTGAAATATTTGCTGCTGTATTTTATATGACATTGTAATAATTTGAGTTTGGATACTATCTACGAGACAATATCCGTGTTAAAACTCACAGCCTATGCGTTGTCGTATTTTGCACGATTGTACACTACACGAAATCACACATTTTATGACGAAAATTTTTGCCACGCACAAAAAATTGTCACAATTTGTTAATTAATAATTACGAAATTCATAATCGTCACTAAAACTTTTGCTTTTGTGACGACTTTTACTTTTGTTACTATTAATCATTTATATCGTCACTAATTTACACATTTGATGACGATTAACAAAATTCCGTCACAAGTTATTTTGGAGGTAGAATTTCGCACCAAAATTTTGGAGGAAAACCTTTTAGTGACATTTTATAACAATTGATGACAATATTTATTGTCACGTAATATTTCTTTCAAATACAACATAATACTTTGTCATTAATTATTTGTAAAAGTTAGTGACAATGTGCTTTCTTCACTAATGTTCACATTTAGTGACGCCAAATACAAATTCGTCACAATTTTATTTGGAGGCAAAACTTTGGAGGGAAATTTTGGAGGGAAGTTTTTTAATGACGAAAAAATAATAAATGACAATTTGTATTGTCATAAATACCAATTTTATATGACGAAATAATAGTGCGTCACTAATTAGATGCGTGGATAAGTGACAAAAATCATTCATCATAAATTCTTATATTTAGTGACAAAGTATGTAATATCGTCATAATTTTATTTGGAGGCAAAAAAAATTTAAAAAATTTTGGAGGGAAATTTTTTAAAGACGAAAAAATAATAATTTATGACACTTTTTATTGTCATAAATACCAATTTTATATGACGAGATACTAGTTCGTCATTAATTAGATAAATGGATAAGTGACAACACTGGTTCATCATAAATTTTTATATTTAGTGACAAAGTATGCAATAACGTCATATTTTTATATGGAGGCAAAAAAATTTTGTATCCAAGCGACGTCATCGGTCTTCCTTTCATCATTGGCAACCTCCATTTAGTTAAGAACCTCCATTATCAATTTTTAATAATCCCAAATTGATGGTAGAAATTATTTGACATTTTAGGTATGTTTTCTAGATTTTGATTTGAATTGATAATTAGTAGTTGTTCTAATTGAACACACTACACCAAAAAAAGGATGTATAGCGAAGGAAATTTTGTGAAGGAATTTATTCCTTCACATGAGGAGTTGTTTAGCGAATGAATAGTGAAAGAAAAAATGTAGTGACAATATAGTTATTAGCGAAAGAAACATCCTTTACAATTTATATTTTTTTCCTCGCAAAATTGAGGTGGTAGAATGATATTTGGCGCCAATTTATGATAAAAATTTGTGAGAAAAAATTAATTAATGAATGAATTATTTCTCATTATATGTTATTATTTAGAGGTTTTTTGTGAGAGATACAATTAGTCACTGTTTTGTTCTAAATATTTTTTTTTAAAATTAATTATAATTATAAATTGTATTATTTATAAATACATTATTTTTTATAATAATAAATTTATTTTTAATAACACTTTTTAAGTAACTTACGATATCAATTTTTTTTTTAAATAAACTATAAAATAAATAATTTTACACTAACCTGAACTTTAAAATTTCTTAGATTGATCCCGGCAAAAAGAAAGAGAAATTGAAACATAAAAATTGAAAGCTTGAACTTGGTTATGTAACTTAAAAGCTTGAACTTGGCTATGTAACATAAAAATTGAACATCACCCAAATAATAAAATCGCAGTCCCAATTTTTTTGATTCTCCCAACCGCAGTCCTCAGCCCTAAAATTTAGAGAGACTCTTCTCCATCACTCTATTTCGCGATTTGAGGAAAATTTCAAATTTTTTGTTGAAAATTTCGTCTATTTGATTATTTTTTATTTGAGAAGGCAATAAAGCTAACATTCGAAAACATGCAATTTTAAGGTGATCAAATTTTGGGCTGAAAGAGAGGTATAACAAAATAATATATGGTAGAAGTAGAATCAAAGCGAATGCAAAATCTGTGGATGACCAGAGAGGAGTCAGAAGAGCAACCTTTGAGAGTTGAATTTGACGGCCGCTGCGTGTCACTAATGTCCGAATCAATGGTGGTGTCAGAGGGACTTGACGCTTCTCGTTCTCATTTTGATTCAATTTCTTACATAATCGTTGTAATTTTTCATTGTTTTTTAGGTTCTATATACTTACTTTTATTTACTAATTTGCTGTTTTTCCATACATTTTAAGGAGTCATATCTTTTAGTGTTTTTCTCGGTTCATTTTTTTTTGAATCTTTATTCAATTCATTTTTATGTCTCAAACTCTTGATGGTTAACTTTTCATCTATAGAAACACATTGAAGTTAGGGTTTTATTATTTGGGTGATGTTCAATGTCCTTTTAAGGATTTGCAGTTTGGCATCTCTTTCTTGGAGGGAAACATCAAAAACTTCTAATTGTGTAGTATCTGGAATGTAAGTGGCAATAGAAAGGGCCGGGTGTTTTGCCAAACATCACTTCAAAGGGAATCTCAACAACTGAGGAATGGAATGCAATCTTGTTGTAGTGCCTTTCAGTAAAACCCAAGAATTTATGTAGTACTGCGCATAGCATCACCAGTACAAAACCATTAAAAGACAACACTTAAAAGATGGCGTTTTTATAAAAAGCGTTCACTACTACAAAGTAGTAAATAGATAACACTTAAACCACAACATTTTTATAAAAAATATTGTGGTATTTTTTTTCATAACGTTTTTTTAATAAAATGTTGTATATATATATATGAAAAAACGTTATCTATTTAAAAGCATATTTTTTTGGTTATCTAATATAGAAAAACACGGAACAAAAAATACACTCAAATGAAAACTTACTCGTCGAGGGTTTAGAGAAAGGGGCTCACATTCTCTGTAGAATCTCCCCTCACCATCTGCCATCACCTCCTCCTCCACTTACTCATCCGTCCCACCTGTTCTCCCTTTCCTCCCTTCCCCTTCATTTCGGTTCACCATTTCTCCCTCCTCTTCTCCACTGTCTTCTTACTTGGTGCTGATTTGGCATTTTCGGTGGCTGAATTTAGAGCCTTCCCGAAAATCCTTTTCCAATCTAAACTTTGGTGAAGTCTGAGGGGCTGTTTGGTTTGTGGGGCGCTCTTGTATGATTAGTAGGGGGTATAGATCATAGTGGGTGCTGGGTTAAGGGTTATGATCTGATATTGTGGCAGCTTAGGGCTTCGGATTTGGTGATGTCGTGTGAACTACCATATTTCACCATTTCATATGCTACTCTCTGCGAAGTTGAGTAGACCTACTAACAATCAGGTCATTCTCTCTCTCTCTCTAAATGTCTGTGTGTGTATGTGGATTATCAATATATTTGGTGTAGCTCCTAACGCATTATGAAAATCTAATCTGAACCGTGGGTTTCTCGCATTTCTGCTGTTTCTTTCATTGTAGGGTTACTTGTGATTGTATCAGCGAAAACAAATTACTGTTTGAAGTTAATTCTCAAGGGAGTAGTGATTGAGGTGTAAAATTGGATTGTAGTTTACCCCCATCACTTTAATATAATAAAAAGGTAAAAGATTCTAGGGTTTTTGTTAAGTAGAATTTTTGAGGTACTCGAGTCTTGTGGCTACCTGCGAGACTTACAGCACCAGTTTGTCTCTCATAAGTATATTTTTCTGCTTTTTGTCAGGGGAAAAAGAACAGGGGATCGGTTTCGTGATTTTGAAAGAAAATCAGTAATTTTTGCAAATGCAATAAGACGGTTCACTGTGTTTAAGTAAATTCTCAAAATTTTGTAGTTGATTTAGGGACTGAAATTCTCTACTTTTAGATGGTTCTTATCTTCTTCACTTTTTGATTGACTTGATCTAAGGTGTGGACTTTGGGGTATGTTTTACTAACAGTTGTGGTTCAGGGAAACTGCTTGATATTGTTAAGAATTATTATTGTTGTATAAGAACTTAGCAGGACTGGAAGATGTGGTTGAATTTGAATGATAGATGACTGAAGTATTGGTAAGTTCATTGTTATGATCTCTTACATAGAGGGTAAACAGTTGGCTTTTGGTAACTCTGATAAGAGGCTTCAAACTCAGTGGTCCAATCGCATTTCTCACATAACATGAGTCCACTAATGAAAATGCTAGATAGTTTAACTCTCCATGGTCAAAATTGGCACTTTGATCTTCAGAGATGCCTAAACTTGTTGTTACCGTTATGGTTGTATTTGTGATGATAAGACCTTTACCCGGGGCACTTAAATTGTTGGGAGACAGGGAAAAAGAAGAAGAAGCCCTTTTACATTCTTATTTTTTGGTATGTAAGCCCTTTTACATTCTATATAGTATTGTGAATAAATGTTGTGTTGCTCAATGAAAATTAGGTGATATTGCTGCAAGTCTGGGAAGATTTAAAATAAAATGAATTTTCTTTTTCCAGTAGAGTCAGAGATAACACAACACGGACATGAATAAAACCATTTGACAAGGCTTTTAAAATATTTAGCAATTATTGATTCCTTTGTATTCATCTTAAAATTGGCTACATAGGTTTCAAGATTTCTATGAGGAAGGAGAGAGAGAAATGCTGCTGACTGAAGTATCTGAATTGCGGGATCAGGTATTGTTAAATGTAAACTAGATCGCATGTTTTCATTTTTCTAGTTATCTAAATCAAATTCCTCTTTTTACAACAATCCAGTTTCTAAAATTTCTGGAATTTTAGGAAATGGGAAGAACAAAGGAACTGGTTAAGTTTTTGCTATATGAAAGTCTTGGTAGTTGGTAGCATATCATATAATGAACCTCAAAAGATTGAAACTTTTTAGAAGAATTTTGTTGTTGACTGTAAACTTTAAAGATAAAGCAGTATTTACTGTTGATTCTAGTTTTTTTAGTGACCGTAGTTTCATTTGAATTAGAAAATGTTGATTATGTTTTAGTTAGTAGTATGATATAGATGCAGTTGGACACCAAGGTGTGGAAGAAATGTCAGAGGCATGAGAATAACCTCAAGGTGGGTTCCAATCTTCATATTTGGGGCCAAAGTCACCTATCAAAACAGTTATATAAATGCAGTTTTGTGAAGTCAGAAGTAGCTCGAAGTGGGTACCGAATGAATGAGAGTCGGCTAACATGGTTTCACCACTATTTTTCCTAAAAAATACTCTCGATGCCTATGATAGAGAATATTTGGTATTTGATTAAGCAAAATTGGAAAAAGATCATTGAAGTGTTTCAAGTTATTAAGATTTCATGTTTGGAGTTGATGATTATATACACATTTATATACTTCAGCATGAGAGAGACAAACTTATTTAGAAAAAAATTGTAATATGGATGAATTAGAATATCTGCACCACGTCTTGTAGTATTACTCATTTGTGTAGTCGTTATAGTATCATTCCATTAGTCATGTACATTTGGCGATGTAGTTTGTACAAGTGTATACTTTTTAAGCTTTTGTTTAAAATAAATACGATTTTAGTGATTACATATGCTAACAAGTTGTTTCTTGTTACCATAGTATGTTGATCTTTGGTTACTGACTTTAGTTATGTGCAGGTGTTTCACTGAAGACTCAAGAGCTCTATGCTCTTGTTTTTGCTACTCGTTACTTTGATATATTTACAGATTATGTCTCATTTTATACAATACTGTAATGAAGTTAATCTTCCTGGGGAGCTCTTTCTCAATTGTTTGGTACATAAGACACCACAAGATTGTCCGCAGATCTTATGATAAAGACCAAGACACATTTCGCCACTTATTCCTTGTGCTGCCTTGTATTCTTCTGGCTCTAATGAATTTGTTGACTCATTCTTGGGAGCACAACGTGAGGCTGCTGCTTCGTTTGGCGTTAATATAATATTGCAGTTACATGTTTACTTTTTTATTATTATCTTTCTAATAAATAAAGCTATAAAGTGTAGCTGATGAACTCAGGGATCTCTCCTTGAACCAGGAGAGTCTGGACTGATGCTATTTCTAATGTTCCTTGAATAATCAACATTTCAAATAGAACGAAACACTACCCACTACTCCATGATAAAGCCAAACCACGGTTCAAATTTCTAACAATTTTCTTGGGCTTTTGAGGATTGTCTATTGTGTTTACTTTTACTGCTTAATTTATTGTGCATTCAGTGGTATTGAGTATTTAATGGTATTAACAGGGATATTGGATGGTCAAGCGAGCAGTTGGGACAAAAGCTTGTCTGTTGGGGAAAGCAGTAACATGCAAATACCTTAGACAAGACAATTTTCTAGAGGTAGTAATTTTCTTTTGTTGCTTTGACCTATTTGTAGCTGTGAGCTACCAGCCCATCCTTCTTGTTTCTGTGATGTATGATAATTTTGTTGCCTAAGTTCTCATTACCTTTCTAATGAATTATAGTTTGATGTTGACAAGCCCTGGAGTAGTTTTTAGCTTAACACCTGAAAAGATACAGCAGTCACATTTTGATCCATGTAAAAATCTAAAAACAGGTTACAAGGATAAACTGTACATGCATCTTTTTTTAGAAATCTTCTTTTGAATTAACAGTACATGCATCTTTTTTTATTGATAACTGTTTGAACACTTCTCAGGAAGGTTTTCGCACATTTCAAGGAGGTTTATGGAATTACTTCAGTATGGGTGAGTGTACTTTGCCAAATGATAACTTGATTGAAACTTTTCTTATATCTAAATGATTTTTTAATCACCTATATTTTTTGTTGCCTTGAACTAGAACTGAATGTTAGCATGCTGAGTGAATAGTAGCCATATGACAGAAAAACTAGACAGTTTTTTGTGTAGTCCTGATTTCATTATCAAGATAAGTAAATATTCTGAATTATGGGTTCAGAAGCAGTAACTGAGACAGTTTTTAAATAGTTTATGTTCAAAAAATACACCTTGGCTTGCTGTCAGATGACGTGGTCACGTGGTCGTAATAAAGTTGAAGGTAGCTAATTACTGTAATATTGTACTTCATTCGTCTGGAAATGAGTCCTACTTTTGTTATTGACTTTTTTTTTTCTTCGAATATTGAGTTTCTTCATTATTTGTCAATAATTTTTTGAAGTAATAAATCTTAACTTTAAAGTTTATTATAGAAAAAAAATCCAAAAAATTATGTGTCTTCTTTGACAGTTTTTTGCTTCTAGGTTGCTGAGTATGATCTTGATGACTGGTGATCATCCCTTGTATATATAGATATACATATAAGTTGATGAGTAACCGTCCTTTCTATCATTCTTGTCAAGTTGTACTGGATTAAACATATAGTATACTTAATTGTGTTTAATAATAAACATCATCATTAACAAGCAAAATCAGTATTCTTGACTTATTTTGTTTTATGGGCCTAATGGAATATGACAGTACTCAGTACTCTTTATTAGCTTCATACTTCAATCCCATGGACTATATAGTCTATGGATTAGTAATCCTATTACTATTTTATCCTTTAAAAAATAGTCCTTTTCCATGCTCTTTTGCTCTTATATTCTCCCACTTCTGCAGCATTGCTACTTAATCATTTATATACTCTAAATTTTCTTCTTACTGGTATAGAAATATAATAGAAGAAATATTTTCCATATGGTACTGCATGATATCAGTATAGTGTTCCTTGGTGGCTTTTTTTGTCTTCAGGTTTAGATTTGTTTAGAGGCCTTCAGGTACAGTGGTATGCCAAGTGTTCTTGCACTATTTAGGTACAATGGTGTGCAAGATTTATATTGAGCTAATCTCTTGAAATTATATGCAGTTGATGTTTGCTTGGAGTGAGAACAGAGATCATCTGATGTGCCTCATTTGCTGCCGATCGAGTTTGGAACGGGTACATACATCCAGGTCAGAGCTTCGCCAGATATCTTAGAATTTGGTGATGCCCGACTGTTGGGAAGCAGATGGATGTGAAGGATATTTTTGATTTCAAATAAAATTTGGAAAGATTTGGAAATTTTGATGTATTGTGGATGTGATAACCCTACTAACTGTTGATGTACAAGAACCAGTCTATATCTTTTTGCTCAACTGTTACTATAATGCGGCTATGATTTATGACATGTTTTATTTGACCTGTGTTGTGACATGTTACTTATTTAACCTGTGTTGTGACATATTGTATTTGAACTGTGTATATCGTCACTGTTATATATTTATTTAGTCACAACAATTAATTTTGTCACTATTAGTAACTCTTTTTGTGACGAGATGTATTGTCACCATAAGTATTCAATTAATGACATTGAAAAATATGTCTCAAAACATAACTCTTTTGTGACAAATTATTTTGTAATATTATTTAAAATATGAAATGACGACATAATTGTCATGTTAAATATATTATTAGGTGACGAATTGTTCTGTCGTCATTTATTTTTTTTATTTTTGGTGACGATAAACACAATAACATGACAAAAGAATAATCATAAATATGACAATATTTTCGTCATTAAAATTAGATGATTTAAATAGAGTAACATATTTTCGTCACTAAAACAATATCATTTAATGACGAAAAATGATTTTTGTCATTTAATGCACCAAGTTTTGATGACGAAACATAATATAGAGTGACGAAAGTTTCATTCAAATAGTGACGTTATTAACGTCATTAAAAGTAATTAATTATAGTGACAATGATGTAGATCGTCACCATAAGTTAAAACATTTAGTGACGACATCAAATAGTGTCAAATATACCTAATACCACGCTCATACGGTGATGGTCTCTGTGACAATTAACAATCGTCACCAAATGTTTTAGTGACAAAAAATGAATTTTATGTGACAAATTTTAGCGTCATTTTTTGTCTGATTTCTTGTAGTGGTATTAATGAAGATTTGTATTTGGAAATTATGTTGAGTGTATTTCGTGGCGACCCAGAATGGGTTGGGTGGACTGGACCTATTTTGGGGGCGTCACAGTTGGTATCAGATGTGAGACCCCAGATTTTATGAATAAAGATTTAAATTTCTCGAAATATTTTTTTTAATATTATGGTGTTGATTTGATATAATGTTATAGTTGTGGGTAATATTTACAAATTTTGCAAAGTAAGCAAGTGGTTATATAATATTCGATTGGTCGGGGAATATCCGTTTTAATAGGAAATATCCGTACGACGGCACAATCATTGGTGGTCCCCACAACGAAAGTATTGTCGTAATAAGAAAATGAAAGAATTATCTTTTTATAAAAATAACGGCGGAAGTGTTACCGTTAAAACTATTGAACTACCCAGTAGTAAAAGTACAGTAATACGCATGGTTGCATAGTAGCATACAATATTGGTTATTAATGCTTACGTGAGAAGTCACTCAATTATACTCAATTATTGCTATAGTAATTGCTGCATCATATCTCTCATATTATTGATTCGATTATTGTCACAGTATCATCTGCATAATATGATATATTATTAAATCATTAATTGAGACGACAAAGTTGTTCATATTATTAAATTGAAATATTTACAATGTCTAGAAGTTATGTCAAGGAGAGGTTTGGTCACCTAATTGCGCGCCAATAGGGAGAAATCCTTATTGGAAACCCCCTCTTTCCTGGGAACGACCTGGTTGTTAAATATTGTGAGTTATAATATCAATGATGAATAAGTTCGTGTTGATTAAAGATGAATTTGATAGTTCCATTGTGTTGAAATTATTTGTGTTAGTGGAAATCGACATTTATTTCGATAATAATTGATGTCTGGGGGTTATATTGTTCAATTGGGTATTCGGGGCACTTTTCGTGTCAGAGTTACTATTCACAGGTTACTATTCTCGAGTTACTATTCACGGAGTACTATTCACCAGAAAAAATATATTTCTTTTCGGTCCAAATCATTTTTGGGTACAATATTATTCCATGAGGAGATGTGCTAATTTTTCAGACCGTTGGTTGAAATTATTATAGTAAATCAATATGGATCGTTGATTTAAAGTTTTAATAGTAACTTGTCCCTTCAGTTTTCCAAGAGTTATTAGTCCCTTCAGTTTTCCAAGAGTTATTTGTTCCTTCAGTTTTCCAAGAGTTATTTGCCTCTTCGGTGTTTCAAGAGTTAATTGTCCCTTCGCAAATAGTAGTTGTCTCTTCAATATTACCAAGAGTCATTTTGACTCTTCGTTAAGACCAAGATCCATTTCAGTTCTTCTATAAATAGAAGCTCATTCCTTCATTATTTCTTACGAATTCACTGAAACTCTAGAAAGATAAACTATAGAGATAAAGAAGAAAAGTATTCTGCTACTTCACTTTTCCAATATCCAGTTTTTCTAAAGGTAAGGGGTATTATTTCTTTCATATTCATGAAGAGAGCTTCTGTTATTCTATTCTTTATTATTCTGTTGGAATAACCTGTATACGCGGACTCCCCTATACTTGGTGAAATTCTTCTGTTATTCCATTCTTTATTAGTGTGTTAGAATAACCTGTCTATACGAAGTACCGCATACATGGTTAAATTCTGTTGTTATTCCATTCTTTATTATTCTGCTGGAATAACCTGTTTATGCGAAGTACCGCATACATGGTGAAATTCTTCTATTATTCCGTTCTTTATTATTTTGTCAGAATATCCTGTCTGTGCGTTTACGCCGGACCTGGTTCCATTATTTATTATTCTGTCAAAATATCATGTCTGTGCGTTTACGCCGGACCTGGTTCCATTATTTATTATTCTGTCGGAATATCTTGTCTGTGCGTTTACACATGACCTGGTTCCATTATTTATTATTCTATTGGGAATAGCATGTCTGTGCAGTCTATCGCACGTATGGTAAATCCTTCTGTTATTCCATTCTTTATTATTCTGTTGGAATAACATGTCTATGTGGATTACCACATGCATGGTGAATGATCCTTTGTATTCATTCCTTATTAAAATGTGAAAATGATCTGTATACGTGGATTACCGCATGGCGGGTGAAAATCCATTTGCAGTTTCATATATTCTGTTATACTCAGTTGGATAAAGTTTTGGCTTCTATACTCCATGAAATTAGTAGAATATCCTGGATATTTGCGCTTCATCTAGTATCTTTTCATGGAAATATTCTTCTGAGCATTCTTAAATTTTACTCCACAAAGCAGTATCATGTTGACAATTTGAACGTTATTGAGTTCTGGATAAATTAATTCTTGAACTTGTTTTATTGAATTATTATGTCATTGTCATCAAAAGAGGGTCATCATCCTGTCATTGACATATAACTATCTCCACCGTCTGCAATTGAACATTATGTTTCAAACAAATTCCAAGATCATATAGGTAGTGCTCGTAGATATACTCAGCAAGTGGATGTGCACAACTCTGTCTTATGATAACACGAGATTGTATGTCATTATACATCTTGTATGAAAGTGACAAAAACACCCTTTCAAAGTTGGGTTCGCCTCACCCTATTCGGTTCACCAAAATTAAATATCAAATGACGTATACAATACAACACACTTATCTAAAGTTCTCAGTAAAATTATTTTCATACTATTTAGGGAGAACCTCAATAGCTATAGACCACCATTCTATTTCTATGTTACTCCTGCTCGACCCAGCTACACTCTTATTACCTGAAAGGAATTGTGAAGCAAAAGGGTGAGCACAAATAACCCAGTAAAGAATATCATAAGTAAAGATAATTAAATTATCAATAGCTTTCATCAGTAATAAATCAGAGATTTAGAACATATGGTAGATGATAAAAAAATTTCAACCATAGTTGCAGCGGAACAAGCAATCATCGCATAAGGGATAAACAAGTTCATTCTAAACTGCAAGAAGATATTATTCAACACTTGTGGTCACAACATGGTGGAGTCTAATCCATTACATTCTACTACAATAATAAGCAACTTATGATTCTCTAATAATAAGCAAGTCAACTACTAGATGTAACTCTTTTCATGATTTCTTTCTTGCGTTGTTTGTAATATTCAGCTACTTCAGGCTCCATGTTTGCGGTGTCAATCATCATGATCCTTTCATCCTCTTGTGCTTTCAGTATATTCAACTTCTCTTGCTCTTGAAAATATATTCTGTCCATGTTCTCTTGTCTCTTTTGTTGATTCAATTTCATCTGATGCTCGAACTTCTCAAATCTCAACTCCATAGGTGTACTAGTATCACCGGTTCCTTTGCCCTTTTTAAATAATGCTTTCGAAGCCTTTCTTCCCATTGGCCTCTCTAATCCTGCAGAGATTGTATCTTCAATACCATCGTCTTCACCCAAACTAACTTCTTCTGCGGTTGATGGAGAAGATGATGCTGGACTTGATTATCTATTACTTTTCTGTTTTTTTCCACTATTATTTGTTCTCCATTTAGGTGCATCCTTTAATATTCTCCAACAATGCATAAATCCAAATGGTTGGTTTTGCATACTTTTGAACATCTCTAATGCTTGACATATCTATTGAAAAATTATTTTCAAAGTATTAAATATAAAATATAAGAATAAAACTTGATGAAATTTTACATGAAAAAATTGAAATACCTTATCTTGTTCGCCTACACCGCTTTGTTGCATTCTTTCAATTGAAGCATAATATCCATAAAATTTGTTCAACGCGAGTTGAATTGTTGACCAACGTTTCGCCAAAGCAGTAGAATTGCGTTCAGACTCAAAATTTTTGTATTCGTGAACTCTTTCCCAATATCTTCCATGTTTCTGATTGTTTCCTTGAATTGGATCCATGCTTACATTAAGCCATGCGGAAACAAGAAGGGTATCTTCATCAATAGTGTAATTTCCCTTTCGCCCTGTTCTTTTATTGGACTCATTTTCAGGAGTCTGAATTGGTACATCAGTTTGAATTGAAAATTCATCCAACAAATTTGGATCATCAAGTGAGAAACCTTCAGATAATAATGAAGAATAATACATCGGAGGACCATGATTTTTCATCTAAAAAAATAAATTAAAGAGATATTATTATCAATAAAAAACAAAAATCAAATATAATGAAAATATAAACTATTATTAACAAAATACTTACAATTGCTAAATGTTGGAGTAGTTGATTCAAAGATATAAAATGAATTGAATTAATGTACATATTTATAGATGCTCTCAATTTTTATCCGTTGATACTTTTTATTACCGTCCTGAATATTTTTTTTATCCGTTGGGACTTGGTACTTGATCTATCTGTTCGTTCTTCTTTCATTTTCACTTCACAGACTCCTTCTTCTTCCACAGAGTTTCTTCTTCTTCTTCAAACAAAATGAGTTTCTTTTTCCTTTTTTCTTCATCCTCTCTCCCATTTAATTATATTAAATTTATAGTTTGCCTCTTTTCTCGTTCGCAAATTTAGTCTCTTTGAGCCGCCGGAAAAGTAGGTCGACTAAATATAGTCCATCTGCTGGAGCAAAATTAGTTTCCTAGACTAAATATAGTCTACGAATTTGACAACTCCGACTTGCTGGAGTTGCTCTAATACTCAAGCTACTCAATTTAATACAAAAATTTAAGTTATTATGTCTCGAATGCATTCATGTTTATTACTAATCCCTCTTATTATTCATCTAATATGAGATATATTCTAGTGTATTCGTCAAATCTTTCTAGCCACCATTGACTTTTTAAAAGTCAAATTAAAATATTTTTAAGTTTAAAATTGAAATTATGAAATAATAAGTTTTATAATGATCCGTACTTTTGATAGTTTACAATATTTATCATTTTATTGGCAAATATTAAAAATAATATTTATATTAATTTTTTAAATTTGAAAATATTTTAAGTTAACTTTAAAAAGTCAATTATAATTATATATTTTAAAATAGACGGATATAGTATCATATTTAGAGAAATATATATAACAATTAATTTGGCTTAGAGTCTGTTTGTAAAAACTTAAAAGTTAATTTTAGAAGTTATTAAAATTAACTTAAAATTTAATTTAGTAAAATTCGTGTTTGAAAAAAATTGGTTCAAATTTATAAGTAACTTATTAGCCAAAAATAAAAGAAGAAGCAAAATCTTACTTATCAAGTTTTTCTTATAAATTTCTTTTAAGATAAGTAAGCTTCACCACATTAAAGCTCACTTTTTCTCTCTAACAAGTTTCTTTTAGTCACATTTTTGTCCTCCTCAAGTATAGTCACTTTTTACATGTTTATAATATTTTGCCTAAATATGAATTAATATCATGAACTTTTAATATTTTTTTTACTTTGGTGATTGTTTTCTAAATTTTTTTAATTAAGAGGTTAAATTTTTAATTATTTTTTTACTTTGAGGATTGTCTTCTCAATTTTTTCAATTAAAAGATTAAACTTTTAATTTCTTTACTCATATATTCAATTATTTAGCTTAAAAGTTACTATTGTCTGTTAAATAAAGGTTAATACTTATCAAACTTTTTCACATGCAATTTGTATAAGTTATAATATAAAATTCTGAACTAATATTTCTACTATTAAGTACTCTTTTCATTTCAAATTTTAAGATTATTATTGAGTTTTAAAAGTCAACCTAAAATATTTTAAAACTTAATAATTGACACAATTCATTCAAAAATTATGAAATAACAAATGTTATAATTAGCAGTACTTTTTAGGCAACTAGTTTACAATATTAAATTAATCAATGTCAATTTTGAATTTAAAAAAATCGTAAGTTAACTTTTAAAAAAAAACAATAATAATCTTATATTTAATAACGAAGTCATGATTTATTTTGATTTTAAGTTTTCAATTTATTATGACTTGCAAATAATTCTAAATAAATACACTCCCAAAAAGGATATTTACAATTTAGAGTTATGTTTCATTAGGGTTAAACTCCATTCTTTTTTCTTTTTCTTGAAAAGCTCCCATTCTCTGGAAGAAATTAAAGAATCATTTTCTGAAATATATTTTCCAGAAATATAAATTGGGAGTTTTCATGCCAAACATTAAATGCTTTCCAAAATCATCCCAGCAATACCTTTGACATTTCAAAGTTTTATTGGACTCTTACATGCATGTAAAATTAAACAGCCCAAAACCACCAAATGACAGACTGTACTCCACCCTTATTTATTACTCCTATTTGGTAACAATTTCTTTGTCTTCACCAACCTTTACAGTTTACACACACACACACTATATATATATATATATATATATATATATATATATATATATATATACACCCCCTACTAGAACAAAACCATTAGTATTATTTGCTTCACTGTAGTGCCACTGTGAGAGAATTTTTTGATAAAGATATGAAGATGGTGTTTGCAAGTCTCCTGCTTGTGGCCCTTGTCCTCTGCTCTTCTCTGCATCAGACCACAATGGCTGGTTCAAGTAAGATAACAGTTTTGACAGTAATGCCAAACAGTTGGGCAGACGATAGTTATGAACATCGTGTGCACAATTGTTTGACATATTGGCTACGACCAACATTAACTGTTTATATGAAAAATGCTAGGTAACAGCTGGACAGAATAGATAAAGTTCACAAGGTTTAGACAAAAATCTACAAGGTTTTACATGTAAAATTTTGCCTAGGTAAACTAGATAACTTATGACTAGTTATATATCTAGCATTACTCTTTTCATATATTATATAGTTGAATCCATAACATTTTTTGTTATTTTTACAACAAAAGTGTCGCTATAGATGTATAGCGACAGTCCTATAGCGACACTTTTAATATTTTTTATTGTGCGTTTAACAATTCTCGTTGAAAATATATGAAAAGAGTAAATTCATATATATATCACTTGCTTAAAATAATACCACCCGCTATATAGATTATTAAAAGAGAGTGGTCCCATTTGCTTTCTTTTTATTTACAAAAATATCAACCGCGGCCCCATTTATTTTTTAAAATAATCTTCAAAACGATTTAGTTTTAATAAAGGAGTGTTATTTAAAGAGGAGTGTTAGATAAGGAGAGTGCTCTTAATCCTTCATATATATATATATATATATATATATATATAACAAATATTACATTCTTGAATATGTAAGTTTGTTCAAAATTTGGAATATACTAATTTCTGAAGTTGTAATTGAAATTAATAATAGGTTTCTGTGATACAAACTGCGATCGGAGATGCTCAAAAGCAGGGGTGAAAGACAGATGCTTAAACTACTGTGGGATATGTTGTGAGGCCTGCAATTGTGTGCCTTCAGGGACTTATGGAAACAAGGACGAGTGCCCTTGCTATAGGGACATGAAGAATTCCAAGGGCAAGTCTAAGTGCCCTTAATTGAAACTGATTGTTTCTATTATCAAGAGTGCTTTTGCCTCCATAGAATACAAGTACTTCATATGTTTGTGTTTATGCCTCATGTTTGATATGGAGACTTTGATTCTCTTTTATCTACTACCATTTTAAATAAATGAGAATCTCCTACCTACTTTCAAGGTTTAATTACTTCCATACTCTTGATTTTGTCCTTATAGTTAACATTGACATAGTATGTGTGGGACTGACCAGTTTGAAGAGCTTTTCTAGGCGGACATGAAAATTGGACATGAATATATTTGAATTTCACTTATTTGTATTTTTACCTACCATTGGGGGTCAAAATATAAATAAATGAAATTCAAATATACTCATGTCCAATTTTCATATCTGAGTTTTTGTTTTTCGCATGAAAAGTATAATTCTGAATTTACTGTGTAGTAATAAGTACATCGTAATACTGTGATTAAAAATAAGGAAGATCGCAAAGGGTTTGAACAGTGGCGGAACCAAAACCTTTTTGTAAGGGGGTCAAAAATTTTAAACCAAGCGAACCAAAATTATTAATACCACCACTTGCTTCGGAACTTGGTAATTAATTATTATTATTATTTTATCAGCAAAAAGTCTTTTTAAGTTATGAAACAAAAATTTGTGGTAGAACCAAAATACCATATCTACAAACCACAGTTTCGAAATATGAATGCGCACTCACTGATAACAAAAATTACCTCCAAAGATAACAAGCACATAATGCAATTGATTATACAAAAGCCATCCATTGGAATTATACTTCACTTAGTTTATACACTAGTTTTCTCGAAGCTTCTTGTTCATATCTCTCATCAAAAGACGTCGCTTAATCAAGTATTTATCCATAATCTAGTATAAATAAAAACATCAATTGCTAATCAATAATTTCATCAATTTAAACATTTCATAATATTTTCATCATTCATCAATTATTTAAGAAAACAAAAATTAAACACACCATATCAAGAAATGAAAGCAATATTTTGTAGATACAGCTCTATTAATTAATTTCTAGATATAAATATGAAAGCAATATTTTGTAATTAGTGAGACTCAAAAAACAAGGACGTTCGCTACTTAACCAAGCTAATTTAGGCCCACTGATTGTTTGTTGGGAGGTTTAAGTAAATTAAATATAGCAACCAAATCAATTTATTTACTCCCATCTAATTTTGTTCTTCCTTTTCCCCAATACCAATTTATAATTTCTCAAATTCTACCCAGACAATTAAGACAAACTTGAAATTAAAATTAAAAATTAGTCAAATTACTTACCAAAGTCAAAAGCAGTGGAGGCTGGAGCAGACGGCGGCGGCGGGTAGAGTAGTGGCGGAAGAGGCAGCCGGCAGCCGGCAAGAGGGGAGAGGTCAGAGGCGGAGAGCAACTGAAAATGAAAAGAGGGAGAGGCGCTGAGGCGGAAAATGAAATGAGGGAGTGAAGACCTAATAAAAAAAATATTTTTTTTAATGAAATGACATCGTTTCATGTTATTTAAAAAAAAAAATTTAAAACAGATCTGTGGAGGCGTCGGAGAAGAAGAAGTGAAGAACCACGGAAGAAGGCGCTGGGCCAGTGGCTGCCGGCTGCCCCCCTCCCCCCCCCCCCCCCCCCCTCGCCCCCCGATTCGGCCCCGGCCCCCCTCTAACTCCGCCTGGATCTCCACCCTACCAGGATCAACTGCCCCCGCCTAGTTCCGCCTGAATCTCCACCCTATCGGGGTCAACTGCCTCCCGGCCCCCGCCTAGTTCCGCCTCTGGGTTTGAAGCCTAAAATATATGAGTATAAGAGAACAACTTATCAGCTTAATTTATATTTGATCCTTGATAGGACTCCCAAAAATATAGGGGAACAACTTGCTAAATATATTAGAGAACAGCTTTAGTTTGTCTTGTTTGTAAACATTAAAATAAAGAGCAAAAATAGTTGAAAAGAGGAGAGAAAACTGCTTTCCACTTATTGCTTGACATGTTGGGAAAAAAATAGAAGAAAATATTAGGAAAATGTTTATATTTTTTATCAATATACAGAATAAAATGGAAAAGAAAGTAGCAAAAATTAGGAATAATAAAGTTGTTGTATTTCTCTTTGGAAACATCTAGTTTAGAGAGAGAATAGTACAAACACAAATATCATTAACTACACACTGTATTAGTGCAAATATCATAATAAAGAAAGAAGTAAGTTCCACAATTAGAGAAAATATAAACTCTTATTATTTTTAAGAATTAAAATATGCCCTTTTCATTTCTTATCGATGAAAAAATAATTAAATAAAGAGTTATTACTTTTTCTCCAGTTTTTCTTTCGTATTTACTAAAATTCAACATAGCTAAATAAAAAGAAAATACTGACATTACTTCTCATGGAATGAAGATTAATGTTACCCATCTACCGCTACTGGTCCATATCTGTGATACTACTATATCATGTAATGACCAAATCATTTTGCCCCAGCAAAATTAACAAAAGTTGATTATTTTCAATAGCCAAAAAACATAATGTTACACCCTGTTTATAATAAGATAAAACAATCAACAAGTGGCAACAAAAACTCGGAATATACAGTTAAAGCACACACAGCTAAAAACCCTATATCCATCCCCCTTTACAATACTCATCTCCCTGCAAGAGGCTTGTATTACAGTAACAACATAATATCCCAGAATAGCAGTTAGCTGATTATTCACTAGCTTCCGATTTCCTGGCTTTCGAGAAATAAACCCTTTCGAGTATATACTATACTGCAGACAGCTAAACTACTACACTACAAACTGAACTATTTTGACAACCTACAAATGCCTCAAAGTATCTTGAAGAGAGCTCGACCAATGAGCCAAGTAAAGAACAACAGAACAACATCAGTTAATCCGGGAGAAACACCTTGACCTAATATCTAAACTAGTTGAATCTTCTTCTTCTCGAGAAAGGCGAGGACCTTTTTTCCATATAGATTGCTACGCATGGAAGAAGCATTTGCTCGAACTAGATGGAGCAGAGCTTTGCGTGCGAGCCCCTGCTTTTGCAAAGGACAAACAACAGGTCACCATGCAAACAAAAGTAAGTTGGACGAAAAAGGCTTAAGCTTGAGCACCAGTTCAATCATCCAAAATGTTAGAAAATAGCAAAAATATTGTAGTTGCAATATCATGAGGCCTATATTTGGAAATAACTGTTGGCACTAAAAGGTCTGATCAATCACAAGAAAACTGCCAATAGGTTGATGATTGGGGTAATAGCTCTTCTGATTAAAAATAGAAAAAGGAGAGTAATGTAAACACAGTGATGCAAAAAGTAACCCGAAAATGTGAACTGAACATAGTTGCACACTATAGCAACATATTAATTCCATGTCTTACCAAAGGGATAAACTTGTATGGTGATGGTCCATATGACGTATGAATGATGTATTTGCGCCAACAAATATTTTTGGTATACCTTGCATAATTGCTGGAACAAGGACAACTGAGTGCCCAAACATGAATTTAATTTGCACCTGATGGCACTTGAAGCCAGTTTTTTTGCAACATAATGAGTTATCATGTAAAGGGTTTTTACATAGGAGTTATTTCACACAAGTACTACAAATGAACCCATATATCGATTAATACTTGGGCATGGTTTCTCTTATTGGTATAGGTGTTGAATGTAAAACTAACTTGATGATAGGACCTCGTTTGAACACTATGGTTGGAATTTGAAAATGCAGGCTAAAGGAAAAGGGTAAAAATAATTAAATCTAAAAAAAGAAAAGAACTATATTGATTAAAAACAGTCTAATCATTAATGCTTCTAAAAAATAATAACAAGTACTACCTCCATAAAAAAGAGTCGCGTGTTTTTCTTGACATTTTTTTTCTTTCAAAAATTAAGATTTATATAGAACAAACAGATATTATTTTCCTAAAATAAAATTTAGTTGTTAAAGTTTGACAATATAATCATCGAAAATAACGTCATAATGTTTTTTATGTAAACCTCAATATTCATAAAAACAATATAGTAAAAAGGAATTTTTTTTTTGAAGAGTGGCAGAAATAATGTTAAAAGTATAGTGTTAATTAAGGTTTATGGAGCTCCAATAAATCATAGACTTTATTGCATTTTCCTTTCTTTCGCTTACTTTTTCCATGTTCCAAACATAATCGAAGAGACCTCAAGATCCCCCTTCATGTATTCAAGTGCAAGGAAATTTTGGTGCAAATTCAAACTGCCCAACCTATGCATTAGTTGCTAACTTATCCGCCTTAGTAGTTCAGTTAAAAGAACAAAAATTAAGATGGATACAGGAGCTATGGTTTACAAACGTTTGTGTATAAGTAAGTTAGCAGCAACTGGGTTCAGCCAAGCTATCTACAACATAAATTTGTCTCTTACACTAGTCAACTGCAAACAAACTTGCGGAATACAGCAGATGAACTAACCTTGGAAACAGCTAATGCTGACTGGATGACATAGTTCCCAAAAGGATCCAATAAAATCATGGAAGCATTGGGATTTCTAACCAACTCCATTATAATTCTTGTGGTTTGCTCTTCTCCTGCTTCAATCAGACATTTCTCCACAACATTACTCCCATATTTATTGCAGGAGATAGACACAAATTCCCCAGCCAGCTGTCTCAGAAGATCTGCTGTGATATCCGGTTCCCTCAGCCCCAGCATATGTTGAAGCACATAATTGCTAGATGTAAAGAAAAGTAAAAAACAAGTTACTTTGGGATCACATTTACATTCAAAAAGAAGAATACACAAAGAATTACAGAAACAAACCCATAAGCATTTTCTGAGAGGTGCAGTGCGTTAGCTATTATCTCAGAGACTAGACGTTCTCTAGGTTTTCCCTTAGAGTTCTCCACACATATCTGCAGCACACAACACCCACTTCTGCTGGTGGCAACCCCGTAGCAGTAGTCTGCTATATTATTGAGAAGAAGCTGCCAGTGACAAACCAAAGTAAGATAACTCTCTGAATCAGACACCTACCTCATATACGGCTCGGTATTAGATTACAAAGAGCAGTTGACTAAATTATAAAAGACAAAAACCAGAACTTCGGTCACACACATGCCAATTGAAAATTCTGAAATAAAAGGGATGATTTGATGATGGGAGTTTTCAAACCATGCAATTACAGTACAGTTCACTGTAAAAAAAAATCCATATAAATTGACTATTACACCTGATGACTTTACAATTAAATTAACACCACCCCTGTCCTGTACTTTGATAAATATAGATATCGACTATATTGTGTCACAATAGATATTTAACTTATATATATATATATATATAAAGGAACAAATCAACATAGGCCCATGTACTTATTTCTAAATGTACTCAAGGAAAACACGAATGAGACAGTTCTTTGTCTAAAAGGTAGAGATCAAATAAGACTTGAGAAGGTAATCGACTAGAACTTGAGAAGAAATTGAAAAGGTTATAGTAATTAAACATGTAATATTGGTAAACTCCTCAAAGTGGGAATAAAGCACCCAGGCTATATACATGCATTTTGTGAATGCAGTTACCTGCACCATTTGTTTCAGTCTCCAACTTCGTGCTCCATGACTCCAGAAACATGCATAATAACAAAAGACAGAATCTGTTCTGGATAATAATAGTTATAACGCATTTGAGGGACAATATAGTGCTTCCAAAAGGTAAAGCTAAATATATTTTGGTTATATTACTGCTCACAATACCAGCTGAGTTATTGATTTAACATTGCAGTGAAAGGGAAATAAAGTAATGGTGGCTCTATAGGCGAGGACTCTTTAGTAGTGGCAGGAGCAACTATTGCCAGATGCAGGGGTGAGAATTATTGTATAGTGAGGTGGTGATAGAGGAGGAGAATAGGAAAAGAGGGGGGTAACTGTAACAGGTACATGGTGGGGAAATAGGCAGTGGGTAATTGTAGAGAGTAATAATCGTATGGTGGTGGAAATTGTGTCAGTAGTCAAAACTGGGCACAATACTACCTGTCTCAATAAGAACTTGGTCCTCAAGTATTATTCTCTCTATATGTGATGTAACAGCTTTGTTTTAGACTGTGAATGAATAATGCTCAAGGACCTTAGTTGTACATAGGAAATTTACGTGTGATGCTATATTATCATTGTCTTCTTTTAGTTCGCTACATTCTACGCATCCAATAATCTTTTTCATCTCTTGTTCCATTTTGCTACGTCTTGTTATGTTCGTAATTTTATTTTTTGTTTGAATACTTTTAACCATATTCTTCTTATGTATTTCAATTATATTATTTGCAGTTAGAAGGGTCCTAGTCTCAAGGGAAGAGTGGTTTTAGTGGTTAGAAAAGATAAGGAGTAGATTAGTGGCTAGTTGTAGGTTAGCAAGTGTAGTGGGTCTCTATTGTACAGCTTAGATATATCATGTTTTACATTAAACATAACATCAGAGAATTATTATAAAAGAAAGCTTAAAGCTTTATCAATGGAGGTCCCGCTTTCCCTCGAAGTCAACCACCAAAAAGCCTATATTTTGTGGACTTATGTCAATATGAGTCCACCCAATTATACGGGTTTGTATCGCATATTAACCTACAATCAGACCTGATCTCATTTATTTCCTAACTTAATAGTCATATTTACAAAGTCCGATCATTACCCCAGCCCTAAAACTACAAACAGCAAAATCAGTATTTCCTGGTTACTGCTCACAGCCCAAACACCACTCAGTTTACCCAAATTCAGGCACAAAAGTTTTACCTATTTATTATACTTTTAGATACCTAGACTTGAATATTCTTTAGGCTTGTCCTGCATACACATCACACAACTAAACAGATTTCGAATTGATAGTACAAGTGTAATGGTTTTGTTAATCTCTCAAAGAATAAATGAAAAAGTACTCTAAAAATAAACTACCAATATTAAATTCCAACTTTTCAGTTTTGAATAATCTATAGGAAAGATACCAATAGACAATAGTTACTCTCTGCGAACTTTGCTTGAAATTTATCAAGTTACAAGCAACCATAATCTAAATAAGTAGTTAGAGGTGTAATTGACCATCAGAATGGTATCAAAAAGAAACAAACATAAAAGTTGTTTGCAATGCTGCAACATACTAATTTACATTCCAACCTTTAACACACACAAAGCTAGATATTTACTTTAAAATTTTGGCAAACATGAGATGAGTTTAGTGTAATACTACCATGTTGTCTTCAGTAGAGAAATGGGTCACACAATACTGGATCACATGATGACCATTCTGGTCATTGGCTAATGTCGCTGCGCTGGGGCTTAGAACTGCCATTAGCAAGGAAACTTGCTGAGGGGAACTAAGATTCTCCATCAATTTTTGCACTCCTCGAGTCCTGTAAAAAAATAAACATATTTAAATTAAAAATAAACATATTTAAATTAGTACAAGGCATTAATCTTTTAAAATAATCATAATAAAAAAATAAAAAAATGTAGAAGTATAAGATAAATATTTAATTAATCATACCCGTACGGATTAAGACAGATGCTAAGGAGTTGAAAATTAGTGGTGACTGATACAATTATCCTATTCATCTGTTCCTCATTGCATACAATAATGAGCTTCTGAACAAAATAATTCCCAAATTGGTTGTTCATCAAATCCCCAATATAATCAATCACCTCTGATAAAACCATCTCAATTTGTTCTTGGGTCGGATCTGAGAATTTAGCTTGCAAAATCCGACTCCAATGTTGGTCCTTAGCAAGAGAAACAATCCTCCCCTTAAAATCATTCAAATTCAAGAAATTAAACTCTTGGGGAAATTGCAATTGATTATTCAAAGGATGAGAATCAACAGATAAATTACTAGTATTTCTGTTTAAACTTTGCATTGGGGATTGCAATTGGGTATTTGGATAATAAGGATTGCACAGTTTCTTGAGGTTCAAGTAATAATCAAAATCATAAACCCCAGATACCAGGCTCTGATCATCTCCATACAAACCAGATGCAAAGATCTGGTCATCTCCATACAACCACGAATCACGAACCAGAGCCGCCGCCGCCACAGGCGGTGGACTCCTCAACAAAAAACCCTCCGGGCCCACCGTCGGATTTCGTGGGTCCACCCCAAAACCCATTTGGCCGTCCTGAAACCTTAAACTCCTCAAACTTACATTACTCTGCTGCTGATCAGACGGCAACAAACCCTCGCCAACGAAATTAGGGTCTAGACCGGCCCGGTAAAACTGCGGCGCCGGCGAGAGATTGAGGGAAGAAAAGGCGGCCTCTAGGGTTTGATCGGGGATCGGAGGATGGTAAAAGGAATTTTGCAGGTCCGGCAAATTGTGCCGGCGAAGTGGGTATCCAGATAAGCTACGTCCATTGTGGGATGAGGGAACTAGCGAAGGTTCTGTTCGATAATAATGTGGGTTTTGTTGTGGGTTACCGATTCTCTGCTCCATTGAAACGGATTCGGCCAAGAGAGAGACAAAAGATAAAGAGAGAAAGAGAGAAAGAATCGCAAGGATTTTGATGGGTTTTAGAGTTGGGGTTTATTAAGAAGTCCTATATATATGGGATTTTCATTATTATTAATTAATACTTTAAATTAAGAAGAATAAAACACAAGGAAGGAAGATGAATAGGAAATCGATTCCGAGAGAAAGTGAGGGTTTTTAGAGAGAGAAAGGGAGAGATTTTAGAGAGAGAGAAAGAAAAATAAAGAATTAATTAGAAAGAGAAAAGGAAAGAGTGAGGTGATTGGAGAGAAGAGAGCCATGCAATATAAGGAAAGATGGTGTTTCATTGGTGGGATAAACTGACTATAGAATAGAGTATGCGTATTGGAGAAAGTACGTAAGACCATTAGAGGTGGCAAACAAGCGGGTGCGGGCCGGGCCAGGCTATGGTTGGGCCGGGTCAAAAAGGTCTGAATTTTTACGGGTCAAAAAGGTAAATTCATAGTACGCGGGTTCACGGGTGGGTCGGGTCGGCCCGCGGGCCGAAGGTGATTTATGCCTTTTTTATACTTTTTTCAGCCCGCTATGCCCGCGGGCGGGCCGGGCCGTGAACGGATCTGGCCAAAAAAGGCCCGATTTTTTGTGGGCCGAAAAAGTACGGCCCAAAGCCCGCTTTTTGGCGGACGGAAGCCCGGCCCGCGGGCTTTGGGCCCGTTTGCCAGGTCTAAAGACCATTATCAACCCTTTTCCTAATCAACTCTTTATATTTAATTTTAAAAGAATACGTCAATAAATTATTATTCAATAATTTTCTTATTTTTATTTAACTCTCTATTTTAATTCTATATAGAATTTTATCCTCCGATGTGAGAAAATCAAAAAACAATTCTCTATATATACAAAATAACATTTCACACCCCCATTTAAGTGGACAATTAATCAATCATAACATTTTTTACTATTTCATTTTTAAATTATAAACTTAATATTAACTTTTTTTAAAAAATTAATCTCAAACATATTCAAATTTAAATTTGATATAAATGTATTTAATTTATGTCAATATAATTATAAATATTATAAAAATAGTATCAATTATAAAATTTATTATTTTAAAATTTTAAATGAATCATATTTAATTTAAATTTATAAATATCACAAATTAACTTTTTAAAAGTTAATATTGAACTTATGTGCATTTGCAAGTACAATCCATTCAATACTCACTCTATAAATTACTTAAAATTTAAAATAAAATAAAATTTATTTTATAGTGGAATATAATTGATAAATTATACTCTTTTTTATAAATTATAAAATTATTATTAATTTGATATTTTGACTGTAAGAATTTTTAAATTTTAAATTTCATTATTTAAGGAATCAATATAAGGAACATGTATGTATATAGTGAAAAAATTGAATCTCTATTTTATAGAATGACCCAATAATAATATTGCAGAGTAAGAATAAATATAAAAAAATGTAGCGAATATTATAAGAACTGTCCTACCTCCGTTTAGCAAGCATGTTTTTTCTTATTTCATTTGTCCAATTGGAGCTTGACATGTGTGAAGATAATTACTAAGAACTGATTATTTGGCTTAACTTTAACTAGGGAAAAATAATGTGACCCCATTTCATTAAAAAATTACTCCCATCCCAAAGTATATCGGAGAAATAATTTTTTCATCATTCTATTATTAACTCAATTTTTTTTTATATTTCACTAACTAAATTTTACTTTTCTTATAAATAATTATAAAAATCGTTAAATTTTTTGATTTTAAACGGAATTTAAAACATAAAATATTAAATTATAAAAAAATTAATATACCAATAATGATCCAACGTGACCTTAATATGCGGAACATAATAA
Organism: Panax japonicus; assembly: GCA_020205505.1. NCBI lineage: Eukaryota > Viridiplantae > Streptophyta > Magnoliopsida > Apiales > Araliaceae > Panax > Panax japonicus. The sequence continues at coordinate 62,681,681 of CM035092.1, forward strand.
TAATAATAATAATAATAATAAATAATAATAAAGTTTCCAACTCATTTTTTATTATACTTTTTTTCCTTGTACTCTAACTAATCAAACAAGATTATTTTTTAAAAAAAAAAACACAAAAACTCATCTTTAAAATTAGAACAGAGAACTGAAAACTCACTCCTAAATCATACCTCGATTGAACCCACCTTGCAATACCATAAAATTAGTCATGTCAAAGCTCTGTACTTTGATTAATTCTATGAAGGAGGACTTTATTTCTCCAAACCCTTCACATCTCTATTTCGAATTAATAAGCGACTAAAAAGAAATTATAAAAACAAAAATGATAATCGTAATTAGGGCTAGCTTAAATATGAAGTCGAAGAGAGGATAAAAGAAAAGGGCAAATAGAAAACATTGTCAATGTTGGATTCATACAGAACGGTGAACGTTGGGAGATTAACCTTCATAGGAGGAGATCTCGCCAATCGCAGCAAATCAATTGACAAAAAAAATAAAAAGAAAAAGAAAAAGCAGTTCGAATCATCAAACGACGTACGTCGTATTGGACGGAGCCACCATTGTAGTTGAAGCAGAAGAAGAGAATTCTTCAGCAGCAACAACGGGAGGAGGTGCAGAGATTTACACAATTGATGCAACGAATAAGATGAAGTACGACAAGTTGTTTTTGGTTGAGGCGAAAGATGTTTGAGTACGAGCCGAAATCGAAAGGGGAGGTTAAGTCTGTTAAAGAAGCTCTGGATGATCGTCTAAAGAAGAAGGTCGATCGATACTAAAAATAAAACAACAATAACAGCAATCCATTTCAGAATTTTAGATAATTTAAGGATTTTCTATTGAAATTTTGCTTTTTAATGGGTATAATAACAACAACCCGTTTCAAATTTTTAGTTATTGAAATTTTTTCATTTTCCTTTAATAATGACCACATCAAAAATGAGCACCATGTCACTACTGTCACTTCATTATTTTGTTAGTCAATTAACTATTTTTTAAATTTTTTTGTAAAAAAATTAAAGTTCAATAAATTGACTTTAAGAAGAAAAAAAATAGTTAATCATTTGTAAATTGACCTAAAATTAAACGGTGAATTTTTTTTTTATCCCGTATTAAAAGTTTTTTTTAGCGAACAACTCAACTTGTTTACAAGGATCATTAGCGGGGTACGTAAAATTAAGTGAGATGTGGATAGGTTTACTAATATTTTTACATAAATAATGAATAAATTAATATTAATTTAAGAAAAATTTATGTGAAAATATTATATTTTTATTTAAAAATATATAAAAATAAGAAAGTATTAATGTTTTGTGTAAAATATGAAGGCCATGCCACAATTTTATTCTCACTCGGTTGTATGTGACAAGTTGTGAAATTTATCTAGGCACACTTAGAAGGGGGGTTAAATAAGTGTGAGAGCAATCTATGACCAACTTTTAAACTTTAAGTTAAATTATTAACTTCAGACTATTATAATGATTGAAATCAGTTTACTGAATTAATATAGCCTATTAAAGAAAATATCCTGCTGAATTTATATCTTAAGTAAAATACTTGATGTTCAAGAATTATCTTAATATAATATAAGTATTCAAATTTTAATTATTAAGATAATTAAAATAGCTTATGTGATTTTAAAGTAAAGAAAATAATAAAATCAATACCAAGATTTTTTACATGGTTTAGCTATTACCCTCTATAATAATAGTCTAGTCCACGTCCAATACCAACCAGTATTGGAGACTCACTTTATTTATTTCTTTATAAATAAATACATATTACAAAACAGATTCTAACAAAAATTAATTAACAATTAATTCCCTTGAGCTCTCTTGCTCCTTGTGCACCTATGCACTCTTCAAGCATCTTTGCTGTAAGACCCCAACTTATTATAAATACAATTGAATTTTCCTTTATTCATTATTCTAAATTAATAAGGGTTAATTTGATATAATGCTTTGGTTATGGGTGAAATGAGAAAATTTTGCAAAATAAACAAGTGGTTATAAAATAATTATTGTTGTCGGGAAATATTCGTTTGGTCGTGAAATATTCTTTTTGTCGGGGAATATTCGTACGACGGCGCAGCCATTTGTGGGCCCCATACTGGAAAACGGTTAGAAGAAAGAAAACGACAAAGATTGAGTTTTATAAATAACGGCGTAAATTGTTACCGTTAACACTGTTGGGTTACCTAGTGGTTAAAATACAGTAATACGCGTGGTTGCACAGTAGCACACGGTATTGCACAGTATTGTTGAATTATTGATTCGTACGTAAGAAGACACTACTCAATAATTGTTACAGTAGTTATTGTTCATTATTCTATTATATTGATTCAATAATTGCTGCATTGTTAGTTTATATTTTTATTGTTTCAATAATTGTCACTGCAAAGTATTTCTCATTATCAGATCAATAATTCATATTATTTGAATAATATTATTAGATAGCATTATTGGCAATGTCTACAAAGTTCTGTTAAAGAGAGGTTTGGTCATCTAATTACGCTAGTAAGGAGAAATCCTTATTGGAAAGCCCCATCTTTCCTGGGAACGGCCTGGTTGTCATAATTGTGATTCTGTAATATTATTTAAGAATAATTAATTATTGATTCATATGATAAGAAAATATTTATTTGATGTGGATATAATTGATGAATATATTATTTTATGTGGATATAATTGAAGGAATTAATGCTGAGGTGTTTTATCAGTATTTTGTCGGACTGGAAGAATTAAAAATCATCCGTTTGTGGATTTCGGATAATTTCTGTTTGGAATTTGAAAAAAAAAATTCTTCTTCAAAGTTGTAGAGAATTAAAATTCCTATAAAAAGTCGCGAGATTCGAATTTTCTGACAAAGGGGCTATTTATTGTGAATTATTGAAGTTCCGGAGTTCCGAAATAATTGATTTTTGAAAGTTTAATTATTTTTTTATTTCAAAAACGTTTTTTTTGTTTTTTTCTAGAAGGTGGGCATGTGGGAAATGCTAAAATCAGATTCCTTGGTGGTGGGCTTGAATATTTGGTAAATATTAATATTTTATTAATTTAGTCTCCTTTGGCGTTCTAGTATTTTCCTATAAATAGAGGGCTAAGTTAGAATTGAAAATCACACCAGAAATAAAGTTTTCTCTCTTTCTCTCTCTCTATATTATCGAGCGTATTCTTGTGAGTATACTTTAAGTGTTGCTATACAGTGCGAGTTTCTGTCAGCACTATACCGAAATTCAGTCAGAAGTACGGTTATTTTTATGTAAGAGATGTTATTTTTTTCTTAAATGATATTATTTTCTTCAATATCATTATGCCAAATTATTGGTGAGTTTTTTTTTATCAAATTTGAAACTTTTTGTGTCGAGATTACTATTCACGTATACGGCACTATTCACATATACGGCACTATTCACGAATACGGCACTATTCACCGAAAAATAAAAATTTTCTTTTTTTGTCCAAGATGTCTATTTTGGCTACTATCTTTGACTGTATCCATGTTTTGATCGTTTTTTTTAATTCTGTTTCAAAATTGGCTATTATGAAGTATTATTGATCTTGGATAAACTGTTATACGAATCCCTAATATTTGTCCTTCTATCTCACTGGATTCATTCTTAAAAATATTTTTCATCATCCTCAGTCCTTAATGATGGTATTATTGAATATCTTTGGCCTGTAGTGCAAAGATGAATGATTAAACTGATGAATATCTTTGGCCTGTAGTGCAAAGATGAACAGGTGTTAAGATGAACATGACCAACCGGTGATATAAATGAATATCTTTGGCTTGTAGTGCAAAGATGATTAAAGATGTATATTGATTGTTGTTACAGGGATAAAATATTGATGATGGACTCTTAAATATTAGAAGATAGTAGAATTCATCCTCTACGTGACTCTTCTAATGGATTGTTGTTTCCGCTGTAGTTGTTGATCTAAAACTTGTTGTCTATTGTATTCTATCATATTTTTTCCTGTTGAAGACTAACGATAATTTATTGTATATTATCTTAGTCATAATGTTCTTTACTGGGCTAGTTGAGCTAACCCTTTTCTTTTTTGTTCCAGTTTTCTTCTCAGGAGGTGAGAACATAGCAGGATCGAGTCGGGGTATGGAGTGAGGTTTCTAGAAAGATGTTTTAGCAGTCCTCACAATTTTCGTAAAATAGTGTTTGAATAATTGTAATGAGGACTTATTTGCGTGTGGATATTGTCTAGAAGACAATATTTGTATTTAAACTCACAGTATGTATTGTCGTATTTCACACGACATTTGTATTATTGAAGTTGTAGTTTGCTTTATGTACCATTTATTTGGCGACTCAGAATGGGTGTTGTATACCTGTTTTGGGGGCGTCACAGTTGGTATCAAAGCTTAGGGATATCGGTGACAGCAGTCATCAGAACGATGATAACCAACAAGGAAGGAAGAATACAGACAAAGGCGGTAACCACTCAGGTGGTAATCGTGGCCATGATAATAGAAGAGGTGACCAAGTGGAAATTTCAGAAAGAGAAGATTCAATAACGACGGAAAGACATCAGCAGCATCACCAGCACTAACAACAAATTCTAGGAAAGGAGAACGACCGCCAGTTGGATGTTACAAATGCGGGAAGGAGGGACATATCAGCCCAAACTATCCACAACAATCCAAGGTATATTACAACTGTGGAAAGGAAGGCCACATCGCTCGAGATTGTACTATAGTGAAACCAAGTTTAGCGGGAGTGGTGATTCCAAGGGCTGTTCCGGATAAGTCCAAATTAGCGGTTCCTGGAAGAGCGTTTGTCGTGACTGGCCAAAACGTGAGGGACCCAAACGAAGTGATCACGGGTAAGCTAATCTTGAATTCTTGTGAAGTTTATACCTTACTAGATACCGGTTCTACCCATTCTTTTATCTCTCCTGCTTGTGCTCAACGTTTAAACTTGACTCCGGAGAAATTAGATTTTTATTTATCTATTGAAACTCCGTTGGGTGAAACCTTTGTTACATCTACAGTTTATAAATCTTGCATGATCCAAGTTGGCACTATCACATTACCTGTGGATCTTATCTCTTTAAAGATACTTGCTTTTGATGTGATTTTAGGAATTGATTGGTTAACCACTCATCATGCCAAAATTGATTGTTTTCGTAAGGTTGTTAGTTTTCATATTCCTAACCAACCTGTCATACGAATTCAAACCACTAAACCACTAAAATCAGTCACTGTCATATCAAGCCACAAAGCTATTCGTTTATTGAAAACGGAAGCCAAGCTTTCTTAGCCCATGTTATGGATTTGAACAGAGACAAGTTAGATTTGGATAATATTTCTGTTGTTGAAGAATTTCCTGATGTATTTCCCGAAGAACTTCCCGGTCTACCCCCAGAACGTTAAGTTGAATTCTTTATTGATCTTGAACCAGGTACAAAACCCATTTCTAAAACCCCATATCGAATGGCTCCTATTGAACTTCAGGAGTTAAAAGTCCAACTACAGGAATTGTTAGACATCGGTTTCATTCGTCCTAGTACATCTCCTTGGGGTGCTCCTGTTTTATTCGTAAAGAAGAAAGATGGGAGTATGCGACTTTGTATTGACTAACGAGAATTAAACCATGTCACCATCAAGAATAGGTATCCACTACCTCGCATTGATGACCTATTTGACCAGTTGCAAGGAGCACAATTCTTTTCAAAGATCGATTTCGTTCTGGATATCATCAGCTGAAGATTAAAACTGAGGATATTCCAAAGTCTGCCTTCAGAACTCGGTACGGGCATTATGAATTCTTAGTGATGTCTTTCGGATTGACTAATGCCCCTGCTGCCTTCATGGATATGATGAACCGAGTATTCAAGGAATATTTGGATCAATTCGTTGTTGTCTTTATTGATGACATCCTCATCTATTCCAAAAGCCGTTAAGATCATGAGCACCATTTGAAGCTAGTACTTCAAAGACTTCGTGAACACAAGCTTTATGCCAAGCTAAAGAAATGCGAGTTCTGGCTTGAGAAAGTAGCATTCCTTGGGCACGTGGTGTCAAAACATGGAGTATCTGTGGACCCGGCGAAGCGAAGATTGAAGCAATACAAAGTTGGGAGCAGCCAAAGTTGGTGACCAAAGTGCGTAGCTTTCTGGGCTTAGATGGTTATTATCGAAGATTCGTGGAAGAATTTTCTCGAATCGCTACTTCGTTAACTCAGCTGACTCGGAAGGATGCAAAATTCGTATGGAGCGAGGAATGCGAGAAGAGCTTCCAAGAGCTCAAGAGGAGACTCATTTCGGCACCTGTTCTGACAATACCATCTTATTCGGATGGATTTGTTATCTACAACGATGGTTCTGGCAAGGTAGTAACCCCGAATCCGGGCCCCAAATCCCCGCGGATCCGGTATACTAATTCTTTCACTAATTGCGGAAGATATAAACATAAATTATTTATACAATACATTACACACTATTCCCCAAGGTCGAGTAACCTTAACCTAAATACAATTCATAAACTTTCTATCACATAACAATATTTATCAAAATATACTATTACAAAATAGCCGCACATTTTATCCCAAGCTGAACTTGGTATTATCTTTTCCTGTATCCGAACGCATTCGCCTTATCTGCAATGTTTTATCATGATATAGCAAGGGTGAGCATGAAAGTTGCCCAACAAGTTTTATATACAACAATATAACGATATATCATGATTGAAGAGTATGAATAAAGGGCTTGCTATAATTCATCAATATAATTGAGAACTAGCACGAACAAATTTTTGATTGAACAAGTATTATACATGAACAAACATTTCTGAACCAACTGGTAATGAAGGTGATCAGCCTTTCATATCTGACTTATACATGCAAGATGTACAGAGTACAAATTTCATGGCAATCAGCAATGATTAACCATAAGCTTGAAGAAACACTCTTAATAGAGTTTAGTACAAAGAAACTTGCTTGAACCGTTGATTACCGCAACGCAATTTATATCGCTTTACCCCGGAGACCTAATATTAGTAATATAGATCTCTAATATTAGAATAATATCATCACAGTATAATATTGTTATATTTATATCCACAGAATAACCTAAACACCTAGCACATAATCCTATCAGTCTATAATACACATAAGATTTAGCATCAAATTAGACTATTAAGTGAGTTGATACAGACATAATTCTATCATCGTATATTAAAGTGTCTAGCATTTAAACATGTAGTTAAGTATTAGTCATTACGCTTAAGTCTTAATGTTATTGTTATACTTTGATAATCTTTTCATCACTTCATAACTTATACATATAAGTTTTCCCTTTTCATGATATCTTAGTAAGCAAGATAACCTTTCATTAAATTGAAATATCATTTCATTAAATCAGATTTCATTTCAGTATCCTGAAGTTACTATTTCAGCAGACCAAATCATTTTAGCAACCTGAATTCCATTTCAGCAACCTGAATTCACTATTCTTCTTCACGAAAATTCCAAATCAACTTATTATTTTTCTATCCTTTGGTCAAACATATATACATGTATTTCATACACAAAAATTATTTTTCCATAATTTTCCAACTTCCTTTGATATTTTTTAAAAATTAATATCTAGTGTGTAGCTTAAGAAAATAGCTACCTCGTGCTTAACTCCAAACATTCCCATCTCTTGGGATAACCTTATACATGTTAACGTGATGCTCCATTTTAAATTTTGTGGCAATCGGAGTTGTAGAACTCCGTTTATAGCAATTTCTGTCAGAAAATCACAAAAATTGTAATGGTCATAACTTGGTCGTTTTAACTCGGAACTAGCTCATTTTTGGACACAAACTACATAATACCATATATTTTCATTTCCCAAAATCCTGGAATTTTTCTCATTAACTAAATGTCCGAAACAGCCCCCGGAAAATTTTGGGCAGAAACTTTTTGCACTTTGGCAGTTTTGGAGTCCTTCACCAAAACTTAAATAAAATGAAATCTATAACTCTGATTAATGATCCGTCAATTTTGTTGGATTCTCATATTTCCGAACTACAGTTTTCATCTATCACAATCCATATTTGGACATATTAAACTCCCGGAATTTAGCCCGGAAGTGGCTGGTAAAAACTGTCCTTCTAACAGTTTTTATTACCTTTGAGTAGTTTGGGAGAAATCCCATAACTTGTTCAATATTCAACCTAATTGAGTAATTCCAAAGGGATTTTACCCTTAACACATATATCTAGCATCCCAAGAACATAAATCATAAATATCCATCATAGATTTCAAGAACAATCAAAACCTAGCTCACACTTTAAAAAGTTTAACTTTTCCGGAAAAATTCCATTTTTCAATTCCTTTTGATTTCCACCAAATCAACCCCCATTATGGGTAGATCCAAACAATAAACACTTATTAACATGTATATACATGGCTTTTGAGTTTAGAAACAAAGTTTCTTGATTCATCAAACAAGCACCAAACAAAATCAAAGCTAAGAGAAAAAAATCATGTTTTCTATCTTTTGAAAAACCTAGCTTCCATTCCACACTTTAGATCTAACTTTTGATCTACAAAAGAGTTGGATCTACATATTAAACACTTATATACACATAGATCTAAGGTTTTAAGCCTCAAGATCACAACTTCAAGTTGTCAAAAAAAAATCAAATCAAAACACAAAGGAAATATTCATTTTTGCTATAGCTTAGCTTGATTTTTTCTTTCTCCTTCTAAGATGAGAGATGGGTTTCATGTTTATGAAAATCGAAGTCTCCTCTCTCCCTTCTCTTGGAGTTGCCGAAATGGTCTCTCCCCTCTCTCTCTCTCTATATTTAGTTCTTTGCTAGAAGAATAAGTGATGGAAGAAAGAAATAAGATATAACTTAATTATCTAAGCCTACTCTCCTTTCTCTCCTTATGCTCAACCGGCCATGTGGCCTCCATTCTCCCCATTCTCTTTCTTACTAATCACTCAATGTTGCTTGAAAGAATAAGTAAAGTGTTGGCAAAATAAAAAAATGACACATGGTTAGTTGTTCACCAACTAAAGCAAACTCATCATTACATGCATCTCCCCTTCTCTTGTTCTCTTATGGCCGGTCACTTGGCCTTAGAATGCTCCAAGTTTTGTTTCTTGTAAATGAAATATCTATTATCCCAAATGCCTAAAGTACCATTCCTTCAATTGGCTCCAGGTTTGGGCCACTCTTAAATCTTTGGGCTTAACAATAAAAATATTTAGGCCACTCAATTAATGTATTGCTTGGACCTCTAACCAATTTCATTGGCCAACTCTTGGGCTATAAAATATACATAGTCCAATACCAAAATTCTTACTCAACCCAATTAATTAATTAGGGTTTTTACTTCCTCAATTATAACACAAATCCTTACTCATTCCCACTTATTTCCTTAACCCAATTAGACTTAATATGATTAGGTTATAAAATTAATCATTTGAGATATATAAAATAAATCTCCTAGAATTAGTAAGTATTCTAAATACCACAATTCTCTTTTTCCTTAACCCTTAAGTTATTAAATCCTTCATTCCTAATATATAATTTGGGTTACAATAGTTTCTTTTGTTTGTTTATATAATAAACAAAGATAAACCATCACATAATGTTCATATTCCTTACACACAACTTTTTAACCCTTAAGATTTAATACTTTACATTTAAGATTCCCAAATTAGGGTTTAAATTCTCGATACTAAAATTAGGGTTTCTGAACATATCGTTAGAGTTTTCTAACTTAATCACCATATTCATATCATGAATTTAGGGTTTCGGATTCCCGAAACTAAAATTAAAGTTTCTGAGCGTACCGTTAGGGTTTCTAACAATTCGTTAGATTTTTCTAACTTAATAAACATATGATTAACATAACTATAGGGTTTTCTAAAGTTATAACTTATCTGATCAATCCTTGATCTCAAATCATTACGGTTCACATATGTAACAAAATATAACGCATAGTATTCACTTCGATACTTATCCTTAATAATTCTTCAAAAGAATTTTAAATCTACCATAATCTTATACCTCATTACTAGACTATCACTTACAGTCTATAACATAATTCAAGTCTTGTCCAAAACTTTTGAAATTCTTAATCCTGAATAATTCACCTATATCCTTCACCGAATTTTGAAATCCTCAAAATTCAATCTCAATAACATTAAACGCATACACTCATTTTCTGTCTAGGTCTATTATTTGACCTTAAATCAATCATTTAAGATTTTCATAAATTGCCCAAATTCTCGGGTTGTCACAGGTTTCATTCGTCCTAGTACATCTCCTTGGGGTGCTCCTGTTTTATTCGTAAAGAAGAAAGATGGGAGTATGCGACTTTGTATTGACTACCGAGAATTAAACCATGTCACCATCAAGAATAGGTATCCATTACCTCGCATTGATGACCTATTTGACCAGTTGCAAGGAGCACAATTCTTTTCAAAGATCGATTTCGTTCTGGATATCATCAGCTGAAGATTAAAACTGAGGATATTCCAAAGTCTGCCTTCAGAACTCGGTACGGGCATTATGAATTCTTAGTGATGTCTTTCGGATTGACTAATGCCCCTGCTGCCTTCATGGATATGATGAACCGAGTATTCAAGGAATATTTGGATCAATTCGTTGTTGTCTTTATTGATGACATCCTCATCTATTCCAAAACCCGTTAAGATCATGAGCACCATTTGAAGCTAGTACTTCAAAGACTTCGTGAACACAAGCTTTATACCAAGCTAAAGAAATGCGAGTTCTGGCTTGAGAAAGTAGCATTCCTTGGGCACGTGGTGTCAAAACATGGAGTATCTGTGGACCCGGCGAAGCGAAGATTGAAGCAATACAAAGTTGGGAGCAGCCAAAGTTGGTGACCAAAGTGCGTAGCTTTCTGGGCTTAGATGGTTATTATCGGAGATTCGTGGAAGAATTTTCTCGAATCGCTACTTCGTTAACTCAGCTGACTCGGAAGGATGCAAAATTCGTATGGAGCGAGGAATGCGAGAAGAGCTTCCAAGAGCTCAAGAGGAGACTCATATCGGCACCTGTTCTGACAATACCATCTGATTCGGATGGATTTGTTATCTACAGCGATGCTTCTGGCAAGGTAGTAACACCGAATCCGGGCCCCAAATCCCCACGGATCCGGTATACTAATTCTTTCACTAATTGCGGAAGATATAAACATAAATTGTTTATACAATACATTACACACTATTCCCCAAGGTCGAGTAACCTTAACCTAAATACAATTCATAAACTTTCTATCACATAACAATATTTATCAAAATATACTATTACAAAATAGCCGCACATTTTATCCCAAGCTGAACTTGGTATTATCTTTTCCTGTATTCGAATGCATTCGCCGTATCTGCAATGTTTTATCATGATATAGCAAGGGTGAGCATGAAAGTTGCCCAGCAAGTTTTATATACAACAATATAACGATATATCATGATTGAAGAGTATGAATAAAGGCTTGCTATAATTCATCAATATAATTGAGAACTAGCACGAACAAATTTTTGACTGAACAAGTATTATACATGAACAAACATTTCTGAACCAACTGGTAATGAAGGTGATCAGCCTTTCATACCTGACTTATACATGCAAGATGTACAGAGTACAAATTTCATGGCAATCAGCAATGATTAACCATAAGCTTGAAGAAACACTCTTAATAGAGTTTAGTACAAAGAAACTTGCCTGAACCGTTGATTACCGCAACGTAATTTATATCGCTTTACCCTGAAGACCTAATATTAGTAATATAGATCTCCAATATTAGAATAATATCATCACAGTATAATACTGTTATATTTATATCCACAGAATAACCTAAACACCTAGCACATAATCCTATCAGTCTATAATACACATAAGACTTAGCATCAAATTAGACTATTCAGTGAGTTGATACCGACACAATTCTATCATCGTATATTAAAGTGTCTAGCATTTAAACATGTAGTTAAGTATTAGTCATTACGCTTAAGTCTTAATGTTATTGTTATACTTTGATAATATTTTCATCACTTCATAACTTATACATATAAGTTTTCCCTTTTCATGATATCTTAGTAAGGAAGATAACCTTTCATTAAATTGAAATATCATTTCATTAAATTAGATTTCATTTCAGTATCCTGAAGTTACTATTTCAGCAGACCAAATCATTTTAGCAACCTGAATTCCATTTCAGCAACTTGAATTCACTATTCTTCTTCACGAAAATTCCAAATCAACTTATTATTTTTCTATCCTCTGGTCAAACAGATATACATGTATTTCATACACAAAAATTATTTTTCCATAATTTTCCAACTTCCTTTGATATTTTTCAAAAATTAATATCTAGTGTGTAACTTAAGAAAATAGCTACCTCGTGCTTAACTCCAAACATTTCCATCTCTTGGGATAACCTTATATATGTTAACGTGATGCTCCATTTTCAATTTTGTGGTAATCGGAGTTGTAGAACTCCGTTTATAGCGATTTCCGTCGGAAAATCACAAAAATTGTAATGGTCATAACTTGGTTGTTTTAACTCGGAATTAGCTCATTTTTGGACACAAACTACAAAATATCATAAATTTTCATTTCCCAAAATCCTGGAATTTTTCTCATTAACTAAATGTCCGAAACTGCCCCCGGAAAATTTGGGCAGAAACTTTTTGCACTTTGGCAGTTTTGGAGTCCTTCACCAAAACTTAAATAAAATGAAATCTATAACTCCGATTAATGATCCGTCAATTTTTTTGGATTCCTATCTTTCCGAACTATAGTTTTCATTTATCACAATCCATATTTGGACATGTTAAGCTCCCGGAATTTAGCCCGGAAGTGGCTGGTAAAAACTATCCTTCTAACAGTTTTTATTACCTTTGAGTAGTTTAGGAAAAATCCCATAACTTGTTCAATATTCAACCTAATTGAGTAATTCTAAAGATATTTTACCCTTAACACATATATCTAGCATCTCAAGAACATAAATCATAAATATCCATCATAAATTTCAAGAACAATCAAAACCTAGCTCACACTTTAAAAAGTTTAACTTTTCCGGAAAAATTCTATTTTTCAATTCCTTTTGATTTCCACCAAATCAACCCCCATTATGGGTAGATCCAAACAATAAACACTTATTAACATGTATATACATGGCTTTTGAGTCAAGAAACAAAGTTTCTTGATTCATCAAACAAGCACCAAACAAAATCAAAGCTAAGAGAAAAAAATCATGTTTTCTATCTTTTGAAATACCTAGCTTCCATTCCACATTTTAGATCTAACTTTTGATCTACAAAAGAGTTGGATCTACATATTAAACACTTATATACACATAGATCTAAGGTTTTAAGCCTCAAGATCACAACTTCAAGTTGTCAAAAAAAAATCAAATCAAAACACAAAGGAAATAGAGACATTTTTGCTATACCTTAGCTTGATTTTTTCTTTCTCCTTCTAAGATGAGAGATGGGTTTCATGTTTATGAAAATCGAAGTCTCCTCTCTCCCTTCTCTTGGAGTTGCCGAAATGGTCTCTCCCCTCTCTCTCTCTCTCTCTCTATATTTAGTTCTTTGCTAGAAGAATAAGTGATGGAAGAAAGAAATAAGATATAACTTAATTATCTAAGCCTACTCTCCTTTCTCTCCTTCTGCTCAACCGGCCATGTGGCCTCCATTCTCCCCATTCTCTTTCTTACTAATCACTCAATGTTGCTTGAAAGAATAAGTAAAGTGTTGGCAAAATAAAAAAATGACACATGGTTAGTTGTTCACCAACTAAAGCAAACTCATCATTACATGCATCTCCCCTTCTCTTGTTCTCTTATGGCCGGCCACTTGGCCATAGAATGCTCCAAGTTTTGTTTCTTGTAAATGAAATATCTATTATCCCAAATGCCTAAAGTACCATTCCTTCAATTGGCTCCAGGTTTGGGCCACTCTTAAATCTTTGGGCTTAACAATAAAAATATTTAGGCCACTCAATTAATGTATTGCTTGGACCTCTAACCAATTTCATTGGCCAACTCTTGGGCTATAAAATATACATAGTCCTATACCTAAATTCTTACCCAACCCAATTAATTAATTAGGGTTTTTACTTCCTCAATTATAACACAAATCCTTACTCATGCCCACTTATTTCCTTAACCCAATTAGACTTACTATGATTAGGTTATAAAATTAATCATTTGAGATATATAAAATAAATCTCCTAGAATTAGTAAGTATTCTAAATACCACAATTCTCTTTTTCTTTAACCCTTAAGTTATTAAATCCTTCATTCCTAATATATAATTTGGGTTACACTAGTTTCTTTTGTTTGTTTATATAATAAACAAAGATAAACAATCACATAATGTTCATATTCCTTACACACAACTTTTTAACCCTTAAGGTTTAATACTTTATATTTAAGATTCCCAAATTAGGGTTTAAATTCTCGATACTAAAATTAGGGTTTCTGAATATATCGTTAGATTTTTCTAACTTAATCACCATATTAATATCATGAATTTAGGGTTTCGGATTCCCGAAACTAAAATTAAAGTTTCTGAGCGTACCGTTAGGGTTTCTAACAATTCGTTAGATTTTTCTAACTTAATAAACATATGATTAACATAACTTTAGGGTTTTCTAAAGTTATAACTTATCTGATCAATCATTGATCTCAAATCATTACGGTTCATATATGTAACCAAATATACCGACTAGTATTCACTTCGATACTTATCCTTAATAATTCTTCAAAAGAATTTTAAATCTACCATAATCTTATACCTCATTACTAGACTATCACTTACAGTCTATCACATAATTCAAGTCTTGTCCAAAACTTTTGAAATTCTTAATCCTGAATAATTCACCTATATCCTTCACCGAATTTTGAAATCCTCAAAATTCAATCTCAATAACATTAAACGCATACACTCATTTTCTGTCTAGGTCTATTATTTGACCTTAAATCAATCATTTAAGATTTTCATAAATTGCCCAAATTCTCGGGTTGTCACAGGTTTCATTCGTCCTAGTACATCTCCTTGGGGTGCTCCTGTTTTATTCGTAAAGAAGAAAGATGGGAGTATGCGACTTTGTATTGACTACCGAGAATTAAACCATGTCACCATCAAGAATAGGTATCCATTACATCGCATTGATGACCTATTTGACCAGTTGCAAGGAGCACAATTCTTTTCAAAGATCGATCTTCGTTCTGGATATCATCAGCTGAAGATTAAAACTGGGGATATTCCAAAGTCTGCCTTCAGAACTCGGTACGGGCATTATGAATTCTTAGTGATGTCTTTCGAATTGACTAATTCCCCTGCTGCCTTCATGGATATGATGAACCGAGTATTCAAGGAATATTTGGATCAATTCGTTGTTGTCTTTATTGATGACATCCTCATCTATTCCAAAAGCCGTTAAGATCATGAGCACCATTTGAAGCTAGTACTTCAAAGACTTCGTGAACACAAGCTTTATGCCAAGCTAAAGAAATGCGAGTTCTGGCTTGAGAAAGTAGCATTCCTTGGGCACGTGGTGTCAAAACATGGAATATCTGTGGACCCGACGAAGCGAAGATTGAAGCAATACAAAGTTGGGAGCAGCCAAAGTCAGTGACCGAAGTGCGTAGCTTTCTGGGCTTAGATGGTTATTATCGGAGATTCGTGGAAGGATTTTCTCGAATCGCTACTTCGTTAACTCAGCTGACTCGGAAGGATGCAAAATTCGTATTGAGCGAGGAATGCGAGAAGAGCTTCCAAGAGCTCAAGAGGAGACTCATTTCGGCACCTGTTCTGACAATACCATCTGATTCGGATGGATTTGTTATCTACAGCGATGCTTCTGGAAAGGGGTTAGGATGTGTTCTCATGCAACATGGGAAAGTCATAGCCTATGCCTCACGACAACTCAAAGAATATGAGAGGAATTATCCTACTCATGATCTAGAGTTGGCAGCAGTCGTATTCGCGTTGAAGATATAGAGACACTACTTGTACGGGGAGAAAATGGAGATTTATACGGACCATAAAAGCCTCAAATATTTCTTCACCCAAAAAGAACTCAACATGCAGCAACGACGTTGGCTTGAGCTGTTGAAAGATTACGATCACACTATTCAATATCATCCTGGAAAAGTGAACGTAGTAGCTGACGCATTAAGTAGAAGATCATATGCCAGTACGAGTTCAATATTGTCAACGCAAAGGCCCATTTTGTATGACTTGCAAAGGATGGAGGTAGAATTAAAGACTCCAGGGACCCACATGATGATGGCGAATATACGAGTAGAATCGACTTTAATTGATAAAGTTAAAGCTGCTCAAGCTACGGACCTGGGGCTGATACAAATAAAGAAGAAAGTGCAAGAAGGTGATATTCCAGAAGCAAGAATCGATGAAGAAGGAATACTTTGAGTCAACTCTAGACTTTGCGTTCCGAATAATTCTGACTTGAAGCATAGAATCATGATGGAGGCACACAACACCCCGTTTGCAATCCATCCTGGGAGTACCAAAATGTATCATGATATTCGACATACATTTTGGTGGAACAATATGAAGAGAGAGATCGCGGAGTTTATCTCGAGGTGTTTAACTTGTCAACATGTAAAGGAGAAGCATCAAATGCCAAAAGGCCCATTGCAACCACTTGAGATTCCGGAATGGAAGTGGGAACACATTACAATGGATTTCGTTACAGGTCTTCCCACGGTTTCTCAATGAATAAATGTTATTTGGGTTATTGTTGATAGATTAACCAAGTCTGCCCATTTCTTGTCGATACGTGAGACTTATTCCCTTGAACGTCTTGCTCGTATGTACGTGAATGAGATTGTGAGGTTGCATGCCATACCAGTATCCATAGTTTCGGATCGTGTCCCAAGATTCACTTCACGATTTTGGGTTAGCTTGCAGAAAGCTATGGGCACAGATTTACGATTCAGTTCGGCATACCATCCTCAAACGGACGGATAATCAGAGAGGACTATTCAAACCCTCAAAGATCTATTAAGACTTTGTGTCCTAGATTTTAAAGGAAGTTGGGATAAGTACTTGCCACTGGTGGAATTCTCCTACAACAACAGTTATCAAGCAAGTATAGGCATGGCTCCATTTGAGGCATTGTATGGACAAAAGTGTCGTTCTCCAGTATGTTGGGATGAGGTGGGAGAAGCAACGTTGTTGGGACCAGAGTTAGTACGCATGACTACAAAAAAGATCAAAATGATTCGACAATGTATTCACACTTCACAAGATCGACAAAAGAGTTATGCTGATCTTCATCGAAAAGACGTGGAATTTAATATTGGGGATCATGTACTGTTACGTGTTGCTCCATGGAAGGGAGTTACAAGAATTGGAAAGAGAGGAAAGCTCAATCCAAGATTTGTCGGTCCATTTGAGATTCTTAACCGAATAGGAAACGTGGCCTATAGACTCGCGTTACCTCCAAGTATGTCTCGTGTTCACAATGTATTCCACATATCTATGCTTCGTAAATATGTGAAAGACCCGAACCACATTATTGCGTTAGAACCAGACGAGATAGCTGAAGATTTAACGTACGAAGAGGTACCTGTTAAGATCTTGGATAGGAAAGAACATGTCCTACGCACCAAGATTAAACCACAAGTTAAGGTTTTGTGGAGAAACCATGCAATTGAAGAAATGACATGGGAGTTGGAATTAGAAATAAAAGCGAGGTACCCTCACCTTTTCGATACACCAGGTACGTACGTCAATTTCGAGGACGGAATTTCATAAGGAGGGGAGGTTGTAAGACCCCAACTTATTATAAATAAAATCGAATTTTCCTTTATTCATTATTCTAAATTAATAAGGGTTAATTTGATATAATGCTTTGGTTATGAGTGAAATGTGAAAATTTTGCAAAATAAACAAGTGGTTATAAAATAATCATTGTTGTCGGGGAATATTCGTTTGGTCATGGAATATTCTTTTTGTTGGGGAATATTCGTACGACGGCGCAGCCATTTGTGGGCCCTATACTGAAAAACGGTTGGATGAAAAAAAAAACGACAAAGATTGAGTTTTATAAATAACGGCGTAAATTGTTACCGTTAACACTGTTGGGTTACCTAGTGGTTAAAATACAGTAATACGCGTGGTTGCACAGTAGCACACGGTATTGCACATTATTGTTGAATTATTGATTCGTACGTAAGAAGACACTACTCAGTAATTGTTACAGTAGTTACTGTTCATTATTCTATTATATTGATTCAATAATTGCTGCATTGTTAGTTTATATTTTTATTGTTTCAATAATTGTCACTGTATAGTATTTCTCATTATCAGATCAATAATTCATATTATTTGAATAATATTATTAGATAGCATTATTGGCAATGTCTACAAAGTTCTGTCAAGGAGAGGTTTGGTCATCTAATTACGCTAGTAAGGAGAAATCCTTATTGGAAAGCCTCATCTTTCCTGGGAACGGCCTGGTTGTCATAATTGTGATTCTGTAATATTATTTAAGAATAATTAATTATTGATTCATATGATAAGAAAATATTTATTTGATGTGGATATAATTGATGAATATATTATTTTATGTGGATATAATTGAAGGAATTAATGCTGAGGTATTTTATCAGTATTTTGTCGGACTGGAAGAATTAAAAATCATCCGTTTGTGGATTTCGGATAATTTCTGTTTGGAATTTGGAAAGAAATTTCTTCTGCAAAGTTGTAGAGAATTGAAATTCCTATAAAAAGTCGCGAGATTCGAATTTTCTGACAAATGGGCTATTTATTGTGAATTATTGAAGTTCCGGAGTTCCGAAATAATTGATTTTTGAAAGTTTAATTATTTTTTTATTTCAAAAACGTTTTTTTTTATTTTTTTCTAGAAGGTGGGCATGTGGGAAATGCTAAAATCAGATTCCTTGGTGGTGGGCTTGAATATTTGGTAAATATTAATATTTTATTAATTTAGTCTCCTTTGGCGTTCTAGTATTTTCCTATAAATAGAGGGCAAAGTTAGAATTGAAAATCACACCAAAAATAAAGTTTTCTCTCTTTCTCTCTCTATATTATCGAGCGTATTCTTGTGAGTATACTTTGAGTGTTGCTATACGGTGCGAGTTTCTGTCAGCACTATACCAAAATTCAGTCAGAAGTACGATTATTTTGATGTAAGGGATGTTATTTTCTTCTTAAATGATATTATTTTCTTCAATATCATTATGCCAAATTATTGGTGAATTTTTTTATCAAATTTGGAACTTTTTGTGTCGGGGTTACTATTCACGTATACGACACTATTCACGTATACGGCACTATTCACCGAAAAATAAAAATTTTCCTTTTTGTCCAAGATGTCTATTTTGGCTACTATCTTTGATTGTATCCATGTTTTGATCGTTATTTTTGAATTCTGCTTTAAAATTGGCTATTGTGAAGTATTATTGATATTGGATAAACTGTTATACGAATCCCTAATATTTGTCCTTCTATCTCACTGGATTCGTTCTTAAAAATATTTTTCATCATCCTCAGTCCTTAATGATGGTATTATTGAATATCTTTGGCCTGTAGTGCAAAGATGAATGATTAAACTGATGAATATCTTTGGCCCGTAGTGCAAAGATGAACAGGTGTTGAGATGAACATGACCAACCGGTTATATAAATGAATATCTTTGGCCTGCAGTGCACAGGTGATTAAAGATGTATATTGATTGTTGTTACAAGGATAAAATATTGATGATGGACACTTAAATATTTGAAGATAGTAGAATTCATCCTCTACGTGACTCTTCTAATGGATTGCTGTTTCCGTTGTAGTTGTTGATCTAAAACTTGTTGTCTATTGTATTCTATCAGATTTTTCCCTATTGAAGACTAACGATAATTTATTGTATATTATCTTAGTCATAATGTTCTTTACTGGGCTAGTTGAGCTCACCATTTTCCTTTTTGTTCCATTTTTCTTCTCAGGAGGTGAGAACATAGCAGGATCGAGTCGGGGTATGGAGTGAGGTTTCAAGAAAGATGTTTTAGCAGTCCTCACTATTTCTGTAAAATAGTGTTTGAATAATTATAATGAGGACTTATTTGCGTATGGATATTGTCTAGAAGACAATATTTGTATTTAAACTCACAGTATGTATTGTCGTATTTCACACGACATTTGTATTATTGAAGTTGTAGTTTGCTTTATGTACCATGTATTTGGCGACTCAGAATGGGTGTTGTATACCTGTTTTGGGGGCGTCACATTTGCTTCCTTGAATCTGTTTGTAAATCTTCTCTCTAATCCACTAGAATTAACACCTTTAGACTACACTTAGTCTAAACAGAAAATTCAATACAAATATAGAGGTCTATGATCAATGCAAAAATAATCAATTTAACAATTAAAGGCTCAATTATATGCAATGATCAATTAGCACATAATAGATAAACAATTAATTTCTTACCGAACAGTGCCCAACTAATATCAGAAATTAAATTTCTTAGCTTCTCAAGAATTGCACTCAGTAAATCAATTAGCTCAGAAACAATAATATGTGCAATAATAATTCGTGAGTTGTGTCAAAAACACTGATCTCAGTACTTCCTTTATAGCCAAAAATAATTTCGTTGAATGCAAATTTCGTTATAAAAATATTAACGTTGCTAACAGAAGATAAGTGATGTTCCAGAATTATTCCCGTTAAAAACATTTTACTCGGATAAGAAATAATCAATTTGAAACAGATCCGAAAATAGCTCATATAACAGATATATATATTTTTTACTGATGTACTGTCACACAAGTAGTACTCTATATATATTTTCAAAGCCATTTCAAATAACCCACTAAACAACAACATTTGACTTTATCTCAAATGGGGCATTAGACATGAGATAATAGAAAAGTATCCCATTACTTATCTTTTTCCAAGAAACCAGATCTTTAGTTTTTCAAAGTAATCATACTTACTTTTCCTTGAAACACTCACAAAACATCTTATCATAATAAATAGTTAGAGAACATATATACATGAAGTACTTTATATCACAACCAGATATCCATAACCATTCCTCAAAAATCGCACATGCAATAAAGTAGCTGTCTTTTAAAATATCTAAAATATCATGCATATCCACGTGTAACAACAATCCAAGATATATCAATAAACTTCAAGACATTCGGACTAATATATGAGATGCATAAAAAATACAATATAAAATCACTTTTTGTATTTGATTAATCTGATCTCATTTTTAGAAAACCTTTTTCATAGAATACTTTAAAACATTTTTCATTTAAGACACATAACAATATATAATGCAATAAAATGTCCTAGAGCCTTTAAATGAAAAATCAATTATTATGAAATTGATCTTACATTTGTTTTCCTAGAAAAGAAAACTTTCTTCCTTCATTTGAAAATCCCACCAACGATCCTTTATCAACAAACCTGAAACACCATCAAACAATTTAGTACTTGAACATTTCATCATCAAAACATAAGGCTAGAATATGACTAAGTCAATATTATCCCCCTTTTTGATGATAACAACCCAAAAATTGTTTAACTCTCATAAACTCCCCCTGAATATATGTATAACATAAATAGCTCCCCCTAAATCCATGCAATAATATCATTTCAGGGTACTGAAATTTGAAATTCTATTTTCAGTAAATTTGTTACCTGCAGTAATTGTTAGTTCATCAAATATCAAAATATTTACTGCAAATATATCAAATATTTAAAATCCCAAATTAAACATAAGTCTTTTGGTGATGCACACCAAACCAAAAACCAACATTTTTAAAATCCGTCCATAATCAACCAAAATAAACATTCATAAAAACTCTCCCCCTTTGTCATCAAACAAAAAGGAAGCAATTCATTCATCGAGCTCTACCACGGTCGCACGTTGAGGTGCACGCTAAGTGAAATATGGGCGATGATTGGCTCGGTGGACCTTCTCAGCAACGCTTAAATCCGCAGCAAATTGGGGAGGCCTGGGAATGACAGTTGCAGGTGGTAGAGGGACATCTAGAAATTCTCCTTGATACTCGGCCAACCAATTGCAATGTACCCACTCCGGAACCGTTGAATGCTTACGCTGCATATGAAGTTTAGCGCCCACATCATTGAAACAAACAGAAATGAATTCAGCCAACTCCCCTATTTGATTACTAACAAACTTAAGCTCCTAACTCAACTGACAAGAATTTCGATTGAGACGATGTTGCATCAACTCAGCTAAGGCAGTTGTTTGTACCTCAAAACCAGCTTGCAAATCAATAAACTCATCTTCAATGTTATGATAGAGTTTATTGATTTCATGTGCACCCAATGGCAACTTAGCTTTTTCCAAAAAGGACATAAGGTTATGAAGGGCAGACATCTCAATTTGTATTTTCTCTCGATTACTAAGAATTACTTTCAACATTTCCATTATTTCAGAAGAGGATTGGGTGGAGGACTGAACAGGAGAGGATGTAATAGAAATTGGTGGAGCAGGATTTTCAGAAGTGACACGAACAAACATACCATCAAGTAAACTGATACGTGACATTTTCAGGGACCCAACACTTATGGAATCAGCAACAGAAACAGAATTTTCATTGTCAAAAGAAATTTTAAAATGTTTAAACAAGGTAGTGAGAGTAGCACCGTAAGGCAAACAAGTCTTAGTTTTTCGCAAACAGGTGGTCATATGATGAAGCATCAACTGAGATGAATTAAATGAAACACCTCTTAAAATCAAAGCAACAATAATCAAGTCCTGATAGGTAAAATCTGCTCCTCTACCTAACCGAGGCAACAGATTGTATCTAACAAGATGATGGAGGACACAAGAAATAGGAGAAACGTCCACAGTTCATGACGATTTGTAACTGTTCCAGATGAGTGAATGGAAAATGAATAGCACCTTTCTTTGTAAACGGACACATACCAGAAGATGAAATATTTAAAATACTACAAAAATCAATGGCCTAAAAATATAACGATTTTCCTTTGACAAAAGTGGTATAAGAATCACCATGGCATTCTAGATTTATGTAAAATTGTTGAACAAATCTAGGATATGCCACAGAAGGAGGAAAAAGCATAGATGATATACCACAAGATTCAAACAACAATTTAAAAGGAGATTGCTGAAAACAGATCTGATCAATAAATTTTTCATAGACAAATTGTTTAGGAAAAATGACTGTTTTAAAGCGTACCTTGTATGCATTACTGCGAAAATAGTTTTCAGGCAGATCAGAGGAAAAGTTAGGGTTTATCAAAATAGGTGGGGGTGTAACCTCCGACTTGAAAGATGGAGTCATGGTCTGACGTCTCCGAGAGGGTTCAGTGGATTTAGGCAGAGAGGGACTGAAAGTGGACTCGTCAGAAGACGAAGAATCCACATACTCTGTCTCTGAAGACACAACCTTTTTCTGTTTCTTTTTCTGGCGAGATGGTCCGGCATTAGAGTGGGGAGGAACTGATGTCTGTTCATCATCAGAATTGATAAGTGATCGCTTGTTCGTACGTGTTCTCATGGTGATGAAAGAGTTCAGTTGAAGAACAAATGAGGCGTAAGATGAAAGAGTAAAAATCAGAGGATAGAAAGAGAATAGAAAGATACAAAGTATATAAAAGTGACTGCATGTATGTATCTTGACATCTCCCAAGTCCGTACGTCTCCCAAGACCTGACGTCTCCACAGCTGACTCGTCTTTTTAATTTTCAAAAACCATGATGAGATGCATGTACGTATACGTCTCCCAATAAACCCTTCATGTTATCCGGTCTTTTTGATTTTCAAAACTAATTATGATATACTCCTTGATTCTTACGTCCATGAATTAAGTAACCAACTAAAAACATAATTATCCTAATTAATAACAGTTAATACGATATATATGCAATACTAGGATAACACTAATACAAATATTTAAAAATCATGCAGTACACATCCCAAGTTCTCTTCGCAGCATGCAAAACCTATCTTCACTTTATGGTTTAGTGAAAATATCTGCAATTTGATTTTCAGTTTGAATAAAAATCAGTTTAATTAATCCTTTTGAAACATTGTCTCTTAAAAAATGATGCCTAACTTCTATATGCTTTGTACGTGAATGTAACACAAGATTTTTAGATATATCTATAGCACTTGAATTATCACAATAGGTAGGCACACAATCACAAAATATATCAAAATCACATAGATTTTGTCGCATCCATAATATCTGAGAACAGCAACTTCCTGCTGCTAGGTATTCACCCTCAGTAGTTGAAAGAGCCACTGAGGTTTGCTTTTTACTATGCCATGATACAAGACTTTGTCCCAAAAAAGTACAAGCACCACTCGTACTTTTTCTATCAATTTGACATCCTGCATAGTCAGCATCTGAATAACCTATTAGTTCAAAGTGATTGGAAATTGGATAGAATAACCCTAAATTAATAGTACCACTTAAATATTTCAAAATTCTTTTAACAGCATTTAAGTGTGATTCTTTGGGTTTTGCCTGAAATCTTGCACATAGACAAACTCTATTTATATCAGGTCTAGAGGTAGTTAAGTATAACAAGCATCCAATCATACCTCGATATTTTGTTATATCAATATCAATACCTTTGTCATCAGCTGTGAGCTTTATTGATGTGTTCATAGGTGTACCTTTTGAGTTAGATCCTTCAAAGCTAAATCGCTTGAGTAATTCTTTTTTGTATTTTGTTTGATGGATGTAAATTTCGTCCTTCGTTTGCTTGATTTGAAGTCCCAAAAAGTAGTTGAGTTCACCCATTAAGCTCATATCAAATTCTTTATGCATGCACTTGGAAAACCACTCACAAAGATGATCAATAGTAGCACCAAAAATTATATCATCTACATATATTTGAACAATAATGATATCTATATTTTTATGCTTAATAAATAATGTAGAATCTATTTTACCTCTAATAAATCCATTTGACAAGAGATACTTACTTAACCTGTCGTACCACGCTCTTGGAGCTTGTTTCAAGCCGTAAAGTGCTTTCTTTAATTTGTAGACATGATTAGGATACTTTTCATACTCGAATCCAGGAGGTTGCTTTATATACACCTCTTCATTAATGTATCCGTTGAGGAAATCACTCTTTACGTCCATTTGATACAATTTAAACTTTTTGTAGCATGCATACGCCAACAAAATTCGGATTGATTCTAACCTAGCCACTGGTGCATAGGTTTCTTCATAGTCGATTCCCTCTTGTTGGTTATACCCTTGGGCTACTAGCCTTACTTTGTTACAAGTGATTGTTCCATGCTCAACAAGCTTATTTTTGAATACCCATTTCGTACCAATGATGGAAGCATCTTTTGGAGGAGGCATGAATTCCCATACTTGGCATCTCTCAAATTGTTGAAATTATTCTTGCATTGCTAATAACCAATTTTCATCAAGGACTGCATCCTTTGCATTCTTTGGCTCAACCTGTGACAAAAATGTAGAGAATGCATAAAGATTTTGTAAACCTCTTCGTGTGGTTACACCTTTGTTGATATCTCCAATGATATTCTCCGGAGTATGATTCTTAACATATCTAGTTGTTTTTGGAATTTGAATATCATGTAAAACTTTCTCTTGATCATGAGACTCATCTTCAGCATCTTGCAAATTCTCAGGTTCATGTTCCTGTTGGTTGTTCATTTCAGTTTCTTGAAACTGTACATTCGGTCTCCCATTTTGTTCTTTTTGGTTTGCTGGAATTCTGACTGTCTCTAAATTTCCTGCATCATCCTCACTCTCTTTTGGAAGATCATTGTTAGTCTCATTGAAAGTGATATAAACAGATTCTTCTACACATGATTTTCTAACATTAAAGATACGATAAGACTTACTATTTTGGGAATAACCAATGAAAATTCCTTCATATGAATTAACATCGAATTTTTCCAAATTATCACTTGTATTTAAGATGAAACATTTCGAACAAAAAACTTTTAAATAACTTATATTTGGAATTTTATTATTTAAAAGCTCATAAGGTGTTTTCAAAATAATAGGACGAATGAGAACTCTATTTAAAACATAACATGATGTACTTACTGCTTCGGCCCAAAATTTCTTTGGAAGCTTACTTTCTTGTAGTAGAGTTCTTGCGGTCTCTTGTAGAGTCCTATTCTTTCTTTCCCACTCCATTTTGTTGAGGAGTCCTTGGGGCTGAAAATTCATGGCTAATACCCCTTTGATCACAAAAGGTTATAAAATCTTTTTGAAACTCAGTACCATGATCATTTCTAATTCTAATAAGTTTATAACTAAACTTTGTTTCAAGATTCCTTATTAGCTTTTCAAATTCTTTGAATGCTTCATCCTTAGTTCTCAAAAATAATACCCATGTGTATCTTGAAAAATCATCAACTATTACAAAAGCATAGAATTTACCATTAATGCTTGAATGCCTTTTCGGTCCAAATAAATCAAGATGAAGTAGTTGCAATGGAGAAGAATTTGATACCATATTCTTTGCTGAAAAAGAAGTTCTTACTTGTTTTCCCAGTTGACAAGGAATACATATTCCTTTCTTTTCAAACCTGATTCTTGGCAATCCTTTGACAAGATTCTTTGAGGGTAGTTTCTTGATTAAGTCCATGTGAACATGTCCCATCCTTTTATGCCACAGATAAGTTTCATCTTGTACAGATGTAAGACATAGCTCTTCATCTTGTTGCTCAAAATCAAGAGTGTATATATTTCCTTCTCTTTTTGCAACTAGAGTAGTATTGTTAGTACCATGAAATATTGTGCATTTATCTTTTTCAAAGTTAACTTGATGGCCATTATCCATTAATTGGCTAATACTAATTAAATTGAATTCAAGACCATTAACAAGATGCACATTATTTATACTTACCTTGCCATTACCAATTTTACCTTTTCCAATTATCTCGCAGGTTTTGTTGTCTCCAAACGTGACCGTTCCATTCTTCTTCTTGATATTTAGTTCTACGAATTTTGATTTATCACCTGTCATATGCCGAGAACATCCGCTATCAAGAATCCATTTTTGAGTTGGAACTCTTGCTTTTAAGCATACCTGTCAAGAAAAAATAATTTATCTTTTTGGTACCCATATCTTTTTGGGTCCACTCATGTTAGTAACAAGCAAATCATTCTTTTTAATCCATACCTTTTTAACCTTGTTTCGTTTCTTAAAACAATTTGTATCTAAATGACCTTTAATACCACAATGCTTACAAGTCGTGAAAGGAGAGCAATAATTTAAACTAAATCGAGACTTTGATTTTAGCATTTTTATATTACTCTTTTTATGCATAGGATCATAACCAATTTCTTGTCTTTCAAAACTAGGTCTTTGTTTACCTAATATGACATTCAAATTTTCTTCACCTTAGACAAATTTAGCAAGAGATAATTTTAATGAATCTATTTCTTTTTTAAGTTCATTATTAGGAAAGGTTTTAACATGAGATTTATCACTAAATACATCAATACATACATCTCTCATTTTTAGCTCATTAGTCAATAATCAATTTTACCTTAAGAAATTTACCTTATTGAAAAATATTTTGTTATAGTTGTCTAAATAATCAATTTTAGCAATCAAAAACTTTTCTTCTTTACATGTAGATTCCTTTTCATCAAACTTTTCTTCTTTTTTCATATATTAGTGAATCCACTTCATTCATTAAAGTATTAACTAAATCTCTTAAACATGCATTCTTTTCTTTTAACTTCTTATTTTCTTGTTCTAATAGATTTATTTCATTAAAAGATACCTGATTAGATTCACCTTCAATTCCCACGAAGCATACTTGTGCTATCTCATCTTTAGCATCAATCTCCACTTCGGATTCCTCATCACTCCAAGTCACAAGGGCTTTGTTCTTCTTGTTGTCTTTATAGTTTGTCTTCCCTTTGTTCTTCAATTGAAAACAATCTTTCTTGAAATGACCAGGACGTCCACATTCAAAGCAAGTCTCTTCAGTTTGTTTTCCTTTGGACTTATTTGAGTTGAAAGTATTTCTTCTCTTGTTCTTCCTTTGTAGTAGTCCTTTGAGTCTTCTTGACATCATGGCTATTTCTTCGTCTGAGTCATCTTCTAGCTCTTCTTCATTATCTGCAGTAAGAGCTAAGACCTTTCTTCTAGGAGTTTCCTCCTCATCATCATATCTCTTTAACTGATGTTCATATTCTTCTAATTCACCAAACAGAGTTAAAGAATCCATGGAAGAAATAGTTGCAGAATCTTGAAGAGTAGTGATTTTAGAAGCAAACCTTTTGGGCATAGCCCGAAGTAACTTACAGTTGATCTCACTTTGAGGAATAATCTTGTCCAATAATTTCAAGGAGTTTATGAGGACTAGGAATCTTGCTTGAGCTAGCTTGATGGTTTCATCTTTTTCGAGCTTGAACATTTCATAATCATGCATGAGCATACTTAGTTTGGCTTCTCGTACTTTGGAAATACCTTCATGACTTACCACTAGAGTATCCCAAATTTCCTTAGCTGTGTTGCATGAGGATACTTTGTCTATCTCGGATTGTACCATGCCGCTGAGAAGTGTGTTCATTGCCTTTGAATCATATGAGACCATGTAGATTTCGGTTGAATCCATTTCTAGTAGAATCTTTTGTGTCCCATCATCTCTTCGTGGAATAACTAGTCCGTTCTCCACAACCCACCATTCCCAAGGATCTCTTTCCAGATAGATCCTCATCCGAAACTTCCAAAAGTTGTAATTTTTGGTTCCGAACAGCAAAGGAGGTCTATTGGTTATTTGTCCTTCTTGATTGTTGTTCCCGAACTGTGCCATGTCAGAATCTTTCCTTACAAGTCACTTTTAAGACCAAGATAAGTAGAGCCAAGCTTTGATACCAAATGAAATTTATCTAGGCACACTTAGAAGGGGGGTTGAATAAGTGTGGGAGCAATCTATAACCAACTTTTAAACTTTAAGCTAAATTATTAACTTCAGGCTATTATAATGATTGAAATCAGTTTACTGAATTAATATAGATTATTAAAGAAAATATCCTGCTGAATTTATATCTTAAGTAAAATACTTGATGTTAAAGAATTATCTTAATATAATATAAGTATTCAAATTTTAATTATTAAGATAATTAAAATAGCTTATTTGATTTTAAAGTAAAGCAAATAATAAAATCAACACCAAGATTTTTTACTTGGTTCAGCTATTACCCTCTATAATAATAGTCTAGTCCACGTCCAATACCAACTAGTATTGGAGACTCACTTTATTTATTTCTTTATAAAAAAATACAGATTACAAAACAGATTCTAACAAAAATTAATTAACAATTAATTTCCCTTGAGCTCTCTTGCTCCTTGTGCAC
This sequence comes from Panax japonicus, assembly GCA_020205505.1. Lineage (NCBI taxonomy): Eukaryota > Viridiplantae > Streptophyta > Magnoliopsida > Apiales > Araliaceae > Panax > Panax japonicus. Next base: position 62,711,032 of record CM035092.1, read on the forward strand.
CTATGCACTCTTCAAGCACCTTTGCTTCCTTGAACCTGTTTGTAAACCTTCTCTCTAATCCACTAGGATAAACACCTTTAGACTACACTTAGTCTAAACAAAAAATTCAATACAAATATAGAGGTCTATGATCAATGCAAGAATAATCAGTTTAACAATTAAATGCTCAACTATATGCAATGATCAATTAGCACATAATAGATAAACAATTAATTTCTTACCGAACAGTGCCCAACTAATATCAGAAATTAAATTGCTTTGCTTCTCAAGAATTTCACTCAGTAAATCAATTAGCTCAGAAACAATAATAAGTGCAATAATAATTTGTGAGTTGTGTCAAAAACACTGATCTCAGTACTTCATTTATAGCCAAAAATAATTCCGTTGAATGCAAAGATCCGTTATAAAAATATTAACGTTGCTAACAGAAGATAAGTGATGTTCCAGAATTATTCCCGTTAAAAGCATTTCACTCGGATAAGAAATAATCAATTTGAAACAGATCCGAAAATAGCTCATATAACAGATATATATATATTTTTTACTGATGTACTGTCACACAAGTAGTACTCTATATATATTTTCAAAGCCTTTTCAAATAACCCATTAAACAACAACATTTGACTTTATCTCAAGTGGGGCATGTGATGTGTGATAATAGGAAAGTATCCCATTACTTATCTTTCTCCAAGAAACTAGATCTTTAGTTTTTCAAAGTAATCATACTTACTTTTCCTTGAAATACTCACAAAACATCTTATCATAATAAATAGTTAGCAAGCATATATACATGAAGTACTTTATATCACAACCAGATATCCATAACCATTTCTCAAAAACCGCACATGCAATAAAGTAGCTGTCATTTAAAATATCTAAGATATCATGCATATCCACGTGTAACAACAATCCAAGATATATCAATAAACCTCAAGACATTCGGACTAATATATGAGATGCATAAAAAATACAATATAAAATCACTTTTTGTATTTGATTAATCTGATCTCATTTTTAGAAAACCTTTTTCATAGAATACTTTAAAACATTTTTTATTTAAGACACATAACAATATATAATACAATAAAATGTCCTAGAGCCTTTAAATGAAAAATCAATTATTATGCAATTGATCTTACATTTGTTTTCCTAAAAAAGAAAACTTTCTTCCTTCATTTGAAAATCCCACCAACGATCCTTTATCAACAAACCAGAACCACCATCAAACAATTTAGTACTTGAATATTTTATCATCAAAATATAAGGCTAGAATATGATTAAGTCAACAAGTTAACATAATTATATTTTTTAGAATAATAAATCATTATTAAATTTAAATTCGTTGGTCTCAACCCACTAAAAATGTTATAGTTTTGAGTAAAATTAGTGCATTGATCGTCTCAATTCACATTACTGCACTATTATTATTATCTCTCTACATTTATTTAATTTCAAAATTACCCAATACTAAAAGGTTGGTATCCAACTCGGATACCCAGCAAGGCATTTTCATTTCACACAAATTTATTAGTAAATAAAATAATTTTTAGTGGTTGGATGATGTGAGAATAAAATACAATGGAGGGTGTACTTATCATTTTACAAGTATATTTAATACTTTTGTAGTATTTTTTTATATGATTTCTGATAGACACATAATTCATATATTTTAATATCTCTAATTTTTTTAATTATATTATTTTATTAAATTAATATATTTTATTTTATTTTATAGGATTTAATATTTATTGTAATAAAATAAAAATCTTGGTGATCAATCAATATTTAATGCTCTTATTATGTAAGGAATGTCCAAGAAAAATTCTACAATGAGAAGGAAAGAGGCAAGAAGAATATTACAACGAAAGGGAATGAGGTGGAGCAATATTAGATTTATCTTGTTTATCTTGGTGAATAAGTAAAAGATAATTTTTCCATATTTTAAAGATGAAAAAGGATTCTTGGGAGATTGTCATATAGAGATCGAAGCCAAGAAGGAAAGAATAGAAAAAAGAAACAAAAGTGTCCAAATTCAATGAATCTAAATTATGCACAAATTTATTTTTCCTATAAATACGTCTTGTTTTAGAGAGTATGAGGTATTGCATTAGATTAAGTTAGGGGCAGGAGTAGATTAAAATTACGTTGAATGATCCTTAATTAAAGGGAGTTTTCTTATTTATTTTTAATCTTCTTCTTTTCTTTATTTTAGTTAGTTTAATAATTTTCCATGTCTAGCTAATTTCTTTCATCTAGGATGAAGATGAAATTAAATAATTATTCTTGATAATATTTTTCATCTATTCTATTATTTATGTTTTTATGTTTAATTGATTTTGCCTTCATGTTTCGTTATTGAAATACCTTCGTGTTATAGCTTTTATGTGATTTTAAATTAATTAAGAGTTTTTGATAGATTATTGTTAAGATATGAGTTTTTCATAATCTATGCTTGCTTAAAGAAGTTTTGATGTGTTATAGTTAATCCTTAAATTTTCATAGTCTATTTTTGACCACGTTAATTGTAAATTACTAAATTAAAGGGGAGAGATATCAAAATCATAATTGAGTTATAAAAATAGAATAGATTGAATTATATGTTATGTTTATTATTTAATGGATTCAGATTCCTAGATTGTTTTCTTATTATTAGTTTTCATATTCTAGTTAATTAATTCTCAATCTTTATTTATAATTCGCCTAAAATAGATATTAAGAAAATATTAAAATTAATCTAATTTTGTGGGTTCGACCTGTACTTGCCAGTTCTTCAATTCGACATTGTGCACTTGCAGTACATAATTTTAACACATTAATGTCACACACTAATGTGAGATTGAAATTTATAAGAATATCAATAATATACGAAAAATAAGAATTTCACATTTTTATAGAAAAGTTTGATTGTAGAGGAAAAATAATTTGGAATCAAAAAATAATAATTTGGTTCATGGTAGGAGCAGAGTGGAGTGACCCTTTATCTATATAATAAGTATATACGAACAGGAAAATTGGACAGGAGAACAAACAAATTGATTATATAATCAATTTATTTGTGGGAACAAATCGATTTTGTTCTACCTGTTCAATTTTCTTGTCCAATTTTCGTATTCGTGTAGAATGACTCTTATCTATATTCCCCCTAGAATTATTGATTTGTTTATAAATATTATAATTCTGAGATTATAAATTAATACTAGGATTATAATTTTTAGATTATAATTATAATCCCAAAATTATTAAATTATTTTATAATTCATCAGTCTAAATTTAAAAACAAACAAGACACTTGAATTAATAATTATATTTTATGTATAATTCTTACAAACAACTATAGTCTTAAGAGAGCAATAATGCTTAATAATTGTACACAAACATTATTATTCCGTGAAAATGACATTGTCTTGTTTATAGTCAAATGAAAGTACGAGGAGGAGAATAAGAATGATAGAAGAGTTATGTGGTCAACGAGTCTTCCCTTGTTGTATTTAACCTCAACGAGCCTGAAAATTATATCTACCGGTCCGAATAGGTAGATTGGAATATACCACTCAAAATTGGGGATGAACATGTGAGATGATTAAATGCGACTGTGAAAGAGAAATGTCTTTTTTAAAACAAAAAAGAATGGATATTTTTACAGATATTATGTTAACGATAATGACATATTTTAACTGCGTGAATAATTTAAAAAAGTTTTACCCCGCCTTAAAAAATTCGTTTTACCCACCTTAAAAAAGTTTCATTCCCAGTCCACTTTCAAATTTTTTACCCCCAGGCCCCACCCATACAAGGAAATAAGCAATCATCCAATATAATTTAAAACAAATATTAAGTCTTAAGCCACATATTAATGCAAATATTCTTATAATTAAAATTTTAAAATACATAATATCTAACCATTTATGTTGAGTGATCCGTAACAAATGCTTGTTATGGATACTATTCTAACAAATACATCTCATACCGTCCAATGTGAGATCCAACGCTCAAAATAACTTCAAAATATTTAATTGTAATGAAATTTATATTAACTAAATCAAATTGTATTTCAATATAAAGTTTAAATTTTAAATAATCAAACTGTCATAATAATTGGCAATGTTAAAAAATTATTTATACAAATAAATACACTGAATATAATTGACAATATTAAATTTTATTACTCCAGAAATTATTTATAAAAATAAATACATTAAATATAGTTGACAATATTAAAATTTATTCTTTAAGAAATTATTTATACAAATAAGTGCGTTGAAGCTATTTCAATCTAAATAAAGTGGGGGTATTTAGAAAATTACTCATACAACTATTAAGAGTAGTGAAAGGTATTTTTTTTTTTTTGCCTTCCGCTACTAGGAGTAGCAGAAGATATGTCAAAACTAATGAATTACCCACTGTAATTGACACGTTTTACTGATTACACCATTGAACTTTTAATTCTTCAAATTATCCCAGTAAACTAATTATTATTTTGAAATTGGGTCATTCCGTTACAAAAATTAAACGGAAATTAATTTCTTATCGATAAAACTAATTAATTACCCACTGTAATTGACACGTTTTACTGATAATCATTGAACTTTTAATTTTTCAAATTGCCCTAATAAACTAATTATTATTTTGAAATTGGGTCATTCCCTGTTAAAAAAAAAATTAAACGAACATTAATTTCTTATCGACAAAACTAATGAATTACTCAATTTAGTTGACACGTTTTATTGATTACACCAATGAACTTTTAATTTTTTAAATTATCTCAGTAAACTAATTATTATTTTGAAATTGGGTTATTCAGTTATCTCTGTCTCACGACTGTTAAATTGTTTCAGTTTTTATACTACGTGGACGTGAAAAAGAAATAAATAAATCTAATTTATTCTCTCTCTCTCTCTCTCTCTGTCTTCCTTCTTCCCATCTTTCTCTTCTCCTCCTTCTTCCAAATCAAATAGATCTTTCTCTAAAATCTCTGAAAATTCTGAGATCCAAGTACCAAAAACATTGAATTGAGATTCATGTTCAGCATTAGATATAAGGGCAACGGTGCAAAAATGCCCCTAATGTTTATCCCAAAATCTCACTTACACCCTGAACTTTTTTTTTTCAAAAGTGCATTTGACGTTACACATTTAAGGTTAAGTGTGCCTCTGACCCTAACGAACATGACACCTAGACTAACTCCGCTTACACGTGGATATTTATTGTTGAGATCCATTTTCTTTCTTTAAACTCATTCTTCTCAGATCCATAGAACAAGACCCAACACAACTCCAGAATCTGGCGAGCCCAAGACTGACTTTGTTGGCAACGATGAAATTCTATCATGAGCCCAATCACAAATATGATATATGAAAAAGATGAACATTAAGCCTACAAATACACAAATTTGAAACCACCAACAACATAAAACGGAGGATAAAACCACTCACGAGCAGCCGGTGAAAACAAATTTTGACAATGATTACCAAACCTTAAAAAAGCTTAAAATCACTAGGAGAATTACAAACAAGAAATCATAAAATACAGCAGCCAGAATCTGTACCAAATCTATACCATCAATGACAGAAAACAAAGATCCCAAAAGCTAAATATAAAAAGATTAAGCAATAACAGAGGAACAGTCGACCAATATTTTTGATAAAAATGAAACTCAGATTTTTGTCTTAAATCATCGACAGGCATAATATAACATTGAATTGAAGAATTAGATGAACAACTAACTAACAAGCTTTCGTTATTTACTTGACAAATGCAAAAAGCCACGAAAAACTGATTAAGCAAATTTATGCCCATGCCATAACAATCGGTTCTCTTTTCACTCATCAAAACCTCGTCTGTAAATTATTAAACACCTACACAAAACTCAACAAACCAATCGAAGCCCATAAATTTTTCACCCAAATCAAAAACCCAGATTTAGTGTGGATCTAGGTTTCATGTTCACATATGAAAATTATCATAATTTTTCAAACTTTGATCTTATTACCAGTTAATTAGTGTGAGCGGTGAAGAAGATAATCAATATGATCTGTTCTGCAACATAGTGAAATTTGAGAATAGAAGGAGTTGTTCTGCAATATTTTGGGTCTGCCATTTATCACGGCCTGATCGAGCCCCAGAACGACGTTTTGCGAATTGTCTTCAACGTCATCAATAACAAAAATTATGCGACATAGGATTATGCCGTTGTCAAAGGAAGTGATGGAGCTGGAGCTATTTGGGTTGGGGTTTTGGGGAAATTCATTTGATTAGGAGGAAAGAGAAGAGAAAAAGAGGGGTGGGAGATTTTATTAAAAAGAAAAAAAATTATTAAATATTATTTTTGTCACGTGTCAGTAAAATTTGTTCTCCAACCTCATCAACAAAATTAGATGAGGTGTCAGTCACGTTAGCATGTCCATTAGGAGTAGGGGCATACTTGACTTTAAATGTGTAACGTCAAGTACACTTCTGGGGGAAAAAAGTTTAGGGTGTAAGTGGGACTTCAGGATAAACAGCAGGGGCAGTTTGCACGTTTGCCCATTGTAAGACCTCAAATTTTATGAATGAAGATGAATTTTCAATAAATATCATTTTTGAATATTATGAAGTAAATTTGATATAATGTTATAGTTGTGGGTAATATTTAGAAATTTTGAAAAGTATGCAAGTTGTTATATAATATTCGATTGGTCGGGAAATATTTATTTTAACAGGGAATATTCGTACGACGGCACAATCATTGGTGGACCTCACAACAGAATTATTGTCGGATTGAGAAAATGACAAAAATATTTTTATGAAAATAACGGCGGAAGTTTTACCATTAATTGTTGAAACATCCAGTGTTAAAAGTACAATAATACGCGTGGTTGTATAGTAGCACACTGTATTGATTATTTATGCTTACGTGAGAAGTCACTCAGTTTTGTTCAATTATTGCTACAGTAATTATTGCATAATATCTCACGTTATTTGATTCAATTATTGTCGATATTTTATATATTATTAAATCAATAATTGAGATAACAAAGTTATTATTATTATTATTATTATTTGCAATATTAACGATGTCTAGAAGTTCTGCCAAGGAGAGGTTTGGTCACCTAATTGCGCGCTAATAGGGAGAAATCTTTATTAGAAAGCCCCTCTTTTCTGGGAACGACCTAGTCAATTAATATTTTGAATTATAATAATGATAATAAATATTGTTAAATATATTGAGATGTCTTTTTATGAAGTCACGAAAGTTTATATATATATATATACGGGAAGGATCAAGAGCATAATCCTTAAATAGCATAACGCCTTAAATAGCATAATTTTATCAAAATGACGTAGTTTTGATAAGACGCGGTGACATTTTTGTAAATATGCGGTGGCATGGTATTTACAAAAATGCCACCACGTCCCTCTAAAACTATGTTGTTTTGATAAAATTATGCTATTTAAGGCGTTATGCTATTTAAGAATTATGCTCTTGATCCTTTCCGTATATATATATATATATATATATATATATATATATATATAAATTTTGTTTTATTAGTATTATTAATGTAATAAAATAGAAAAGTTTTTTATATAAAACAGAATACTTTTATAAAATTATTTATTTTATTAGATAATAATTAGAATATAATATATTTTATTATGCATAGTATTTTGTATAGTAAAATCTTTTTATATAAAACAGAATAATTTTACAAAGTTATTTATTTTATTAGACAATAATTAGAATATAATATATTTTATTATGAATAGTAATAGTATTTGCATAGTACCTGCATAGTGTTTATATAGTAAAATCTTTTTATATAAAATATAATACTTTTATAAAGTTAATTTTTTTATTAGATTTTAAATAAAAATATATATATATATATATATTATATTATATTTTATTGCATAGTATCCTTTTTATTTTCCTATAAATAGGATGTTTAGTTAGAATTGAAATCACACCAGAAATTCAGAGAATTCTCTTCTATAATCTTGAGCGTGTTTATTTAGAGTTTTAAAAAGCTTTGAGCGTAGTGCAAGTTTTCTTCAAGTATATCTCCACCCTACCCGTCGGAGTACTCTTCTTTATAAGGTAAGGGGTATTATTTCTTTCGTACTCGTGAAGAGAACTTCTGTTATTTCATTCTTTATTATTCTGTTGGAATAACCTGTATATGCGAAGTACCGCATACATGATGAAATTCTTCTGTTATTCCATTCCTTATTATTCTGTTGGAATAACCTGTATATGCGAAGTACCGCATACATGGTGAAATTCTTCTGTTATTCAATTCTTTATGATTCTGTTAGAATATCCTGTCTGTGCGTATTACGCATGACCTAGTTCCATTATTTATTATTCTGTTGGAATAACGTGTCTGTGCGGTCTATCGCATGCCTGGTGAAGTCTTTTGTTATTCCATTCTCTATTATTCTGTTAGAATATCTTGTCTGTGCGTTTATGCATGACCTGGTTCCTTTATTTATTATTCTGTTGGAATATCCTGTCTGTGCGTTTACGCATGACCTGGTTCCATTATTGATTATTCTGTTGGAATAACCTGTCTGTGCGGTCTATCGCATGCATGGTGAATTCTTTCGTTATTATATTCTTTATTATTCTGTTGGAATAACCTGTCTATGTGGATTACCACATGTATGGTGAATGACCCTTCGTATTCATTTCTTATTAAATTGTGGAAATGATATGTCTACGTGGATTACCGCATGGCGAGTAAAAATCCATTGCAGTTTCATATATTCTATGATACTCATTTGGTTAAAATTTTGGCTTTTATACTCCATGAAATTAGTGGAATATCCTTGATATTTGCGCTTCATCCAATATCTTTTCATGGAAATATTCTTCTGAGTATTCTTGAATTTTACTCCATAGAGCAGTATCTTGTTAACATTTTGGACATTATTGAGTTCAGGATAAATTAACTTATAAATCTTTAAAATTTATTCTTGAACTTGTTTTATTGAATTATTATGTCATTGTCATCATTCTCATGTTTATATTGTGCTGAAAGTCATCTTTGGTTTACGTGCATATATGGACTTGGTATGATTATGACAAGGGATTATTCGGTATAATCATGACCTGTAATGTTATAAATGATGTGGTAAAAGTCCTCAGTGGCCTGTAGTGTATTGACGGATATTTTTTGGTATGATTATGACCAGGGATTATTCGGTATAGTCATGACCATTGATAATTTAATGAATATCCTTGGCCCATAAAGCAGGGATGACTCAATGATGTGGTTTATTTATTAAGCTGAGTCTTAGCGATAAAAATTAATAAAAATGCTCTACTTGACTCTTCTAATGGATTGCTTATTCCGCTGCAGTTAAACTTGATGTCTATTGTATTTTATCAGTTTAACATTGTTGAAGACTAATGATAATTTATTCTGCATTCTCTTAGTCATAATATTTCTTATTGGGCTAGTTGAGCTCACCCATTTCTTTCATTGTTCTCTCCAGGAAATGAGAACGTAGTCGGGACTAGTCGGAGAACGGAGTGACGGTCCAGATGATAGTATTAGTAGTCCTCACTATTCTGTTAAATAGTGCGACAATAAATGTATTGAAGACTCCTTTGAGTGTGGATATTGTCTAGATAACAATATTCGTATTAAAACTCTCAATTTATGTTTTGTCGTATTTTACACGACTGTTATATAATTAGTTTTTATTTGTATTCAGTACCATGTATCTGACGACCTAAGATGGGTGATGTGTACCTATTTTGGGGGTGTCACACCTATAGATTTAACAATGGAGTCTAAATACCGAACAATAATAGCAGAAGAAATAAATGGTATTGTACTAGGTTTCCTCCATCTCGTCTTCGACTCTGAACAGACTTGTATCTCCGAACTCCTCTTTTTCACTCTCGTTCGTCTCCACAAGATCCATCCTTTTCCCAATCTCTCTTTATATCTATATGTGTGTGTATATATATACATATGTATATACACACACACATGCATGTGGTAGTAACATTTGGTTAAATTGATTTTGTTGTTATTGTAGTTATGATTTGATAGGAGCATGAGTTTTTACGGGTGAATGTAGAGAGAATTCAGAGGCAGATGCAAGAGGTGAATGTTGCCGGTCACTTTCTTTTCTACTAGTGATGTATTGTTTTTCATTCGCGAGGAAGTTTCTTCGATTGATAAACATTTGAGATCCGGGTACTCAAAATATTTTTATTTTTTTATTTTTACTTTCGAGTTTTTTATTATTTTTTTGTCATATAAGTAATATTTTTTATTTTTGTATTTTTTTTTTCAGTCACGTAGATAAAAAATTACTGTCTGCTTAATTTTTTTTAATGAAATGACCCAATTTCAAAATAATAATTAATTTACTATAATAATTTGAAAAATTAAAAGTTCAATAATGTATTCAATAAAACGTGTCAACTAAAATGATTAATTCATTAGTTTTGGTTATAAGAAATTATCGTTCGTTTAATTTTTTTAACAGAATGACTTAATTTCAAAATAATAATTAATTTGCAGTGAAATGTGCCAATTATAATAAGAAATTCATTAATTTTGCCCGGAAGATATATGTTATAAACATTGAATATTATATTGGACGGTGAGAAATGAACAAATATTTGTTACGGATCACTCCCCATTACCCGTATCTGCCCCCGAATTCGATGCAGGTTTTGAGATTTATTTAAAATCACCATCCATAACCTATATTTTAGCTTTCATATCCGCCCCAAGCAAAGCGAGGATGTAAGACTCCAAAATTTATGAATAAAGATTTAATTTTCTCGAAATATTTTTTTTATATTATGGTGCGGATTTGAGATAATGTTATAGTTGTGGGTAATATTTATAAATTTTGCAAAGTATGCAAGTTGTTATAAAATATTTGATTGGTCGGAAAATATTCGTTTTAACAGGGAATATTCGTACGATGACACAATCATTGGTGGATCCCATAAAGGAAGTATTGTCGTATTTAGAAAATGACAGAATTATTTTTTTATAAAAATAACGGCGAAAGTGTTACCGTTAAACTGTTGAACTATCCAGTAGTAAAAGTACAGTAATACGCGTGATTGCATAGTAGCACACGGTATTGATTATTGATGCTTACGTAAGAAGTCACTCAGTTATACTCAATTATTGCTACAGTAATTGCTGTATCATATCTCTCATATTATTGATTCAATTATTGTTATAGTATCATCTGCATAATATTTTATATTATTAAATCAATAATTGAGATGACAAAGTTATTCATATTATTATTCACAATATTGACAATGTCTAGAAGTTCTGTCAATGAAAGGTTTGGTCACCTAGTTGCGCGCTAGTTCGGAAAGTCCCTCTTTCCTAGGAACGACTTGGTTGTTAAATATTATGAGTTATAATATTAATGATGAATAAGTTCGTGTTGATTAAAGATGAAATTGATAGTTCTATTGTGTTGGGATTATTAGTGTTAGTGAAAGTCGACATTTATTTCGATAATAATTGATGTCTAGAAGTTATACTGACCAATCGGGTAATTAATCGGATAAATAAGCAATTAATTGCTATTAATTCACATGCTCATAACTATTTGTTCACATGTGTGTACTATTAATTCACATTTATGTACTATTAGGGGAGGTGGTGCAAGATTGATAATATTTGCATGACTAAGTTAAAAATGGAGGTATAGATGGAGGTACTATACTGTAATTCGTATTTTCAAATGTATAGAACTATTGATTCACATGATTGAACTATTAATTCACATGATGTACTATTAAGGGAGGTGGTCCAATTTTGATAATACTTGCATGACTAAATTAAAAATGAAGGAAAAGATAAAGGTATTATACTGTAATATTTCGAGCCCCAAAATGTGCAATTATCGAAACTATATTTTCCTATAAATAGAAGCTCATTCTTCCTTCATTCTCATCAATTCACTAAGACTCACAAGAACAATTATAGAGAGAGAAGCTATATAGTGAAAGAAGAAGAGGAGTCTGCTACTTCACTACTCCAGTATCCAGTCTTCTTCTGAGGTAAGGGGTATTATTTATTTCATATTCTGAAGAGATTATTTTTCTTATTCGAATGAATATTATTTTCGTTCAATATTCATAAAGAATATTATCTTCGTTCAATATTCGTTGGAATATTATCTTCGTTAAATATTCGTTGGAATATTATTTTCGTTCAAGGGATGTTATTTTTGTTCAATATTCGCTTGAAATAATATTTTATTCCATACTCTGTTGTATGTAAGTAATATTATTTCATTTCAAATTTTGAATTATATACTCATTTTGTTGAAGTTTTGACTTCTATACTCCATGAAATTAGTAGAATATCCTTGATATTTACGCCTCATCCAGTATCTTTTCATGGAAATATTATTCTGAGCTTTCTTGATAATTATTGATCTTTTCATGACGGAATACTATTCATGAGTTACTATTTACGGGTTACTATTCACCCGGGTATTCAGGACACTTTTCATGTCGGAGTACTATTCACGGGTTACTATTCATCCGAATATTATTCACTCAGGTATTTGGGGTACTTTTCATATCAGGGTACTATTTACGAGGTATTATTCCTGAAGTACTATTCACATGGTACTATTCACGGGGTACTATTTACCCGAAAAATATATTTCTTTTCTGTCCAAATTATTTTTGGTACATGAATATTATTCTTGAATTTTACTCTACAAAGCAGTATCATGTTGACAATTTAGATATTTTTAAACTCTGGATGAATTTAAAGTCTTTAATATTTATCATTGATTTAGTTTGATTTGATTTCATTTGATTAATGCTTATATCATTGTCATCATCCTCATGCTTATATTGTGATGAAAGTCATCTTTGGCTTACGTGCATAGATGGACTATTGATTGGTATAATTATGACCAGAGATCATTCGGTATAATCATGACCCGTAATATTACAGATGATGTGGTAAAAGTCCTTATTGGTCCGTAGTGCATTGATGGACAATTGTTGGTATGATTATGACCAGAGATTATTCGGTATAATCATGACCATTGATGATTACATGAATATCCTTGGCCCGTAGTGCAGGGATGATTCGATGATGTGGTTTATTTATTAAACTGAGTCTCAGCGATAAATTTGATGAAAAACTTTTTAAATCATAGAAGATAGTAGATATCATGCTTTACTTGACTCTTCTAATGGATTGATTGTTCCGCTGCAGTTGTTGATCTAAAACTTGTTGTCTATTATATTCTATCAGTTGTTATACTGTTGAAGGCTAAGGATAATTTTTTCTGCATTATCTTAGTAATAATATTTCTTACTAGGCTAGTTGAGCTCACCCTTTTGCTTTCATTGTTCTCTTTAGAAAATGAGAATATAGCTGGGACAAGTCGGGGAATGGAGTGATGGTCCAGGATAAGTGGCTTTAGTAGTCCTCACTATTCTATGAAATAGTGTGATAATAATTGTAATGAGGACTTCATTGAGTATGGATATTGTCTAGAAGGCAATATTCTTGTTTAAATTCTCAGCTATGTTTTGTAATATTTTTACACGACAGTTGTATTAAAGAAGTTTGTATTTGATTTCTGTACCATGTATTTGGCGACTTAAGATGGGTGATGTATACCTGTTTTGGGGGCATCACAGTTGGTTTCAAAGCTTAGGGATATGATCCCTGGCTGAGATGTGAGACAAGAACTAGGAGGGGAGAGACGGGGAATTCCTTCGCTAGTATGACCTACCTAAGTTTATTTGGTATTTAATTGGTCGGTCAGAGTATAAGGATAATATGTGATATGTTAATTAACCCTTGTTTTGTGACAGTGTTTGAAAATGACATCTGAAAATGTTGAGATCAACAATGAAGCACATGAGACCGTTGAGTCACCAACGATCAATACCAAGGATAATGTGCAACAGGAAGACAATAATCCTCAGGTAAACAACAACACCGATCAGATGATGAACGATGGGATGTTCAGAGGTTTTATGCAATTCATGCAACATCAGGCGAGAGAGACTCCTATTCAAAATGTAGGTGGAAACACAGGCAACTCTCGGATGGTCACTGCTAAGCAGTTCAAAGAGCTGGGACCGCCGGAGTTTTTGGGAAAGCCAGAACCACTTAAGGCGGAGACGTGGATAAAGTAAATCACCAAGATATTTGATGTCTTGGAATGCTCTGAGGAGCACAAGGTTCCCTTCGCCACCTTTATGTTGCGTGAGGAGGCAGATTATTGGTGGGAATCTATAAAGCGTACCCGGCCTGACGCACTCAAGATGTCTTGGGAGAAGTTCCAAGAGTTGTTCAACGACAAATACTTTCCCGAAAGTATTCGTCACATGAAAGAGGTGGAATTCATCAAGTTGGAGCAAAATAATATGACTGTGTCGCAATACGAGGCTAAATTTGCGGAGTTATCCCGGTTTCCATCCCATTTGGTCGATAATGAGGAGCGAATGACGCGAATGTTTCTAATAGATTTGAAACCCAATATACGTCAATACCTCATTTCTCACAAACTTTGTTTATATTCAGATGTTGTGAATAGGGCTCAGTTATTGGAGCGCGATAATGAGTCAGCACAACCAAAAGGCAACTACCAACAACACGATAATAATCTTCCTAGTGGCAACAGCCATCGGAACAACGATAACCATCGTGAAGGAAATATCAGGCAAGAAATGGTAACCACTTCGGTGGTAATCATAACCAAGATAATAGAAGAAATGATTCAAGTGAAAAATTCAAGAAGAGAATATTTAACGATGATAGGAAGACGTCGGTAGCAGCACCAACACCAGCAACAAATTCTAGGGGAGGAGAATGACCGCCAGTTAGATGATACAGATGCAGAGAGGAGGGACACATAAGTCCAAACTGTTCACAGCCTTCCAAGGTATGTTTTAGTTGTGAAAAAGACGGTCATATAGCTCAATTTTGCCTTGTAGCGAAATCAAGTCCAGATGGAACGGTGGCACCAAAGGCGGATACGGACAAAACAAAGTCGGTGGTTTCAGGAAGAGTGTTTTTCGTGACTTCTCAAAAAGAGAGTAACCCGAACGAAGTTAGCACGGGTTAGTTTATTATAAATTCTTGCGAAGTCTATACCTTATTCTACCCATTATTTTATCTCTCTTGCTTGCGCTCAACGTTTAAATTTGACCCCAGAGAAGTTAGACTTTGACTTATTGGTTGAAACTTCGTTAGTAGAAACCTTCGTTACCTCCACTGTTTTGTTGATTCAAATCGACACTTTCACGTTACCTATCGATCTTATCTCTTTGAAAATACTTGCCCTTGATGTGATTTTAGGAATCGATTGGTTAACTACTCATCATGCCAAAATTGATTATTTTTATAAGGTTGTTAGCTTTTATATTCCTAACCAACCTGTTATACGAATTCAAGCAACCAAACCACTAAAGTTAATCACTGTTATATTAACCTATAAGTAAAGAGCCCTGAGCCTTTCGCTAGTGACTTCCTTATGTGGAATGCACCGAAGCTAGACTTTCTGTAGGTGACGCCGTGAATGACGATGGCAAGTTGATAAGTATTAATGTGACATACTATCCAAGTCTTGGGATGAGAGTCACAGTTTTTTTTCTATCGTTAATAAATTTCCCGACGTATTCCTGAAGACTTCCTAGCCTACTCTAGAGCGTGAAATCGAATTTTGTATTGACCCCAGTACAAAACCCATTTCTAAAACCATCAAGTATTTCTTCACCCAAAACGAACGTATAATGTGCCAAAGATGTTGGTTCGAGCTGTTGAAGATTACGATTATACCATTCAATATCATCATGGAAGAGCGAACGTGGTAGCTGACGCGTTGAGTAGAAAATCGTATGCGTTTACGAATGCAACGTTGTTAACACAAAGACCCATTTCATATGACTTACAAATAATAAAGATAGAGTTAAAGACTCTAAGGACCCACATGATGATGTCAAATAATATGAGTAGAATCGACGTTAACCGTTAAAGTTTAAACCGCTCAAGCTATAGAAGTGGAGCTGATGAATGTGAAGAAGAAGGTTCAAGAGGGCGTTATTTTAGAAGCAAGAATCGACGAAGAGAGTAAATCTCAACCCTCAATTTAATTGGCCCATTTGAAATCCTTGGTCGAATAGGAACTGTGGCCTATAGACTCGTTTTATCGCCAAGTATGTCGCGTGTTCATAACGTTTTTCATGTATCGATGTTACTTAAATATGTGGACGAACCACATTATTGAATTGGAACTAGACGAAATAGAAGAAGATTTAACGTATGAGGAGACACGTGTTAAAATCTTGGACAAGAAGGATCATATTCTACGCGCAAAGGTTATACCTTAAGAGTTAGAATCTGACGAGGTATCCTCGCCTGTTCGACATACCAGGTACTTACGTAAATTTCGAGGGCAAAATTTCATAAGAAGGGGAGATTGTAAGACCCCAAATTTTATGAATAAAGATTTAATTTTCTCAAAATATTTTTTTTATATTATGGTGTGGATTTGAGATAATGTTATAGTTATGGGTAATATTTATAAATTTTGCAAAGTATGCAAATTTTTATAAAATATTCGATTGGTCGGGGAATATTCATTTTAACAGGGAATATTCGTACGACGGCACAATCATTGGTGAACCCCACAACGAAAGTATTGTAGTATTTAGAAAATGACAGAATTATCTTTTTATAAAAATAACGGCAAAAGTGTTACCATTAAACTGTTGAACTACCCGGTACTAAAGTACAGTAATACTCGTGGTTGCATAGTAGCACACGATATTGATTATTGATGCTTACGTAAGAAGTCACTCAGTTATACTCAATTATTGCTATAGTAATTGTTGCATCATATCTCTCATATTATTGATTCAATTATTGTCACAGTATCATCTGCATAATATTTTATATTATTAAATCAATAATTGAGACAACAATGTTATTCATATTATTATTCGCAATATTGACAATGTCTAGAAGTTATGTCAATGAGAGGTTTGGTCACTTAATTGCGCGCCAATAAGAAGAAATCCTTATCGCAAAATCCCATCTTTCCTGTGAACGACCTGATTGTTAAATATTATGAGTTATAATATTAATGATGAATAAGTTCGTGTTGATTAAAGATAAAATTGATAGTTCCATTGCGTTGGGATTATTAGTGTTAGTGGTAATCGATATTTATTTCGATAATAATTGATGTCTGGAAGTTATACTAACCAATCGGGTAATTATTCGGATAAATGAGCAATTAATTGCTATTAATTCACATGCTTATAACTATTTATTCACATGTGTGTACTATTGATTCACATTCATGTACTATTAGGAGAGGTGGTGCAAGATTGATAATACTTGCATGACTAAGTTAAAATGGAGGTATAGATGGATGTACTATACTGTAATTCGTATTTTCAAATGTATAGAACTATTGATTCACATGATTGAACTATTAATTCACATGATGTACTATTAGGGGAGGTGGTGAAAGTTTGATAATACTTGCATGACTAAATTAAAAATGAATGAAAAGATAAAAGTATTATACTGTAATATTTCAAGCCCCAAAACGTGCTATTATCGAAACTATATTTTTCTATAAATAGAACCTTATTCTTCCTTCATTCTCACCAATTCACTAAGACTCACAATAGCAATTATAGAGAGAGAAGCTATAGGGAGAAAGAAGTAGGGATGATTCGATGATGTGGTTTATTTATTAAGCTGAGTCTCAACGATAAAATTGATGAAAAACTTTTTAAATCATATAAAATAATAGATGTCATGCTCTACTTGACTCTTCTAATAGATTGCTTGTTCCGCTGCAGTTGTTGATCTAAAACTTATTGTCTATTATATTCTATCAGTTGTTATACTGTTGAAGGCTAAGGATAATTTATTTTGCATTATCTTAGTCATAATATTTCTTACTGGGTTAGGTGAGCTCACCCTTTTGCTTTCATTGTTCTTTTCAGGAAATGAGAATATAGCTAGGACGAGTCGGGAAATAGAGTGATGGTCCAGGATAAGTGGCTTTAGTAGTCTTCACTATTCTATGAAATAGTGTGATAATAATTGTAATGAGGACTTCATTGAGTATGAATATTGTCTAGAATGCAATATTATTGTTTAAATTCTCAGCTATGTTTTGTCGTATTTTTACCCGACAGTTGTATTAAAGAAATTTATATTTAATTTCTGTACCATGTATTTGGCGACTCAAGATGAGTGATGTATACCTATTTTGGGTGCGTCAAAGAGGACACATGCCATATGCAGTTAATGTTTGATTGATGCCTTGATGTAGACCTGGCAAACATGGCAGGCCGGCCGGCCCGCCACGGGTTGGGCTTTGGGCTGCATTTTTTTAGCCCAAAAAATCGCCCGTTTTTGGCCCAGCCCGTGTCCCGCGACTTATTTTTTAATTTTTTATTTTTAAACAAAATATTGTTACTTGTTGTGAGTTATGAGGCTTGAACACAAATTATATATAGTTCTAAAGTTGCGGACTTAAATAATTCAGAATGTTCAGTGTTATTTTATGATGTTAAAAGAGGAGGCTTAAAAGAGTAGTCTCTCCATCCAAATAACTGTCCCCATTTTTTGCAAGTGGCGGACATTTTAAGACTAGCAAAAATATATTATAAAAATATAAATTCAATATATTTATATATTGAATATATTCCTAAATATACTAATAATATATAATAAAAAATAGTCTATAACTGAGTTTTTTTTCAGTCTTTAAATCCGTTTCACCCCTACAAAAAAGAATAGGACAACAAATTTGGGACAGGACAATATAAATTTAGTTTCAGCTACTTTGGCTGGAAAGTACTACACAAATTTGTTTTATATTATAAAGGAATTAATTTAGTATAGGGAATTGATATGGCTTTTAATTTTATTGGTGGAAATATTAATTCCCTCAATATATTCTCTATATATCTTTACTCACGCTCATAAATAATTACAATTATATGAACTTTCGAAATAGTTCTTCAATTTCAAAGTATATAACTAATAATTATTAGTTTAAGTTAGATAATATAATTATAAAAATTTAAAATTATCTATATATTAGTATTAATTACAGTATTTATTATTTTTAAAAGTTAAATAAATTATATTAATTTTAAAAAATCAAATTTGATTATATACTTTGAAAGTAATTTATAATACTATTAAAATTTTAATTGATTGAGATATGTTGTTAATGTAGGTAATTAGAATTATTATTTATTATAAATTATAAATTATTTTATTATTTTTAATATTTATTATTATTACTATTTTTGGTGTAGCAAAATTTTACAAAAAAAAAAAATAGAGAAAAAAGCCCGCGGGCCGGGCAGTGCCAACCCGGGCCACGGACCTCACTTTATCAGCCCGCTAAAACCCGAAAATTTTTAGCCCGACCTGTCGTTAGCCTAGCCCGCGCTCGGCCCGGCCCGGCCCGACCCGACCCGACCCGCCCGTTTGACACCTCTAACTTGATGGTAGCAAAAAAAGAATGTTCTCTAGAAACTAAAAGTGCTAATGGAAAATACTCAAACACAAACAAAGTCTTTCTAAATGAAGATATGTTCGAATTGTACGCATTATTTTATTTTCGGTGCAAGAGTAATAGAATTTCTCCTCTCAATCCTAAAAAAATGAAACGAACAAATTGAACTCACAATTTTTATAAATTTGATGGAAATAATCAAATACTAAGAAGATTTCCCTAAAATACAGAGACCATGTTTATTTAAAAGGATTATAGTTCTGGGATATAATCTCATCCATGAGATTATAATCCCAAGACTTTATTGGATTATTCATGGAATAACTTAAAATAATCTCATGTTAACATGTTTTTTTTTTCAGAATTAATTAAAGTATTGGATTAAAAAATATCGTTCGGACTATTATACCCTTACCAATAATAACATATTTTAAACTTATTTATACATCAAAAAAATAATATTTATTGATTATATATATAGCCTCCACCCCTACCCCCACCCCCACCCCCACCCCAACCCCAACCCCAACCCCAAAAAAATAATATCTACTGATTATGTATACAATCCCACCTCGCTAACTCCCCACTCCCCCACCCGCACCCCTACCCCCATCCCGCACCCCACCCCTATCTCAAAAAAATAATATTTTATGATTATGTATACACTCCCTCCCCGCTCCATTATGACGCCCCAAAATAGGTATACATCACCCATTCTGAGTCGTCAAATACATGATACAGAAATCAAATACAACTTAATTATACAACTGTCGTGCATAATACGACAACACAATAGCTGAGAGTTAATACGAATATTGTCTTATAGACAATATCTAAAGTCAAATTCAATTCTTATTACATTTATTATCACACTATTTCCTATAATAGTGAAGACTACTGTGACAACCATTCACTCCATTCCCCGACTAGTCCTGACTACGTTCTCATTTCCTGAAAAGAACAATGAAAGCAAAAAGGTGAGCTCAACTAGCCCAGTAAGAAATATTATGACTAAGATAATGCAGAATAAATTATCGTTAGCCTTCAACAATGTTAAACTGATAAAATACAATAAACATCAAGTTTAACTGCAATGGAACAAGCAATCCATTAGAAGAGTCAAATAGAGCATGATATCTACTATCTTCTATGATTTAAAAAGTTTATCATCAATTTTATCGCTGAGACTCAGTTTAATAAATAAATCACATCACTGAAATGTCCCTGCACTACGGGTCAAGGATATTCATTACTATCACGTCCACGAATTATCCATGCACTACGGGCCAAGGTATTCATGTTATCACCAATGGTCATGATTATGCCAACAACTGTCCATCAATACACTACGGGCCAATGAGGACTTTTACCACATTATTTGTAACATTACAGGTCATGATTATACTGAATGATCCCTAGTCATAATCATACCGATCAACAGTCCATCTATACACTACGAGCCAAAGATGACTTTTACCACATCATAAGCATGAGGATGATTAAAATGATATAAGAATTAAATTAAAAGAAAGCAAAGGATAAATTTTTAATGATTTATAATTTAATTTATCCAGAATTTCAAAAAATATCCAAATTATCAACATGATACTGCTTTATGGAGTAAAATTCAAAAATAATATTGTATCAAAAATGATTCGGATCGAAAAGAAATCAATTTTTATCAAGAATTGTACCCCGGGTGAATAGTATCCAAGTGAATAGTACCCCATGAATAGTACTCCGAGAATAGTACTCCGGCATGAAAAAGTCAAAAGTTATCAAGAATGTTCAGAATAATATTTCCATGAAAAGATACTAGATGAAACGCAAATTTTAAGTCTAATTTCATGGAGTATAGATGCCAAAACTTAACAAATTGAGTATAAAATTCTGAATTTGAAATGAAATAATATTACTTACATACTACAGAGTATGGAAGAAAATATTATTTCTTACGAGTATTGAACAAAAATAATATCATTTACCTTAAAAATGAAAGTATTCCAACTGGTATAGCAGAAATATTCTTGAAGAAAACTTGAACAATTTTTTACACTCACAGCTTCCTTAAACTCTAAAAAAACACGCTCAATATTATAGAAGAAATATTATCTGATTCTAGTGTGATATTCAATTCTAAACTAAACATCCTATTTATAGGAGAATGGAAGGTGTACTGTTAAGGAAAATCACGGACGCAACAGTGGAATTCATGGGCGAATTTCAAATTCGTCTGATAAATTTTATTCTTTACTATGCAAACACTATACATAATAAAATTTAATATATTTTATTTTTCATAAAAATAAAACTCACTATAATATATATTATATATATATTCCTTCCATTTCAAACCATCCCTTTCTCTATTCTTTCTCGTGATCCCCCCCATTTCATTTTTTCTTCCACACGTGGGCCCCACATATGCCCCCTTCTTATTATATATAAATATATATTGAATAACTTTATATCGATTATTTTGAAAAATGAGTAAGTGGGGGGGGGGGTCCATTTAATACGCCAAAATTTACTAGAAATACTTCATAAAAATCCCTTAAATATTTTTAAAAATATTTATTCATCATTATTATAACCCGCAATATTAACAACCAGATCGTTCCCAGGAAAGAGGGGGCTTTTCGATAAGGATTTCTCCCTATTGGCGCGCAATTAGGTGACCAAACCCCTTTCCTCGACAGAACTTTCTCGATGTTATTAATTATGCAAATAATAATATGAATAATTTGTTATCTCAATTATTGATTTAATAATATAAAATATTGTGCAGATGATAATATGACAATAATAGAATCAATAATGTGAGATACTATGCAGCAATTACTGTAGCAATAATTGAGTATAACTGAGTGACTTCTCACGTAAGCATCAATAATCAATATCGTGTTCTACTATGCAACCACGCGTATTGCTGTACTTTTTATCACTGGGTATTTTAACAATTAACGATAAAACTTTCGCCGTTATTTTTATAGAAAGATATTTCTGTCGTTTTCTAACTCCAACAATAATTTCGTTGTGGGGTCCACTAATGATTGTGTCGTCGTATAAATATTCCCTGTTAAAGCGAATATTCCCCGACCAACCAAATATTGTATAACTACTTGCTTACTTTGTAAAATTTATAAATATTACCCACAACTATAAGATTATATCAAATTCAAACCATAATATTCAAAAATATATTTTGAGAAAAATTTAATATTTATTTATGAAAGTTGGGGTCTTACAACCTCTCATTCTTATGAAATTTCGTCCTCGAAATTGAGGTACGTACCTGTTATGTCGAATAGGTGAGGATACCTTGATTTTATTTCAGATTCTAACTCCCAGGTCATTTCCTCAATATCGTGGTTTCTCCACAAAACTTTAACTTGAGGTATAACCTTGGAACGTAGAATATGTTCCTTCTTATCGAAGATTTTAACAGGTACCTCTTCATACGTTAAATCTTCCACTATTTCGACCAATTCTAACTCAATAATGTGGTTCGGGTCTTCCACATATTTATGTAACATAGATATGTAAAAAATGTTATGAACACGAGATATACTTGGCGATAAGACGAGTCTATAGGCCATAGTTCCTACTCGATCGAGAATTTTAAATGGGTCAATGAATCGAGGATTGAACTTTACTCCATTTCAAAATTTCATAACTCCTTCCAATGGAGCAACTCGTAACAACACATGATCACCAACAATGAATTCCACGTCCCTTCAATAAAGATTAGCATAACTCTTTTGTCGATCTTGTGAGGTTTTATACGTTGCCGGATCATTTGAATCTTCTCCGTAGTCATACGTACCAATTTTGGTCCCAACAACGTTTCTTCATCCACCTCATCCTAGCATACTAGAGAACGACACTTGTGTCCATACAACGCCTCGAATGGAGCCATGCCAAAACTTGCTTGATAACTGTTATTGTAGGAAAATTTCACCAATGGCAAGAACTTGTCCCAACTTCCTTTGATTTCAAGGACACAAAGTCTTAATAGATCTTCAAGAGTTTGAATAGTCCTCTTTGATTACCCATCCGTTTGAGGATGATATGCTGAATTGAATTGTAAAGCTGTGCCCATAGCTTTTTGCAAACTAACCCAAAATCGTGAAGTGAATATTGGGTCTCGATCAGAAATTATGGATACTGGCATACCATACAGTCTTACAATCTCATTTACGTATATACAAGCAAAAAGTTCAAGTGTATAAGTTTCTCGTATAGGTAACAAATGAGCAGACTTAGTCAATCTATCAACAATGACTCAAATTGCATCTATGCCTTGAGAAACCTTGGGAAGACCTGTAACGAAATCCATGGTAATGTGCTCCCACTTCCATTCTGGAATTTCAAGTGGTTGCAATGGACCTTTTGGCACTTGATGCTCTGCCTTGACTCTTTGACACGTTAAACACCTTTAGATAAACTTCGCGATCTCTCTTTTTCATAATGCTCCACCAAAATATATGTCGAAGATCACGATACATTTTGGTACTTCCAAGATAGATTGCAAACGGTGTGTTGGGTGCCTCCATCATGATTTTATACTTCAAATCAGGGTCGTTAGGAACACAAAGTCTGGAGTTGATTCGAAGTATTCTTTCTTCATCGATTCTTACTTCCGGAATAACACCTTCTTACACTATCTTCTTTATACGCATTAGCTCCAGATCCGTAAGTTGAGCAGCTTTAACTTTATCGATTAAAGTCCGTTCTACTCATATATTTGAAATCATCACGTGTTTCCCTGGAGTCTTTATCTCTATCTCCATCCTTTGTAAGTCATACCAAATGGGACTTTGCTTTAATAATATCGCACTTATACCCGCATATGATCTTCTACTCAATGCGTTAGCTACTGATGAGTGGGTTTTTTACCCATTAATTGAGTGCATTTAAGCTTAATCTTTTGGAAGTTTTTAAGTGTATGTGTCTATTCATGCATGTTTTATGTTGTTTTGCAGGAATTAGGACAAAAGTTACTTAGATCGACGTTTGGGGTTGCTAGATTCGCATTTTCGGCTTACCATTTACATAGCTGCAACTTTAGAGCAAATTTAAGCATTGCTCTAGCCCTTATTTCGAAAAACTCAAAAAATAAAAGTTGTATATCTACGTCTCCTCTTTC
The DNA here is from genome assembly GCA_020205505.1 of Panax japonicus. NCBI lineage: Eukaryota > Viridiplantae > Streptophyta > Magnoliopsida > Apiales > Araliaceae > Panax > Panax japonicus. Next base: position 62,735,693 of record CM035092.1, read on the forward strand.
TAGAACATCTTGAATCATCGAAATCTTAGTTTAGACGAAGAAATTATGGCCATTTTCCCAAAGGATGTCAGAGCAAAAAATTTTCAAAAAAGAGGCCAGCGCCGGGGCGCCCATTCCTAGCCTATTTCCAGCACCTAGGTGCTAGGGGGCAGTGTTACAGCGCCGTGAGCAGTGCTGGGGCACTGGGCTCAGGCCTGATCAAGTTGGGACGCGTTTTGGGGCGAATTTTGACACTTTTTTTACTCCAAATTGGATTGGGTTTCCTCCTAAGCTAGAAATTGGAATTATAGCCAATAAATACATGATGGGAGGTATAAAATAAAGGGGGGATTAGATAGATTATATTAGAGATACACTCCATTAGATTAGAACATAAACCCTAGTTCTTAATTAACCATTGGAGATTGAAGCAACTTGAAGAACACTGAAGATTCAAAGCAGGAGTGGAAGAGGAGTCTCAAGACTGTTGACAACAGATTTTATTCTCTTATCTTATCTTACTTTTATTTTTAATGTTTATTCAATTGTGGATTCTTGATTTTAATTCAATAACAATGAATTAAATTTCTTGTTTAAGATTGCAACAGATCTTATCATGCATAGCTTATTTTAGTATGCTTCTCTGTTAATTACTGTGATCTATTCTATGGATTGTCTATTATGATTGTGTATAATTGTTTAATTGTCTAGCTAACAATTACCATGATAATTTATATGAATTCGGGAGATGAAATATAGATTTAGATCTGATTATAATAGTATATGATTGCATTTTATGCATGGTGTTGGAATTCATGATTTGTATTTAAGATAGGGATATGCCTTTATGCCACATGTATCTGATAGGGAACCTGTGCTTTAAATCCTCTTTAATTGTAATTCACATAGGAATATAGTGAATTAGTTAATTATGGTGTTTGATTCAATTCTATCAACTGTGGATTTGGATTAATATGTTTGTGATGCATCAGAAGGTGGTTATAAATACTAATAAGTTTCAGATTAACAATCTAGAATAGTGAGCATAATTAATAAGAAATATTTTAATATAAGTGAAGCAATAAGTGAAGATGTGATCTTAAATCTCTGTAACCTAAATTTCAACTAGTGGTGGTAGTAGTAGTAGTTTAATTATATATTTTAATTCACAACATTAAATCGATTGTTTAAATAAAATTAGTTTGGTTAAGAACTAGTACTAGTGATTTTTATTAAATAATTCCTCCTGGGAACGATACTTTTCTTATCACTTTATTACTTATTGACCGTGTATACTTGCACGTATATTTTGATTGTGAAATCGATCAACAAGTTTTTGGCGCCGTTGTTGGAGAATTAGTTTAATAATATTTGCCAATATTAATTTTTAATCAAATTAGTTTTAATTTAAACGTTTTTTTATTATTTTCTTTAATTCTCTCTCTATTTTTTTCTTTCTTTTCAGGTACCATGACATAATTTAATTATCAGTGGTCGTATACGAGAATGACTCAGCTAAGGGGATCAGAGATTGACGGACTCGCGACACTTTCTGCATTGTCAGTGTGACGCCCCCAAAATTGGTACACATCACTCATCTTGGGTCTTCAGATACAAGGTACTGAATATAAATACAAACTAATTATACAACAGTCGTGTAAAATATGACAAAACATAAATAGAGAGTTTTAATAAGAATATTGTCATCTAGATAATATCCACACTTAAAGGAATCCTCAATACATTTATTGTCACACTATTTAATAGAATAGTGAGGACTACTAATACTATCATCTGGACCGTCACTCCATTCCCCGACTAGTCCCGGCTACGTTCTCATTTCCTGAAGAGAACAATGAAAGAAAGGGGTGAGCTCAACTAGCCCAGTAAGAAATATTATGACTAAGATAATGCAGAATAAATTATCATTAGTCTTCAACAATGTTGAACTGATAAAATACAATAGACATCAAGTTTAACTGCAGCAGAATAAGTAATCCATTAGAAGAGTCAAGTAGAGCATGATATCTACTATTTTCTATGAATTAAAATGTTTTCATCAATTTTTATCGCTGAGACTCAACTTAATAAATAAACCACATCATCGAGTCATCCCTGCTTTATGGGCCAAGGATATTCATTAAATTATCAATGGCCATGACTATACCGAATAATCCCTGGTCATAATTATACCAACAACTATCTGTCAATACACTACAGGCCACTGAGGACTTTTACCACATCATTTATAACATTACAAGTCATGATTATACCGAATAATCCCTGGTCATAATCATACCAAGTCTGTCTATGCACGTAAGTCAAAGATGACTTTCATCACAATATAAGCATGAGGATGATGACAATGACATAATAATTCAATAAAACAAGTTCAAGAATAAATTTTAAAGATTTATAAGTTAATTTATCATGAACTTAATAATGTCCAAATTGTCAACATAATACTGCTTTGTGGAGTAAAATTCAAGAATGCTTAGAAGAATATTTCCATGAAAAGATACTGGATGAAGCGTAATATCAAGGATATTCCACTAATTTCATGGAGTATAGAAGCCAAAATTTTAACCAAATGAGTATCATAGACTACAACAAAAAGACATATCAGCGACCGCATATCAGCGACCGTATTTGGTCGCAGATCAGTATCTGCGACCGAATGCGGTCATTGATATTAGTCGCAGATTATCTGGTCGTTGGATGGACTTCATCAACCAACAATAGCAACCGACTACTCAGCGACCGCCGTTAGCGACCAACGTCGTCGCTAATATGACTCATGTTGAGTCATTTGTCAGCTATGACGTGGCACATGTGTCAGCGACTGGCAATAGCGATCGCGTCGGTCGCTAGTTTCAAAGTAGCTATCAGCGACCGTATTTCAGTTTTAGCGACCGCATGCGGTCGCTGATATTTTAAATTTTTTTTTCCTGTTTTTATTGATTTCCCAAAAATAACCTACTTTGTACCTGCTTTCTATCCCAACACACAGCAGTATATATAAGCGTCCATCCATGATAACTAACATATGATAAACATTCATCCATGATAACTACTATATGATAAACATCCATCGTAAACCAACATAATAAAATCGTAAAAATCCATATAATATAATCGTAAACCAATACAATTGTCCAAAGAATCAATCTAAAAGAGTACAAGGCTTTAAAAATCTAGAAAACAAGTCTAGCAAAGCTTTAAAAATCTAACATATATGACTGGTCTTGCTCTTCATGGATCATCCAAATTAGTACCCTGTAATTAACAAAAGAATAAAACATATATGTTACATGTGTTGATACTGCTATGACTTGGGAATTAAAAGCTAAACAATATCGATATATATACCTGGTCGCCACCCTGATGCTGTGATGCTGCTGCTGCCGCCCCTGCCTCCGCCAACTCATCAGGACTAAGAGAATGCAGATGCCCGCCCAGTATACGAAGAAGATCACAATTCTGGCAGATCGCTCTCACACAGTCAGCAGGAGTATGATAGGCTGGATGACCTGATGACTGTGTAGACTGGGTAGCAGAGCTGTCTGTGCCACTAATGGTTGGGCGTCGTTTTTGTCCTTGGCCTTTAACATAATTTTTCTTCACGACGGACGCCCTCTCCCACAATTCATGATCAATCGACGGATGCGGGGTCCCTTCAGGATAGCGCTCGTTCATTAAGCCTTTATAAGTGTCCTGTCAGAAGGTCAACAATTAAATAGTTAAAAATAAATTAAAAAAATACTAAAAAGTTCATCATAATTTATAAACAACATATTAGTATAAAGTTAACTTATTACCGTTATCTGAAAAGAATCAGGCAGACCATCACGGGTGGCCACATACACATCCAACCAATTGATAGGTTGACCTTGAGACTCAGACTCCTACAATTTATGTTTTCATATTAATATGTAAACATATGATATTTTAGCTACAAAACATGACTGTAAACATAAAAACATTTAACTAAGCCAATAAACTTGTTATATATACGTACCCTAGCAGCAATATGCTACAACTGTGATATACTACCGCCCTTGTACGCGCCTTTTGCCTTTTCGCCTTCAGATACACCTGAGGATTTGTTCGAGGTGACAATCTTGCGTCTCTTGACCCAGCTCTCTGCTTTCCACTGGTCACACATCTGCACCTATATGGGATGTGCGCACCACCAGGGACTATGCTCATGCATATACTTCTCACCCTGTTCTGGATGGTCAATCTTAGCATTGTCCAGGGCTTTTTGTCGTTCCTTGGTTAGATTATCTTTAGTTCGGATGGCGCACTTCTACCAGAACAGTGTCTGAAAAACTAATGTCTGTGCGTCGTCCCATCTATACCGCTTCTGCAAATAAAACAAAATTAATAATTTTAAAACTGTTATATTATATTACCATAATCCAACATTACTAAACAATATTATTTGATTATATAACTATGTATTATCTATCAGAGTGATAAAAAAAATATACCTAAAATTCAGCCCAAACTGTATCCTTATGGGCGAGAGGTGTGCTCGCCCATGTAATCACCGGCGTAGGCCAGTTCTGTAAGCATAATTGTGAAATGCACTTCACAATTTTACTATCTTGAAAATCACTACAATATACAATAATTTACAGTCATATATATTTATAACAATGGAAATATTAAACCCTTATATATACACAATGTTTAACTTACGTGCTTTCTGGAGGAGGACGAATTTGTATAAGAATGCGATCATCCAGATTAGTCGGGGCCTTCGGCACATGATTAGGGCCCCGACCCAACCCGCGCTTTCGTGTTGCAGGTTTAGAAGACATCTATAAATAAAAAATTTAGGATGTTAGTATGAATTATAAATGAAAGATACATAAGCGCGTCAAGGATATAGAGAACATGTACATATATAATTGTATGTAATACAATTAAAACTAAACATACATTTTAATGAAAATCGTTGTCTGAGTTAGAATCATTTTGTACAAGTGTCAGAGATTCATAACCATCTTCTTCTTCAGATTCTGTGTCAGTGTCAGTCAATAACTCTTCCTCAGTATCAATGTCATCTGGCACAATAACTATATCGGGATCCAATTCATCAGGTTCATCTCCACCCTCTAACTGGATTACATCATTGTTGTCGTCTATATTTATTATAGGAGGTCTATGAAGCATCTCCTCTTGGTAGAAATCCCCGTCTATTACTTGGACATGACTGCAAGCAGGAGTATGAATTACAACTTGCCAATCTGTAGGTAGTCTATCCCTTTTTCTAACAGAACTAGGAGTATAGTATTCTTGTACTTTTTGAGTTGGTAAAACAAACAGTTCGTTGGAGTAAGCCGACCTATGGAGGTCAATATCGACGATTCCATGTCTATCAACACATATCCCTTTTTCTGAATCAAACCAACGACACTTGAACAAGTTAATATGACCCCCGTATGTGCCCTTATACGACAACTCTACGATTTCCTCCAACTCCCCATAAAAGGCACGACCAAGCTCATTATAACAATCTCATTGGACATACACTTCATAGTTCATTATTCTTTTACCGCGCCCATATGCCTTTGTATGAAATTCACAACCATTTATTTTGTAACCATTGCAGCTGACTTGGTCCCTGTCTGGTCCCATAGCTAGGACTTGTACATTAGCCGAAATCGTTGATCACTCAGTCAATGCCTACAAAAACTCCATCTTATTAAATGAAGTCATAGTTAACATGGAGTATATATATATATATATACTTACGTGCTTAAAAAATTGAACTTACTTTGTCCTTTAGCCAAAGTGCAAATTTTTTATCACGATTGATTTGAATATATTTATCAGTTATGTCGGGATGCTTCACTTTTAACTCTTCATTGTACAATCTATACCATGTTATAAACATTAACATATTGGAATAAATTTTCAACTTAAAAGATAAATTTTCAAGTTTACATGTGTACCTCACAAATTCGTCAATCTCCTCGCAATTGAGAATAATGTAATTCTTGCTTCGAGAGGAATATGTGCTTGCCTTTTCCATAAGCGCGACCCGATAGAACAAATACAGAGAGCCGACCATTTAGTTCAACATTTCCCCCATCATCATGTCTCGATACTCGATTGGCCTTTGTCAAGACTTCGTCCGGAAAATAGTCAGAGACAAACGTAGATATCTCATCGAAACTGTATGCCTCACATATCGACCCCTCGACATAAGCTCTATTCTTCACCTTCCTCTTAAGGTTTCCCATCACCCTCTTGAAAGGGTACTTCCATCTATATTGAACTGGACCCCCAACACGAGCTTCATAGGGAAGATGGATTTGCAAATGCTCCATGGAGTAAAAAAAAACCAGTTGGGAATATTTTTTTCCAGTTTACATGTAATCTCTATGATGTTCTTCTCAAGTACAGACATGTCCTTCTCATTTAATGATTTTGAACATAAGTCTTTGAAGAAATGACTAAGATCCGTCAAAGAATCCCATATTGGTTTATCAAGCAGATCCCGAAATGCTATAGGCATGAGTTCTCCATGAACACATGACAGTCATGACTCTTCATCCCTTGTAATTTCCCACCTGTAACACACCTTGCAATGTTTGATGCATATCCATCTGGTAGTTTCAGAGACTTAACCCATGTGCACACATCTTCAACTTGCTTTTTGGACAATGTGTACCTTGTATGCAGTTTGACGGTACCTGCTACAGACAACATGATTCCACGGTACCTACTACAGACAACATGAGCTTATTAATCATATGACTTGAGCATACTTGTAACCATATGACTTGAGCATACTTGTAAGCATATGATTAACATTTCAACATACTTGTAAGCATATGACTTAAGCATACTTGTAACCATACGAATACGTAAGGTATGAGAAACTTTTAATGAAACTTTAAATGTCAAACTTTACTTAGGCCTCGGCTAACATGTTTTAAGATTATACCCCTCACGGTCCCTTTCTATAATCTTTTATGTTTCGGGATAGTCACAACTTGGTTGAAAAATTTATAGATCCTATAACATTTTTGTAGCTTTATTCTTGTATACATAAGTGTTAAATACCCTTGTTTTTCTGTTATAGCCAAAACAGTCTCTTTGTTGACCAAGTGTGTCTAGTTACATCCTCTGTTGCACTAACAGTTCCCTAGCACTGCCTATATTGGCTTAACAGCCCCCCAATAGCTTACCATGCTGACAACCAAGCTTGGCTTGGCCCCGTGAGGCTTGGCTAAGCTTGGCGTGGCCTCGTGTGGCCTCGTGACCCCAAGCCCAACCCATCAGCTCCAACGGCCCCTTAATAGGCTGTAGTAGATCACCAATATATTTATATCCAATTGATAAGCAGCACCCAGGCTATCTATATAAACAGAACCCAATTTACTGAGAATTACTAAAATTAATCTACTCACATATTCAAACAATTCAATTTCTCATTTTATTTCAATAATGGGCATAGCTTTCCGATAACCACAAGCTATTATATATTTTAAATCTAAAATTGTTCACAATAAAAGAGGTAAAAAAAATTAACTACAAACTTATACTTATAATACTTAAGAAAATTTCGCCAGAGTCTCCCCTACAATATGGACTAGCACGACGACATGCATATATGGACATTTTTAGGCACCCAAGAAACAAACCAAGAGAAAATATACAAATTCCCAATACAATAAGAACAAAATAATAACGATTGAATGCAAATTAAAGCAGTAAAAAATTCAACAAATTAAATCAAATTCTTTGTTACGTGAATAAGAATAAAATTTGTGTTCTATTTAGTTTTTTTTAAACCTTTCTACGTGTTCAGTTTTTTTAAAAACTGAACCTTTCTATGTGTTCAGCCAAATCTGCAGGTTTCTTCCTTTTTCTTTAAACCTTTCTATGTGTTCGGTTTTTTTGATCAAATTCAAAAAAAACAAATTCTATTTGTGTGGAAGCAAGCAATTGTGATAATAATCAACATAATAGTTCACTAGCACAACAATGGTAAGCAATAATAGTTCACTAGCAAAACAACAATGATAAACAATTGTAATAATGGTAAACAACACAATGGTAAGTAGAGAACCCATAATGGCTTACCATTGTTGATTATTATGGCGTTTTACTTCTCTCTCTTTCTCTCTCTCACTTTCACATCAATTTCCTGACTTTTGAATCCCTAAATAATTTATAATTATCTGAGGGCTCATCTTACATAATGCTATATATGTACATGTCTTGGGGTTTTCCTTGTTTACATCTGAAATTATCAGGTTTTAAGCTCATATAATTGAATCAAGTAAACAAAAGCGGTGTACTCCACTCCATTGCATTTTCATCTTGCTAAAAGCACTAAAAGTTCTTGGAAATAAATAAATAAAGGAAATGGAGGGCATTTTCATTGGCCTAATTTCTTGTAGACTCTTATTGACTACACTCTGCAGGTCCCTTCAATTTTCAAAAAGGAAAGTCAACCGGAAACATGCCCAAACTTCATCTCAATCCATTTAGATGGTCTAAGGTTATAACTTATTTATGAATCATTATGTCTATAATTGTGTATCTTTTCAAATTATTAGTGACATTTAACATATAAAAGTTTGATATGTATATATATATATATGACTATATATAAATTTCAGTTATTACATTCCATTTTGTTTTCTAAATGAGATAATTTGTTGTGGACTTTTGAAATAATAGTTCACTAGCACAAAAATGGTAAACAAGCAATAATAATCAAATTCTATTTGTGTGGAGTAATTGTGATACTAAAAAAAAATTACAACAAAAACCTAAACGAATTACCCAATACCCAGATTAGGGTTACCAGATTTGATGACAAAAACCTATTTTAAAACAAAAACAAATTACCCAATTTGATAGGTGGCTAAACGAATTACCCAATACACGGTGTATTCATGCACACAATCGCCAAATCCAAAGAATTCACATACAATTTCAAACACGATTCAAGAAATTACAATGAATGAAGATAATACCTGTTTAGAAGATTCAATCAAACTCGTTTTTGAAAAATTTGATCTTCTTAGGCAGGTGGTAGGTGGCCGGTGGTAGGTAGCGGCGGCGACGACCGAACTCCTCTTCCTCTCCCCCTTTCTCCCTCTTCTCTCTATTTCACAGCTCCCTATTTTTTTTCCTTCTCTGTTCTGTGTCGAGCGAATGCCTGATACTGATTTTATTTAGGATGATCAGCGACCGCTATCTGCGACCGCACGTGGTCACTGATTTTTAATGACATGGACTTATTAACGACCGCATGCGGTTGTTGATTATAATGGGTCGCAAAAAAACTACGCACCAACATTTCCTGCCAATTTTTGGGTGGGAAATTTGTTCTAGCGACCGATCAGCGACCAACTGCGGTCGCGGATATCACTTAGCGACTGGATTATAGATTGGTCGCTGATGTCGGTCGCTAGTAAGACTATCAGTGACTGGATATGCGGTCGCTGATATATTTGGTCGCTGATAGACCTTTTTCTTGTAGTGATAGAATATATGAAACTGCAATGGATTTTCACCCGCCATGTCGTAATCCACGTAGACAGATCATTTCCACAATTTAATAAGAAATGAATACGAAGGGTCATTCACCATGCATGTGGTAATCCACATAGACAGGTTATTCCAACAGAATAATAAAGAATGGAATAATAGAAGAATTCACTATACATGCGATAGACCGCACAGACAGGTTATTCCAACAGAATAATAAATAATGGAACCAGGTCATGCATAAACGCACAGACAAGATATTCCAACAGAATAATAAATAATAGAACCAGGTCATGCGTAATCGCACAGACAGGATATTCCAACAGAATAATAGAGAATGGAATAACAAAAGACTTCACCAGACATGCGATAGACCGCACATACAGGTTATTGCAACAAAATAATAAATAATGAAACCAGGTCATGCGTAATACGCACATAGAGGATATTCCAACAGAATAATAAAGAATGGAATAATAGAAGAATTTCACCATGTATGAGGTACTTCGCATATACAGGTTATTCCAACAGAATAATAAGGAATGGAATAATAGAAGAATTTCACCATGTATGTGGTACTTCGCATATACAGTTTATTCCAACAGAATAATAAAGAATGGAATAACAGAAGTTCTCTTCATGAATACAAAAGAAATAATACCCCTTACCTAATAAAGAAGAGTAGTCTGACGGGTAGGGCGGGGATATACTTGAAGAAAACTTGCACTACGCTCAAAGCTTCTTAAAACTCTAAAGAAATACGCTCAAGATTATAGAAGAGAATTCTTTGAATTTCTGGTGTGATTTCAATTCTAACTAAGCATCCTATTTATAGAAAAATAGAAAGGATACTATTTAATAAAATATAATATATATATATATTATTTAAAATCTAATGAAATAATTAACTTTATAAAAATATTCTGTTTTATATAAAAAAAATTTACTATGCAAACACTATGCAGGTACTATGCAAATACTATGCATAATAAAATATATTATATTCTAATTATTATCTAATAAAACAAATAACGTTATAAAAGTATTTTGTTTTATATAAAAAGATTTACTATGCAAAATACTATGCATAATAAAATATATTATATTCTAATTATTGTCTAATAAAACAAATAACTTTATAAAAGTATTCTGTTTTATATAAAAAGCTTTTCTATTTTATTACATTAATAATACTAATAAAACAAAATTTATATATATATAAACTTCCATGACTTCATAAAAAGACACCTCAATATATTTAACAACATTTATCATCATTATTATAATTCACAATATTAATCGGCCAGGTCGTTTCTAAGAAAGAGGGAGCTTTCCAATAAGGATTTCTCCCTATTGGCGCGTAATTAGGTGACCAAACCTCTCCTTGGCAGAACTTCTAGACATTGTTAATATTACAAATAATAATATTAATAACTTCGTTTTCTCAATTATTGATTTAATAATATATAAAATATCGACAATAATTGAATCAAATAACGTGAGATACTATGCAACAATTACTGTAGCAATAATTGAACAAAATTAAATGACTTCTCACGTAAGCATCAATAATGAATACTGTATGCTACTATGCAACCATGCATATTACTGTACTTTTAACACCGTGTGTTTCAACAGTTAATGGTAAAACTTCTGTTGTTATTTTCATAAAAATATTTTTGTCATTTTCTCAATTCGACTATAATTCTGTTGTGGGGTCCACCAATGATTGTGTCGTCGTACGAATATTCCCTGTTAAAACGAATATTCTCCAACCAATCGAATATTATATAACAACTTGCATACTTTTCAAAATTTCTAAATATTACCCACAACTATAACATTATATTAAATTTACTCCATAATATTCAAAAATGATATTTATTGAAAATTCATCTTTATTCATAAAAGTTGGGGTCTTACAACCTCCCATTCTTATGAAATTTTGCCCTCGAAATTAGGGTACATACCTGGTATGTCGAAGAGGTAAGGATGTCTTGATTTTATTTCAGATTCTAACTCCTAGATCATTTCTTCAACATCGTGGTTTCTCCACAAAACCTTGACTTGAGGTATAACTTTGGAGCGTAGAATATGTTCCTTCTTATCCAAGATTTTAACATGAATCTCTCCGTACGATAAATCTTTCGCTATTTCGTCCGGTTCTAACTCAATAATGTGGTTCGGGTCTTTCACATATTTACGTAACATGGATATATGAAAAACGTTATGAACACGAGACATACTTGGCGGTAAAGCGAGTCTATAGGCCACAGTTCCTACTCGATCAAGGATTAAAAATGGGCCAATGAGTCAAAGATTGAGCTTTCCTTTCTTTCTAAATCTTGTAACTCCTTTCCATGGAGTAACACGTAACAACACATGATCTCCAATATCGAATTCCACGTCCTTTCGATGAATATCAACATAACTCTTTTGTCAATCTTGTGAGGTTTTTATACGTTCTCGGATCATTTGAATCTTTTCTATAGTCCTACGTACTAACTCTGGTCCCAACAACGTTGCTTCACCCACCTCACCCCAGCATACTGGAGAACGACACTTTCTTTCATACAACGCTTCGAATGGAGCCATACCAATACTTTCTTGATAGTTGTTGTTGTAGAAAAACTCCACCAACGGTAAGAACTTGTTCCAACTTCCCTTGAAGTCAAGGACACAAAGTCTTAATAAATCTTCAAGAGTTTGAATATTCCTCTCTGATTGTCCGGCCGTCTGAGGATGATATGCCGAACTAAATCGTAAATCTGTTCCCATAGCTTTTTACAAACTAACCCAAAATCTTAAAGTGAATCTTGGGTCTCGATGAGAAACTATGGATACTGGCATACCATGCAGTCTTACAATCTCGTTTATGTACATACGAGCAAGACGTTCAAGTGTATAAGTTTCTCGTATTGGTAAGAAGTGAGCAGACTTGGTCAATCTATCAACAATGACCCAAATTGCATCTATGCCTTGAGAAACCTTGGGAAGACCAGTAACGAAATCCATGGTAATGTGTTCCCACTTCCATTCTAGAATTTCAAGTGGTTGCAATGGACCTTTTGGCACTTGATGCTCCGCCTTAACTCGTTGACAAGTTAGACACCTTGAGATAAATAGCGCTATCTCTCTCTTCATATTGCTCCACCATAATGTATGACGAAGATCACGATACATTTTGGTACTCCCAAGATGGATTGAAAACGGTGTGTTGTGCACCTCCATCATGATTTTATACTTTAAATCAGGGTTGTTAGGGACACAAAGTCTGGAGTTGACTCGAAGTATTCCTTCTTCATCGATTCTTGCTTCCAGCATAGCACCTTCTTGCACTTTCTTCCTCATACGCATTAGCTCCAGGTCTGTAGCTTGAGCATCTTTAACTTTATCAATTAAAGTCAGTTCTACTCGTATATTCACCATCATCACATGGGTCCCTAGAGTCTTTAACTCTATCTCCATCCTTTGTAAGTCATACAAAATGGGCCTTTGCGTTGACAATAATGCACTCGTACCCGCATATGATCTTCTACTCAATGTGTCAGCTACCACGTTCACTTTTCCAGGTTTGTATTGGATGGTATGATCATAATCTTTCAACAGTTTAAGCCAACGTCGCTGTCGCATGTTGAGTTCCTTTTGAGTGAAGAAGTATTTGAGGCTTTTATGATCCATAAAGATCTCAACTTTCTCCCCATACAAGTAATGCCTCCAAATTTTAAGTACGAAGACAACAACTGCCAACTCTAGATCATGAGTAGGATAATTCCTCTCATATTCTTTGAGTTGCCGAGAGGCATAAGCTATGACTTTCCCATGTTGCATGAGAACACATCCTAACCCTTTGCCCAAAGCATCACTGTAGATGATAAATCCCTTCAAGCCAGATGGTATTGTCAGAACAGGTGCTGAAATAAGTCTCCTCTTGAGTTCTTGAAAACTCTTCGCACATTCTTCGCTCCAACCAAACTTTGTATCTTTCCGAGTCAGCTGAGTTAATGGAGAAACAATTCGAGAAAATCCTTCCACGAACTTCGGTCACTGATTTAGGTTGCTCCCAACTTTTAATTGCTTCAATCTTTGCTGGGTCAACAGATATTCCATGACTTGATACTACGTGCCCAAGGAATGCTACTTCCTCAAGCCAAAACTCGCATTTCTTCAACTCGGCATAAAGCTTGTTTTCACGAAGCTTTTAGAGTATAAGCCTCAAGTGTTGCTCATGATCTTCATGGATTTTGGAATATATGAGAATGTCATCAATAAAGACAACCACAAAGTGATCCAAATATTCCTCGAATACTCAGTTCATCATATCCATGAAGGCAGCAGGAGCATTAGTCAATCCAAAAGACATGACTAGGAATTCATAATGCATGTACCGAGTTCTGAAAGCCGTCTTTAGAATGTCATCAGTTCTAATCTTCAATTGGTGATATCCGGAACGAAGATCAATCTTTGAAAAAAAAATTGCGCCTTGCAACTGGTCAAACAGGTCATCAATGCGAGGCAATGAATATCTATTTTTGATAGTGACATGGTTCAACTCCCAATAATCAATACAAAGTCGCATGCTCCCATCTTTCTTCTTCACGAATAGAACAAGAGCACCCCAAGTAGACATACTAGGACGAATGAAACCGATGTCTAATAATTCTTGCAGTTGGGTCATTAACTCCTGAAGTTCAATAGGAGCCATTCGATATGGGAATTTGGAAATGGGTTTTGTACCGGGTTCAAGGTCGATACAAAATTCAATTTCACGCTCTGGGGGTAGGCCAGGAAGTTCTTTTGGGAATATGTCAGGAAATTCATTAACAATAGAAATATCATTCAAAACTGACGTGTGTTTATTTAGATCCGTGACATGAGCTAAGAAAGCTTAACATCCGTTTTTTAATAAACGAATAACTTTATGGTTTAAGATGACAGTGATGGATTTTAATGGTTTGGTTGCTTGAATTCGCATAATAGGTTGGTTAGGAATATGAAAGCTAACAACCTTACGAAAATAATCAATTCTTGCATGATGAGTAGTTAACCAATCAATCCCTAGAATCATATCAAATGCAAGTATTTTCAAAGAAATAAGAGCGACAGGTAACGTGCGGTTACCAATTTGAATCAAACAAGACTTATAAACCGTGGATGTAATGAAGGTTTCTTCCAACAGAGTTTCAACAGATAAATCAAAGTCTAATTTCTCCGGAGTCAAATTTAAATGTTGAGCACAAGTAGGAGAAATAAAGGAATGGGTAGAACCGGTATCAAATAAAGTATAAAATTTGCTAGAGTTTATGATTAGCTTACCCCTGATCACCTCGTTCGGATTCCTCACTTTTTGGGAGGTTATGACAAACGAACTCTCTTGAACTACCGATTTTGTCTTTTCTGGGACACCCTTAGATGCCTCCATCCCAGCTGGACTTGACTTTGGTGCACGACAAAATCGGGCTAGGTGACCTTCTTTTCCATAATTGTAACATGCTTTGGACTGCATTGTGCAGTTTGTACTTATGTGTCCTTCCCCTCCACATTTGTAACATACGACCGACGGTCGTTCTCCTTCCTTAACAGCGGGTGCTAGTGCTGACGTCTTTCCATATTTGTTAAACCTTCTCTTCTTGAACTTTCCACTCCTATTGTCTTAGCCATGATTACCACCGAAGTGGTTATCATTTCTGGCATGTTGATTCCCTTCACGTTTGTTGTCACCGCTTCGATGATTGCTACCACTGGTATTATCGACTTGTTGGCTGCTCTCTCTTAGTTGGGTTGACTCATTATCGTGCTACAATAACTAAGCCCTATTCACAACATCTGAATACAAACACAATTTATGAGAGATAAGGTATTGACGTATCTCGGGTTTCAAACCTCTTAGAAACATCCACGTCATTCTCTCCTCATTATCAACCAAGTGGGACGCAAATCGAGACAACTCGGCAAACTTAGCTTCGTACTGTGCCACGGTCATATTGTTCTGCTCAAGCTTGATGAACTCCACCTCCTTCATGTGATGAATGCTTTCAGGAAAATACTTATCGTTGAACAATTCTTGGAACTTCTCCCAAGACATCTTCAGTGCGGCAGGTTGAGTACGCTTTACAAATTTCCACTAATAATCTGCCTCTACACGTAACATAAAGGTGGCAAAGGGAACCTTTTGTTCCTCGGAGCATCCCAAGACATCAAATATCTTGTTGATCTGCTTTATCCACGTCTCCGCCTTAAGTGGTTTTGGCTCTCCAAAAAAACTCTGGTGGTCCCAGCTCCTTGAACTGCTTAGCGGTGACCGTCCGAGAGTTGTTAGTGTTTCAACCTGCATTTTGGATAGGAGTCGCTCTCGCCTGATGTTGCATGAATTGCATAAAGCCTCTGAACATACCATCGTTTACCATTTCATCAGTGTTATTGTTTCCATGAGGATTATTGTCTTTCTGTTGCACATTACCCTGGGCATTGATCGTTGGTGACTCAACGGTCTCATGTGATTCATTGTTTATCTCAACATTTTTGGATGCCATTTTCAAATACTGCCACAAAACAAGGGTTAATTAACATATCACATATTATCTCTATACTCTGACCGACCAATTAAATACCAAATAAACTTAGGTAGGTCATACTAGCGAAGGAATTCCCTGTCTCTCCCCTCCTAGTTCTTGTCTCACATCTCAGCCAAGGATCATATCCCTAAGCTTTGATACCAACTGTGACGTCCTCAAAATAGGTACACATCACCCATCTTTGGTCGTCAGATACAAGGTACTGAATATAAATACAAACTAATTATACAACAGTCGTGTAAAATACGATAAAACATAAATTAAGAGTTTTAATAAGAATATTGTCATCTAGACAATATCCACACTCAAAGGAGTCCTCAATACATTTATTGTCACACTATTTAACAGAATAGTGAGGACTACTAATACTATCATCTGGACTATCACTCCATTCCCCGACTAGTCCGGGCTACGTTCTCATTTCCTGAAGAGAACAGTGAAAGAAAGGGGTGAGCTCAACTAGCCTAGTAAGAAATATTATGACTAATGATAATTTATTCTGCATTATCTTAGTCATTATATTTCTTATTGGGCTAGTTGAGCTCACCCCTTTCTTTCACTGTTCTCTTCAGGAAATGAGAACGTAGCCGGGACTAGTCGGGGAACGGAGTGACGATCCAGATGATAGTATTAGTAGTCCTCACTATTCTGTTAAATAGTGTGACAATAAATGTATTGAGGACTCCTTTGACTGTGGATATTGTCTAGATGACAATCTTCTTATTAAAACTCTCAATTTATATTTTATCGTATTTTACACGACTGTTGTATAATTAGTTTGTATTTGTATTCAGTACCTTGTATCTGACGACCCGAGATGGGTGATGTGTACCTATTTTAGGGGCGTCACAGTCAGCACAGATTGAGACACTTTTGAGGAGATTGGACGCTTTTGCAGCACAACGTCGTCAGAGTGTGGCGGTTACTTGTGATTATTGTGCTGGAATCATTCGAGTCATCAACGCATCACCAGTTTCGAGCCGGTACTTTATGGCGGTAATTACCCCAATAATTATGCTTATCCTAATAACTATTATCAGGATTGAGGGTATCACCTAGATTTTTTATGGAGCCATACCCATTAAGATCAATTTTATGCTCCAAGTGCAACATACCCATCGGAGTTCTCATGTCCACCTCCACTACAACAGGAAGAAAATCTAAATTTGGAGGAAATTCTGTCCAAGTTCATATCTTCAGCTGAGGAGAGGAGGATTAGTCAAGAGATATCGAGTCAAAATTTTGCAATAAAACTAGTCAATGCCTTGAACATTTGTCCTCAATACACTTGGCTCTATGACATGGATGGAGAGCCCGAACAAAATCTGTAACTGGATGAGCCACAAGATGTTGAAAGAGAGGAAATAATTGGGAACCAAGAAAAGGAGATCGACGAAGAGTTAACTGTAAGATTCAACGAAGATGAGCCGATTTCATTAGTATCCCATGTGCCTACTCCACCAAAGTTCAAGAATACGGATAGTTTTGCAAAACCATGCCCAATGGGCAGTCATGTCGTCGGCAAAGCTCTTTGTGACATAAGAGCTAGTACAGCTGTGGAGTCATGGTGGGATGAAAAGGAGAAGATAGATGAAGATCCCATTGTGTTTATTAAACTTCAATGCCATAATCTGATCATAGACATAATGGAGAAAACACCTAGTTGTTGGACGCTCTTAATGGGGAACCCATCTACAAAGAGCATGCTAGTTGACTTTAATTCAATGGCCATTACAATTGGGAACCTACCAAAAGAGACATTGTTACTGATGGATGGAGGGTTCCTATATTTTTGTAGGGGAATTGGATAGAGAATTAAAGAAGTCAGGCTAAGACTATAAAACAAGCACTTATTGGGAGTCAATCCAAGTTTAATTTTTAGTTTTTATTTTTATTAGGTTTTATATTAGTAGCTTTGAATTTGCATTTATTTAGGATTTAATAAAATTGCTTCTATCATGGTTTTACAAGTTATTCAAGTCAAATTAAAGTGTGGTGCCCAATTTGTTCCATGTGCCTAGCCTATTCTCCAAACTTAGTGGATAAGGAGGAAGATTGCTATATTTTTAGGGAAGTCCTATGCTTTAATTTTTCTATTTCAGCCATTGAGGACAATGTCTAGTTTAAGTTTGGGGGTATTTTAGTGTCGTATTGCATATAGTTAGTTATTTACATTGTAGTTCGTTATTTTTATGGGTTAACATTATTTTTTTTAGGTTGCATATAATACATGGTAGTTAATTTTATATTCATATATGTGTTGCATTAGTACGTGTTCTTGTAGTATAATTGCATTTTTTTACATGAATATGTGTGATAGGTTGGTGTGGTCTTAGCTCGGCCTATGATATAATTGGTTTTGCATGTTAACTTGAACAGTGTTGATAATTGATGATGAGTTTTAATTTTAAATATGAAGAAAATCTAAGCCTGTCTGAAACTTATGTAACCGGTTAGCACTTAAAGTTTAACTGTTTTAATCTACTTGGTTCAAGGGTTTCATAATTTATTTCTGAGGAAAAATCTTGGTTAAAATTTAAGGAAATTAGTGAACTGGCGATAAAGGTTAGAATGACTTAAAAGCTTGAGTTTGGGGGAATCTATGGGGTATATATATATTAAAAAAAAGAAAAAAAAAGAGAAAAAAAGAAATGATGAAAAGGAAAAAAATAAAAAAGAAAAAAAAGAGAATAAACAACGTGGCATGCTTGTCTAGTTTTGTGGCCTTTGTTACTTGAGTAAGTAAGCCCGAAGGGATTGTCTTTACACCTAGCACCCTAAGGTCTTAATGGTCTGGGAGTCATTGGTCAAAAGCTCGTTAAGGTAACATTAAAAAGCCTAAGGGAATAAGACATTGCACAACCATTAGAATAAAAAATGAATAAAACACGAGAAAAAACAAAAATGCCCTCGTGGTTGAAAAAAAGTATAAATAAATCATGTATTTTCCCTTAGACTTGGTAATTGCTTAGTTTTAACCGGAGTTGTTATGTTCACAAAAGTAACTGAATTAGAACTGAAATTTTCCTTCTAAGAAGTTTGTTATGTGATTATTTTAAACTGTGGTTGGTTAGAATGGTTAACAAGCACACACGCATAACATGGGTGATGACAGGTTTGGATTGGCTAACTGGTTAGAGTTATAGACTTTGATTTGATTGAATATATTGTTTGAGTATCATTGGTATCTTTGAAACCTATTGCTATATATCATACTGATTTATTACTAGGTTTGTAGGTATATTAGGAAGTAGATCATGCATATGCATTCATGTAGATGAGTTAGTTTATTTATTTTTAGTTCTTTTTTGTTTTTGCTTGAGGACAAACTAAGGTTTAAGTTTGGGGGTATTTGATGAGTGGGTTTTTTATGCATTAATTGAGTGCATTTGAGCTTAATCTTTTGGAATTTTTTAAGTGTTTGTGTCTATTCATGCATGTTTTATGTTGTTTTGTAGTAATTAGGATAAAAGTTTCTTGGATCGACGTTTGGGGTTGCTAGATTCGCATTTTCGGCTTGCCATTTATATAGTAGTCACTTCAGAGCCAATTTCAGCATTTCTCCACCCTTATTTTGAAAAACTCAAAAAATTAAAGTTGTATATATACGTCTCCTCTTTACGGAACATCTTGAATCATCAAAATCGGAGTTCGGACGAAGAAGTTATGGTCATTTTCCCAAAGGACATCAGAGAAGAAAATTTTTGAAAAAGAGGCCAGTGCCGGGGCACCTTTTCTTAGCCTATTTCAAGCGCCTGGGCGCTAAAGGGCAGTGTTCCAGCGCCGTGAGCAATGCTGGGGAGCTGGGCTCGAGCCTGGTTAAGTTGGGACGCGTTTTGGGGCTAATTTTGACACTTTATTGACTCCAAATTGAATTGGGTCTCCTCATAAGCTAGAAATTGGACTTGTAACCTATAAATACATGATGGGAGGCATAAAATAAAGGGGGGATTAGATAGATTAGATTAGAGATACACTCCATTAGATTAGAACATAAATCCTAGTTCTTAATTTGCCATTGGAGATTAAAGCAACTTGAAGAACACTAAAGATTCAAAGCAGGAGTGGAAGAGGAGTCTCAAGATTGCTGACAATAGATTTTATTCTCTTCTCTTATCTTAATTTTATCTTTTAATGTTTATTTAATTGTGGATTCTTGATTTCAATTCAATAACAATGAACTAAATTTCTTGTTTAAGATTGCAACGGATCTTATTGCATAGCTTATTTTAGTATGCTTCTCTATTAATTACTGTGACTTATTCTATGGATTGTCTATTATGATTGCGTATAATTGTTTAATTGTCTAGCTAACAATTACCATAATAATTTATATGAATTCGGGAGATGAAATATAGATTAAGATCTGATCATAATAGTATGTGATTGTGTTTTCTACATGGTGTTAGAATTCATAATTTGTATTTAGGATAAGGATATACCTTTATGTCGTATGTAATCTAATAGGGAACTTGTGCTTTAAATCCTCTTTAATTGTAATTCACATAGGAATATAGTGAATTAGTTAATTAGGGTGTTTGATTCAATTCTATCAACTGTGGATTTGGATTAATATGTTTGTGATGCATCAGAAGGTGGTTATAAATACTAATAAATTCCTGATCAACAATCCAGAATAGTGAACATAATTAATAAGAAGTATTTTAATATAAGTGAAGTTGTAATCTGATATCTCCATAACCTGATTTTGAACTAGTGGTGGTAGTATCAGTAGTTTAATTATATATTTTAATTCACAACATTAAATCTATTATTTAAATAAAATTAGTTTGGTTAAGAACTAGTACTTCGTGATTTTTATTAAATAATTTCTCGTGGGAACTATACTTTTCTTATCACTTTATTACTTGTTGACCGTGTAAACTTGCACGTATGTTTTGATTGTGAAATCGATCAACAGCTACCACGTTCACTTTTCCAGGTTGATATTGAATGGTGTGATCGCAATCTTTCAATAGCTCGAGCCAACATTGTTGCCGCATGTATAGTTCCTTTTGGGTGAAGAAATATTTGAGGCTTTTATGATCCGCATAGATCTCCATCTTCTCCCCATACAGATAATGCCTCCAGATTTTTAGTGCAAAAACGATTGCTGCCAACTATAGATCATGCGTAAGATAATTCCTCTCATATTCTTTTAGTTTTCATGAGTCATAGGCTATAAATTTCCCATGTTGCATGAGAACACATCCTAATCCTCTGCCTGAAGCATCACTATAGATGACAAATCCCTCCGAACCAGATGATATTGTCAGAACAGGTGCTGAAATAAGTATTCTCTTGAGTTCTTGAAAACTCTTCTCACATTCCTTGCTCCAACCAAATTTTATATCTTTTCGAGTCAGCTGAGTTTATGGAGTAACGACTCGAGAAAATCCTTCTATGAATCTCCGATAATAACCATCTAAGCCCATAAAGCTACGTACTTCGGTTACTGACTTAGGTTTCTCCCAGCTTTGTATTGCTTCAATCTTCGCTGGATCAACATATATTCCGTGATTTATTATCTCGTGCCCAAGGAATGCTAATTCCTCAAGTCAGAACTTGCATTTCTTTAACTTGGCGTACAACTTGTTTTCACGAAGCTTTTGGAGTATCAGGCTCAAGTATTGCTCATGATCTTCACGGAATTTGGAGTATATGAGGATGTCATCAATAAAGACAACCACAAATGATCCAAATATTCCTTGAATACTTAGTTCATCATATCCATAAAGGCAGCAGGAGCATTAGTCAATTCAAAAGACAGGACTAGGAATTCGTAATGCTTGTACCGAGTTCTAAAATCATTCTTTGGGATGTCATTGATTTTAATCTTTAACTGATTATATCTGAAATGAGGATCGATCTTTGAAAAGAATTTGGCGCCTTGCAACTGGTCAAACAGGTCATCAATGCGTGGTAACGGGTACCTATTTTTTATAATGACATGATTTAACTCCCAATAGTCAATACAAAGTTGCATACTTACATCTTTCTTCTTCACGAATAGAACAGGAGCACCCCAAGGAGACGTGCTAGGACGAATGAAACCGATGTCTAAAAATTCATGTTGTTAAGTTTTTAATTCATGGAGTACAATAGGAGCCTTTCGATATGGGGCTTTGGAAATGGGTTTTGTACTGAGTTCAAGGTCGATAAAAAATTCGATTTCTCGCTCTGGGGGTAGGCCAAGAAGTTCTTCAGGGAATACGTCAGAAAATTCATTAACAATAGAAATATCATTCACAACTGGCGTATTTTTGTTTAACTCCGTGACATGGGCTAAGAAAGCTTGATATCCATTTTTCAACAAATGAATAGCTTTATGGCTTGATATGACAGTGATTGACTTTAGTGGTTTGGTTGCTTGAATTCGTATAATAGGTCAGTTAGGAATATGAAAGCTAACAACCTTATGAAAATAATCAATTTTAGCATGATGAGTAGTTAACCAATCAATGCTTAAAATCACATCGAATGCAAGTATTTTCAAAGAGATAAGATCGACAGGTATGTGAGGGTGCCAATTTGAATCAAACAAGACTTATAAACAGTGGATGTATTGAAGATTTCTCCCAACGGAGTTTTAACAGATAAGTCAAAGTCTAATTTCTCCGGAGTTAAGTTTAAACGTTGAGCGCAAGTAGGAGAAATAAAACAATGGGTAGAACCAATATCAAATAAGGTATAGACTTCGTAAGAGTTTATGACTAGCTTACCCGTGATGAATTCGTTCGGGTTCCTCGCTTTTTGAGAGGTCATGACAAACGCTCTCCCTTAAACTACCGGATTTAACTTCTCTGGGATGGCCTTTGGTGACTCCGTCCCCGCTGGACTTGACTTCACTACACGATAAAATCGGGCTAGGTGACCTTCTCTTCCGTAATTATAACATGTTTTGGACTGCTGCGGATAGTTTGGATTGATGTGTCCCTCCTCTCTGCATTTGTAACATATAACCAGTGGTCGTTCTCCTTCCTTAATAACAGGTGTTGGTGCTGATGTCTTTCCATCATTATTGAATCTCCTCTTCTTGAAATTTCCACTTCTATTATCTTGGCCATGATTACCACCGAATTGGTTACCATTTCTGGCTTACTGATTTTCTCCACGTTTATTGTCACCACTTCGATGACTGCTACCACTGGTATTATTGGCTGCTCTCTCTTGGTTGGGTTGACTCATTATCGCGCTCCAATAATTGAGCCTTATTCATAACATCTGAATACAAGCAAAGTTTGTGAGAAATGAGGTATTGACGTATCTCGGGTTTCTAACCTCGCAGAAACATTCGTGTAATTCTCTCGTCACTATCAACCAAATGGGATGCAAATCAGGACAACTCGGCAAACTTAACCTTGTACTGCAATACGGTCATATTGTTTTGTTCCATCTTGATGAACTCTACCTCCTCCATGTGATGAATACTTTCGGGAAATTACTTGTCGTTGAACAATTCTTGGAACTTCTCCCAAGACATCTTAAGTGTGACAGGCTGAGTACGCTTTACAGATTCCCATCAGTAATCTGCCTCTCTTCGCAACATGAAGGTGGAAAAGAGAATCTTTTGCTCTTCGGAGCATCCCAAGACATCAAATATCTTGGTGATCTGCTTTATCCATGTCTCCGCCTTAAGTTGTTCTGGCTTTTTCAAAAACTCCGATGGTCCCAGCTCCTTGAACTTCTTAGCGATGACCATCCGTGAGTTGACAGTGTTTTCACTTGTATTTTGGACAGGAGTCTCTCTCGCCTGATGTTGCATAAATTGCAGAAAGCCTTTGAACATCCCATCGTTCATTATTTGGTCGGTGTTGTTGTTCATCTGATGATTATTTCTTTCTAGTTGCACATTATCCTAGGTATTGATCAGTGTTGACTAAACGGTCTCAAGTGCTCCATTGCTTAACTCGACATTTTAAGATGCCATTTTTCAAACACTACGACAAAACAAGGGTTAATTGACATACCACATATTATGCCACATATTATCCCTATATTATGATCGACCTATTAAATAACAAATAAATTTAGGTAGGTTATACTAGCGAAGGATTTCCCCATCTCTCCCCCTAGTTCTAGTCTCACATCTTAGCTAGGAATCATATCCCTAAGCTTTGATACCAACTGTGACGCCCCAAAATAGGTATACATTGTGAGACCCCGAATTTTATGAAATGAAAGTATTCAATTTTCTTATAATTATTCTATTTAGTAAATAGTTAAATTGATAAAAGTTTAAAGTTAAGGGTGATATTTGAAAATTTTTCAAAGTACGCAAGTTGTCATAAAATAACCAGTAGTAAAATTACAGTAATACGCGTGATTACATAGTAGCACACGGTATTAATTATTGATGCTTACGTGAGAAGTCACTCAGTTATACTCAATTATTGTTACAGTAATTGCTGCATCATATCTCTCATATTATTGATTCAATTATTGTCACAGTATCATCTGCATAATATGTTATATTATTAAATCAATAATTGAGATGACAAAGTTATTCATATTATTATTTGCAATATTGACAATGTCTAGAAGTTCTGTCAAGGAAAGGTTAGGTCATCTAATTGCGCGCCAATAGGGAGAAATCCTTATCGGAAAGTCCCCTCTTTCCTGGGAACGACCTGGTTGTTAAATATTGTGAGTTATAATATTAATGATGAATAAGTTCTTATTGATTAAAGATGATTTGATAGTTCTATTGTGTTGAAATTATTAGTGTTAATGAAAATCGACATTTATTTCGATAATAATTGATGTCTGGATGTTATATTGACCAATCGTGTAATTAACCAGATAAATGAGCAATTAATTGCTATTGATTCACATGATTATAACTATTTATTCACATGTATGTACTATTGATTCACATTCATTTGTTATTAGGGGAGTTGGTGCAAGATTGATAATACTTGCATGACTAAATTAGAAATGGAGGTATAGTTGAATGTACTATACTATAATTAATTTTTTCACATGTTTAGAACTATTGAGTCACATGATTTACTATTGATTCACATGATTTACTATTAGGGGGGTGGAGCAAGTTTGATAATACTTGGATGACTAAATTAAAATGAAGAAAAAGAGGAAGGTATTATACTGTAATATTTCAAGCCCCAAAATGTGCAATTATTAAAACTATATTTTCCTATAAATAGAAGCTCATTCTTCCTTCATTTCTCACCAATTCACTAAAGCTATAGAGCAATTATTATAGAGAGAAATTATAGAGAGAAAGAAGAAGAGAAGTCTGCTACCTCACTATTCCAGTATCCAGTTTTCTTCTAAGGTAAGGGGTATTATTCTTTCGTATTCATGAAGAGAGTTATTTTCTTTCAATACTCGTAAGGGTAGTTATTCCATTCTTTATTATTATGTTGGAATAACATGTCTATGCGAAGTACCGCATACATGGTGAAATTCTTCTATTATTCCATTCTTTATTATTTTGTTGGGATAACCTATCTGTGCGGTTTATTGCATGTCTGGTGAATTCTGTTGTTATTCCATTCTTTATTATTCTGTTGGAATATCCTGTCTGTGTGGATTACGCATGACCTGGTTCCATTCTTTATTATTTTGTTGGAATAACCTGTCTGTGCGATCAATCGCATGCCTGGTGAATTCTGTTGTTATTCCATTCTTTATTATTATGTTTGAATATCCTGTCTGTGCGGATTACGCATGACCTGGTTCCATTCTTTATTATTTTGTTGGGAATAACCTATCTGTACGGTCTATCGCATGCATGGTGAATTCTTCTGTTATTTCATTCTTTATTATTCTGTTGGAATAACCTGTCTATGTGGATTATCGCATGCATGGTGAATGATCTCTTGTATTCATTCCTTATTAAATTGTGAAAATGATCTGTTACGTGGATTACCGCATAGCGGGCGAAAATCCATTTGCATTTTTGTAATTTTTCTGACCATCAAAAATTCTGGAAAAAATTAAAATGATTATTTGTTGAGTTTTCTAGATTATGTCAAAAAATGACGATATTTGGATGTATAGATTAGGAGTTATGAATTTTATAGGAAAAGACTATTTTAAAATTAAACCCTTATAACTCCTTGTGGTTTACTCCAAAATTAGTGAAATTTTTATTGGGAGTACAAGTATATAACATGAGTATACCCTATAAATTTCGGAATTTTTGGACAAACGTACAATTTATGATTAATGTCTAAATATTCAGCAGTTTTGGCCATATGAAAAGTAGTAAATGAATTTTAAAAATTCTGAGAAAAATATATGCTCAATATGGGACTATATTCTGCTAAATTCCAGAAAAGAAATATTTTTAGAACTGATTTGGTATTTTTCACGAAAATAAACTAGTTATGAGTAAATAAATTAAATATGTTATGTGAAGTAACAAAATTAGAAAATAGGATTTTATGGATTGAGAATCCTATATAGGGTATATACAAATTTTTGATGAGGAATTTGATCATTGGTGATGAAATCTTATGAGTATGGCATTTTTGAATGATTAAATGCATTATTTGGTAAAGTGTAAACAATTGAAATAAATTATTTATAAGTTTAAGAAGTGAATAAAATATTATTATAATATTAATAATATTAGATTATGAGTTTATTAAGTGATTGATAATATTTGGATAAATTTAAAGTCTTTAATATTTATTCTTGATTACGTTTGATTAATGTTTATATCATTGTCATCATCCTCATGTTTATATTGTGATGAAAGTCATCTTTGGCTTACGTGCATAGATGGACTGTTGATTATTGGTTTTACAGTTGTATATCTTTGGCTTACGTGCATAGATGGACTGTTGATTATTGGTTTTATAGTTGTATATCTTTGGCTTACGTGCAAAGATGGACAGGTGTATGACATGATCATGACCACTGGTGATAATAACGAATATTATTGGCCCGTAGTGCATGGATAATTCTATGATGTGATTGGCAGGATCATGACCATTAGTTAACAGTTGAATGTCTTTGGCCGTAGTGCACTGACAGACAATTGATTGGTATGATCATGACCATTGGTTTTATAGTTGAATATCTTTGGCCCGTAGTGTAAAGGTAGACAACTGATTGATATGATCATTGTTATTACATTTGAATATCTTTAGCCTTTGTGGTAAGGATATTGAGTAAATGTTCTATTAAGCCTTTGTGGCAAGGAGAAACTGTTGATTTACATGATTATAAATATAAATTGTGGATTTAATTATAATCTTTAGTGGTTCAGGTGAAGACAGATGATGATAGTTCTTTTTGTCTTGGGTATAACAAAGAACTATTGATGAGTATTACAGGAATAAAATATTAATGATGGACTTTTAATCTAGAGGAGATAATAGGCATTATGTTCTACTTGACTCTTCCAATGGATTGCTTATTCCGCTGCAGTTAAACTTGATGTTTATTGTATTTTATCAGTTTAACACTGTTGAAGGCTAAGGATAATTTATTCTGCATTATCTTAGTCATAAAATTTTTTACTGGGCTAGTTAAGCTCACCCTTTGCTTTCATTGTTCTCTTCAGAAAATGAGAATATAGCTGGGACTAGTTGGGGAATGGAGTGACGGTCCAGATGGTTGCATTAGTAGTCCTCACTATTCTATAAAATAGTGTGACAATAAATATAATGAGGACTCCATTGAATATAGATATTGTCTAGAAGACAATATTCTTGTTTAAACTCTCAGCTATGTTTTGTCGTATTTTTACACGACAGTTGCATAATTAAGTTTGTATTTGATTTATGTAATGTGATATCTGGCGACTCAAGATGGGTGATGTATACCTGTTTTGGGGGCGTCACATACATCACCTATTTTGAGTCGTCAAATACATGGTACAGAAATCAAATATAACTTAATTATACAATTGTCGTGCATAATACGACAACACAATAGCTGAGAGTTGATACGAATATTATCTCATAAACAATATCCAAACTCAAATTTAAATTTTTATTATATTTATTATCACACTATTTTCTAGAATAGTGAAGACTACTATGGCAACCATCTCGGAACATCACTCCGTTCCCCGACTAGTCCCGACTACGTTCTTATTTTCTGAAGAGAACTATGAAAGCAAAAGGGTGAGCTTTACTAGTCCAGTAAGAAATATTATGACTAAGATAATGCAAAATAAATTATCGTTAGCCTTCAATAGTGTTAAACTAATAAAATATAATGAACATCAAGTTTAACTGCAGCGGAACAAGCAATCCATTAGAAGAGTCAAGTAGAGCATGATATCTACTATCTTATATGATTTAAAAAGTTTATCATCAATTTTATCGCTGAGACTCAGCTTAATAAATAAATCACATCACTGAAATGTCCCTGCACTACGGGTCAAGAATATTCATTAGTATCACGTCCACAAATTATCCATGCACTACGGCCAAGGATATTCGTGTTATCGCCAATGGTCATGATTATGCCAACAACTGTCCATCAATGCACTACAGGCTAATGAGGACTTTTACCACATCATTTGTAACATTACAGGTCATGATTATACAAAATAATCCATGGTCATAATCATATCGATCAACAGTCCATCTATGCACTACGGACCAAAGATGACTTTTACCACATCATAAGCATGAAGATGATGATAATGATATATGAATTCAATTAAAAGAAAACAAAGGATAAATATTTAAAGATTTATAATTTAATTTATCCAGAATTCTAAAAATGTCCAAATTGTCAATATGATATTGCTTTGTGGGATAAAATTCAAGAATAATATTGTATCAAAAATAATTTGGACCGAAAAAAATTAATTTTTATCATGAATAGCACCCCGGGTGAATAGTATACGAGTGAATAATACCCCATGAATAGTACTTCGGGAATATTACCCCGTGAATAGTACTCCGGTATGAAAAACTTAAAACTTATCAAGAATGTTCAGAATAATATTTTCATGAAAATATACTGGATGAAGTGCAAATTTAAAGTCTAATTTCATGGAGTATAGAAGCCAAAACTTAACAAAATGAGTGTAGAATTCTGAATCTGAAACGAAATAATATTACTTACATACTACAGAGTATGAAAGAAAATATTATTTCTTACGAGCATTGAACAAAAATAATATTCATTACCTTAAAAAGGAGAGTATTCCAACTGGTATAGCGAGAATATTCTTGAAGAAAATTTGAACTTTTTTCTATACTCATAGCTTCCTTAAACTCTAAAGAAACACGCTCAATATTATAGAAGAAGAATTCTCTGATTCTGGTGTGATTTTCAATTCTAAACTAAGCATCCTATTTATAGGAGAATAGAAGGGGTACTGTTAAGGAAAATCACGGACGCAACAGTGGGAGTCACGGGCGAATTTCAAATTCGTCTGATAAATTTCATTCTTTACTATGCAAATACTATGTATAATAAAAAATAATATATTTTATTTTTCATAAAAATTAAAACTTATTATAATATATATTATATATATATACTCCTTCGATTTCAAACCATCCCTTTCTCTTTTCTTTCCCGTGATTCCTTTCCATTTTATTTTTTCTTCTACACGTGGACCCCACATGTGGCCCTGCCTCTTATTATATATAAATATATACCGAATAATTTTGTACCGATTATTTTAAAAAATGAGTAAGTGAGGGGTCCATATAATATGCCAAAATTTAAAACAAATACTTCATAAAAATTTTCTCAATATTTTTAACAACATTTATTCATCATTATTATAACCCGCAATATTAACAACCAGATCGTTCCCAGGAAAGAGGGGCTTTTCGATAAGAATTTCTCTCTATTGACTTGCATTTAGGTGACCAAATCCCTTTCTTGGATAGAACTTTCTAGACATTGTTAATTATGCAAATAATAATATGAATAATTTATCATCTAAATTATTAATTTAATAATATAAAATATTGTGTAGATGATACTGTGACAATAATAGAATCAATAATGTGAGATATTATGCATCAATTACTGTAGCAATAATTGAGTATAACTGAGTGACTTCTCACGTAAGCATCAATAATCAATACAGTGTGCTACTATGCAACTACACATATTACTGTACTTTTTATCACCGGGTATTTCAACAGTTAACGGTAAAACTTTCGCCGTTATTTTTATAGAAAGATATTTCTGTCGTTTTTTAACTCCGACGATAGTTTCGTTGCGGGGTCCACCAATGATTGTGCCGTCGTACGAATATTCCCTGTTAAAACGAATATTCCCCGACCAACCGAATATTTTATAACAACTTGTTTACTTTGTAAAATTTATAAATATTACTTACAACTATAACATTATATCAAATCCACACCATAATATTCAAAAATATATTTCGAAAAAAATTTAATCTTTATTTATGAAATTTAGGGTCTTACACCCACCTCAACCCCAACCCCAACCCCAACCCCAACCCCAACCCCATCCCCATCCCCATCCCCATCCCCAACCTCCAAAAAAGTAATATTTACTGATAATGATAATGTACACCCCCACACATCCCACTCCCACCCCCACCCACCCACCCCCCACCCACCATTACCAAAAAAATAATATTTAGTGATTATATATATACCTCCCCCCAACCTCCCCTCTCCCCTCCTCTCCCTCCCCCTCCCCCTCCCCCTCCCCCAAAAAATAATAATAATATTTAGTATTTGTACTAGTAAGTTTTAAGTTACCAGTAATAATAACACAAATTGTAGGATGTTATGGTCATTTAAAAAAAAATGTTGAGGTAAATTTTGTGTAGCAATTTTTAATCCCAAATGGTAGGGATTATAATACAAGGTAGAACATGGTATTAAATAATCTCACATCTTAAGCTATTTTATAATCCCTATAGTCCCAAATTCAAATTTAAAAATAAACAATACTTGAAATTAATAGTACTATCCAAAGTGTAATCTTTGCAAACAAACATAGCCAGTGTTTTAATGAAAATTGGACATAATAGGTTGAATGTTGGTACCATGCATAACAATTGTCAATACAACCGGAATGGTGAAATCGGACAGAACACATACAAAAGAGAGATGGAGTACTGGGTGAGAAGACATAGTAACAAGTAACAAAAGTCTGCAAAATTATATCTTCTTGTTTGATTAGACTTGTGCAGTTCTGTATGTCAAAATTGTCATATGGACAACTGCATTTCACAAGACACGAGACTCACCAAGTTACAAAACTTTTTCTAAACCTTCTTGAGAATAGATACAGTACAATGACTCTTTACAAGGGTTGGGTAATGCACCTTCATCTCTATTCTCAAGAAGCTCAAAATACCTGCACTGATGATTACTGCAATAAATCCTCCCTGCCTTGCTCCATCCTGTATGCACAAAAGAGCAGCCAAACCCAAATGGTTTAAAAATTTGAATGTACATCCACTGAAGTTAGAAGCGAGAGGTGAAAGGTTCCTGCTCTGAAAGAATAGGTCAACAACCGATCTGCTGCTGCATATCTGACACTTTGAAGCTTCTTCAAGCAGACGAGAATTCTTGGCTCATTTTCCGGCATAATTATAGCCCTTCGAAAGTAATTGATTGAACCAGATGAAAGGAAGGCATTCACCATGTGAAATTAGATAGAATATAAATGCCACATATGCAGCAGTCCCCATACAGACAAAAAATCCAAACAGTACCCCGTTAACTTCGGAAATGAAAAAATCCAGCAAAAGATATCCATTGATCACCATCACCAGGGCAGCCACAGTCCACGCAACTCTCTACAGCAGAAGTCAAACAGAAATAATAAAAAAATAGGAAGAGGTAGATTAGTTTCCATAATATGGCAGTCCATTTAATCAAATTATTTATAATGCACATTGATCTTTGTAACCACAATTCAAAGAAAATAGAAGCAATTTGTGTTATTTCCAATTTATTTTCTCACTGAAGGAGATTACGTTTTGTTCATGAAAATAAACATTGTTCATTGGACATATAACACAAAAAAGTGAAAATATGCTTGTTTTGACTATATCTCAACCAGTGTTGGTTATATCTCAATTAATTTTGAGTATATCTTTTTACAAGGATATTCCTAGCTTACCACACTCTTAATAAACATATTTCGTACCAACCAGTGGCAGACCCAAGCATGGGGCAGGGGGGCACCTGTCCCCACTGAAATTTTAGGGGGTTAGGGGGTCAACATAAAAAAAACTTAAATGAGGGGGTGTTAAATGAAATTGTTATGTTTGATACTTCCTCCGTCCCTTAATATAAGTCGTTTTAGAGTTGTACACAAGTATTAAAGAAATGATTGTATAGCATTAAATATAATATCTATTGTCTATATTGTCCTTGTATTGAAAAAAGAGAATTTTATTTATTGGGCAAAAAATAACGAGAGAACCAAAGTTATATTTAATACTTGGAGTAATATTGAAAACTAAACAATTAATGCTTACTTGAAATCTTCAAACGACTTATATTAAGGGACAAAAACACTTCTCTAAAACGACTTATATTAAGGGATATAGAGAGTATAAAAAATTATTCTAATAAAGTCTAAAAACAAGGGATATTGACTAAAAGTATTCAGGGGATAATGAGATTGGTCTTGGCACCTTCCTCAAATAATTTTTTTTTCATTTGGTCCATTTCTTTTTCTTTTTTGATAAATGATAAAACATAGGTTGAACTAAAGATATACTTAAAATTATTATTTAAATATATTTGTTTCCATTTATAAAAAAATTTGTGCTTTTTATTGTTTTAAAATATTTTTAGTTGATTTAAGTATTAAAAAATATAAATAAATAATTATATTTTGATTTAAATGTCAACTAAGATACACGTGATTATATTTTGTGAAATGATATTTTTTTCTTTAATATTTTCTTTTGAATCCACTGAATTGTGAGGCTGGATCCGCCCCTGATACCAACTAGGAAGAAACCTAGCCCTACCGTATTTTGTACCACAAAAAGTATAATTTTTCGTTTCCATTTTGTTTCACGTACCACATCGAACCACAATTTTGGTAATATTGGTTTGAAATTTAACTACAACTTTAATAACCGATGTCTCAACACCTGAAACCAGTGTTAAGAACAACTGCTTGTTGCATTGTAATACAATGCCAACTCTATATACTTCTCAAGTTGTTTTTCTTGATGGTTGGAATGCCAGTAACTAAAAGACCTCATCACAAATATATTTGGTGGCAACATGCTCTTGGCAGACCTGGAAAAAAAGGGTCAACATGACCCATGACGTACATGATGGATTCTCACCATTAAGACAGATTTTTGTCAATGAAACAACTGGCCCAACCCTGCAGACCTAGTAATTCATATTTCATACCATGCAAGTTGGTAATGCCAATCTTGGCATTAAGATTTGTGGGATCCTCATCTCTAGGAGCTGCATATATTCGACTGAGATGCCAATTGTAACAGCCAGTTTGAGAACCCTCTCAACTGCAGTTCACACTTGTTCTTTTTCTCCCCCCAATTTGGCCAACCATTTCCATTTCTGTCCTAGTTTTCTCTGGCTTCTCTTCCTAGGCAACCCCCAATGAGAAACCGATATTAATCCCTGTGATTCTAGGGACTGATTCAGGGATACTTTTTTCTTTATATTAACTCGGGAAGAACTTTTCTGGTTATTTTACTATACTAGTCCAACAAGGCAATCAACAACACTATTAGATTGAAATAATGACCAGCAGGGTCTTTTAGTTTCTGATTTTTCAGTTTGGCGGCCGCGGGAGGCGGTAGGGGGGGGGGATGTGAACCCAAAAAGTTATGACAATGGGGTTAAGTGCATGTCATGTTCCCTTGAAAACCAAAGGAAATAATATACATGGAACAAGTTCTTAAAGAATAAAGGTGTCAAAATTCAACACTAAAAGTTGGTAAGTTAAATCCCTATCATATAGAGATTGATTAATTATGGGTGATCATTTTCTTTACAGTACTTCGGCAGGATTTTTTGGATCATTTGTTTAGTATAGTTTAAAATGTTGATCAACAACAATTGTAGATTGAATCAAAGCCCAGTATATTCTTTATTTCTGATCTTTCATCTTGGCTCTGTCCTGAAGTTTTGAATTTTGGCAAGGGAGTTGCATGTATTGTTCTTTTGATGTCCAAAATCCAATTAAGGAAATTATAGACATGGAACAAGTTCTTAAGGAATAAAGTTAATAGTTCAATACGTTAAGAATTTTACATATGCACCCCGCATATTAGATAACAGTAGTATTTCTAAAAAAATCATCTATTTATTTATTTCCATCTATTTCATTCTTTTTATTTTATTTATGTTATTCTTTTCTTATTGTTATTGTTCCAGTTTTTTTATTTTTCCCATAGTTTTTCTACTTTTTGCTTCAATATCTAACAATTTTAAAGAGTTACGTTGGGCAATTGCCCACCATATTATGCAAAGGCTATATCCTTCCTTTGTTCTGTACATGAACAGAAGCAAGACAAGCTGTCCTACTAAAAACATTCAAGGGCAAAAGTGCTCATAATATGTCATGCTGTTAATTGTTATTTATAAACACTTGGCAAGGCCAATTGACACAAACAAATAGAAGAGCAGTTTAATAAACATCTTACCTCTAGGGTAGGACCAATTTTGAAAACTCCCATGACCTTCTCCTTGGCCACCAACGTAAGAAGTGGTATAAGAGCAAATGGAATCTGTATAGATTGAAGCACATTAAGCCATTCATTCAGAACATCAAGTGAAGCTTCAGATCTGTTAAAAACAAGAGCTACAATTATGGTTGGCACAATCGCACAACTTCTAGTGATCAATGCTCTCAGCCATTTTTTCAAACGAAGGTTGAGGAAACCTCCCATGATGAACTGTCCAGCATAAGTACCAGTGATGGTGCTACTTTGGCCCGCTGCCAATAACCCAATACCCCAAATATAGAGTATAGGCAATGAACCACCACCATACTTTTCTTGGAGATACTGTCCTGCATTTACAAGGCCAATACTATTGGCCTGTTTAGTACCATAGAATCCCTTAGCAAAAACAGTTGTAACGAACAAATTGATCATGAAGGAGACGAAAAGGGCAGCAGAGGACTCGATTGTATAATAATTAACTGCCTCTTGAACCCGCCCTTTCTTGCTGGGGTCAATCTTTCTCGACTGTACTAATGCGGAATGTAAGAATACATTGTGAGGCATAATAACACAACCTACAACTCCCACAGCCTGTCGTATGGTTCTTGAGCTAAGTTTTGGAACCAAAAGACCTGCAAATATCATTAGGCTGATAACTATAAGAGACATGAACTAACCAGTAATTAAACAAAAAAAAGGAACAATTGAGAGTAAAACACATCAAAAGGCAGACCTATTAGAAGTTCCTTTCCACTAGGCTGTGTGTCAGCAAACATCCAGGCAAACGAGAGTCCCATAGTTGATATAAGAACCGCAAAAACAGCCTCTAATTTCCTCACTCCATAATTCTCAAGAAGTAAGAATATGAAACTGTTCCAGAAGGAAACACAGGATCACCATCAGCCAGCAGTATGAACATCCACAATTTAAGAACAAAGTGTAAAAATGCTAAGCTACCAACTACTAAATAAGATACTGAATTCTAAGACCCAGAAATGGCATAAGAATGAACTATAAATAAAAATTTAAAAATTAACACACCAAAATCTTTAGTGGGTAAAATGTTTAAAAACAAACCAATAACTTTTATGCACCAATAAATACATGAGAAAGGAAGAAACTTTAAAAATTAGAAAAGTAAACACCAGCAGAAACAAAATAATCCCCGAAAAAAATCCTACTTTCTCGATGATTTTCATTAAGTGAAATCAAGATTCCATTATGACAAAGCCTATAAGTTAAGTTGAACGTGCCTTAACTGTACCGGTATTATTTTATGGATAAAAACTGATCAAATCACTTACTTTTGGCAAGTGCTCAGTAAAATAATTTACCAAAAAGCAAAAGTATAATCTTTTTCCATGAAAACTTTCCATTAACTAATTAAAAAGAAAAATTATAGTATCCATCTCTAGCTATATTCAGAGTCTAACAAAGAAACTTAAGAAAATCATAATTCAATAGGATTTAATCCTCATAATTCATACCACAATAAAAAATAATCATAATAAAAAAGGAGCAAAGATTAAGCAGAAGGGGAAACTTAATTACCAATCAGAAGCAGTAATCACAACTCCAGCCCAAAGAGGCAAAACCCCACGACTAAGAATCTGAATAGCAATTGCACTCCCAATCACCTCCTGAATATCCGCCCCAATCAATGCCACCTCCGCCATAAACCACAACAACAACCCGGCCCAATACGGATACTCTTCCCTACAGAGCTCCGCTAAGTGACGACCTGTCGCCACCCCTACCCGCGCCGACAAAAGCTGGATCATCAGGCCCATACCCGTGGCCCACATCAACAACCACAACAACGAGTACCCGGCAATTGCACCTGCCTGCAAATCCCCTTCCAGATTTCCAGGATCCAAAAACGCTATGCTCATCAAGAATCCCGGCCCGGTAAATAACCATAGCTTCTTCCAGGAGAACGGTGGAGCCACAGCGTAATCAAGATCGTCCGTCGATTCAGATTCTAAATCGACAATCAGGATCTTTTCCTGAGACTCGTAGGCGACTTCATCTTCAGTGTCGCCGTCCAACGGCAGGGCCAACGACGATTGCGAGGATAATAACCGGCGAGCTTCTTCGTCTTTGGGGGCTGCGACTGTATTGCCATCTGATGGAGGTGAGCTCATTGTATAATTTTTTCGTCGAGAGTCGCCGGAATTTTCTAATTCGCGGCGGCGTACGTTAGAAAGAGAAGTATTTACGGTGGTCCGAAATTGAAGATCAGTTGTTGTGCTCGTGGACGGTGCTTTATTTATAAATTGGTCAAAGAGTTTTGATCCTCTGCGGTGACGATTAACACGATGAGAGAGAAGCGCTAATGGAACAATCACACTTAGGAAGAAAGTTGGGTATTTCTGTCATTTGAGATTATTAGAGACATTTGTGATATAAGACTAACTAACTGATATCTGTGACATTTGTGATATCTGGTGACTCCCGCAATCAAACGGAAAATGAAATTTTTTGGGATGTTTGGCTACAAGGCTACGGCAATGCCAAACTTGGATAGGCCTATCAGGTAGTAGAATAAATTTGTGTAATCGGGGAAGGATTTTAACAGCTAATTTTGACGTCTCAACTATGGGAAAAAGTCAATTTCTAATTATATCATATAGTAGAATTTTACGTAAAGTTTGACATCGGAAGTCTAATTTTCTTTTTTCTTTTTCGAAAAAATAATTTAAATATGTAATTTAATGTGATGTGAAATAACAAGACTAAAATAAAACTTAAACTCGATATATGCTACTCCCTCCGTCCCAAATTAACTGCTCAATTTTGACTTTTTTAAATCAAATTGACTATTTTTAGAATTAATAATTAAGCATATATAAATATATTTCTAAAATTATAAAAATTAGGATTAGTAATAAATTGTATATACTTTCTTTTGGTTATAATCTCTTCACCTATATTTTAGCAAAAATAGTAAAAAAATTAGTTTTAAAAATGGTCAATTTGACTTTAAAAAGTCAAAACTGAGCAGTTAATTTGGGACGGAGGGAGTATTACGCAAACAGTCAAAATTTTAAGAATTGGACACAAATAATTTTGTTATATATTTGTTATATTCTTCTATATATATTTGCTATATATATATACTAGCGGGGTACCGTGCCTCCGGCACTGTATGAACAATATAATTTATCTCAAACTTTGAACGACCAAAATAATTTATTGAGTAAGCGGAAAATTTAAAGTCATTTGTATTTTATTAAATTATTATTAGATTATTAGATAGATAGATGTATTTTATTAGATAGATGTATGAACGGTGAGATTTATCCCAAACTTTGGACGGCCCAGATAATTTATTGAGTGAGCGGGAAATTCAAAATCATTTGTATTTTATTAGACAGATTTATTAAATTATTATTAGATTATTAGATAGATAGATGTATTTTATTAGATAGATGTATGAACGGTGGGATTTATCCCAAACTTTGGACGACCCAGATGATTTATTGAGTGAGCGAAAAATTCAAAATCATTTGTATTTTATTATATATATATATATATATATATATATATATATATATATATATATATATTTGCTCAGTTGTTTGGAGTTTCATAATTGTTATGATTAGCTGTGGCTTGTTGTGTTTGTAAAATAGTAGCGTTTGGATTGGAGTAATGAAGATAGGAATAGAATTACTCATTCCTATGAAATATAAAAAATTGTGTTTGATTACGTTTCAAATGGATTGAACCATTCTTATTTCTTCTAAATTTATGAATTTTATTCTTTGGGAGAGGGGGGAGTATGGAATAACTCAATCCAACTATAATGGAATAAAACATTCTATTTTCCATTCAATTCTTTCAATCCAAGCGATAACATAAATGTTGGATGTATGTTTATATTTGATATTGAAGTTTTCTATGGTTTTATCAATTAATCTATCTAATAAAATACAAATAATTTTGAATTTCCCGCTCACTCAATAAATCATCTGGACCGTTCAAAGTTTGAGATAAATCTCATCGTTTATACAGTGCCGGAGGCACGGGACCCAACTTGTAATAATAATAACAATTAATATTATTATTCCTGTGCTCTTAAACACTATAATCAAAGTGGAGATTTTAAATATCATTTTTATGAACAAAGTTAGAGTTCCATATCTACCATATTGTTGACAGGACTTGCAAATAATTCCCAATTCTCTAAGGTTTTCATTCTTAAAGGATTATTTGGACATTATTATTTTGCTAGTTTTATAGGATTCCCTCAAATATAGTACCTATTTGTCATTTAGGTAAGAGTTGTGGAATTCGCAATTCTTTTTTTTTTTTTGCAAAAATAACAATTTCAGTGTTTTCGAATCGTTGATATTGGGTAACAAAATTAAAAATACAATTCGAATTTTGAGATCAAACAGACGGTTTATTAAACTTCAAAATTGCTATGACTCATAAAAATTTAGAATGAAATAAATTTTGTGATTAATAATTTTTTTATTATATACTATACAATTGTAATAATTATATTAACTAAACTTAAATAAATTTACATTAATTTAAAGTTTAATATAATGTGGTCCGATTTCAAAAATCAAATTATATTTTTAATTTTGGAAAATAGGGTATTATTGAATTTGGAGAGTAATATTGAATTTGGAATGTGCTTGTTTTGTCATTAAACACTACTAGTCTACTAGTCACTAGTGCTTATCGTATGGATGGGAGCTTTGCAATTCACCTTACAATTGTTGGCCACTAAATGGCACCTTCCAATTTTTGACTTATTAGCCCAAAAAGTTCTCTCAACTAATAAAACCTTTTTTTTATTTAAAAAAATCGTTATGCTCTCAGAGAAGAGTGTTTAGTATGAATTTAATTTTAATTAATTGACTAATATAGTATTGACACGCAGATCGTGAGGTGATTTTTGTTTTACATGTCAATACTGTATTGATCAATTGATTAACTTTATGATTAAGTTAATTTCATAATAATTGGATTCGTCATAAAGGTATTCCAAAAACACACGAGATTAACAGAGCAAGTTCTATTCCACCCAAACCTCAAATTAAAGTATTAGTTTGTTGTAGTAATAATCAATACGTTTTCTTAATTCCATAAAAAAATAAAGGAGAAAAAAGAAAGAAAGAAAATACTAGTCCTGTGACATTTTTTAGGGACAGTCACTATCCTTATTATTGTATGTATGAGAGATATAGGTAACGCTGTAAAATGAACGAACAGTTTGGACTCGATTCGTACTCGCTCGACTAAAAATTCGATAAAATTGACATTCTGTTCAAGTTCAAGTAATATAAGATTAGGTTGCATGTATATAACACATAATTCCATTGTAATATCAATAACATACAAAAGCATACAATTTTGTGCAAGACAAATGTAACTCTTTTTTTTAAAAAAAAGAAAAATTTGATAATTAAATAATGACTCTAACGCTCTGTTTCTGAGTTTTAAAATAGACAAAAAAGAAAAGAAATGAACGGAAAATTTAAGTTTTCTTTCTAATTTTTATGTTTCCGAGTTTTTTAATAAACAGAAAAGAAAATAAATGGATAGAAAACTTGGCCACTTTTCCTTTCAAAGTTTTCCGTCCAAAATTTGTCTGATTTGGACGGAAAAGAAATTGGAATAAGTAATATTTTTATATTTCTCATATTATCCTCAACTTTTAATATAATAAATTTTAAATTATAACTCATGTCCTCAATTTTAAATTTTTTATTTTTTTCTATTAAAAACTCAGAAACAACACAAAGAAAAACTTCAAGTTTTCTATCTTTTCTTTTCTGTTCTAATTTAAATTTTCTATTTAATTAATTATGAGTTGAATGCATCTTATTTAACAAAAAGAAGGATATTTCTTCCTCATTATCCAACAACAATCACTTATATGGACACCCAAAGAAAAGCATTTACTGGCATCTCAAACCACAGCCACTGGTTTAGTTTTAGAGTCAGCACATGCAACTTAGTGGGAATTGAAGAGAACGGTACCATTAGGCCTATGCATATATATATATATGATCGGTTCTAAGCTTGCTCATACGAGATTCTCTTTCTGGCTAGCTTTATCTACCAGTTGGTCATGCCTGAAAATGAATGAATGGATATAGTGGCCTCTTACTATAAGATGTATTAAAACAATAATATTCCTAGCTACTTTTCATTTAGAGCTCCAAAAAAAGAGTAGCAAGAATACATTCGTGACGTGTGTATATATATATAGGTGTGTGTATATATATAGGGGTTCCATCCACAGCAATCGGTTGTTGGGAGCAACCCATTTTTGGCCAGCCGTAACAGTTTGTACCGGCCTTTATGCAATTTTTTTTTATAAGCCGGTACAAGCTGTTACGGCTGGCCAAAAATGGGTTGCTCCCAACAACCGGTTGCTGTGGATGGAACCCTATATATATATATGTGTGTGTGTGTGTGCATGTTCGTATTCGTTTATATTTTTTGTTTATTTAGAAATTGTTTGAATAAACTTAGGTTATTTTTGTTTGCAATAATTATAATTTCGAGATTATAATATCTGATATTATAATCCCGGAATTATAATATATGAGATTATAATCTCGGAATTATAATACCTAGTTGAACATGGTATTAAATACTCCCTCATATTAAATTATTTTATAATTCAAGGACTAATAGTCTAATGTTCAAATTTGAAAACAAACAAGACACTTGGAATTAATAGTCATATTCCAAGTATAATTCTTGCAAACAAACATATTCATAGTAAAAAACAATTAGAAACTGATATTTTCATATGGCTTTTTGATATTTCACATGAAAACCGTCGCTATAGATCCTATAACTATAGCGACGATTTTTATCGTTACTATACATCTATAACGACACTTTTCATATACAAAAATAAAAAAATTGAAAATATTAATTTTCAAAACAACTTCCTTAACATAAATTTTGTCCTTAACATAAAGAATAAAGACTTGATCCATGAATTCAAAATTTTGGAAATATTTTTTCAAATTCTGGCAAAAATAATTATTTGGACTAAATTTCAAGACTAAACTCCAAATTGAACTTTAAACTTTAACCCTAAAATTGATTTGCACCATAAACTTTATTTTGAATTATACGCATCCTAAACTTTGAGTTTCAATACAATTTGTATTTTTTGCAATAAAGTATAGAGTGTAAATTATTTTGATGTAGAAGGTATGGAGGTGAAAATTATTTTGAAACTCAAAATTTAGAGTACATTTAATTCAAAATAAAATTTAGGGTGTAAAATGATTTTAGAGTTAAAGTTTAAGGTGAAAATTGGAGATTAGTCAGTTTTCAAACATCTGAAATATGCAACAAAACAGGCTTCAAGTACTTTTTGAATTTTACAGATTCATAATATGGGATCACAGGAATTGTTTGTCAATTACTTTAATATACAACGATACAAATGAATTATGAAATAAGAGCTGCTACCTTTCCACAATAATTTTTGGATTAAAATACAGTTTGGGCCCTAAAGTTTATGAGTAATGCTATAGACACAATTAATTTTATAAACTTTTTACAAACTGCTAAGGTGACATATTCCACCTCATCTTTTTAAAAACTAAAATACCACATCAAAAATTAACAAAGTAAATTAAAAAAATAAACCAAAACAACGTTTGCAACAAACCCTCTCCCTCTCCTCTCCTCACCTTTTCTGCGCCTCTCCCTCTCCGCGTCTCCCTCTGCCTTAGCACCTCTCTGCACGCCCTCTCTCCTTGCCATAAAATTCCACACTCCGACCAACGCCGCCGCCAATTCGCTGGAATCGTTGCCGAATCCGCAGGAACTATGGATGAGAACGGTGTTGCAATCCCATCTCTGCTAGCTCTGCCGTGAGCATGGTGTCTCCATGTCATCTGATTCCCTCCCGGTAACGAAAACAGTTACACTGTTTCAGTATTGAAATTTGTTTTTTGTTTTTTATTCAAGTAATTCGTATGAGGTTTCAATGTCAATGAATACTCTAGTGATTGCTTTGTTTGCTGAATTGGGTGTACCTGTGGTGAGTTTTAGGGTTATTGCAATAGATAATCCTTATTAACTCTGTCAATTGTGAACTTATGCCTGTAATGAATTTGTTTAAATGCTTGTGAAGAATTTGCTTAACGTCGTTGGCCATGACTGAGAACGATGTTGCAA
This sequence comes from Panax japonicus, assembly GCA_020205505.1. Lineage (NCBI taxonomy): Eukaryota > Viridiplantae > Streptophyta > Magnoliopsida > Apiales > Araliaceae > Panax > Panax japonicus. The sequence continues at coordinate 62,778,548 of CM035092.1, forward strand.
TCCCATCTGATGAGAATGATGCTCCCACTTCGGTATCTGATGCTTCTAATTCTTCTACTTTTGGTAATTCCTAAACTACTTTAGATAATAGAGACATGCATGCTTTAGATAAGAAAACCATTCGTAGTCAAACATGCCAACATTCTGCTATTAAAAACGTATTCATTCTATTGAAATAAAGGAAATTATATATATGATATGATTACAAATCAATTTGGTAGGTAAGCATATAATTCATCACTCAAAGAGATTCAATATTAAAAATAATGTAAATAGGATTAGTGATTATTCACTCACACTCAATGAATAAGTTAGTTGTTTTTCGTAATGTTGTAAGACCCCAACTTATTATAAATGAAATTGAATTTCCTCTATTTATTATTTTGAAATAGTAAGGGTTGATTTGATTAGTGTTGTTAGTTATGGGTAAAACGCGCAAATATTTCAAATAAGCAAGTGGTTATAAAATATTCATTGTTGTCGGGAAATATTCGTTTGGTCGTGGAATATTCTTGCTGTCGGGGAATTTTCGTACGACGACGCAGCCTTTTGTGGGTTCCATAACGGAAAGCGATTGGATAAAGAAAACGACAAGTATAAGTTTTTATAAATAACGACGTAGTTGTTACCGGTAATACTGTTGGAATACCCGGTGGTTAAAATAAAGTAATACGCGTTGTTGCACAGTAGCACACGGTATTGCACCGATTATTGATTCTTACGTAAGAAGGCACTACCCAATAATTATTATAGTAATTATTGTTCAATATTTTATTTTATTGATTCAATAATTGCTACGTTGATATTTTGTATTATTATTGTTTCAATAATTGTCACTACACAGTATTTTTTATTATTAGATCAATAATTCATATTATTTTAATAATATTATCAGATAGCATTATTGACAATGTCTAGAAAGTTCTGTCTAAGGAGATGTTTGGTCACCTAATTGCACGCCAGTAAGGAGAAATCCTTATTAGAAAGTCTCCTCTTTCCTGGGAACGGCCTGGTTGTCAGTATTGTGATTCTGTAATATTATTTGTGAATAATTAATTATTGATTTATATAATAAGAAAAATATTCAATTTATGTGGATATAGATGGTGAAAATTTTTAATGTGACAATTGTTGAAAATTGATATTTTATCTTTTCTGATAAAATAATTTATTTAAATATATTATTATATTTTAATAATATAATAATAGTGATATTTTTACAATGAATGTGTGATATATGAATAAATGAGGAGGAAGAGTATTTTTGTTACAAAAAATATTTAACACATATTTTGTGTGTTGGTAGACCCTATTTTTGACTGAAATTTGATTATAGCCTGTAAATCCTCCGTATGTAGATTTCAGTCAATTTATGTTTGGAATTTGGAAAAACTTTCTTCTACAAAATTGTAGAGAATTAAATTTTCTATTAAAAGGACATAAGATTTGATTTTTTTTGATAAATGACTATTTATAATGAATTATTGAAGTTATGGAGTATTGGGTCTGAATTGATTTTGTTGCATTAAATGATAAAAACATGTTTTTCATGTTGGTGGGCCCACTAGCATGTGCAAAATACTGAATTCAGATTTCAAAGTGGGCGTAGGAATTTGTTTTATAAATAATATTATTATATTAAATTTTTTGCTTTGGTATTTTAAGCATTTTTCTATAAATAGAGTGTTTAGGTTAGAATTAAAAATCACACCAGAAACTGAAGTTTTCTCTCTCTATATTATCGAGCGTATTTTTGTGAGTATTTAGATATCTTGAGTGTTGCTATACGGTGCAAGTTTCCTTCAGCGTTATATCTGATATTCCAGCCATAAGTACTATTTTTTTGAGGTAAGGGATGTTATTTTTTTTATAAATGATATTATTTCTTTCAATATCATTATGTCAGGATATTGGTAAGATTTATCTTGTGAAATTCTTATCTTTTCATATCGGGGTTACTATTCATGAGCTACTATTCACAAGTTACTATTCATGAGTTCCTATTCATGAGTTACTATTCACGAGTACTATTCACGAAGCATGATAATTTTTCTTGTGAAATTTCTACATTTTAGTGTCGAAATTACTATTCATGTATACGGTACTATTTATGTATACAGTACTATTCATGTATACAGTACTATTCACGTATACAGCACTATTCACGAATACGACACTATTCACAGAAAAATTAAATTTTCTTTTCTATGTCCAAGATTGTCTGTTATTGTTCCTATCTTTGATTGGATCTATGTTTTGATCTTTATTTTTGAATTCTGCTCCACAATAGTTTATTATGGAGTATTTTTTGAACTTGGATTGTCTAAAATACGAATCCTTAATATTTGTTCTTTTGTCTCACTGGATTCGTTTTCTTTAAAATATATTTTTCATCATCCTCAGTCCTAAATGATGATATTACTGAATATCTTTGGCCAGTAGTGCAAAGATGAATGATTTCATGATGAATATCTTTGGCCCGTAGTGCAAAGATGAAGAAGTGTTGAGATGAACATGACCGACTAATTAATATCTTTGGCCTGTAGTACAAAGATGACTATTTGATTCAAGATGTATATTGATTGATGTTACAGGGATAAAATATCGACGATGGACTTTTAAATTCATAGATGATAGTAGATTTCATTCTCTACTTAACTCTTCTAATGAATTGTTGTTTCCGCTGTAGTTGTTGATCTAAAATTTGTTGTCTATTGTATTCTATCAGATTTTTTCTTGTTGAAGACTAAGGATAATTTGTTGTACATTATCTTAGTCGTAATATTTTTTACTGGTCTAGTTGAGCTCACCCTTTTCCTTTTTGTTCTATTTTTCTTCTCAGGAAGCAAGAATATAACGGGGAGTAATCGGGGTGTGGAGTGATGTTACAAGGCAGTTGTTATAATAGTCCTCACTATTTTATAAAATAGTGTATCAATAATTGTAATGAGGACTTTATTTGTGCGTGGATATTGTCTAGAAGATAATATTTGTATTTAAACTCACAGTTTATGTGTTATCGTATTTTGCACGACAATTGTATTAATGAAGTTGTAGTTATTTCTATACCATGTATTTGGCGAATCAAAATAGGTTGGGTGGATTGGAACTATTTTGGGGGCATCACAGTTGGTATTAGAGTTTAGGAATATAATCTCTGGCGGAGATCGGGTAATAGAATTAGGAGGGGAGAGACGAATAAATACTTCGCTAGTATGTCCTACCTAAGCTTATTGTTGGTCGGTCAGAATATAGAGATATTATGTGATATGTTAATCTCTTTAATTAACCCTTGTTTTATGGCAGTATTTGAGAATGGCAACTGAGAATGTTAACAGTGGAGCAAATGAGACTGTGGAGACACTTTTACTCACCAATGAGGAGAACGTGCAACAGGCCGGCAATGTTCTTCCTGTAAAAAACACCACTGATCAGACGATGAACAATGGGATGTTTAGAAGCTTTTTTCAGTTCATGCAAAATCAGACGAAGGAGACTCGTGTACAAAATACAGGTGGAAATGATAGCAACGAACAGTTTGTCACAGCCAAGTAGTTCAAAGAGTTGGGACCACCAGAATTCTGCGGAAAGCCGGATCCGATTAAGGCGAAGACTTGGGTCAAGAAAATTACCAAGATATTCAATGTCTTGGGATGCACGGAGGAACAGAAGGTTCCATTCGCCACCTTTATGTCCCGTAATGAGGCAGATTACTGGTGGGAATCTGTGAAGCGTACCCATCCAACCGCACTCAACATGTCTTGGAAAACATTTCAGAAACTGTTCATTGACAAGTACTTTCCTGAAAGTATTCATCATATGAAGGAGGTAAATTTTATTAGACTAGAACAAAACAACATGACGGTGTTCCAGTACGAGACGAAGTTCGCGGAGTTATCTAGGTTTGCACCTCATTTGGTAGAGAATGAGGAACGTATGACGCGGATGTTTCTGAGATGTTTGAAACTCGAAATTTGTCAATACCTCATTTCTCATAAATTTTCTCTATATTCAGATGTTGTGAACAGGGCTCAATTATTAGAGCGAGATAATGAGTCTGTTCAACCGGGCGACCAACAACACGATAATAATCGTACCTGTGGCAACGACCATCGGGATAATGATAATCATCGTGAAGGAAATTATCATGCCAGAAATGGTAACCACTTCGGTGGTAATCATGACCAAGATAATAGAAAAAATAATTCAAGTGGAAATTTCAAGAAGAGATAATTTAACGATGACGGGAAGACGTCGGCAGCAGCACCAGCAAAAAATTCTAGGGGAGGAGAACGACCGCTAGTTAGATGCTATAGATGCGGAGAGGAGGGACATATAAGTCCAAAATATTCACAGCCTTCCAAGGTATGTTTTAGTTGTGGAAAAGACGGTCACATAGCTCGATTTTGTCCTGTAGCAAAATCAAGTCCAGCAGGGACGGTGGCACCAAAGGCGGATACGAACAAAATAAAGTCGGTGGTTTTTGGAAGAGCGTTTGTCGTTACTGCCTAAAACGTGAGAAACCCGAATGAAGGTATCATGGGTTAGTTAATTATAAATTCTTACGAAATCTATACCTTATTAGATACCGATTCTACCCATTCTTTTATCTCTCCTGCCTGTGCTCAACGTTTAAACTTGACTCCGGAGAAATTAGACTTTGAATTATCTGTGGAGACTCTATTAGGAGAAACTTTTATCACATCCACTGTTTATAAATCTTGTTTGATCCAAGTTGGCACCATCACATTACCTGTAAGACCCCAACTTTTATGAATAAAGATGAATTTTCTATAAATATCATTTTTAAATTATAAGGTATGAATTTGAAATAATATTATAGTTGTGGGCAATATATATAAATTCTACAAAATATGCAAGTTGTTATATTATATTTGATTGGTCGGGGAATATTCGGTTTAGCAGGGAATATTCGTACAACGGCTCAATCATTGGTGGACCCCACAACAGAATTATTGTCGGATTAAGAAAATGACAAAAATATTTTTATAAAAATAACTGTGGAAGTTTTCCTGTTAATACTGTTGAACTACCCGGTAGTAAAAGTACAGTAATACGCGTGGTTGCATAGTAGCATACGGTATTGATTATTGATGCTTACGTGAGAAGTCATTCAATTTTGTTCAATTATTGTTATAGTAATTGTTGCATAGTATCTCACGTTATTTGATTCAATTATTGTTGATATTTTATATATTATTAAAATCAATAATTAAAACGACAAAGTTATTAATATTATTATTTGCAATATTAACGATGTCTAGAAGTTCTGTCAAGGAGAGGTTTGGTCATCTAATTACGCTCCAATAAGGAGAAATCCTTATCGAAAAGCCTCTTCTTTCTTGGGAACGACCTGGTCGATTAATATTGTGAATTATAATAAAGGTGATAAATGTTGTTAAAATTATTAATGTGATTTTTATGAAGTTTTGCTTATTTTATGGACTCCCGTTTATCTATTTTTGCAAAATAATCGGTAGAAAATTATTTAAAAGTGGGGCCCACATGTGGGGGCCACATGTGGGGCCCATATGTGTTGAAAAACTAATTTTAGAATTGGGGTGGGAGAGAGATACGTATAGGGGAGGGAGTTTATGTATATAAGGTTGTTATGTGTGTGTGTGTATATATAATATTATATGTGTGTGAGTGGGAAGTGGTGGGGGAAAAGAAAGGATGAAAGTGATGTTTGTATGATTATAGTATATATGTTTATTATGTGAGTGGGAAATGGTGGGGGAATGGAGTTGAATTATAATAGAGGTAGTTAGTATTATATATATATATATATATATATATATATATATATATATGTTTATAACATGTGTGGTTTGTATATATATATATATGTATGTATGTATTATTATTTTTGCTTTATTCTTATTGATTGGAGGTTTGAAAAACTTGCACCTTGAGTTATCAAAATTATCATCCATAAATTGCATAATTATTGATTCCTAACACAGTGTCTTTCCATTATCCTATAAATAGAAGCTCATTCCTTCATTATTTCTTACGAATTCACTGAAACTCCAGAGAGAGAAATTATAGAGAAACTATAGAAAAGTATTTTGCTACTTCCCTACTCTTATATCCAGTTTCTTTTACGGTAAGGGATATTATTCTTTTGTATTCATGAAGAGAACTTCTGTTATTCCATTCCTTATTATTCTGTTGGAATAACCTGTATACGCGGGCTACCCTATACTTGGTGACATTCTTCTATTATTCTGTCTTTATTATTCTATTAGAACATCCTGTCTGTGCGTTATATGCCGGACCTGGTTCCGTCTTTATTATTCTGTTGGAATATCCTGTCTATGCGTTTTACGCCGGACCTGGTTCCGTCTTTATTATTCTGTTGGAATATTCTGTCTGTGCATTTTACGCCGGACCTGATTCTGTTATTTATTATTCTGTTGGAATATCCTGTCTATGCGTTTTACGCCGGACCTGGTTCCGTCTTTATTATTCTGTTGGAATATCCTGTCTGTGCATTTTACGCCGGACCTGATTATGTTATTTATTATTCTGTTGGAATATCCTGTCTATGCGAAGTACCGCATATATGGTGATTTCTGTTGTTATTCCATTCTTTATTATTGTGTTGGAACATCCTATCGGTACGAATTTCGCTTGACCTGGTTCCGTTACTTATTATTCTATTAGAATAACATGTCTATGCAAAATATCGCATGCATGTTGATTTCTTTTGTCATTCCATTCTTTAATATACTCAGTTGGTTAAAGTTTTGAATTCTATACTCCATGAAATTAGTGGAATAACCTTGATATTAATGTTTCATCCAGTATTTTTTTCATAAAAATATTCTTCTGAGCATTCTTGAATTTTACTCTACAAAGCAGTATCATGTTGACAATTTGGACGTTATTGGTTCCTGAACAATTTAATTCGTGAACTTGTTTTATTGAATTTTTATATCATTATCATCGTCATCATGTTTATATTATGTTGAAAGTCATATGTGGCCTGTAGTGTATAGATGGACTTGGTATGATTATGACTAGGGATTATTCGGTGTAATCATAAACGTAATATTACAAATGATGTCGTAAAAGTCCTCATTGGCCCGTAGTGCATTGATGGACAGTTATTGGCATGATCATGACCATTGATTAATACACGAATATCTTTGGTCCGTAGTGCATGAATAATTTATGGTCGTAATAATAAATAATATCATTGGTCGTAGTGCAGGGGTGATTTGATGATGTGCATTATTTATTAAGCTGAGTCTCAGCGATAAACGTGATGAAAAACCTTTTAAATCATAAAAGATAGTAGATTTTATTCTCTACTTGGGTCTTTTAATGGATTGCATGTCCGCTGCAGTTAAACTTGATGTCTATTGTATTTTATCAGTTTAACATTGTTGGAGACTAATGATAATTTATTATGCATTATCTTAGTCATAATATTTCTTGCTGGGCTAGTTGAGCTTACCCTTCTTTCACTGTTCTCTTCAGGAAATGAGAACGTAGCTGGGACGAGTCGGAGAATGGAGTGATGGTCCGGATGATAGTATTAGCTAGTAATCCTCACTATTCTGTTAAATAGTGTGACAATAAATATAATAAGGACTTATTCTGAGAGTGGATATTGTATAGAAAACAATATTTGTATTTAAATTCATAGCTCTCTTGTTGTATAATTAAGATTGTATTTGTATTCTGTACCATGTATTTGGCGACTCAGAATAGGTGATGTATACCTATTTTGGGGGCGTCACAGTTGGTATCAAAGCTTAGGGATATGATCCCTGGCTAAGATGTGAGACAAGAACTAGGAGGGGAGAGACGGGAAATTCTTTCGCTAGTATGACCTACCTAAGTTTATTTGGTATTTAATTGGTCTGTTAGAGTATAAGGATAATATGTGATATGTTATTTAACTCTTGTTTTGTGGCAGTATTTGAAAATTGGATCCAAGAATGTTGAGAACATCAATGGAGCACAGGAGACCGTTGAGTCTCCACAGATCAATAGTCAGGATAATGTGCATCAGGAAGGTGACAATCCTCAGGCAAACAATAATACTGACCAAATGATGAATGATGGAATGTTTCGAGGCTTCATGCAATTCATGCAACATCAGGCGAGAGCGGCTCCTGTCCAAAATGCAGGTAGAAATACTGGCAACTCTCGGACGATCACCGCCTAGCAGTTTAAGGAACCGGGACCACCGAAGTTTTTTAGAGAGCCAAAAGCACTTAAGGCAAAGACGTGGATTAAGCAGATCAACAAGATATTTTGTAAGACCCCAATTTTTTTTTTATATAAAATGGAAATTCCTCTATTTATTATTTTGAAATAGTATGGGTTTATTTGATTAATGTGGTTAGTTATGGGTAAAATGCACAAATATTTTTAAATAAGCAAGTGGTTATAAAATATTCATTGTTGTCGGGGAATATTCGTTTGGTCATGGAATATTCTTGCTATCGGGGAATATTTGTACGACGGCGCAGCCTTATCGGGGAATATTCGTATGACGACAAGTATAAGTTGTTTATAAATAACGACGTAGTTGTTACCGTTAATACTGTTGGAATACCCGGTGGTTAAAACACAGTAATACTCGTTGTTGCACAGTAGCACACGGTATTGCACCAATTATTGATTCTTACGTAAGAAGGCACTACTCAATAATTGTTACAGTAAATACTGTTCGGTATTTTATTTTATTGATTCAATAATTGCTGCATTGATATTTTATATTATTGTTGTATCAATAATTGTCACTACACAGTATTTTCCATTATCGGAGCAATAATTCATATTATCTGAATAATATTATTAGATAATATTATTGGAAATGTCTAGAAAGTTCTGTCTAAGGAGAGGTTTGGTCATCTAATTGCGCGCCAGTAAGGAGAGATCCTTATTGGAAAGTCCCCTCTTTCCTAGGAACTGCCTGGTTGTTAGTATTGTGATTCTGTAATATTATTTGTGAATAATTAATTATTGATTTATATGATGAGGAAAATATTGATTTTATGTGGTTATAGATGGAGAAAATTTTTAATGTGACAATTGTTGAAAATTGATATTTTTTCTTTTCTGATAAAATAATTTATTATTATATTTTGATGATGATATTTTTACAATGAATGTGGGACATGTGAGTATATGAGGAGGAAGAGTATTTTTGTTGCATTAAATGTTTAACACATGTTTGGTGTTACAAAAAAATGTTTAACACATGTTTTGTGTGTTGGTGGACACAATTCTTGACTGAAAATTGATTATAGCCTGTAAAATCGCCCGTTTGTGGATTTCGGTCAATTTCTGTTTGGAATTTGGAAAAATTTTCTTCTGCAAAGTTGTAGAGAATGAAATTCCTATGGAAAGGACACGTGGTTCGAATTTTTCTGATAAAAGGGCTATTTATTGTGAATTATTGAAGTTTCGGTATATCGGGTCTGAATTGATTTTTGGAGTTTGAAGTGTTTTTTGTTAGAAAAACGTTTTTGTTGCTTTTGACACAAGTGTGGCTGATTTCTTTGGTCAAAATGGTGGGCTAAAGAAAATTATATAAATATATTAATATTATATTTAATTTTCTACTTTGGTGTTCTAAGCATTTTCCTATAAATAGGGTGCTTAGGTTAGAATTGAAAATCACATCAGAAACTGAAGTTTTCTCTCTACTTCTCTCTCTATATTATCGAGCGTATTCTTGTGAGTATTTTGATACTTTGAGTGTTGTTATATGGTGCAAGTTCCTTCACCACTATATCCAGTATTCCAGTTAGAAGTGTTGTCTTTCCGAGGTAAGGGATATTATTTTTTTAAATGATATTATTTCTTTCAATATCATTATGCCGGAGTATTGGTAAAATTTTTCTTGTGAAATTCTGATCTTTTCATGTCATAGTTACTATTCATGAGTAACTATTCACAAGTTACTATTCACGAGTTACTATTCACGAGTTACTATTCATGAGTTACTATTCACAAATTACTATTTATGAGTTACTATTCACGAGTACTATTCATAAAGCATGATAATTTTTCTTGTGAAAGTTCTACCTTTTAGTGTCGGAGTTTCTATTCAAGTATACAGTACTATTCACGTATACAATACTATTCACGAATACGACATTATTCACAGAAAAATTAAATTTTCTTTTCTGTGTCCAAGATATCTATTATGGATACTAGCTTTGATTGTATCCATGTTTTGGTCTTCATTTTTGAATTTTACATCACTATGATTATTTATGAAATATTTTTGAACTCGGTTTGGTTAAAGTAAGAATTCTTAATATTTGTTCTTTTGTTTCACTGGATTCGTTTTCTTTAAAATATTTTTCATCATCCTCAGTCCTAAATGATGGTAATACTGAATATCTTTGGCCTGTAATGCAAAGATGGTTGATTTTATTATGAATATCTTTGGCCCGTAGTGCAAAGATGAACAGGTGTTGAGATGAACATGACCGACTGATGAATATCTTTGGCCTATAATGCAAAGATGAATATTTGATTCAAGATGTATATTGATTAATGTTACAGGGATAAAATTTTGATGATGGACTTTTAAATTCATAGATAGTAGTAGATTTCATTCTCTACGTAACTCTTCTATGAATAATTATTTCCGCTGCGAATATTGATCTGAAACTTGTTGTCTATTATATTTTATCAGATTTTTCCCTGTTGAAGACTAAGGATAATTTGTTGTACATTATCTTTGTCATAATATTCTTTACTGGGCTAGTTGAGCTCACCCTTTTCCTTTTTGTTCCATTTTTCTTCTCAGGAGGCGAGAATATAGCGGGAACTAGTCGGGGTGTGGAGTGATGGTTCAAGATAGTTGTTTTAGTAGTCCTCACTATTCTATAGAATAGTGTATCAATAATTATAATGAGGACTTTATTTTAGAATGGATATTGTCTAGAAGACAATATTTGTATTTAAACTCACAGTATATATGTTTTTGTATTAATAATGTTGTAGTTGTTTCTGTACCATGTATTTGGCGACTAAGAATGGGTTGGATGGAATGGACCTATTTTGGGGGCGTCACATATTTGATGTCTTGGGATGCTCCGAGGAGCAAAAGGTTCCCTTTACCACCTTCATGTTGCGGGCAGAGGCAGTTACTGGTGGGAATCTGTAAAGCGTACTCAACCTGCCGCACTGAAGATGTCTTGGGAGAAGTTCCAAGAACTATTCAACGATAAGTACTTTCCCGAAAGTATTCGTCACATGAAAGAGGTAGGGTTCATCAAGATGGAACAAAACAACATGACTGTATCGCAGTACGAAGTCAAGTTTTCTAAGTTGTCCCGTTTTGCGTCCCATTTGGTTGATAATGAGGAGAGAATGACGCGAATGTTTTTAAGAGGTTTGAAACCTGAGATACGTCAATATCTTATCTCTCATAAACTGTGTTTGTATTCAGATGTTGTTAATAAGGCTCAGTTATTGGAGCGTGATAATGAGTCAACCCAACTAAAAGAGTGCAGCCGACAAAATGATAATACCAGTGAGAATAGTCATTGAAGCGGTGACAACAAGCGTGGAGGGAATGAATAGGCCAGAAATGGTAACCACTTCGGTGGTAATCAGGGCCAAAACAGTAAGAATGGACATTTCAAGAAAAGGAGATTCAAGAATGATGGAAAGACGTCAGCACCAGCACCCATTGTTAAAGAAGGAGAATGACCACCTATCATATGCTTCAAATGTGGAGGGTAGGGACATATTAGTCCAAACTGCACCAAAGGCCGTCCCAAAAAAGTCAAAACCGGTAGTGCAAGGGAGAACGTTTATTGTGACCTCCCAGAAAGCAAGGAACCTGAACGAGGTCGTCACGGGTAAGCTAATCATAAACTATAGCAAAGTTTATACTTTATTTGATACTGGTTCTACCCACTCTTTCATTTCTCCTACTTGCGCTCAACGTCTAGATTTGACTCCGGAGAGGTTAGACTTTGAATTATCTGTTGAAACTCCGTTGGGAGAAACCTTCATTACATCCACGGTTTATAAGTCTTGTTTGATTCAAATTGGTAACCGCACGTTACCTGTCGATCTTATTTCATTGAAAATACTTGCATTTGATGTGATTCTAGGGATTGATTGGTTAACTACTCATCATGCAAAAATTGATTGTTTTCGTAAGGTTGTTAGCTTTCATATTCCTAACCAACCTATTATGCGAATTCAAGCAACCAAACCATTAAAATCAATCACTGTCATCTCAAGCCATAAAGGTATTCGTTTATTAAAAAATGAATGTCAAGCTTTCTTAGCTCATGTCATAGATCTAAACAAAAATACGTCAGTTTTGAATGATATTTCTATTGTTAATGAATTTTCTGGCGTATTCCCTGAAGAACTTCGTGGCCTACCCCCAGAGCGTGAAATTAAATTTTGTATCAACCTTGAACCTAGTACAAAACCCATTTCCAAAGCCTCATATCGAATGGCTCCTATTGAACTTCAGGAGTTAAAGACCCAACTACAGGAATTGTTAGATATTGGCTTTATTCATCCTTGTACTTCTCATTGGGGTGCTCCTATTCTATTCGTGAAGAAGAAAGATGGGGAGTATGTGACTTTGTATTGATTATCGGGAGTTGAATCATGTCACCATCAAAAATAGGTACCCATTGCCACGTATTGATGACCTGTTTGACCAGTTGCAAGAAGCCAAATTCTTTTCAAAGATTGATCTTCGTTCCGGATATCACCAGTTAAAGATTAGAACCGATGACATTCCAAAGACGGCTTTCAGAACTCGGTACGGGCATTATGAATTCCTAGTCATGTCTTTTGGATTGACTAATGCACCTGCTGCCTTCATGGATATGATGAACCGAGTATTCAAGGAATATTTGGATCACTTTGTGGTCGTCTTTATTGATGACATCCTCATATATTCCAAAACCCATGAAGATCATGAGCAACACTTGAGGCTGATACTCCAAAATCTTCATAAATATAAGCTTTATGCCAAGTTGAAGAAATGCGAGTTCTGGCTTGAGAAAGTAGCATTCCTTGGGCACGTGGTATCAAGTCATGGAATATCTATTGACCCGGCAAAGATTGAAGCTATTCAAAGCTGGGAGTAACCTAAATCAGTGACCGAAGTACGTAGCTTTCTCGGTTTAGCTGGTTATTATCGGAGATTCGTGGAAGGATTTTCTCGAATCGCTACTCCACTAGCTCAGCTGACTCAGAAAGATACAAAGTTCGGTTGGAGCGAGGAATGTGAGAAGAGTTTTCAAGAACTCAAGAGAAGACTCATTTCAGCACCTGTTCTGACAATACCATCTGGTTCGGAGGGATTTGTCATCTACAGTGATGCTTCGGGCAAAGGGTTAGGATGTGTTCTCATGCAACATGGGAAAGTCATAGCCTATGCCTCACGACAACTCAAAGAATATGAGAGGAATTATCCTACTCATGATCTAGAGTTGGCAGCTGTTGTCTTCGCACTAAAGATTTGGAGGCATTACTTGTATGGGGAGAAAGTGGAGATCTCTACGGATCATAAAAGCCTCAAATGTTTCTTCACTCAAAAGGAACTCAACATGCGACAACGACGTTGGCTTGAACTGTTGAAAGATTATGATCATACCATCCAATACCATCCTGAAAAAGTAAACGTGGTAGCTGACGCATTCAGTAGAAGATCTTATGCGGGTACGAGTGCGATATTGTCAACGCAAATGCCCATTTTGTGTGACTTGCAAAGGATGGAGATAGAGTTAAAGACTCTAGGGACCCATGTGATGATGGCGAACATACGAGTAGAACCGAATTTAATTGATAAAGTTAAAGTTGCTCAAACTACAGACCTGGAGCTGATGCATATGAGGAAGAAAGTGCAAGAAGGTGCTATGCCGGAAGCAAGAATTGATGAAAAAGGAATACTTCGAGTCAACTCTAGACTTTGTGTTCCTAACGACCCTGATTTAAAGTATAAAATCATGATGGAGGCGCACAACACACCGTCTACAATCCATCCTGGGAGTACCAAAATGTGTCATGATCTTCTTCATACATTTGGGTGGAGCAATATGAAGAGAGAGATAGCGGTGTTTATCTCAAGGTGTCTAACTTGACAACGAGTCAAGGCGGAGCATAAAGTACCAAAAGGTCCATTGAAACCACTTGAAATTCCAGAATGGAAGTGGGAACACGTTACCATGGATTTCGTTACTGGTCTTCCCAAGGTTTCTCAAGGCATTAATGCAATTTGGGTCATTGTTGATAAATTGACCAAGTCTGCTCACTTCTTACCAATACGAGAAATTTATACACTTGAACGTCTTACTCGTATGGACACAAACGAGATTATAAGACTGCATGGTATGCCAGTATCTATAGTTTCTGATCGTGACCCAAGATTCACTTCACGATTTTGGGTTAGTTTGCAAAAATCTATGGGCACGAATTTACGATTTAGTTCGGCATATCATCCTCAGACGGACGGACAATCAGAGAGGACTATTCAAACTCTGGAAGATTTATGAAGACTCTGTGTCCTTGACTTCAAGGGAAGTTGGGACAAGTTCTTACCGTTGGTGGAGTTTTCCTATAACAACAGTTATCAAGCAAGCATTGGAATGGCTCCATTCAAGGCGTTGTATGGAAGAAAGTGTCGTTCTCCAGTATGCTGGGATGAGGTGGGTGAAGCAACGTTGTTGGGACCGGAGTTGGTACGTATGACTATGAAAAAGATTCAAACGATCCAACAACGTATAAAAATCTCACAAGATCGACAAAAGAGTTTTTCTGATCTTCATCGAAAGGACGTGGAATTCGATATAGGAGATCATGTGTTGTTACGTGTTGCTCCATGGAAAGGAGTTACAAGATTTGGAAAGAGAGGAAAGCTCAATCCTCGATTCATTGGCCCATTTTTAATCCTCAATCGAGTAGGAACTATGGCCTATAGACTTGCCTTACCGCCAAGTATGTCTCATGTTCATAATGTTTTTCACATATCCATGTTACATAAATATGTGAAAGATCCAAACCACATTATTGAGTTAGAACCGGACGAAATAGCGAAAGACTTAACGTATGAAGAGGTACCTGTTCAAATCTTGAACACATTTTACGCTCCAAGGTTATACCTCAAGTCAAAGTTTTCTGAAGAAACCACGATGTTGAGGAAATGACCTGGGAGTTGGAATCTGAAGTGAAGTCAAGGTATTCTTACCTCTTTGACATACCAGGAACGTACCCTAATTTCAAGGGCGAAATTTCTTAAGAAGGGGAGGTTGTAAGACCCCAACTTTTATGAATAAAGATGAATTTTCTATAAATATCATTTTTAAATTTTAAGGTATGAATTTGAAATAATATTATAGTTGTGGGTAATATATATAAATTCTGCAAAATATGCAAGTTGTTATATTATATTCGATTGGTCGGGGAATATTCGGTTTAGCAGGGAATATTCGTACAACGGCTCAATCATTGGTGGACCCCACAACAGAATTATTGTCAGATTGAGAAAATGACAAAAATATTTTTATAAAAATAACGGTGGAAGTTTTCCTGTTAATACTGTTGAACTACCCGGTAGTAAAAGTACAGTAATACGCGTGGTTGCATAGTAGCATACGGTATTGATTATTGATGCTTACATGAGAAGTCATTCAATTTTGTTCAATTATTGTTATAGTAATTGTTGTATAGTATCTCACGTTATTTGATTCAATTATTGTTGATATTTTATATATTATTAAAATCAATAATTAAAACGACAAAGTTATTAATATTATTATTTGCAATATTAACGATGTCTAGAAGTTCTGTCAAGGAGAGGTTTGGTCATCTAATTACGCGCCAATAGGGAGAAATCCTTATCGGAAAGCCCCCTCTTTTCTGTGAACGACCTGGTCGATTAATATTGTGAATTATAATAAAGGTGATAAATGTTGTTAAAATTATTAATGTGATTTTTATGAAGTTTTACTTATTTTATGGACCCCCATTTATCTATTTTTCAAAATAATTGGTAGAAAATTATTTAAAAGTGGGGCCCATATGTGGGGGCCACATGTGGGGCCCATATGTGTTAAAAAACTAATTTTATAATTGGGGGTGGGAGAGAGATACGTATAGGGGAGGGAGTTTATGTATATAAGGTTGTTATATGTGTGTGTATATATATAATATTATATTTGTGTGAGTGGGAAGTGGTGGGGGAAAAGAAAGGGTTAAAATGATGTGTGTATGATTATAGTATATATGTTTATTATGTGAGTGGGAAATGGTGGGGGAATAGAGTTGAATTATAATAGAGGTAGTTAGTATTATATATATATATATATATATGTTTATAACATTTGTGGTTTGTATATATATATATATATATATATATATATATATATATATATATATATATATATATATATATATGTATTATTATTTTTGCTTTATTCTTATTGTTTAGAGGTTTGAATAACTTGCACCTTGAGTTATCAAAATTATCATCCGTAAATTACATAATTATTGATTCCTAGCACAATGTCTTTCCATTCTCCTATAAATAGAAGCTCATTCCTTCATTATTTCTTACGAATTCACTGAAACTCCAGAGAGAGAAATTATAGAGAAACTATAGAAAAGTATTCTGCTACTTCCTTACTCTTATATCCAGTTTCTTTTACGGTAAGGGATATTATTCTTTTGTATTCATGAAGAGAACTTTTGTTATTCTATTCCTTATTATTCTGTTGGAATAACCTGTATACGCGGGCTACCCTATACTTAGTGACATTCTCCTATTATTTTGTCTTTAATATTCTGTTAGAACATCCTGTCTGTGCGTTATACGCCGAACCTGGTTCCGTCTTTATTATTCTGTTGGAATATCATGTCTGTGCGTTTTACGCCAGACCTGGTTCCGTCTTTATTATTCTGTTGGAATATCCTGTCTGTGCATTTTACGCCGGACCTGGTTCCGTCTTTATTATTCTGTTGGAATATCCTGTCTGTGAATTTTACGCCGGACCTGGTTCCGTCTTTATTATTCTGTTGGAATATCCTGTCTGTGCATTTTACGCCAGACCTGATTCCGTTATTTATTATTCTGTTGGAATATCCTGTCTATGCGAAGTACCGCATATATGGTGATTTCTGTTGTTATTCCATTCTTTATTATTGTGTTGGAACATCCTGTCGGTGCGAATTTTGCTTGACCTGGTTCCGTTACTTATTATTCTATTAGAATAACCTGTCTATGCAAAGTATCGCATGCATGGTGATTTCTTTTGTCATTTCATTCTTTAATATACTCAGTTGGTTAAAGTTTTGACTTCTATACTCCATGAAATTAGTGGAATATCCTTGATATTTATGTTTCATCCAGTATTTTTTTCATGAAAATATTCTTTTGAGCATTCTTGAATTTTACTCTGCAAAGCAGTATCATGTTGACAATTTGGACGTTATTGGTTCCTGAACAAATTAATTTGTGAACTTGTTTTATTGAATTTTTATATCATTGTCATCGTCCTCATGTTTATATTATGTTGAAAGTCATCTGTGGCCTGTAGTGCATAGATGGACTTGGTATGATTATGACCAGGGATTATTCGGTGTAATTATAACCGTAATATTACAAATGATGTGGTAAAAGTCCTCGTTGGCCCGCAGTGCATTGATGGATAGTTGTTGGCATGATCATGACCATTGATTAATACAAGAATATCTTTGGTCCGTAGTGCATGGATAATTTGTGGTCGTGATACTAAAGAATATCCTTGGCCGTAGTGCAGGGGTGATTCGATGATGTGGATTATTTATTAAGCTGAGTCTCAGCGATAAACATGATGAAAAACCTTTTAAATCATAAAAGATAGTAGATTTTATTCTCTACTTGACTCTTTTAATGGATTGCATGTCCGCTGCAGTCAAACTTGATGTCTATTGTATTTTATCAGTTTAACATTGTTGGAGACTAATGATAATTTATTATGCATTATCTTAGTCATAATATTTCTTGTTGGGCTAGTTGAGCTCACCCTTCTTTCACTGTTCTCTTTAGGAAATGAGAACGTAGCTTGGACGAGTCGGGGAACTGAGTGATGGTCCGGGTGATAGTTTTAGTTAGTAGTCCTCACTATTCTGTTAAATAATGTGATAATAAATGTAATAAGGACTTATTCTGAGAGTGGATATTGTCTAGAAGACAATATTTGTATTTAAACTCACAACTCTATTGTTGTATAATTAAGATTGTATTTGTATTCTGTACCATGTATTTGGCGACTCAGAATAGGTGATGTATACCTATTTTGGGGGCGTCACATTACCTATTGATCTTATCTCTTTAAACATACTTGCTTTTGATGTGATTTTAGGGATTGATTGGTTAACTACTCATCATGCCAAAATTAATTTCTTTCGTAAGCTTGTTAGTTTTCATATTCCTAAGCAACCTGTTATTCGAATTCAAGTAACCAAACCATTGAAGTTAAAATCTTTCATATCAAGCCATAAAGCCATTCGTTTATTGAAAAATGGATGTCAAGATTTCTTAGCCCATGTCATGGACTTGAACAAAAATACGTTAGATTTGAATTATATTTTTGTTGTTAGTGAATTCCTGACGTATTTCCTGGCCTACTCCCAGAGCGTGATATTGAATTTTTTATCGACTTTGAACCTGGTACAAAATCCATTTCTAAAATCTCATATTGAATGACACCTATTGAACTTCAGGAGTTAAAAACCCAACTATAGAAGTTGATAAATCGAGCCTCTAACTGGTGACTTCCTTTGTGGAATGCACTGAAGCCAGACTCTCTGTTGGGGATGCAATATTCGTGCAGTAGTAAACTGATAGGTGCCATTGTGATGTGCTATCCAAGATTGGGATATGAGTCATAGTTGAGAGCAACCTATGTCAATAATTGAAATACGTATCTTTTTAGGCTTAGCTGGTTACTATCGGAGATTCTTGGAAGGATTTCTCGAATCGCTACTCCATTAACTCAACTGACTCGTATAGATACAAAATTTGAATGGAGTAAGGAATGTGGAAGAGCTTCGAAGAACTCAAGAGGAGACTCATTTCGGCACATGTTCTGACCATACCATCTCGAAAAAGCGAACGTGGTAGCTGACGTGTTGAGTAGAAGATCGTATATGAGTACGAGTGCGATATTGTCAAAAACCCATTTCATATAACTTACGAATGATAGAGTTAAAGACTCTAGGGACCCACGTGATGATATACAAGTAGAATCAACTTTAATCGATAAAGTTAAAATCGCTTAAGCGACACACCGGAGCTGATGAATATAAAGAAGAAGGTGCAAGAATGCGTTATTCTAGAAGTAAGAGTTGATGAAGAGAAGAAATCTCAACCTTCGATTTATTAGTACATTTGAAATCCTCGATCGAATAGGAACTGTGGCCTATAGACTCGTTTTACCGCCAAGTATGTCGCGTGTTCTTAACATTTTTCACGTATCGATGTTACGTTCATATGTGGATGACCCAAACCACATTATTGAGTTAGAACCAGATGAGATAATCAAAGATTTAACGTACGAAGAAGTACCAGTCAAGATCTAAAGGAGCATGTCCTACGCACAAAGGTTATACCACTAGTCAAGGTTTTGTGGAGGAACCATGCTATTGAAGAAATGACATGGTAGTTGGAATCAGAAATGAAAGCGAGGTATCATCACCTTTTCGAAACACTAGGTATGTATGTCCATTTTGAGGACGAAATTTCATAAGGAGGGGAGGTTGTAAGACCCCAACTTATTATAAATGAAATTGAATTTCCTCTATTTATTATTTTGAAATAGTAAGGGTTGATTTGATTAGTGTGGTTAGTTATGGGTAAAATGCACAAATATTTAAAATAAGCAAGTGGTTATAAAATATTCATTGTTGTCGGGGAATATTTGTTTAGTCGTGGAATATTCTTGCTGTCGGAGAATTTTCGTACGACGTCGCAGCCTTTTGTGGGTCCCATAACGGAAAACGATTGGATGAAGAAAACGACAAGTATAAGTTTTTATAAATAACGACGTAGTTGTTACCGTTAATACTGTTGGAATACCCGGTGGTTAAAATACAGTAATACGCGTTGTTGCACAGTAACACACGGTATTGCACCAATTATTGATTCTTACATAAGAAGGCACTATCCAATAATTGTTACAGTAATTACTATTTAATATTTTATTTTATTGATTAAATAATTGCTACGTTGATATTTTATATTATTGTTGTTTCAATAATTGTCACTACACAGTATTTTTCATTATCAGATCAATAATTCATATTATTTTAATAATATTATCAGATAGCATTATTGACAATGTCTAAAAAGTTCTATCTAATGAGAGGTTTGGTCACCTAATTGCGCGCCAGTAAGGAGAAATCCTTATTAGAAAGCCCCTTCTTTCCTGGGAACGGCTTGGTTGTCAGTATTGTGATTCTGTAATATTATTTATGAATAATTAATTATTAATTTATATGATAAGGAAAATATTCATTTTATGTGGATATAGATGGAGAAAATTTTTAATGTGACAATTGTTAAAAATTGATATTTTATCTTTTCTGATAAAATAATTCATTTAAATATATTATTATATTTTAATAATATAATAATGGTGATATTTTTACAATGAATGTGTGATATATGAATGAATGAGGAAGAGTATTTTTGTTACAAAAAATGTTTAACACATGTTTTGTGTGTTGGTGGACCCTATTTTTGACTGAAATTTGATTATAGCCTGCAAAATCGTCCGTATATGGATTTCGGTCAATTTATGTTTGGAATTTGGGAAAACTTTCTTCTGCAAAGTTGTAGAGAATTAAATTTCTTATAAAAAGGACATAAGATTTGATTTTTTCTGATAAAAGGGCTATTTATAATGAATTATTTAAGTTCCAGAATATTGGGTCTGAATTAATTTTGTTGCATTAAATGATAAAAATATGTTTTTCATGTTAGCGGGCCCCACTAGTATGTGCAAAATACTGAATTTAGATTTCAAAGTGGGCGTAGGAATTTGTTTTATAAATAATATTATTATATTAAATTTTTTGCTTTGGTGTTCTAAGCATTTTCATATAAATAGGGTGCTTAGGTTAGAATTAAAAATCACACCAGAAACTGAAGTTTTCTCTCTATATTATTGAGCGTATTTTTGTGAGTATTTAGATATCTTGAGTGTTGTTATATGGTGCAAGTTTCCTTCAGCGTTATATCTAATATTCCAGCCAGAAGTACTATTCTTTTGAGGCAACGGATGTTATTTTTTTATAAATGATATTATTTCTTTCAATATCATTATGCCGGAATATTGGTAAGATTTTTCTTGTGAAATTCTTATCTTTTTATGCCGGGGTTACTATTCATGAGTTACTATTCATGAGTTATTATTCATAAGTTACTATTCACGAGTACTATTCACGAAGCATGATGATTTTTCTTGTGAAATTTCTACCTTTTAGTGTCGGAGTTAGTATTCATGTATGCGGTACTATTCACGTATACGGCACTATTCACGAATACGACACTATTCATAGAAAAATTAAATTTTCTTTTCTGTGTCCAAGATTGTCTGTTTTGGTTCCTATCTTTGATTGGATCTATATGTTTTGATCTTCATTTTTGAATTCTGCTCCACAATAGTTTATTATGGAGTATTTTTTAAACTTGGATTATCTAAAATACGAATCTTTAATATTTGTTCTTTTGTCTCAATGGATACGTTTTTTTTAAAATATATTTTTCATCATTCTCAGTCCTAAATGATGATATTACTGAATATCTTTGGCCTGTAGTGCAAAGATGAATGATTTCATGATGAATATCTTTGGCCCGTAGTGCAAAGATGAACATGTGTTGAGATGAACATAACCGACTGATTAATATCTTTGGCCTGTAGTGCAAAGATGACTACTTGATTCAAGATGTATATTGATTGATGTTACAGGGATAAAATATCGATGATGGACTTTTAAATTCATATATGATAGTAGATTTCATTCTCTACTTAACTCTTCTAATGAATTGTTGTTTTCGCTGCAGTTGTTGATCTAAAATTTGTTGTCTATTGTATTCTATCAGATTTTTCCTTGTTGAAGACTAAGGATAATTTGTTGTACATTATCTTAGTCATAATATTATTTACTGGGCTAGTTGATCTCACCCTTTTCCTTTTTGTTCCATTTTTCTTCTCAGTAAGCGAGAATATAGCTGGGAGTAGTCGAGGTGTGGAGTGATGTTCCAAGGCAGTTGTTATAGTAGTCCTCACTATTTTGTAAAATAGTGTATCAATAATTGTAATAAGGACTTTATTTGAGCGTAGATATTGTCTAGAAGATAATATTTGTATTTAAACTCACAGTTTATGTGTTGTCGTATTTTGCACGACAATTGTATTAATGAAGTTATAGTTATTTCTGTACCATGTATTTGGCGACTAAGAATAGGTTGGGTGGATTGGACCTATTTTGGGGGCGTCACAAATGTAATCCAAGCTCTAGATTAATAGAAAATTATTATTTTTTCATGATTCAACCAAAGACAGAACTTTATGAGATTATTTTATGCTAAAATATGGTGTTGTAATTTCATGACACAATTTTTAAAGTTTATATGACAAAATTTTTAAATTTTATGGCATTATTTTATTCTTGACTAAGGTGTTGCAATCCCATATGACATAATTTTATATGACAAAATTTTTAAAGTTTATATGACAGAATTTTTTAATTTTATTGGATTATTTTATGCTCGACTACAGTGTTGCAATCCCATATAACAATTTTATTCTTAAAGTTTTGTATGCTCGACTTTTGAATGGTTTAAACTTTCGTATTTTTAACTAAATAATTGAATAGTATTTTTAATAAAACAATCATGTGATTGTCAGACAATGAAGACTACATGTCTTCAGATGAAGAAATTTTCATCGATGAGGAAGAAAATAAGCAAAAGTTAGATATTGAAAAGATTGAAGAAAAGAAGCATGAGATCAACAAGATTTTAGATGAAAATGTAATTGTTTTAGAACTAAAGGTTGGGATGATGTTTAATTCAGAGGAAGAAGTTAGAGCATATTATATGCAATATGCTAAACAAGCAGGTTTTGGTGTGTCGAAGAGAACCTCTAAACTTGGACATGATGTGCGACGCCCCCAAAATAGGTATACATCACCCGTTCTGGGTCACCAAATACATGGTACATAATAGAAATACAAACTTAAATATACAACATGAGCTATAAGTTTTAATACAAATATTGTCTTCTAGACAATATTCAAACTCAAAATAAGTCCTCAATACATTTATTATCACACTATTTCACAGAATAGTGAGGACTACTAATGCAAACATCTGGACCGTCACTCCGTTTCTTGACTAGTCCCAGCTATATTCTCATTTCCTAAAAAGAACAATGAAAGCAAAAGGGTAAGCTCAACTAGCCCAGTAAGAAATATTATGACTAAGATAATGCAAAATAAATTATCATTAGCCTTAAACAGTGTTAAACAGATAAAATATAATAAACATCAAGTTTAACTGCAGCGGAACAAGCAGTCCATTAAAAGAGTCAAGTAGAGCATGATATCTACTATCTTCTATGATTTAAAAGGTTTTTCATCACTTTTATCACTGAGACTCAGCTTAATAAATAATCCACATCATCGAATCACCCCTGTACTATGGCCAAGGATATTCATTAGTATCACAACCACAAATTATCCATGCACTACGGGCCAAGGATATTCATATTTTCATCAATGGTCATGATCATGCCAACAACTGTTCATCATTGTACTACGGGCCAATGAGAACTTTTACCACATCTTTTGTAATATTACGGTCATGATTATACCGAATAATCCCTGGTCATAATCATACCAAGTCCATCTATGCACTACGGCCACATATGACTTTCATCATAATATAAACATGAGGATGATGACAATGATATAAGAATTCAATTAAATTAGAGCAAAGGATAAATTCTTAAAGATTTATAATTTAATTTATCCAGAAATCAATAATGTCCAAATTGTCAACATGATACTGCTTTGTGGAGTAAAATTCAAGAATAATATTGCACCAAAAATGATTTGGACCAAAAACGAATCAATTTTAATTATGAATAGTACCCCGGGTGAATAGTACTCGAGTGAATAGTACCCCGTGAATAGTAACCCGTGAATAGTACTTTGACATGAAAAAGTTAAAACTTGTCAAGAATGCTCAGAATAATATTTTTATGAAAAGATACTGGATGAAATGCATATATCAAGGATATTCTACTAATTTTATGGAGTATAGAAGCCAAAACTTTAACAGAATGAGTATAGAATTCGGAATCTGAAATGAAATAATATTACTTACATACTATAGAGTATGAAAGAAAATATTATTTCATATGAATATTGAACAAAAATAACATCCCTTACGAATATTAAACGAAAATAATATTCCTTTCGAATATTGAAGGAATATAATATTCCTTACGAATATTAAATGAAGATAATATTTCTTGCGAATATTGAATGAAATAAAATTTCTTACGAATACGAAAAATAATATCGTAAGCGAATATGAAATAAATAATACCCCTTACCTTAAAAAGAAGAGTATTCCAACTGGTATAGCGAGGATATTCTTGAAAAAAACTTTCACTATTTTCTACACTCAAAGCTTCTTAAAACTCGAAAGAAATACGCTCAATATTATAGAAGAAGAATTCTTTGATTCTGGTGTGATTTTCAATTCTAACTAAGCATCCTATTTATAGGAGAATGGAAAGGATACTATTTAAATTTTTTCTCACGGACTGCACAGAAAGAAATTCACGGGCGCTACATCAGAAGATTTTTTTTTATTTTATTTTACTATGCAAATACTATGCAGGCACTATGCATAATAAAATATAATATATTCTATTTTTCATAAAAAAATAAAACTTATTATATACTATATATATATATATAATATAACAGACATTACTCCTCCCGTGACCCTTCCCAGATTCCTCCACCAATTTATTTCCTCCTTTGGGCCTCACATGTGGCCCCACCTTTATTATATTAAATAATTTTCTACCGATTATTTTAAAAATTGGGTAAATGGGGGTCTATAAAATTACAACAAATACTTCATAAAAATCCCCTCAATATTTTTAACAACATTTATTCATCCTTATTATAACTCACAATATTAACAACCAGATCGTTCTCAGGAAAGAGGGGGCTTTTGGATAAGGATTTCTCCCTATTGTCGCGCAATTAGGTGACCAAACCTCTCATCGACAGAAATTTCTAGACATTGTTAATTATATAAATAATAATATGAATAACTTGTCATCTCAATTATTGATTTAATAATATAAAATATTATGCAGATGATACTGTTACAATAATTTAATCAAATAACGTGAGATACTATGCAACAATTACTGTGACAATAATTGGACAAAACTGAGTGACTTCTCACGTAAGCATCAATAATCAATATTGTGTGCTAATATGCAACCACGCGTATTACTGTACCTTTATCAACGGGTATTTCAACTGTTAACGGTAAAACTTCCGCCGTTATTTTCATAAAAAGTTACTTCTGTCGTTTTCTAACCTCGACAATAATTCCGTTGTGGGGTCCATCAATGATTGCGCCGTTGTACGAATATTTTTTATTAAAATGAATATTCCCCGACCAATCAAATATTTTATAACAACTTACTTACTTTGCAAAATTTATAAATATTACCCATAACTATAACATTATATCAAATTCACGACATAATATTCAAAAAAAAATATTTCGAGAAAATTAATCTTTATTCATAAAATTTGGGGTCTTACATGATGTGAATTTAAAATAGGGTTCTTTACAGAAATACACAATAATTAGAAAGTAATTACACCATTAGTGCATCAACAAAATAATTACATAAAGAGTGTAATCAGGACCTATATTACAAAAATAGTACAATTCACATTAATAAAAAAAACCTAAAATCAAGGAGAAATAACTGTCATAATTAATAATTCAAATTCAAATATTTGGGATCTAACAAAAAAAAATTCAAATTTAAAATAATAATTCAAATTCAAATCTTTCATCTCCCTCACATACACTTTGAAATAATAGTTAACAAATAAGTAAATAAATAAATAAAATATCTGTACATGTAAATCGGGCCCTGTTTCAGTTTTTACTTTTTTAGTTCTCTCTTCCCGCCGACTTCTCTTCCGCTACTCTGCCGCTACACCGCCGTGAATCTACGTTGTCCAAAACGCCAATGAGAAGAAGAAGAAGATTCGCCCTTCAAAAAGTTTAAAATAAATAGATGTAACTTTTAATGTTCTGATTTTTTTATGACTATTTTGTTACTCATAAATATTAAAATGGTTACCTTTGTATGAATGGTTGGCTACCAACTACATCACATTCAAATAAAATTGGTAACTTAATAAAACTGAATTGGTTACCTTGGTCTAAAGATTTGGCTATCAACTGCACTATGAAAAAACAGCATGTGTGGATGTGAATTGGTTACATTGGTATGAAGGTTTGCTTACCTTGATCTGAAGGTTTGGTTACCAACTGCATTAAGAAAAAAATTGAAAGTGTGGAGGTTTATTGATTACTTTGATATGAAACTTTGGTTACCTTAGTATGAAGGTTTGGTTAACATCATCCAGTATTTGTAGGAACACATTAAACACGTCAGAATTGGCTTTCTCAATCTCATCAAACAAAATAACTAATAACCGGACAGTTTCTGTCAACTAACCTCCTTCGTCATACCCAACAATACCAACATATATACATAACTTGAGCAAATTAGAAACACTTTGGCTTGAAGATAACATGCTTGCAGGAGAAATCCCAACCTGGTTATTTGATATAAAGAGCCTGAAGAATTTGTTTCTTGGTGGAAATAAGATGATTTGGAATAACAATATTGTTGGGTCTCCAACTTTTAGTTTTATTTTAATGATAACAATAATTAGTAAATAAATTAATTAAAAGGGTAGAATCCTCTCTATAGGATTTATATTATAATTGTTTTAATTATCTTATTTATTTTGACCAAAAATATTTTCTAAATCTTATTTAATTGATTTTCTTGATCTTTGATAATTTAATTTGGTGACATTCCTTTTGGGACAAAAGCCTTATCAATTCATGTATGTGCTGAGATATAATTATGTGAGAATTCATTACATGAACAAGTTTTGACCGAATGGAACTTGAAAATGGGCATTAAACGAATTATTGCTTATTGACTAAAATAGAATGCATATGCTAGAGATTTTGATTAAATCATTTTTTACATATGGGCATTTTCTATTTATTCTCAAATTAATTTTATTAATTAAAATTTTACAAAAATTATTTTATTTCAAAATTAGGCAAAATTATTTTATTGTTTTTATATATATAAATTATATAAGTTTTATTTAATTATTTATACAAAAACCGAATATATATATATATATATGTTATTAGGATGTAATCTTTATATCATATACTCCCTCCATCCCATTTTAATAGACGTTTTAGGAGGGGGGTTTTCCCAAAATATTTGACGCTCTACAATCCCAAGAATATTTTGCCATTTATTTTCTTTCTCTACCCTTCATTCTCTATCACTGTTAATGCCTATTGAGAACAGTTCCTGTCAGAGCGAGAGAGATGATCTGAACGGTCACCTATATTGGAAATAACAACTCCAAACCCATGAAGAAATCATCACTCGGAGCGAGAGAGATGATCTGAACGGTCAGATCCGGCCAAATCGCGTGATCTAAACTCCGCCATATTTATACTCCGATGATCTGAACGATCATATTTATACTCCGATGATCTGAACGGTCAGATCTGGCGGAAGGTTTAAGTACTCTGCCATATTTTTCTCAGTTTAGTTTTGAGCCGATGATCTTCAATGGAGCTAAATGATCTTCC
Organism: Panax japonicus; assembly: GCA_020205505.1. Classification (NCBI taxonomy): domain Eukaryota; kingdom Viridiplantae; phylum Streptophyta; class Magnoliopsida; order Apiales; family Araliaceae; genus Panax; species Panax japonicus. Next base: position 62,806,542 of record CM035092.1, read on the forward strand.
CGGTCAGAGGTAGATCCGGCCGATGATCTTCCCGGTCATTATCTCAGATCCGGCGGGTGAAGGGTGATCCGGCCGATGATCTTCAATGGAGTAGATCTTAATTCTGGAGAGAGAGAGAGAAGGGGAGAGAGAGAAGATGAAGGCTTGCATCTATGGAGTATTTCTCTGCTACAGGTAATAGGAAGGAGGAATGAGAATTTTTAGAAGAAAACAGAGAAGCATTAATGGGATGATATATTAATTAAGGGTAAAATAATAAAATTGTATTCATTCTTAATTTACGTGAAAACTTGTAGAACGTCTATTAAACTGGGATGGAGGGAGTATTATATATTATAATAGTGCACGTATGTGTGGTGTGTAGAGTATTATCTAAGCTACACTTAATGCATGCATGACATATAATGTATATATGTAGTAACAAGAACGATTAATATCATATATATATAGTGCATTAAATATGATATATATATATATATATATATATATATATATATATATATATATATATATATATATATATATATATATATATACTAGCTGGGTCCCGTGCCTCCGGCATTGTATGGACAATATGATTTATCTCAAACATTGAACGACCAAAATAATTTATTGAGTGAGTGAAAAATTTAAAGTCATTTGTATTTTATTAAATTATTATTAGATTATTAGATAGATAGATGTATTTTATTAGATAGATGTATGAACGGTTGGATTTATCCCAAACTTTGGACGGCCCAGATGATTTATTAAGTGAGCGGGAAATTCAAAATCATTTGTATTTTATTAGATAGATAATTAGATATATAGAATATAGATATAGATAGATAGAATTAGATAGATTGTATTTTATTAGATAGATGGGTGGTGAGATTTATCCCAAACTTTGGACGGCCCAGATGATTTATTGAATGAGCGGGAAATTCAAAATCATTTGTGTTTTATTAGATAGATATATATTATATAAAAATTAATGCATGCATGTACATAATAAATATATATATACATTAAACATATAAATGCATGTGCTTTAAATATATAATATATATCATACATAGCATGCTAATGGGATATTAAAAAAAACGTGTGTGTGCTAGAAAGTGCATGCATTAATGTTAACGCCAAGATCTTCTCCAACGCTCCAATCGCGTAAGACGTCCTGATCCTGCACAGTAAACACGAAAAACACCACAAGCTTGATGGACGGACCGCCGGGGGATAGCTCAGGCGTGAGAGTGAGTAAACGTGGTCACAAGGTTAACAAATGGAGGATGTAATGTCTAGTGTCTTGAGAGAGATAATAATTCAGTTGTGTGTATGTATGAATGAGAATATGAGTCTATACCTGTTTATGAAGACTTGGTTTGATAAGTTGCACTCTCTTGCCTGGTTTACAGTGCCACCCACTATCTCTGACATAGCTCCCGTGATCTGATGGATCCTGCTGTCTGCCTGTAGTCTACTCACTACCTTTAGCTACTGTTTACATCGTCGGCCGGCTATAATCCCATCCACATTGATGCATGGCAGATGCCTTAGTCAACTGTCATGCTTTTTCATCATTACAAGTCAAAGTAATAGATATTAAGTGATCCAATGGGTTAATCCAACGAACCAACCCGGTCCTACAGGGTTAAATAGAAATAATATGATGACTAGGCCCAGTGACTTTCAAGATTCAATAATGAAGGCCCAATGGATTAATTTAATAAGTAAGCCCAATCTATTCGGCCCAAAGAGGAGAAATATCATGACCCAACATTGCCCCCTAGTTTTTTGTTGAACGAAACGTTAAATAGGAAACTATAAATAGTCCAGGATATTTTAATAAAGGTCCATAGTGAGAAGTGATCGAAATATACCCGTTTACGGTTCATGAGATGAAATGAGAGGAGAACGGAGGCCCAAATCCAAAAGGCCCTACCCGATAAATTTATGGACCCGGAACCGGACGTTTCTCATTAAAATTCTAAATCATTACTATCATTTAATACGCCGACCTTGTTCACCGTGCAACCGTCAGTATAAAGGATAACGTTTATCAAATTTGACAGTTTTACCTGACCATTTGAAATTCGAGCGCCTTTTGAGTTTTCTTATCCTCTGAACTATCTATCCTCCTCTACAAACTGTCGAAAATGGCTTCCCAAGATTCTGAACAAAGTTCACCCCTGCTAGTAACACCGATCAATGCTGTTTCTCCAAACCCTAACCCTCGAGAAGGAACCTCGACCCTGAATCCCAAAGGAACAAAAACAGACAAGAATCCTCCTCCGAAAATCCCCAAAAGTTCTTCTGAATATTACAGAGATACGGATATTTTCTCACATGCCAACACCCCCTCTATCGTCATTGAGGCTGAATTGAAGAGGATTCGATCTTGGTACCATATTCCGGATACTCACGCGGTTAGGGTTCCAAGATCCGGCGAGAAAATGTACCAACGGCCAGAGAGTTGGACAGCCGTCCCGATGACCTTGCTTGAGAAGGGGGTCTGTTTTCCTTTGCACATTTTCATAGTGACTATACTGGGTTTCTTGGGCGTGGGGTTCGCCCAATTGGTACCATATTCTTATATTCACATTTTGGCCTTTGTTGCCTTCTGTCATAAGTTGGGCGTTGAACCTTCCCTCGACTTCTTCTTCACCGTGTACAAGATCGTCCAATCCAGAGAGAATGGGTTTAAGGCCCTTAGCAAACACTCTCCGAAGTCAGGAGAAAAGTTAGAGAGACGTTCATTGGTGAACATTCCTTCAAGCAATAGGGGATGGCATGAGAAGTGGTTCTTTGTCAAGGGCCCTGAAATCTCTTCTTTGCCGAACTGGGCAACTGACGAGAAGATTTATGCTGACTTCGGAGATGTTTCTGAAGAACGGGAAGTTGAGATGATGGAGCTTTTTGATAATTTTCCTAAGGAAGAGTGGAAGTATGGACTCCTCTCGAAGCAGGTATGGTTATATGACCATAAATGTAAGTATCGATCTATTTTATACATGGATATTTGAAAAAGTTTTTATGATGTGGAATCTAACATAATACTGTTTGTTTCGTGCAGTATCTTTGATCAGACCAAGCTCTTTAAAAATAAAGGAGTTCGAAGATTTTTTGTCTGGAAAATCTTCAGAAGTTGTTGAGAGTCTACCAATAGAAGCTACCACCGAAGCAGAACCAACTCTTGATATTCATACCGATGAATTCCGAACCGAAGAAACAGAAGCTGATGAGATTCCTGTACCGGAACAGACCCTTCGTCCTCACCAAAAGAAGAGGACCATTAGAAAATCCAGATCAACACCTCTTCCCAACTCTTCTGACGCCGTCCCAGAAACCGAACTGACCACTGAATCAATACCCCAACGAGAATATAACTGGGAGTAGTCGAGGTGTGGAGTGATGTTCCAAGGCAGTTGTTATAGTAGTCCTCACTAATTTGTAAAATAGTGTATCAATAATTGTAATGGGGACTTTATTTGAGCGTAGATATTGTCTAGAAGACAATATTTGTATTTAAACTCACAGTTTATGTGTTGTCGTATTTTGCACGACAATTGTATTAATGAAGTTATAGTTATTTCTGTACCATGTATTTGACGACTCAGAATAGGTTGGGTGGATTGGACCTATTTTGGGGGCGTCACAAATGTAATCCAAGCTCTAGATTAATAGGAAATTATTGTTTTTTCATGATTCAACCAAAGACAGAACTTTATGAGATTATTTTATGCTAAAATATGGTGTTGTAATTTCATGACACAATTTTTAAAGTTTATATGAAATTTTTTTTAAATTTTATGGCATTATTTTATGCTTGACTAAGGTGTTGCAATCCCATATGACATAATTTTATATGACAAAATTTTTAAAGTTTATATGACAGAATTTTTTAATTTTATTGGATTATTTTATGCTCAACTACAGTGTTGTAATCCCATATAACAATTTTATTCTTAAAGTTTTGTATGCTCGACTTTTGAATGGTTTAAACTTTTGTATTTTTAACTAAATAATTGAATAGTATTTCTAATAGAACAATCATGTGATTGTCAGACAATGAAGACTACATGTCTTCAGATGAAGAAATTTTCATCGATGAGGATGAAAATAAGCAAAAGTTAGATATTGAAAAGATTGAAGAAAAGAAGCATGAGATCAACAAGATTTTAGATGAAAATGTAATTGTTTTAGAACTAAAGGTTGGGATGATGTTTAATTCAGAGGAAGAAGTTAGAGCATATTATATGCAATATGCTAAACAAGCAGGTTTTGGTGTGTCAAAGAGAACCTCTAAACTTGGACATGATGTGCGACGCCCCCAAAATAGGTATACATCACCCATTTTGGGTCGCCAAATACATGGTACAGAATAGAAATACAAACTAAAATATACAACATGAGCTATAAATTTTAATACAAATAATGTCTTCTAGACAGTACTCAAACTCAAAATAAGTCCTCAATACATTTATTATCACACTATTTCACAGAATAGTGAGGACTACTAATGCAAACATCTGGACCGTCACTCCATTTCTTGACTAGTCCCAGCTATATTCTCATTTCTTAAAGAGAACAATGAAAGCAAAAGGGTGAGCTCAACTAGCCCAGTAAGAAATATTATGACTAAGATAATGCAGAATAAATTATCGTTAGCCTTCAATAGTGTTAAACTAATAAAATATAATAAACATCAAATTAACTGCAGTGGAATAAGCAATCCATTAGAATAGTCAAGTAGAGCATGATATTTACTATCTTCTATAATTGAAAAGGTTTTTCATCACTTTTATCGCTGAAACTCAACTTAAGAAATAATTCACATCATCGAATCACCCCTACACTACGGCCAATGATATTCATTAGTATCACAACCACAAATTATCGATGCACTACAGGCCAAGGATATTCATATTTTTATCAATGGTCATGATCATGCCAACAACTGTCCATCAATACACTACGGGCCAATGGAGACTTTTACCATATCTTTTATAACACTACGGTCATGATTATACCGAATAATCCCCGGTCATAATCATACCAAGTCCATCTATGCACTACGGCCACAAATGACTTTCATCATAATATAAACATGAGGATGATGACAATGATATAAGAATTCAATTAAATGAAATCAAAGGATAAATTTTTAAAGATTTATAATTTAATTTATCCAGAAATTAATAACGTCCAAATTGTCAACATGATACTGTTTTGTGGAGTAAAATTCAAGAATAATATTTTACCAAAAATTATTTGGACCGAAAATGAATCAATTTTTATCATGAATAGTACCCCGGGTGAATAGTACTCGAGTGAATAGTACCTCGTGAATAATAACCTGTGAATAGTACTCCGACATGAAAAAGTTAAAACTTGTCAAGAATGCTCAAAATAATATTTACATGAAAAGATACTAGATGAAACACATATATCAAAGATATTCTACTATTTTCATGGAGTATAGAAGCCAAAACTTTAATAAAATGAGTATAGAATTCGGAATCTGAAACGAAATAATATTACTTACATACTATAAAGTATGAAAGAAAATATTATTTCATATGAATATTGAACAAAAATAACATCCCTTACGAATATTAAACAAAAATAATATTCCTTTTGGATATTGAACGAATATAATATTCCTTACGAATATTAAATGAATATAATATTTCTTGCGAATATTGAACGAAATAAAATTTCTTACGAATACGAAAAATAATATCGTAAACGAATATAAAATAAATAATACCACTTACCTTAAAAAGAAGAGTATTTCAACTGGTATAGCGGGGATATCTTTGAAGAAAACTTTCACTATTTTCTACACTCAAAGCTTCTTAAAACTCGAAAGAAATACGCTCAATATTATAGAAGAAGAATTCTCTGATTCTGGCGTGATTTTTAATTCTAACTAAGCATCATATTTATAGGATAATGGAAAGGATACTATTTAAATTTTTTCTCACGGACTGCACAGAAAGAAATTCACGGGCGCTGCATGAGAAGATTTTTTTTTGATTTTACTATGCAAACACTATGCAGGCACTATGCATAATAAAATATAATATATTCTATTTTTCATAAAAAAATAGAAATTATTATATAATATATATATATATATATATATATAATAAACATTACTCCTCTCGTGACCCTTCCCAGATTCCTCCACCAATTCATTTTCTCCATTGGGCCCCACACGTGGCCCCACCTTTATTATATTAAATACTTTTCTACTGATTATTTTAAAAATTGGGTAAATGGGGGTCCATAAAATTACAACAAATACTTCATAAAAATTCTCTCAATATTTTTAACAACATTTATTTATCTTTATTATAACTCGCAATATTAACAACCAGATCGTTCCCAAGAAAGAGGGGGTTTTCCGATAAGGATTTCTCCCTATTGGCGCGCAATTAGGTGACCAAACATCTCCTCGACAGAATTTTCTAGACATTGTTAATTATGCAAATAATAATATGAATAACTTGTCATCTCAATTATTGATTTAATAATTTAAAATATTATGCATATGATACTGTGACAATAATTAAATCAAATAACGTGAGATATTATACAATAATTATTGTGGCAATAATTGGACAAAACTGAGTGACTTCTCATGTAAGCATCAATAATCAATCTCGTGTGCTACTATGCAACCATGCGTATTACTGTACTTTTATCACTGGGTATTTCAACAGTTAACGGTAAAACTTCCGCCGTTATTTTCATAAAAAGTTACTTCAATCGTTTTCTAACTTCGACAGTAATTCCGTTGTGGGGTCCACCAATGACTGCGTCGTTGTACAAATATTCCCTGTTAAAGTGAATATTCCCCGACCAATTAAATATTTTATAACAACTTGCTTACTTTGCAAAATTTATAAATATTACCCAAAACTATAATATTATATCAAATTCACGCCATAATATTCAAAAAAAAATATTTTTAGAAAATTAATCTTTATTTATAAATTTTGGGGTCTTACAACCTCCCCTTCTTATGAAATTTCGTTCTCGAAATTGGTGTACGTACCTAGTATGTCGAACAGGTGAGGATACCTTGTTTTCATTTCAGATTCTAACTCTTGATGTAGAACCTTTGAGCGTAGAATATATTTCTTCTTATCCAAGATTTTAACAGATATTTCCTCATACGTTAAATCTTCCACTATCTCGTCTAGTTCTAATTCAATAATGTGGTTCGGGTCATCCATATATTTACGTAACATCGATACATGAAAAATATTATGAACACGTGACATAATTGACAGTAAGACGAGTCTATAGGCCAAAGTTCATACTCGATCGAGGATTTCAAATGGGCCATTTAAATTAAGGGTTGAGATTTCCTCTCGCCATCGACTATTGCTTCTAGAATAACGCCTTCTTAAACCTTCTTCTTCATATTCATTAGCTCCGGGTGTGTAGCTTGAGCGGCTTTAACATTATCGATTAAAGTCATTTCTAATCGTATATTCGTTATCTTCACGTGGGTCCCTAGAGTCTTTAACTCTATCTCTATCATTTGTAAGTTATACGAAATGGGTTTTTGTGTTAACAACATCGCACTCGTAAACGCATATGATCTTCTACTCAATGCGTTAGCTACCACGTTCGCTTTTTCAGGATGTTTTTGAATGGTATGGTCGTAATCTTCAATAGCTCGATCCAACGTCTTTGGCGCATGTTACGTTCGTTTTGGGTGAAGAAATATTTGAGGGTTTTGTACCGAGTTTAAGGTCGATACAAAATTTGATTTCATGCTCTGGGGGTAGGCCATGAAGTTCTTCAGGGAATACGTTAGGAAATTTATTAACGATAGAAATATCATTAAAATCTAACGTATTTTTGTTTAAATCCGTGACATGACATAAGAAAGCTTGACATCCGTTTCTCAATAAACGAATAGATTTATAGCTAGAGATGAAAGTGATTGATTTTAATGGTTTGGTTACTTGAATTCGCATAATAGGTTGGTTAGGAATATGAAAGCTAACAACATTACGAAAACAATCAATTTTTGCATGATGAGTAGTTAACTAATCAATCCCTAAAATCACATCAAATGCAAGTAATTTCAAAGAGATAAAATCGACAGGTAATGTGAGGGTGTCGATTTAAATCAAACAAGATTTATAAATAGTGGACATAACGAAGGTTTCTCCCAACAGAGTTTTAACAGATAAGTCAAAGTCTAAGTTCTCTAGAGTCAAATTTAAACGTTGAATGCAAGTAGGAGAAATAAAAGAGTGGGTAGAACCAGTATCGAATAAGGTATAGACTTTGCAAGAGTTTATAATTAACTTACACACGATAACTTCGTTCGGGTTCCTCGACAAACGCTCTCACTTAAACTACCAGCTTTGACTTGTCTGGGACATCCTTTGGCTTCACTATCCCAGCTAGACTTGACTTCACTACATGATAAAATTGAGCTAGGTGACCTTCTCTTCTGAAATTGAAACACGCTTTGGGTTGCTGCGTACAGTTTGGACGGATGTGTCCCTCCTATCCGCATTTGAAACATACGACCAGTGGTCGTTCTTCTTCCTTTGAAACGGGTGCTGGTGCTGCTACCGACATCTTTTCATCATCGTTGAATCTTCTTTTCTTAAAATTTCCACTTCTATTATCTTGGCCATGATTACCACCGAAGTGGTTACCATTCTTGGCATGCTAATTTCTCCCACGATGGTTATCATTGTTCCGATGGTCGTTGCCACAGGTATGATTATTATCGTGTTGTTGGTTGTTACCTTTTTGTTGAGTTGACTCATTATCGCGCTCCACTAATTGAGCCCTATTCACAACTTCTGAATATAAACAAAGTTTGTGAGAAATGAGGTATTAACGTATTTCGGGTTTCAAACCTCTTAGAAACATTCGCGTCATTCGGTCCTCATTATCAACCAAATGGGATGCAAACTTGGATAACTCGGCAAACTTAACCTCGTACTGCGACACGGTCATATTGTTTTGCTCCAGCTTGACGAATTCCACCTCTTTCATGTGATGAATACTTTCGGGAAAGTACTTGTCGTTGAATAATTCTTGGAACTTCTCCCAAGACATCTTGAGTGCGTCAGGTTGGGTACATTTTATAGATTCCCACCAATGATCTGCTTCTTCACGCAACATAAAGGTGGCGAATGGAACCTTTTGCTCCTCTGAGCATTCCAAGACATCAAATATCTTGGTGATCTGATTTATCCACGTCTATGCCTTAAGTGGTTCTAGCTTTCCCAAAAACTCCGGTGGTCCCAACTCCTTGAACTTCTTAGCGGTGACCAGCCGTGAATTGCCAGTGTTTCCACCTGTATTTTGAACAGGAGTCTCTCTCGTTTGGTTTTGCATTAATTCTAGAAAGCTCCTAAACGTACCATCGTTAGTCATTTGATCGGTGTTATTGTTTGTATGAGGATTGTTGCCTTCCTGATGCACATTATCATGATTATTAATCGTTGGTGGCTCAACGGTCTCATGTACTCCATTGCTTATCTCAACGTTTTCAGATGTCATTTTTAAACACTGCAAGACAAGGGTTAATTCACATGCCACATATTATCCCTATATTCCGACCGACCAATTAAATAACAAATAAACTTAGGTAGGTCATACTAGCGAAGGAATTTCCCGTCTTTCTCCTCCTAGTTCTTGTCTCACATCTCAGCCAAGGATCATAACCTTAAGTTTTGATACCAACTATGAAGCCCCCAAAATAGGTATACATCACCCATTCTGAGTCGCCAAATACATGGTACAGAATAGAAATACAAATTTAAATATACAACATGAGCTGGGAGTTTTAATACAAATATTGTCTTCTAGACAGTATTCAAACTCAAAATAAGTCCTAAATACATTTATTATCACACTATTTCACAGAATAGTGAGGACTACTAATGCAAACATCTGGACCGTCACTCCATTCCCCGACTAGTCCCAGCTATATTCTCATTTCTTGAAGAGAACAATGAAAGCAAAAGGGTGAGCTCAACTAGCCCAGTAAGAAATATTATGACTAAGATAATGCAGAATAAATTATCATTAGCCTTCAACAGTGTTAAACTGATAAAATATAATAAACATCAAGTTTAACTGCAGCGGAACAAGCAATCCATTAGAAGAGTCAAGTAGAGCATGATATCTACTATCTTCTATGATATAAAAGGTTTTTCATCACTTTTATCATTGAGACTCAGTTTAATAAATAATCCACATCATCGAATCACCCCTGCACTACGGCCAAGGATATTCATTAGTATCACCACCACAAATTATTCGTGCACTACGGGCCAAGGATATTCATGTTTTCATCAATGGTCATGATCATGCCAACAACTGTCCATCAATGCACTACGGGCCAATGAGGACTTTTACCACATCTTTTATAACATTACGGTCATGATTATACCGAATAATCCCTGGTCATAATCATACCAAGTCCATCTATGCACTACGGCCACAGATGACTTTCATCACAATATAAACATGAGGATGATGACAATGATATAAGAATTCAATTAAATGAAAGCAAATGATAAATTTTTAAAGATTTATAATTTAATTTATCCAGAAATCAATAACGTCCAAATTGTCAACATGATACTGCTTTGTGAAGTAAAATTCAAGAGTAATATTGTACCAAAAATAATTTGAACCGAAACGAAACAATTTTTATCATGAATAGTACCCCGGGTGAATAGTACTCGAGTGAATAGTACCCCGTGAATAGTAACCCGTGAATAGTACTCTGACATGAAAAAGTTAAAACTTGTTAAGAATGCTCAGAATAATATTTCCATAAAAAGATACAAGATGAAACGCATATATCAAGGATATTCTACTAATTTCATGGAGTATAGAAGCTAAAAATTTAACAAAATGAGTATAGAATTCAGAATCTGAAACGAAATAATATTACTTACATACTACAGAGTATGAAAAAAAATATTATTTCATATGAATATTGAACAAAAAATAACATCACTTACAAATATTAAACAAAAATAATATTCCTTTCGAATATTGAACGAATATAATATTACTTACGAATATTAAATGAAGATAATATTTCTTGTGAATATTGAACGAAATAAAATTTCTTAGGTATACGAAAAATAATATCGTAAGCGAATATGAAATAAATAATACCCCTTACCTTAAAAAGAAGAGTATTCCAACTGGTATAGAGGGGATATCCTTGAAGAAAACTCTCACTATTTTCTACACTCAAAGCTTCTTAAAACTTGAAAGAAATACGCTCAATATTATAGAAGAAGAATTCTCTGATTCTGGTGTAATTTTCAATTCTAACCAAGCATCCTATTTATAGGAGAATAGAAAGGATACTATTTAAATTTTTTCTCACGGACTGTACATAAAGAAATTCACGGGCGCTGCATCAGAAGAATTTTTTTTTACTATGCAAACACTATACAGGCACTATGCATAATAAAATATAATTTATTCTATTTTTCATAAAAAATAAAACTTATTATAATATATATATATATATATATATAACAAACATTACTCCTCCCGTGACCCTTCCCAGATTCCTCCACCAATTCATTTCCTCCATTGGGCCCCACATGTGGCCCCACCATTATTATATTAAATAATTTTTTATCGATTATTTTAAAAATTGGGTAAATGGGGGTCTATAAAATTACAACAAATACTTCATAAAAATTCCCTCAATATTTTTAACAATATTTATTCATCATTATTATAACTCGCAATATTAACAACCAGATCGTTCCCAAGAAAGAGGGGACTTTCTGATAAGAATTTCTCCCTATTGGCGAGCAATTAGGTGACCAAACCTCTCCTCGACAGAACTTTCTAGACATTATTAATTATGCAAATAATAATATGAATAACTTGTCATCTCAATTATTGATTTAATACTATAAAATATTATGCAGATGATACTGTGATAATAATTGAATCAAATAACGTGAGATACTATGCAACAATTACTGTGGCAATAATTGGACAAAACTGAGCGACTTCTCACGTAAACATCAATAATCAATACCGTTTGCTACTATACAACCACGCGTATTACTGTATTTTTATCAGTGGATATTTCAACAGTTAACGGTAAAACTTCCGCCGTTATTTTCATAAAAAGTTACTTCTGTCGTTTTCTAACTTCGACAGTAATTCCGTTATGGTGTCCACCAATGATTGCGCCGTTATACGAATACTCCCTGTTAAAACGAATATTCCCCGACCAATCGAATATTTTATAACAACTTGCTTATTTTACAAAATTTATAAATATTACCCACAACTATAACATTATATCAAATTCACGCCATAATATTCAAAAAAAATATTTCGAGACAATTAATCTTTATTCATAAAATTTGGGGTCTTACACTTGGTCCTTTAGTAACTCGAAATAAAGGGAGACCAGTGTCAAAGCGAAAGGAATCTAAAACAGACCAAGTGATTAGGAAATTGAAAACAAGAAAGAGACAGGAAGGGAACAAAACTAGCAAAAAAAGAAAAACGAAAACATGTTTTTGCCTATTTAATTTTAGCTAATAACCTATTTTATTAGTTTCTTTGTTTTATTATGTATATTTGTTTATATGAATAACTTGTCTAATTCATCTATTTCTTTCTAATGAAAGAATTCTCAAGTGGCACAAGAAATTGAAGTCGATGCAGGTGAAATTGGTTTGCCTACTTTAAGTACTCCACAAGAAGATCATGAAATGAGAACACAAGCGAGAAGTAATGTTCAAGTATTAAGAATAAGAAAAAATTATGAGATTAATTGTTTTAGATTTTAATCTACTGTGTAAATAATTTACACTATTGCCTTTTTTTAATCTAATTATCTATCAAAAAAAAATTACTCTACTTATTTTGGTTAGGGGTACAAATTTTACTTTTTTCATCTGTTATGATCAAACTAATTTCGCATAAATTTTTTTCTCTTGTATATTTAACTTTTTAGATTTATTTTCAATTGCATAGTGTCATCTGAGTCAAGGTTCTAGTGATGGATATATGATGCCACATTTTGGCTCTCCTTTATTTCCTGTTTACCAAATGCATATTTTCTTTATCTCCCTTTTGACTAAAATATTTTTTAATATTCAATTTATTTTACCCTCCTAGTCCCTTGGTTTTTGCATAATTTTTTCTCTTTTGCTTGATATGTAATTTTTTAGATTTATTTCAATTGCACAGTGCTATTCGAGTCAAAGTTCGAGTGGTGGATATATGATGCCATATTTTGGCACTCCTTTATTTGCTAGAAGCCAAATGCAGTTATAATTTATCATTTATAATTTATTTTATACTAATCAAATTATGGTAACTAATATTAACCCAACATATTTTGGTACTTCGGGAAGCAATATACACCGACTATCAGATTTAAACTTTTTAATGAAATTTGTATTTGTAGGGTCATCTAAATCAATTTTGGGGAAGTGGATGTCAAGTGCCAAATACTGGCCAACTTAGTGTTTATGGAACACACAACATCATATAACTTGAATCATTTGGATCTGCTACAAGTATTGTTATTACATTGTATATTTAACTATGTCAATTTTAAGCACGTTGATTTTTAATAATTTAATACATTTTCTTTTGTTCTTTTTTGTAGACTCAACAACATGGGCATCAGTTTAAGGATCAAGATGCTGGCAAGTTCTATTAAAATTAAGTTCAACTTGGTGAGGATGACAAACTCTATGTTTTTCCTTTTTGTGTTGAACACAACATAGTTCTTCATTTGTAATAGATATTATGGTATTATTTGCCCAGGAAAAGCTTATATTTTTTTAAGCACATATGGTGACTTACAACAAAGATTTTGTTTTTTCCAACATTATTTGAGCTTTACATATATGGATTTCTTTGCTCTTTATTTATGTTATTAAGAGATGGACAAGTTAGATCCCCATTATGTTCAAATTCATTACATAATTTACTTCAACATGAACTAGATATAAATACAATAATAGAATACAAAGAGACATACACTGTAATACAACCAAGCCTCTCCTTGAATAGAGGATAACTCGTTATCAAATTCGAAAAACAACTAAACTATAAAGCTAAAAATAAGTAGACCAGAAAAAACATTGATATCAAACAATTGTGCAATTGGGCATTAGTGATTTTTATCAAGGTACTCCATTACTCTTCTTTCTCTCTCTCTCTCTCTCTCTCTATATATATATATATATATATATATATATATATATATACATATATATGGTCCGGATCAAGTGCATACCCCTTATTTTACTCACCCGTGCTCACCCCCCCTTTAGCGATGGTCCTGACGACGGTTCGGTCATACAACCGTCATCTATACTTTTAGCGACGCTATATGTTGTCCGTCGCTAAAAGTATAAACGACGGTTGTATGACCGAAATATCGACGGGTCCGTCGCTAAAAGGGGGTGAGCAAGTCGTTTATAATGTGCAATTTATATGTTATTTATTTTACTTAACAAGTATATTGACAATAAAATTTTATATACATTAAAACTCAAAACATAACATTATGGAATAACATTAAAGGCATAATTATCATAATACTTATCAATAACAATCCAAAAACAACTCACTTGATATTAAAAATTAGTAAAAGAGTTGAAGAATTCAACAAACACCACATAGAAAATAGAGTTGTAACCAATCATCACAAATATGTAGTCTAATAACTAATAAAACACCACCATAACAAGCCCAAAATAATATTTAGACTCTCTACACTAGTGTAAAAACATCATTCAATCAAAATCATCATAAAAAAGGTCATCTTCATCTCTTCCACGAGAACTACTCTCATTCAAAGGCGTAGGTGGTGGTCTTTCTCCAAAATCATCCTCCGCATCTTCATCATCATTTGGAATTCTCTCTTCATCAACTTCATTATCGGAGTCGGAATCTATCAACATTGATTCCCTTGAAGTTGAACCACCACCACGTCGAGAGTATGTCACTAGATTATTACTAGTATTATCACGAGCATTCCTTGAAAGATTGCGACCCTCAAGCGTATTGGATGCACCGGTTGCTCGATCCACATCATTCCATGTAAGATCCCCCCGGGATGAACAACATCGGCATCATTATCGATCCATTCATTACCCCATTCAAAGTCATCAATGACTAATGGATCAAAATTATTGCCAAGTTCACGCCTCTTTTGGAACCTAGAGTCGATCTTTCGATTGTATTGGACATACACCAAGTCACTCAATCGTTTGTGTTCCAATCTATTCCTCTTCTTCGTATGAATCTAAAATAAATAGAACAAAAAATAATAATATTAATGATAAAATTTTAATAATAGTGAATGATTTATTCCTTTTGAAATTTGAACTAACAATAAAAAGTACTTACAAACTCAAATGTACTCCAATTGCGCTCGCAACCGGAAGAAGAAGAACATAGGCCTAGAATTCTTTTTGCAAATGAGGATAGCTCAATAGCTCGCGCTCCAAAAGCATTCCACCAATCAACTAGCAAACATTTAAAAGAAATATAAATATTTTTAAAGGGAGGAAATGAAGAATGTATATAAATCATCATCAAAATATATCTTATTATATATATTTTAATATACGTACGAGTATTCTTTATTTTCCATTGCCTAATCACCATTTCTCTTGCAAAAGTATCGCGAGAAGCATCATAGTTGTCGGCTAGATTGCTTATCTTGTCTAGCAAATCTAACTCGGGCACCATCTTTGCAAGAACGTCATTGAAGCCATCTCGTAAAGCATTAGCAAACACCCGACGTTCCTCTTTGATATCAAAGTACTTGCCTGGATTGAGAAATAACGTAGCCCCATATAATTTTTGCTCCATTTGATTTTTCCATCGCCGCTCAACAATTTCAATCACCTTTTTATACAATCTTTGTTTGTTATCAAATGCATCTTTGATTTTTTTATTTGTGCATTCCATCGCAGCAATAACTTCAGGCGTAGCAGGCTTCTCATCACTATCAACAATCTTCAAGACTATAAGAAGTGGCTGTGACGCCCTAATGCAATCCTCAACAATATGCCAAAATGTTGTTGAAATAACAGTATCACATACTTTCTTCCCCGCTTAAGTAGCCGACAACTTTGATTTTGACCAATCCTCGCTGATGAACAAATGCCTCAATGCATCTTTATTCTTGTACAAACTCTGCAAGGTGAGGAAAGCTGTAGCAAATCTAGTAACTGCGGGTCTCACAAGATCCCTCCCATTCGTTTTCTCCCTCATCGCACTGAGAAGACGACCATGTCTATAAATGAATGTTGTAATTCTCCTTGCATTTGTGATTGTGGGCTGAAATTGCTTCAACTTACTTATGTCCTCTAACATAAGGTCAAGGCAGTAGCGACGCAAGGTGTCCAAAACAGTGTAGGTCTCCTCTCCATAAGTATATGCCTCGTTGCCTTGTAATTAGAGGCATTGTCTGTGACCACCTGAACAACATACTCGAGGCCAATTTCCTCGATCTTGCTATCAAGTAGATTTGCCAACATTGTGGCATCTTGAGACTGACTGGAGGCATCAACAGAACCCATGAAATAAGTCCCCTCCAGACTATTAACAAGAAAATTCAATAAGTGTCTTCCCCTCTTATCTGTCCAACCATCCGATATGAGTGAACAGTCGTATTCCTTCCAAGCAACTTCATGTTTTTTCTTTAAGTTATCGATTTTCTTCTTTGCCTTCTCAAGTAAAGGAACCCTCAACTCGTGATATGTTGGAGGCTTGAAACTTGGCCCATATTGCCCTATGGACTCGACCATTACTTCAAATCTCCTTGAATTTGCAGCATTGAATGGTATGCCACATTCGTAGAAAAAATCGGCAACGTGCATTTGGACTCTCTCCTTTTCCTCCGGTGTCCTCAACCGACTTTCAATACTCGTTTGGCTCAAACGCTTGCTATGTCTCTCCTCTACAACTTCTTCGGGAGTCTTCCTTAGAAGTGCTTCAACGGTCTTAGCTTTTGGTTGTGGAACTTGGAATTGAAATACAGTATTCTTCCTTTTAGAAGCCGTCCCAGAACTTGGGATAGTGTTAGAAGAAGTATTGGAAGCCATGCTTGGACGAGCAGATGATTGTTCTTCTTGCACTTCTACTACATCATCATCATCATCTAGCTCAAGTGGCTTGTTCCTCTTTTTACTATTCAAAGCCGCTTGCATCTCCCTCATAATTTTTGTTGTTGTTTTGGGACACTTAGCTACATCTCCATAATTTCCAGCTAGATGTTGTTTGAGTCTTTTGATGCCCGAATGACATTTCTTCCCACAAAGTGTACATTGCACGACATCCCTATTACTTAAATCCGGCCAATATCCATATTTCCAACCCGGATCGTTCGATTTAGCTTATCTTTTAGGGTCCTTCGTTATATCATAATTATCGGCCCCCAAACTTTCCGCCATTTTTTTCTAGTTTCTACAAAATACAATCAATCAAACAATATATTAGAGACAATTGAGACATTGACATATTTTTATTTTTACTTGTAAACAATAAACAACTCTCATATTACAGTGGAAAATACATATACATAAAGTGTAAAAATGATGACAATTATGAAACTTAATTAATATTCAATGCATTTTATCTATATATTGAAAAAAAAAATCCAACATTTTATCTATACATTGGAAAAAAAATCCAGTACATTGTACATAATACATATATAAAATATAAATATATATATATAAATTTATATTTATATATATTATATAAAACATAAATATATAAATTTATATATATGTGACAATTGACAAATAGTGGAGACGGTGTAAAAGAAATAAAGAAGCAGCATATCACGATTCACGACCCATAAAGAAGAAGCAGCATATCACGAGTTCGGAACAGCAGAGAAGCAGAGAAAAAGAGGAAAAGAAATCAGAGAAGAAACAGAAGAAAAGAAAACAGAGCAGCGAACTCGTCGCCGACCCATACCTGAAGATCGTCGTTGCTCGTCGCTGGCTCGCTGCTCGTCGTCGATCGTCGTCGCTCGTCGGCTCGTAGTCGTCGGTAAGTACTATTGCTCGCTCTCCCCTCTACTCCTTGTTCAGTTCAGTTTTCTTCAGTTCTGCTCTTTAGTTCGCGATTAGATCTAGGATTAGGGCAGTGATGGAAAAACGACGTCGTTTTTGATATTTTTTTTAAAACCCAAAAGGCCCAACAGATCAAGTCGCTCGCCAACTTCTCTGCGTCGTCGGAGGAAGGCGTCCATGGCGTCGCCTGTTTTTCCAGGCGCCCGACTTGCGATCCTGAACCAAGTCGCTGGTACGCCTTGCTTGCTTCAACCCGACTGGACGCCACGGCGTCGCCTTAACAACTATGTAATATATATATACACACACACACACACAATATTAACTGGAATACCCTTGCTAAGTTAAACTAATGTAAAATCCTTAGAAAACATCCACTAATCCATATACATCTTTTATAATTTTATTATCCATAAGACTGACAGTTATCCAAAATAAACAATAGCTTGATATCTTACAATAGAAAATTAATCATCTAATGTACAAAATTTTTTTGGAGTACTCTTGATTGGAGAGCTGATGAGCAGCACCAAAGTAAATGAATGTTAAATGTTGAGCCCAACATAGCTCCTTTTCAATTTCATATTCATATGATGAATATGTAGAAGTTCAAAACCATTAAATTGTTTTGCCTCCCTTGTCATTATTTTAGTTGCTGTTGAAATTGTAGAGTAGAAGTTGATTGAACATGTTCAAAGAATAACACAAACACAACCTTTATTGTCATCACTGTCATTATCAGTATCTTCTATTTCACTGTCAAGGTGGAAAAAAAGAATGAAAGGTTAGTAAATCACAAACACAACTGCATAATGAGCATAAAATGAACATGTTTGCCTCAATTAGTAATAGCTAGTGTGCAATGTGCTATTGAAAGTCCATCTGATTGCATTAATTTAAAATTTATGCATATTCTTTAAAACTAAACACACAGACACATAAGTAAGCACACGTTGATTGGTTGAAGACAATGGTGATTGAAGACAAATTTTAAAATCCATATACATCTCAATTAATATAATGCAAAAATGACCCCAAAAAAACATATTCATATAAATGGTCTTTGCAAAGGCACCCCCAAACTTGAGGTTTGGTTTTTATTCACAGTCAATCATGGTGAAATGTAGCACTGTAACATGTATTGTAATTCATTCTAAACTCACTAAGCTCCATGTGCTCAATGTACGTAAATTAGATATCAAAAATAGTCCCCCATATTACAGCATGAAAACTAAGCCACCAATGTGAAGGTGATCACCAATACAATTGAGTATGATGGCAGAGTGTAAAATATTCATGAGCAATATGCCAAGCCAATGGTTATACGCTCACTCAAATTGGGGTTCAAAGCAACGAATATCAATGCCAACTTGATTCATCAGTACAAATCTACTTATCATCTTGGAGAAATTAGACGAAAAATGGCCAATGGCATCAAGCAAATTCTTCACAGACATTTAAACAAACACATCACAGGCATAAGTTCACATTAACAGAGTTAATAATGATTATCTATTGAAATAACCCTAAAACTCATCACAGGTACACCCAATTCAGCAAACAAAGCAATCACTAGAGTATTCATTGACATTGAAGCCTCATATGAATTACTTGAATAAAAAAACAAAAACAAAAAACAAATTTCAATACTAAAACAGTGTAACCGTTTTCGTTACCAGGAGAGAGTCAGATGACATAGAGACACCATGCTCACGGGCCACGGCAGCACTAGCAGAGATGGGATTGCAACACCGTTCTCAGCCATGGTTCCGGCGGATTCTGCAATGATTCCAGCGAATTGGCGGCGACGTTGGTCGGAGCGTAAGAATTTTATGGCAAGGAGAGAGGGCGTGTAGAGAGGTGTTGAAGCAGAGGGAGAGGCGCAGAAAGGGAGAGGAGAGGGAGAGGGTTTTGTTGCGAATGTTGTTTTGGTTTATTTTTTTAATTTACTTTGTTAATTTTTTACGTGGTATTTTAGTTTTTAAAAAACTGAGCTGAAGTATGCCATTTCAGTCGTTTGTAAAAAGTGTAAATTATTTGTGGCTATAGCATTATTCAAAGTTTATAGGGTAGTTGAGGTTTGGTTTTTTTTTTTATAGGTATAGAGGCAAGAATATATATATAAATTAATACAATTAAGGGGGTAAACAAAAAAAATTCATAAAACAATTCTAAATACAAGTACAAAACTCTTTTTAGTTTTAAGGCTTAGTAAAATATTAGAATTATACACAATATCAGTGTGTGAACTGTGAGAAATTGTTTAATTCAAGTTTGAATTTTTTTTGTTATTGATTTGGTTGACTGTAGTTACTATTTATTTGGTCTGATTGAGTTTTTATTTTTGGGTTATTTGATCTTCAATTGAAAATGGGATCATTTTGGTTGAGTAGTTTCAGTCTTTTATTGTGATAGTTTACAATAATTTTGCCTTATTTTATAATGGGGAATGAAAAATGACTATAAGACTTTAGCAACCCTTCATTTCTAATTGTTATAATCATTTTACTTTCATGCATCTAACTAATGGACATTGTATAATTTTTGGTGTTCTGAGTATAAATTTTGAATGATTTGTTTCTCTTGTTTCAAGTAAAGCTTATTTGAAAGTTATAAAAAGATACCAAAATTGATTTATGCTTTGAAATTAATTCATGATTTTGTTTGAATGTAGAAAGTAAATTTGTTTTGAGGCTTTGAGCATTTGGGTAATCATTCAAATTGATCTATGACAAGTAACCAACATAAATTTATAAATTGTATTTAAATGTTTTTTATTTGAAATTTATTTTTTAGTTTGGATTATGAATATTTATTGCAATTTGTAAAAATTATTATATTTAGTTCAAATTTTCTTTATTTAATTTCAACAAAAAAATTAGTTAAAATTCGTCTCTGCTGAAAAAAATTCTCAAATCTGTCTCTAAGTGCACCTCAAAGTTCTTTTTGATGTTTTAACCATTCAAAAATAAGGATCCATTTTGTTTAGCACAAAACTTTAGAGTACATTTTGTTGAGCTAAAAAGAATTTTAAGGTGCATTTTGATCGGTTTTAACCTTAGAAGGTATATTTTTTTAGCATAAAAGATTTTTGAATGCACTTAATTCGTTTTAAACATTACGGTGCGAACCTCAACAACCCTAAAAACTTTAGGATTCAAAATGTATTTTAATCTAATTTTTGGCTGTATTTAATGAAAATGAATACGAGGGAACTATCAAATGCTGAAATACACAATATATCTATGTAGTTCTATCACGATTCGGAGATAGTAAGAGTCACATTTTTCAGTAATTAAAGACTTGTACTATTTTAAACGGACTCTGTTCCAGTTGCAATACAAAATATATCAATATACTACAAATACAATATGGGAATACATGTTTGACATGTCTGTGCCACACGCCCCTAGAACTTGGAACATAAAACCTGCTACCATGAAGATTGGATCATTTGAAATGATCTGCACATGAATTGATTCAATTTTCAGAAACAAGGCTTGCAATGGATGGACGAAGGCGACACTTAGCAAGCAAAGGTTTAGCCTTTGACACCGTGACTCCAGTTCCTTCAGTCATGTCCTCCTTATCTTTACCAACCCTTTCCCAATCAAAACACTGTATTAGTGACCCCAACACCAACCCAACCATGCGCATTGCTAAGCTTTCCCCGGGACATCCCCTCCTCCCTGACCCGAAGGGCATCAGTTTGAACCCGTCTCGAGTCCCTTCAATTCCTTCAAACCTCTCGGGCTTGAATTTTCCGGGGTCTTCCCATACCTTTGGGTCATTTTGTATGCCCCATAAGTTGACAAATAACATAGTCCCGCTAGGGATTCGATAACCTCCTACTCTGCATTCCTCTGATGATTCATGAGGTACTAATAGTGGGGTCACTGGGTGAATACGTAGAGTTTCGTTGATGATGCAACGAAGGTAAGAGAGCTCACCTAAATCCGATTCGTTGATCAGCCGGTCTTGTCCAACAAGATTGTCTATTTCAGTTTGTGCCTTTTTAAGAATTTCTGGATTGTTGAGGAGACAAGACATTGCCCACTCCATTGTCCCAACTGACGTATCAGTTCCTGCATGTAGTAAAACCTGCATAAATGGTGCGGGATTAGAGCTAGTTTATAGATGAAAAAATGTCACATTTGTTTTATGGTCAGTTCAATCATACATTATGGAATCAGTAGTGTCACTTCGAGTTCCAATTTGCTATATATAGTCAATACACAATATTAGTCAGTTCCAATTTTTATTTTTCTTGATGATAATGTGAACTGTCGTTAACTTGAGGACTATGCTGTATTGCAACTGCCTAACAGAAGCCAGTGATCTGCAATGTGCACTCATTAAAGTTTGTGCGATATTATTGGAAATAGTAATGCATAATTAACTAGTTAAATACATAGTATTAAGATTAAAACTAGGTAAAATGGTTAATTGGTTATCTAGGAGCATAAAAGGGTGAACGTGGAGAAAAAAGAGAAGTAGATACAAGCATGTATCTACTATATAGATATCCTATAAATATGACCTGTTAAGTTCAGAATATTGTCATTGTCTTGCTTTGAGACTCACCAATATAATCAATCTCTCTCTCTCTCTCTCTCTATATATATATATATATATATATATATATATATATATATATATATATCTATATATATATATATATATATATATATATATTAGTTTGGGAGATTCAATATTCTCATAAATTTAATCAAAGTGGTATAGACAGTGGTTATGCACTAAAAAGGTTCATGGTAATGAAAAAACTGGGCGAGAAACGACTCTGAAGAGTTTATGTATGCTTTGGTGGAGAGGTGAGCAAAAAAAGAATTGGGGCTACAAGGGGAAACTCAAAAAAGTAAAGTCCTCTAATAGAGTTGATGCTCTACAAGCAGTTTTGAAAAAAAACATGGATGTGCCTTTAATAGAAGAGGGTTGTATGGTGAATGCCATAGTATTAGAGAAGTTCAGACGGTTGCCTGAAGCAAAAGAAGCAATCTAGGAGCAGCTATTAAAGGGAAAATATGCTGATCAAAGAATGCCTCAAAATGAGGAATTTTCTCACTCTAGCTCCATGTCATGTGATACTATAGCTTCCTCCAAAGTTATGAGTTCAAACCGGGATGGAATTGGCCAAGTGTTGAAATCGGAGATTATGTAAAAGAAAGTGTCAATTTTTTGGACAGAAGAAAACCAGACCAATTTGTAGCTGGAAAAAGGCAATCAAAAATAGACAGAAGAAAATAATAGACAAGTGAGGAGATCCAAGTGCAAATGGAAAATAAAAGAAAAATCAAAGAAAAAATATTTTGCTAAAAAAATTGAGAATTAAGGGAGGATGTTGGAAACCGTAATTCAGAACTAAGTAATTAAATACATAATATAAAGATTAAGAGTAGATACAATGATTATCAATGACCGTGAAGGTGTGCGAATGAAAACAAGCGACTCTAACACAACATGGAATGGTTGCTTTCCAGTGCACTGAATATCATTTGAGAGGACCCTAAAAATTCAACTCAGATATAACCAGTCCATAAAGAGTAGTAATAATTTCAAAAACTCATTTTGCATTTGGAGAATACATGGTGTGCATATGTATAAACTTGTATTTGTGTATTGTGTATGTTTTATCTTACCAGCATGAGGCTTTTGATCGTTTCATCTGTGTAGTATTCAGGATCCGATTCGTGGAGAGACAACAAAATTTCAATCATAGTTTTCTTCCTCCCGTCTGAAGAAGGATTGAACCTCATTCTCCGATGCCCATCTATTAGATGCTGCATAAACTTATCTCTCTTCTCATGCATTGCCATCAACCTCTTCTCTATTCCTTTAAATCCAAGCCACCACATAAATGGAAAGAAATCTCCCACATTAGACGCGGTTCCTAATCGCGCCGTCTCCTTCACCATATCTTGAAACCTTTTAACTTCTTCAGTACTTGCCACGTCCTTGCCATAGTATTTCTTCCCAGCAATCATCCTCATCATGATGTTGAATGTGAGCTCGAAGAACACCGACTTCAGCTCCACAGGACGGTCTGGATCTTCTGCTGAGGCTTTATTGAGCTGGTTAATCAGTGTACGAACCTCATCGATGCGAATGCCAGAGAGCATTTGTAACCGGTGGGAGGACAAGAGTTCAAGGGAGGAGATGCGGCGGAGGTTTCTCCAGTGATCGCCATAAGGGGCCCACGCAAGGCTGGTGTAGTTGTAACCAAAGTGTTTTCCGGTGAGAAGGCGAGGGCGGTTTGCGAATATGATATCATTTTTTGTAAAACACTCTTCAGCAGCTGCTGGGGAGGAGACAAGAAGGACGGAGCGGGAGCCGAATTGGAGAAAAAGTATTGGACCATGCCGCGATGAAACCTCATATAGTGCACGGTGGAAAGGTTTTTTGAGTAGATAAAGGTGGCCAATGATCGGTAGAGTTGGGAAGGGGCTAGGTGGGAGGTTTTGGAGCTTGTGAAGGAAGCGTTTAGTGAAAAAATACAACGTTAAGAAGAGTAGTGGAAGGTATAGATAAAAGGTGTCCATTGACTCGGGGAGATGATGATCAATTTCGATGATATTTGTTATGATCTTGGCAGGTTTCCATATAAGATCTCTCTCTTTGATAGGTAAAATATGGTACAAGAAGCTTATCTTTTCTCCATATTATTGTAAATATAAGATCCCTTGTTATTGTAAATATAAGAAGAGATGAAGAAAGTTTAGTTGGAATTTTGTATCTTTGGATCTTGGAGGAGCTGTTTATATTAGTTTATCTTATCTTTTAATATTCTTCCTATATATTTTCAATCAGGAAGACCTTAGAGGTGGTTGAAATAGTCAAATAGCCCATCAAACATTAAATTTATTGGATTACAACCCTAAATTATTTGGCATAGGAATTCGGCACCAAAGTCAACCTTCTCTACCACTTCAGAAAACCAATGTAACTAAGCAAGTGCAACTCTGATATACTACCCCCTGCTAAGATTATTAGGGAGGGGGAGAGTTTTTGAGCTTTTGTATTGATGTAGCTTTTCAAATCTGCAATAAATATTGATTCTTGCTACAATATTTTCACCATCGGTTGTCATGTGACTCATGTCAAACACTTGACAGCGTAGAAATGTTTTCATTGTATATGAAAATGTTCAGAGGTTGATTTAGTGCCAACTATAATGTCTCTAGGTCCGCTTGAACACTAGTTATCCAATAATCCAGCCAAAGTTCTATGGACCAAGTGAGAAGTTTTTCTGGACCGCATGAATAGGTTTTAAGTGGCTGAGGTAGCGTGGAACAGAGGACATTTAGGACAGACTACAGAGGGAGTATTAGATCAGTAGTTCTACAGAGATATTTTTTTTGGACCGGTCCAATTTTTGTTTTTTTTTTGCTTTTCTTGTATCTCCCAAAAAATGTATAGTATTTATTCCAACTGAAATTTTTACAAAATACAGTGTTTTTAAGTGTAATTTGAATACATATACAAAACAAAGTTATACAGTTAAAAACACTGTATTTTGTAAAAATTTCAATTGAAATAAATACTATACATTTTTTGGGAGATACAAGAAAAGCACAAAAAAAAAACTTGGACCGGGCCAAAAGAACTGCCTGCCAAGACTTATTGGTATTAGATAGCTTTATAGGTGGGGTACTAATCATCTACAACCATTTTTATTTATACACTTGGTAATATAGAAACAATTTCCTGGGATTGTTTCTAGGGCTTGTTTTTAGATATTTAGATTTCAAATAAACAATTATGAAAAATCCTTGAATCTCTAATATACATAATAAAAATGAAAATTTTAATGAGAGCTAGCTAGTGGAAGACGAAGTATTAAACATATATAACATAGATTAGGTACATCACAATTGTAAACTAAAACAATGTCTAACTTCAGTTCTAATAGAATAGTCCAATAGGAAGAGTTCAAAACAATAATTTTGACAATCATATAGTTCACAGAAAACTTTGTACCTTTCTTAGATCAAAATATATTTAAGTTTGAGAAGGAAGGGTTGTGATGTTTGGATGCAATTCCTTTTTTTTAAAATATAATAGTATTTTTTTCATCTGCATTTTGCATATTATTGTGCACTTATATTTTGGAATATATGATATGTAAACTCCTCATTTTGAGTCAACTCCTTGAGAAAAGTAAGAGATTGTACCATTTTGTTCCTGATTGGTCATCTTTGGACTTTTATGCAATGCCATGATTCATTATTTTACACAAAAATACTACTATATTAAATGTGAATAGTTCTAGACAACCAAACAGGCTCTTACTGGCAACTTGTCTTTGGAATAATGTCCCATTGATCAGCAGGTAAGGAAGGTTACTACTCACTCACATCCAATGCACTGAGCAACTTGTCTTGCGCGGTACGATTTTCTACTTCAGCCTTTATTATCTCTGGGTTGTTGAGGAGAACTGCCAATGCGTTGTCCCATCATATGTATCAGTAGCAGCATTGAGTAGATCCTACAAATACAGATAAATATTCGACTTCAGTACTAAAGGAAAAACATATGACTAGCTAGAAACTCAATAAGAGTGGGATATATGTAGCAGTTGGTTTAAGGTCTCTTGCACTACATAGGAAAGATTCAAGCAGTGACCTCAATTTGAAATACTATCAAACTTAAAGTTCATTTGCATGAACTTACAATCTTCTTATATATCATCATCATCTTCTCTAGTTTTCTAAATCCAAGCCAACGCATGAATCACTCAACACTCAACTCCTATATTTCCGGTTTGAATAGAAAATTTAACACCGACCCTCAAGTTTTTAGTTTACCTAGCCAACACTATAAAACAAATACTCCATTTGAGACGAATAAGGAAAAAAAATGCTCCATTAATTAGGTACTTGTTAGAATTTGAACCTAAATTAATGTGGGTGTCATTAATTATTTGTAATGATTTCACACATTAATGTGTTGTACTCCATGAGTAGATTAAATTAAGTATTTGAAAGCTCAAATCCATGAAATAATGAAAGAGATATTAACTCCCAAAGATCACCCTTGAAAATAATAAATGATAATGAATACATGTGGGAAAAGTCAAGTCCCACATCGGTTAAGAACTAAAATATTAATGTGTTTATATAAAGAAAATTGCTCTTGGATTTGGGTCCCAAGGGACATCCTACTTTTGTGGAAAGTATCAAAACTACGTCATTTTGACCAAAGGATCAAAACTACGTCATTTTGAGCAAAGGTTGTCATGCCTTTTTAGAAGCATTCTATGCCTTTTCAAGTGCTAAGTGTCCATCCGAATGATCACCAACCCCTCCTATAAATAGATGGGATGGGGTGGGGTGGGGTGGGGTGCGGTGGGGTGGCCCATTCATTTCATTCATTTCTCTAGCATTCGAGTATTATAGAGAATTCTAGTCTTTATTTCTTTATCAATTTCCTTAGTTAATTTTGAGAGAGAGTCGGAGCATTTCTTTAGTTCGTAGAGTATACTTTTTGTAGTGCTGCTAAAGTATACATTGTCATTAAATCCCGAAAGACAAGTGCTATCAACTCTGAGCACCGTAAGAAATGCATAATTGTCTTAAAAACATAGTATCAAGTACTAACCTTGATAAATTAAATTATGCAGTTTGAGATTAGTTATATATATATATATATATATATATATATATATATATATATATATATAGTTTCCATTCTGTTTTCCTAACAGTACTTTCATCAAACACTTGCAGGGCAACCAAACAGATACAATTAAACATTAACTGAGTAAACAATAATAAGTCATCCAAATATGTTTCACTTGAAAATAAGCACATAAATCCATTAACCCACTTGGAAAAAACCTTCTAATTACAATTTGAAAAGCCCCAAGTTATTGTCAAATTACCATTATTCCCATAGTATGAAAAATTAATGGTGAAGAGATAGTTGGAAAGAACACAGTCTAAATCAGCTGCTAGAGAAGACCGATGAATCTTTCAATATAGGAAGTAACCAATTTAGTCCAATAAATAGTCCAACAATCCTATATTTTTATTACCTGAGAAAAGACCAGTTGATAGCTTCAAGGGAAGTGTGGGGACTGGGGCTGGCTGTTGCACGTGGGTTCTATGGATAAGTTTCGAAGTTAGGATGGTGTAAATGAATTTGGGCTGGTTAGCATCTCCATGTCTCTGTTGTTAATGCTGTATTGATGAATTAACTAATTTAACATAAAATTAATTTCATAATAATCGGATTCATAAATTTTTATCGAATTTGAAATAAAGTTTAATTAAGACTTGTTTTAGAGTTAAGCATATCTAATTCAATTGGGCTAACAGTAGTCTTGATTTGAAGGGCAGGGTAATATTGTGAATAGCAAGGGCGAAGTGGTCATTAATTAAATACAAGTGGCAAGAAGCATCAAGAAGCACTGCAAAGAGAGATATAACTGAAATAACTATGTGAGTTGGAGCTTAACATAGTATAGGAGGGAAAAATAGAATTCAATCAGTTAGGTTGACCGTTGTAATTATTAGTTATTGTGACTACATTGTATAAATAGAGGAAGGGAAGTTAGAGGAGGTATCATCTTTGTAATATGAACAACTATATAATCTTTTAGCTATCAATATACCTGTTCTTGTTCTTTACCATTTCTGAGTCTATCATTGTAATACCCAGAAAAAAAAAATAATAAATAACATATAAATTTATTTATTTATTTATTTTATATTTTAATTGGATTTTGCATTCTATTTGGGTCAAAGTGGTCATTTAATTTATGTGGGCTAATAAGTATTAATAAGTGATGGATAAAATAGATTAGTAAATTTGGGCCTTAATATTAATTGAACTCAATTAGAAGTTTATTAGAACAAGACCTCTTCATTAATAAACATCTATACCTAATATTATTTTATTATACAAACTAAGGGAAAGAGAGGAGAGAGAGACTTGTGTGGCTGCAAAAAGAGAAGAGGAGAGAGTGACTTGTGTGACTGCAAAAAGAAAAGAAAAGAAATTTGCTATCAAGTGAAAAACAATTCAGTTGAGTAAGTATGGTTTGAAATTTTTTTTGCAATAGTGATTTTTTTATTATTGTTATAATAATGATAATGGTGAACTAATGTTACACACACACACACACACACACATATATATATATATATATAATGGCAAACTTGGGTCCAAAATCAAATATATATGTATCTATCTAATAAAATACAAATGATTTTGAATTTCCCGCTCACTCAATAAATCATCTAGGCCGTCCAAAGTTTGAGATAAATCCCACCGTCCATCTATCTATCTAATAAAATACATCTATCTATCTATCTATCTAATCTATCTAATAATTATTTTGAATTTCCCGCTCACTCAATAAATCATCTGGGCCGTTCAAAGTTTGAGATAAATCTCATTGTTTGTATATATATAAGAATAATTTTAAATAAACCTGCAATAAAGAGTTTTAAAAAAAAATCGTAACAGGATGAAGGTAACTGTTATAAAGATGATGTTGTGTAGTGTGTGTATATATATATATATATATATATATATATATATATATATATATTATGTTATTCACGGTAATATATATACATATATTATATTGTTTATATTATATTAACCAACCTATGTTATTTATAAATTAAATTACAAATTTTATATACTAATTAATTAATTTAATGATAAAATTATAAATTTACTTAATAATAAATTAAATAGTATTATGTTAGTAATGGTTAGATTTGTAATAAAATTTTATTTTATTTTATTAGATCGGATTGAAGGAGACTAGCGTAATCTTATTTAAATTTTTAGGTATTATATTACTTAATCCAGGTACGGATTCCGTACTCTTTCAGCGATAATCCTTTACTTTTGATTTATTGTTTCGCTTTTGTTTAGAAATTAGTTATTGTTTCACATGATTGTTCCTTCTCAAATTCTTGAAAATGTTTTGTTTTAACATTGATACTTAGAACTAGTATTTGTACTCGTTGAACTTGTCTATCATGTTTAGTATTTATTTCAATCTCTGTATAAAGTGCGTGTTAATATTTTTTTTGGAGACTTCGTATCGATGATTCATTCAGTTTAACATGTACATATTAGAACCCCTTTATGTTGATATTGTGTCGCATGTGTTGTGATATGGTATTTTGTTAGAATGTACCATAGGGTATACCTGAGCTATAACCACATGTGGGGGTACCACAGGCATGTCCTTTTGGCACCGAGGCATTATACCTTCCATGGCGGTGTAATTAGTCCACGACGTCTCCGTTTTGTGCTCCCGTGGGAGTTGGCCATTTGATGATTTATTGTGGGAGGTGTATGGGTCGACCCTAGTTTCTGTTTTGTTTTGTTCTGTGGATTGGTGATGTTTGTGCCAAACATACCTTCTAATTTTACATGCATTGAATTTGCAGTTCAATGTGTGTGTCTTGACTGTGTGGCATTATTTGATTTGCCTATGTGGCAAGGTATATTTCTATTTTGTTTTGAGCTCGGTATGAAATAAAACCCAACCATTTGATTTAACCTATTATCTCGTTGTGTTAGTTTTTTCCGTTTTGGTTCATTTCAGTTCATTTAATTGAGTTAGTTATCTCAGTTCTTTATTTTGTACTCTATATACGTACTGGGCATTTGGCTCATGCTGTGTTTTTCTTCCAGTAGGTAATTAGGGGGATCAAGGGCAAGTGTGATGAGAGATCCCTTCTATCCAATAGTTCATATATATTTTGTTAGGCTATGATAAATTGGTTTATTTAGAGTTGTAATAATTATTTCAGATTGTGGTTTGAGCTAGTGTGACATTTATTATGGTTTGTCTTATGACATTTAATCATTATGAGATTATTCTTTTGTGATTTAGAGCCTTGTTATATTATCTTCAGTTTTGTTGTGTTTTGAGTAACCTCTCTTTCTAATTCGGAAAGGGGGTGTTACGGAGTTGGTATCAGAGCTTAGGTTCTTTTTTTGTAGAAACCAATTTAGGTTTGACCTGTGAGTTATGGGTAGACTTCTGGGTTAGGTTTTTGTTTTGTTTGATTTTCTGTTCAGCTATCATATCAGCTATATTCGAATTTGTCTCTAATCTACTTTGTTTATATTCGTGATCTCTTTCTTAGATGGCTCTTAGATCCACTAGAGTTGTTAGGAGGCAAGGCAACAATAGGGGAAGAAGAGGTGAGGGTCAGACTAATGAGCAACCTAATGATCATATTAATGCTCAATTGACTACCTTGGTGAATTGGACGGTGAATCAGGCTTTACGTCAGTTGGTGGCACAGGTTGTACATGCAATACAACAGCCATCGCCAGAAATTCCTAAGTAGGAGAACACGGGAATTAATGGTCCACAAGCAAACGAAGAAGAAGGGAATGTAGATGGTCATGATCAGAGAATATCTGTCTATTCGGCAAAAAAATGATGAGTTCATCACGGATTTCATGACGAGGTTCACCAGGTTGGCAGGCTTTGCAAAAACTTCTGTAGGGACTGCAGCAAAACAGGCAGAGAAGTTTAAGTGGAAGATTCATTATAGGTATCTCCAACATCTTATTAACAACAAATTTGCATGTGACACCCCCAAAATAGGTATACACAACCCATTCTGAGTCGCCAAATATATCGTACAAAATACAAATATAAACTTAATTATACAACTGTCGTGTAACATAAGCTGAGAGTTTTAACACGAATATTGTCTCGTAGACAATATTCAAACTCAAATGAAGTTCTCATTACAATTATTATCACATTATTTCATAGAATAGTGAGGACTAATATAGCCACCATCTTGGACCATCACTCCATTCCCCGACAAGTCCCAGCTATAATCTCATTTCCTGAAGAGAACAATGAAAGCAAAGGGTGAGTTCAACTATCCCAGTAAAGAATATTATGACTAAGATAATGTAGAATAAATTATCGTTAGCCTTCAATAGTGTAAAACTGATAGAATATAATAGACAACAAGTCTAACTGCAACGGAACAAATAATCCATTAGAAGAGTCAAGTAGAGTATAATATCTACTATCTTCTATGATTTAAAAGTTCATCATAAATATTTATCGCTGTAACACAGCTCAATAAATAATCCACAGAATTATCCATGCACTACGTGTCAAGGATATTCATTAGTATCACATCCACGAATTATTCATGTAATATGGGCCAAGGATATTCGTTATTATCACCAATGGTCATGATCATGCCAACAGCTGCCCATCAATGCACTACGGGCCAATGAGGACTTTTACCACATCATTTGTAATATTATGGGTCAAGATTATACCAATACATAATTCCTAGTCATAATCATACCAATCAATACTCCATCTATGCACTACGGGCCAAAGATGACTTTCATCACAATATAAGCATGAGGATGATGACAATGATATAAGAATTCAATTAAACGAGATCAAGGATAAATATTAAAGATGTAAAATTCAATTTATCAAGAGTTTAAGAATGTCCAAATTGTTAACATGATAACTGCTTTGTGAAGTAAAATTCAAGAATAATATTCATGTAAAAATAATTTGGACAGAAAAGAAATCAATTTTTGTCATGAATAGTACCCCGGGTGAATAGTACATGAGTGAATAGTACCCTATGAATAGTATTTCGTGAATAGTACCCCGACATGAAAAGATTAAAATTTAACAAGAATGTTCAGAAAATATCCTGTGAAACGATACTAGATGAAGCGCAAATTTCAAGGATATTCTACTAATTTCAAGGAATATAGAAGCAATACTTAACAAAATGAGTGTAGAATTCAGAATCTGAAACGAAACAATATTACTTACATACTACAAAGTATGGAAAGAAATATTATTTCTTACAAATATTGAACAAAAATAATATCCCTTACCTTAAAAGGAGAGTATTTCTGACTGGTATGGCGGGGATATTCTTGAAGAAAATTTATACTGTTTTCTATACTCAAAGCTTCTTAAACTCAAAAGAAATATGCTCAATATTATAGAAGAATAATTTTCTAATTCTGATGTGATTTTTATTTCTAAACTAAGCATCCTATTTATAGGAGAATGGCAGGATATATTTAAATTAGAAAATCATGGGTGCGCAGGTAAAGGATTCACAACGATTTTCACGGACAAATTCTAATTTTTTTTATTTTACTATGATTCACTATGCAGTACTATACAACACTATGCATAATAAAATATAATATATTCTATTTTATATAAAAAACAAAACTTATAATAATATAATATATATATATATATAATACTTATATATATAAGTAATAAAACAAAACTGATATAACTTTCTACCAACGATTTTAAAAAATGAGTAAGTAGGGGTCCATATAATAAGCCATATTTAAAGCAAATACCTCATAAAAATCTCCTTTATTATCTCAATTCACTTGGCTTCACAAAATACATTTTTAATAACTTTTATTCATCATTAATATTATAACTTGCAATATTAACAACTAGATCATTCCCAGGAAAGAGGGGACTTTCCGATAAGGACTTCTCTTTATTGGCGCGCAATTAGGTGACCAAACTCCTTTCTCGACAAAACTTTCTAGACATCGTCAATAATGCAAATAATAATATGAATAACTTTGTCGTCTCAATTATTTATTTAAGTAATATAAAATATTATGACAATAATTGAATTCAATAATGTGAGATAATATGCCAAGTAATTACTGTGTCAATAATTGAATAAAACTAAGGACTTTCACGTAAGCTATCATAATCAAAGATACTATACAATACCGTGTGCTAATGCGCAACCACGTGTATTACTGTACTTTTACTACCAGATATTTTAACAGTTAATGATAAAAATTTTACCGTTATTTTTATAAAAAGTCTTTTTGTCGGTTTTTAACCTCCGACAGTAATTTCGTGTGTGGGTTCCACCAATGATTGTGTCGTCGTACGAATATTTCCTGATAAAACGAATATTCTTCGACCAAACGAATATTTTCAAGACAACTTGCATACTTTGTAAAATTTATAAATATTACCCACAACTATGACATTATATAAAATCCACACCATATTATTCAAAAATAATATTAGAGAAAAATAATCTTTATTCATAAAGTTGGGGTCTTACAATATATATTTAGTACGGCGTGTATGCATATTTTTTATGTATATAGTATGTTAATATATATATATATATATGTATATATATATTTAGTACGGTATATATATATATATATTATATATATATATAATATGTTATTTACGGTATATATATACATATTATATTATTTATATTATATTAACCAACCTATGTTATTTATAAATTAAATTGAAAATTTTGTATACTAATTAATTAATTCTAATGATAAAATTATAAATTTACTTAATAATAAATTAAATAATATTATGTTAGTAATGGCTAGATTTGTAATAAAATTTTATTTTATTTTATTAGATCGGATTGAAGGAGACTAGCATAATCTTATTTAAAATTTTGGGGTATTATATTACTTAATCCAGGTACGGATTTCGTACTCCTTCAGCGATAATCCTTTAATGTTGATTTGTTGTTTCTCTTTTCGTTTAGAAATTAGTTATTGTTTCACATGATTGTTCCTTCTCAAATTCGTGAAAATGTTTTGTTTTAACATAGATACTTAGAACTAGTATTTGTACTTATTGAACTTGTCTATCATGTTTAGTATTTATTTCAATCTTTATAGAAAGTGCTTGCTAATATTTTTTTTTGGAGACTGTGTATCGATGATTCGTTCAGTTTAACATATATTGGAACCCCTTTGTGTTGATATTGTGTTGCATGTGTTATGACATTGCATTTTGTTAAAATGCATTGTAGGTTATACCTGAGCTATAACCACTTGTGGGGGTACCACAGACATGTCCTCTTCGCACCGAGGCATGACACATTCCGCGGCCGTGTGATTAGTCCACGACGTCTCCGTTTTGTGCTCTGGTGGGAGTTGGCCATTTGGTGATTTATTGTGGGAGGCGTATGGATCGATCCTAGTTTTCTGTTTTATCATGTTCAGCGGATTGGTGATATTTGTGCCAAACACACATTTCAATTTTACATACATTGGATTCGTGGTCCAATGTGTGTGACTTGTCTGTGTGACATTATTTGATTTGCTTGTGTGGAATTATTTGACTTGTCTGTGTGGCAAGGTATATTTCTGTTTTGTTTTGAGCTCGGTATGAAATAACACCAACCATTTGATTCAGCCTATTATCTCGTTGTGTTAGTTTTGTCTTTTTCGATTCATTTCAGTTCATTTAATTGAGTTAGTTATCTCAGTTCTTTATTTTGTACTCTATATTCGTACTAGGCATTTGGCTCATGCTGTGTTTTTCTTCCGGCAGGTAATCAAGGGGATCAAGGGCAAGTGTTATGATAACTCCCTTCTATCCAATAGTTTATATATATTTTGTTAGGCTATAATACATTGATTTATTTAGAGTTGTAATAATTATTTCAGATTGGGTTTGAGCCAGTGTGGCATTATTATGGTTTGTCG